>OX415254.1:32225392-32851162 GCA_948329865.1 Linaria vulgaris
TGGTCCTCTAAAAGAGAACTGAACCGGGGGGGTTCCAAATGTCACCCGTTGCTGGATTATTCATGTTTGTAAAATACTCCTCTCAATAGGGGTTTAGGTATTAACATAATAAATAAATATCCATAAATAAATAAACCTAGGCTCTGATACCATTTAATTTACGCGGTCCTAAAATGAGAAGTATGTAAAACTTTTGGGCTAGAATTAAAATTCTTGAAAGTAAAGGATTGGCCATGTAAAAAGGGTGCAAGTGCTCCTTGCCACATGCCATCATCCAAACAAGGGGGTGCAGTGGTACCCCCCTACCATAGACTAAACTTCTGTTATGAGGCCTGATTTGACTAAACAATGAAGATGATTTGTGGATGACTATACTTCAGGAATGGTCTAATATGCAGCGGGTGTTGTGCCTCCCGCACTCACATCGACGTAGGGTCCGTGCAGACTTCATGCGTGTGGGGCCCATGCCACTTGTGAGCGCGGGAGGCACAACACCCCGCTGCATGGCAGATGCTCCCCTATACTTCATTGTTACTATATTCGATATTTTGACACGTCCTCTTATGTCTTTTATGTTGCATGATTGTTTTTTGTGACGAGATAAAGTATGTGGTGCGGGTTTTTATGGATATGCTATAAGTTTCTTTTGATGCACTATAGATTAAAAAAAGGGGAAATTACATCAAACCGCCCAACGTTTATGGCCATTTGTAGTCAAACTCCTTAAGTTTGTTTTGGACCGGTCAACTCCATATCGTTTGGAGAAATAGGCAACTTGTCCCAAGTCAACATTTTGCACTTTTGATCATGAGTATTTTCGTCAAATCATCTTATCCCACATTTTGATAGGTTAAATGCGTCTCCTAACGTATTGAGTTGTGTGCACATTGCCCCCTAACCTATTGTTATAAAAACTTCAACATTTTTTTAATTTTTTTTAGACAAAATTAAAGATTTATTAAATTTGACCCACCTTTTTAGTTTCTTTATTTTTTTAAATTTAGGCTTCTTTTTTGACAAAATACTTTTTTTTAAGAAGCCTAAATTCTTTTTTGACAATTTTTAAATGGGGTAGCGAGGTAACGAAACTTTTTCTTTTGCCTAACATAGTATGTAAAGGCCAAAAAAATAAAAATCGTATGTACTTTAAACAGCTATTGAATTGGTAAAACATGGATGCTGAAACGAACCGACAATAGAAGGAAACTTTTGCCTAATTACTGAGTAATCCTTTCACTTTTATCACCAAGTGTCAATGTCAAGGGGTGTTGTACAGCTTTTCTAAAATCACATAGGACAATAATTTACCTACTTTGGATAAGTTGTCATTGGCTCATCATGAAATTGCATTAAATATTACCCCCTTCTTTTAACAAACGTACCGAACAAAGAAAAAAGTTGCAATCTAGGCTCAGATTCTTTCTTACTGGCAATAAAGAAAGATCCAATCCAATATAAAGTCAAGTATCTTAAACTATACAGATGTATCAGCATGTATCCATCAAGTACAATCAAGCGTGAAAAACAATGAACGTTTCATTTACATGTCTTTATCATCCCACAAGTATTCATATTTCCAGTGTGACATTGGCTGATTGGCATGGCAAAAGGCCACGAGGTGAAAATAGAAAACCAGAAATACTCGTGAAATAGAATTTCTACTTTCAAGGGAAGTGACCTCCAAAAAATTTGCCACCTGGTGAAAAAGAGTTGATACAAGTAATCTATATACTAAAGACATTTGACCAGAACATCCTGGCTAGCTGCTCAGATGGATTATATTTTCCCGCCTTTTCTTCAGCTTTTCCACGCGTCCGCGATACATAGCGCATTTTTTGGAATCCTTGGTTATCCTGCGAAGTACAGAACAAAAATAAACATGTTTAAACTGTTTAGCGAGTATTGGCTCCAATCACGCTAGCTACGTATGTTAAACATACGTACAAAAAATAGTTATTCTAGCAAGCCATTCAGTTATGAACAGACGCCAAAATTATTATTGCTGTGAGATCGACATGAATCACTTCAGTGTAAATGAAATCACTAGCAAGTACGCAACACGAACTACTACAAGATACGAGTAAAAGAAAAATGGAAATGAAAGATGTATGGTCTTTTTAATCATTTCAACAAGTGTTTACCATAGAATCCTTCCACATCCTTTCAAAGAGAAGAAAATCAGTTGAATCTCATCACTGTATTTTGCAAAATTTGCAAACTGAATTTTCAATAAAATAAATGCATTTGGTGTATCTATAGAATAATTAATTCTA
The DNA here is from genome assembly GCA_948329865.1 of Linaria vulgaris. Lineage (NCBI taxonomy): Eukaryota > Viridiplantae > Streptophyta > Magnoliopsida > Lamiales > Plantaginaceae > Linaria > Linaria vulgaris. Next base: position 32,227,666 of record OX415254.1, read on the forward strand.
ACCATACTTGAAAATGCTTAGCAACACTGGGGAGAAGAGTCCTTCACCTGGGTGCAATGCACTATCTTTCATCAAGGATTTACCTATTCAGGAACAGTTCTAACATCACTCGTCATCATTCCCGTAACATGAAACATGTAGTTCAGTCCTATTTATCTACAAATTCTTTGTCCAATTATAGTCGTCTTGTCAAACAGACAACCAGGATATATTATATTACTATACGATCGAAGATCTTAAATTTCAAGTTTCACACCTTTGTTTTTATATTCCTTAATTAAGTTCAAAAAGAGTGGTTAATCTTATAGACTCAAGCTCAAAAAGAGTAAAAGTTATTCCTAATAGAGAACATAACCCAATGAACTGAAGTATGAAAACGAATGCAAAAAGCTTTTCCCGTCATCACTGATCACGATTCTGAATTAGAATATAGAGCAAATATTTATAGAACCAGGTAAAATTATGAGCTACACGTACGAAGATTGGTGTAAGATGTACTTCAATTTTACTAAACTGGATGAAAACAATTATGCAATCATATTATTCATAACACAATTAAGCTTCAGGGTGAGGCTTTAAAAACAGTTATAGCAAGCCAAAAATGGGGATATAGAGAGAGTTTACCTTACTGCACATGCAAAACAAGCCACAAAATGTCTGCATGGAAGGAATGAACAATCGATAGGAGCAGGAAAGCAAATTGTACAAAGGCCCTGTCGATTTCTACAATCAGCATCTTCACTTAGCTTCTCATTTTCTATACCCTCAGCCTAAGCATCAACAAAATCCTCGTACTGCGAAGTAGAGAAACCCAAACTAGGAATGCCATCATCTGCATGTTGAAGCAAAGAGCTTCTCTCAGATTCCAAGCCCCCAGCTTGACCTCCTCTTGTTTCTTGCTCAGTGCGTCCGATATGGTTCAGAAAGTAAAAAATGACAAGCACAAGAGCAATCACTCCACCTGTAAGTAAAAGAATTTAATAAGTCACAAACTTATAATGCAACTTGATTTTCTTTGATACAACGAACTCTGTGTATAACGTACCTAGGCCAACCCAAAATGTAGTCCATCGAAGTCCATACAAAATTTTAACATAACAGTCACCACCAGTAGTACCCTACAGTGCAGAGATGACTTTTATCAATCTCTAGGAGGACAAGAATTGGGCCAAGCCAAGTAGAAACTTAAACTTGTGTCTGTTAAACTGTTCCCCTAATAGGTACATTCTGCGATACTTCCGTGAATCTCCTTTTGAATATTGAGAATCATGACAACTGGAAAGATCAAAAAAAAAAAACTTGTGAATGAAGACCAGTCTGCATTTATCAGGCTTGGTTGTGGTTGTTGTTGTTGTATTAATCAATCTGAAAGAGTGTACTGGGGTATGACATAATTGGATATTTCGTAAGCCTACATTTTAACAATTATTTGGTTTACAGCCCCTGAGTTTTCTCGAGCATTTTCACTAACGCATGAGAGGAGGTGGTACCTTCCATTTGGTGAAAGTAAGATAACTACGTGATATCAGTTTTGGGTGTAAGGTGAACTTAGTCCACCACAAGCAGCCGAGAAAATAAATACTTTCTAAAAGGTGCATTCCGTAATTTGACAAAGTTCATCAAATAAAGTCTTACACGTTGTTGGCCAGGAGAGGTAATAACAGCAGCATTTCCACTACGAAGAAAAAGTTTGAAACTACACTGGCCCTGTGCAGGTACACACCTATAGTACGCCTCTGTTGTATTGAAAATGAGAGCCTTTATTCTGATATTCAGCTTCGCCTATATCAAAAAGAAGAACTGAAGCAACATCGATCATGGAAACTAAGATGATAAAAGAGATTAATCAAGCGATTTGATGTTATGGGTGGAGTTGATTTTCCTTAGGTTCCTCAGAAAATAAGAAACTCTAGGCAACCTTAAAATTTGACAAGGAATTGAGTTCCAAAAATCTAAAAAATCTCTATGGAAGCATAGCATTCTCACTGAAGTACAAGAATTCGCAAGCTCTAGCAAAAACCTCTTAATACGAAAACAAAACTAATAAAGGTCGAATGCATTATGCAATACTTGCCTCCACAGATTCAGTGTCCAAGTTACGCACTGCAACGTAGTAGGCAGAAGATTCTGGTACAGCCTTCTGAATGGAGCCATTTCCTGGAGAGTGCAATTATTAGGATTGCAAGACAAGATGTAGGAAAACACATAATAGTTGCCCCCGTTTTGCCTCACCCTGAATAAGTTCCCAAGATAAAGTTCCCTTTGAATAAGATGGAGCCTCAAGCCAGTCATCAAGTTCTGCTTTCCCTGGCAGCATATGCGAGAAAATCCCAGAGTAGGATACATCAGGGTAACGTATGAAAAATTATTGTCACACTCGCATCAAATGTGAAACAGGTGACTGAACATGTTTGTTATCCTGCTGCTTTCAGTATATGGAACTTGCGAGTTGAACTGTGGGAGGTTGGAACGAGAGTCTCCAAATAATTTAAGAGGGAGGAAGCAATATAGCATACTTGAATTGTGGTGCTTAAAAGATCAAGAAATCATAATACAAACTTTCAGCATCCAAGAAGTTTTCTAAATGTCAAAAGAAGGGAGGTAAAAAAAACTGTGATCCTTATTGCTATCGGCAGAAAAATACAGCATAGCCTTTCTTCTACTTAGCTTACATAGGTAGTTAATACTGGTAATACCTGAAGATCCAGATCATAAAACACAAATCATAAAATATAATCACTTCAGACCCAAATGCTTGAGCCACCCAAGCATTTGAATTCATAATATGTATTTCGAAAAGAATTTTGTTGATTCTGTTTTAGTTTCGCTGGTTTGGCATCTGCATCATAACACTTTTCCGTGCTGCAATATTTCAATGAGTAAAAAGAATGCATCGAATTGATTATGAAACATACCCCCAAGCAAAAATCATCTTACTTGATTCTTCAAGTAATTTATTGCAAATAGAGCTAGATTAAAAGTGAGCATTCTTGTACAGATTCATTATGCTTGCCATGTGCACAAGCAATACCCTTATGCTTGCCAGACACCATAACCATTGTTATTATTCTGATCCATTGTAACAAGAATTCTTCATATCGCTCCCAAACAAATGATTCGTTCATTTTCCCCAAAGCATAAGAAAGTTCACCTTACTTTATCAAAATGGCAGTGAATTTTAAATTAATTTCATCCAGAAACTAAAAAATATACCTAGCGCAATTACCAAAATAAGAGAGGATGAACTTCGGGGGTTCAGGCTATATGATATGTTTATTTGAGATCCTTCATTCAAATAATACATCCAGTCCTGCGGTATGAGCAAGTAAAAAACGCAGATTAGTCCATCACATCATTGCACTTTAAATATTGAAATGTGAAAGAATAGTCCAGAAACTAAACAAGATTCTTAAGTTGATGTTCAGAAGAAATCCCCTTTTTATGAAATTCACCTTGTGTGTATGAATAGGAAGAGATGTCTCGTGAATCTCAGACCATGAAACCAAAACATCAAGAGGCGGGTTTCTATAAAACCCATAGAGCATCGACCCATTTGTTTTATCAAGATCTACCACCTGTTACAAGCTACGATAACTTATAGAATGTGGAACAGTCCTTATAGGTGTGAAGACACAGTGTCCCACAAAGAGTGAACAATAAAATAGTGAACAGGCTAAACATATTTTCTCCGGGAAATCACCTCTATAGAATCCACGAATAAATGGTTCGCCTTTATCAATACTGATGAGTCCCGACCAAGTTGAAGAGTCTCAGGAGGGTACACCATACTTATCAAAGCCACTGCCCCTGACCAGAAATATAACAAATGCCAAGTATCCCTGATCTTAAATTTCTTGCAGTTGACATGGTAAGCTATGCACAAACTTATGCAATGGAAAAGGCGCCCTAAGCACAAAAGATTTCTCAAGTTCGAATAACTGATTAATTATCAGAAAACCAGACAAATCCCCAGATACTCCCGTAGTCATGGGGTGTAAAGGATTTACTATATTCGATCTAATGTAAGAAAAACAAAATATAGTTTCAAATTCGAATTCTAAAAAAAAAAAAACAAAAAAACAAGACTTCCAGCAACATAGAATTACACGTAATTTTCTCATCATTTTGTGCAATCGTAATTACACTCTTCTTTCTTCGTCATACCTTAAATACATGTAAGCCTCACAGCCACAGTACACCATACTTTAAAAAGTAAACGAGCCCTGTGACTGTCAGAAAATACATGGAATACATAATCATAATTTCACCTTCCTTTCTTCTTCACAAATGGAATACACGTAAGACTCACAGCCACACGATAACATACTCGTGCCCCACGACTGTCAAAAAAGCACATGGAATTCAAGTAAGCCTCATAGTACAACATACTGCAAAAAACAAATGTGCCCTGCGACTGTCAGAAACACATATAACACATAATTTTAATTACACCAATATTTCTTCTTCACACATGGAATACACAAGCATGACAGTGCACGACATACTTTAAAATATAAAACGTCCCCTGTGACTGTCAAAAAGCGCATGGAATCCATAATCGAAAAATTACACCCGACACATGGCATGCATGTAAGCCTCAACAATACTCGTACCCTATGAGTATATGACTGTCAAAAGACACACGGAATACATAATCTACTAACCGTAATTTCACTTATCTTTCTTCTCCACATACGGAATACATACACGTTAAGCCTCACAGCCCGAGACTTCAGAAACACACGGAATACTAATCAACTCGTCGTAAACTTAAGAAAAAAGAGGCACGGGCTCCCAAGAAACTTACAAAAATAAGAGATCACTATGAACGCAGCAAAGATGAGGAAGGCACTCTTCACCAGCTCAGTACGCAATAAGAGATCATTGTTAACTGCCACTGCCGGTTCACGAGCATTATGGGCACCTTCCGTTTCATTAATATCTGCCATTACCGGTTCACGAGCACTATCGGTACCTTCCATTTCATTAATAACTGCCGTTTCCGGTCCACGAGCATGATCTGCGACTTCCATTTTCGTGAACTAAACGACGAATTGTAATTTGCACATAGAATTTGGGAATAGTGATTTAAATAGGCCATTGGAGGTAACTGAAATAACAGTGGGTTGTTACTACTGGGGATTTTGGAGGGAGGTATACATAGTAACGGTTAGGGATCTGGTGCGGCAGGGAGTACGTGTGCACGCTGGAGATTACGAATTAGGAGACGCCGCGTGTCGTGACGAACCGGTGATGTGAATCAGATATTTAGTTATTGGCGGGAAATTTTGAACTAATTTAGTACCCAATTTTATAAATTAGAGTTAATTGCAAATACTATACCCTATATTACATTTATTTCTAATTTGACAGGTATGCCATGTATTTTGTTTTTATTAGTAAATACTAAATACTCTCAAGTGAAAGTTTTGAATTAACAAAGGCTCTCTTGTATGTATATTTATATTATCCAACTAAATATTTTAAGCTTTCTTATTATAACAAAAATATGAACATTGAAAACAGATAGTTGTAATTGTGTTGCACCTACATCAAGAAAATCTATGTCGCAATGAGCTATACTCATAATTTTAATCTGTATCCGCATCCGTGTGACACAGATAGACAACTTTTCGTTTGCTATGGCATTCAAACGGGAAACTGAATTTGCGATGGAAAATAAGGTAGCAATGTAGCAGATTCTTTCATTTGCGTTACAAAGTAGGGAAAAGCAACAGAGATTCACATTTGTTCGAAACAGTTATTGAATTGTGGAAGTTAACATGGCACTCTGAGTTGGTAAACATGGATGCTCAAATCGACAATTTAAAGAATTTTTTACATGATCTTTCAGCAATATCCATCAGTTGCAAGTGATCTTTCAGCACATATGCATCAGTTCATCTGTAATGGGATACAATCATACAATCAGCTTGAAAAACAAATGAACGTATCATTTACACCACTCTATCATACAAGTATTCATATTACCAGTGTAACATTAATTGGTAGGGCAAAAGGCCACGAGGCGAAAATAGAAAAGAAGAAATCTCGTGGTTCAAGGCAAGTAACCTCCAAACAAAAATTGCCACCTGGTGAAAAAGAGTTGATACAAGTAAAATCTATACTAAAGACATTTGGCCAGAACTTCGTAGCTGCTCAGATTGATTATACTTTCTTCCGCTTTTTCTTCAGCATTTCCACGCGTCCGCGACACACAGGGCATTTTCTGGATTCCTTGGCTATCCTGCAAAGATCAGAACAAAACTAAACATGTTTAAACTGTTTAGCGAGTATTGGCTCCAGTCACGCCAGCTACCTGAACATATGTACAAAAAGTTACTATTTTGGCAATCCATTCCGTTATGAACTGACACCAACATTTCAGTGTATAAATGGAAACGCTAGCAAGTACAAGTATCAAAGAAGAAAAGAAAACACTAGCAAGTACACGACGCAAACTACGGCAAGATATGAATAAAACAAAAAGTAACATGAAAGATGTATGGTCTTTAAAATCCCTCCACAGCCTTTCAAAGAGAAGAAAATGCAAAACTTGCCATCTGAATTTTTTAATAAACTAAATGTATTTGGTGTACCTATAGAATAAATAAATCAAACCATACTTGAACATACTAAGAAACACCAAGGAGAAGAGTCCTTCACCTGGGTGCAATGGACTATCTTTCAACAAGGACTTACGTATTCAGGAACATTTCTAACATCACTCATCGTCACTACTCATCAGTCCTATTTATCTACAAATCCACTTTATTTGTCCTAATTATAGTCGACTTGTCAAACAGAAAATAGAAGTGACACCAGGAATTATTATTTTACTATACGATTGATGATCTATATTAAATTTAAGTTTCACACCGTTGTTCTTATACTCCTTAATTAAGTTAAAGAGTGGTTAATCTTATAAGCTCAAGTTCAAAAAGAGTAAATGTTAATCCCAATAGAGAAAATAACCCAAGGAACTGAAGTACGAAAAGGAATAAAAAGCTTTCCCCTCATCAATGATCAAGATTCTGCATTAGAATCTTGAGCAAATATTTATACAACCAGGTAAAAATTATGATACGAAGAGTGGTGTAAGATATACTTCAAGTCTTCAACTTTACTAATCTGGGAGAAAACAGTTCTCCAGTCATCTTTATTCACAACTCAATTAAGTCTCTGGGATGTGGCTTCGGAAACAATCATAGCATGCCAAAAATCGGGATATAGAGAGAGTTTACCTTATTGCACATGCAAAACAAGCCATATAATGTCCGCATGGAAGGAATGAACAATCGATAGGAGCAACAAAGCAAATTGTACAAAGCTCCTGTTCATTTCTATCATCACCATTCACCAGCTTCACTTAGTCTCTCATTTTCTATACACTCAGCCTGAGCATCTACATCAAATTCCGAGCCCCCAGCTTGATCTCCTCTTGTTTCTTGCTCAATAGGGTCAAAATGGTTCAGAAAGTATAAAAAAAATGGCAATCACAAGAGCAATCATTCCACTTGTAAGTAAAAGAATTTAATAAAATTACAAACTTATAATGCAACTTCGTTATGTTTCGCGTAACGAATTCTGTATAAAATGTACTAGGCCAACTCAAAATGTGTTCCATCGAAGACTATACCAAATTTTAACATAACAGTCACCACGAATAGTACTCTGCACCACAGAGAAGATTTTTATCAATCTCTAGGAGGGTTACAAGAGCATATTAAACCAATTGAACAAGAGAATCAATTATGAGCCAAGACAAGTAGAAACTTATTTAAGGTTGTTTCAGTCAAACTATTCCCCTAATTTGTACATTTTGCGATTCTTCCCCGTGAATCTCATATTGAATACCGAGAATCATGACAACTGAGAACATCAAAGATAAATAGTCTGCATTTATCAATCCAACTGAAAAGAGTGTACTGGGGCGTATCACGGAATTGGATATATCGTAAGCCTAACAACTGAAAATTAAAGCTAGTGTCACTGACTTCTCTCTTGAATACAAAGATTAATAGCATTTAAGTTTAAGATGCCTAAAGGAAAATGAATCAAGGAAGACCTGGGCTCTGGTGGAACTTCTGTAGAAGCTTGGAAAGTATGAGAGAAATAAGAGCACTATTAGCGAATAAACCTCTTTAACCAATTGCAAAAATATATAACAAATCAAACTTATGTGTTACACCCTGCGACTATGCGAAAACCAGTTAAGACGAAATATTTGCTCACTAAATAATCAATTTGGATTTTATCAAAAGTGTAACCAAGTGCAGCATAAGGAATCTGATCCAGAGAAGAATGTGCACTGCACTTGGAGAAGCTGACAAAGCCTTATGCAACAGCGCTAACCGTTGAAAAAGAAGTGAGCTGGAAAGGAATGAAAAGCAGCCTGAACAGATTCCTCTTAGCTAATCTCATAACATGTATTTTGTCCTTTTGTTTAGATTGTACTGCGTTCTATTAACTGTAACATCACCAATAAAAACTTCTCTTTTATACAAATGCAATGAATGTTTCCTTCTCTTTTTGTTTTCTGCATTTGCAACATATATATATATATATACTTACACTCGGTTTCTCTTTATGGTATCAGAGTCATTATCTTGATTGAGAGTGTTATCAGGGAGAGTGGGAGAATGGGTAGAATAGGCGAGACAAGTATTAGTAGCATAACAAAAATGCCTTCCTCGTCATTAATATGTTTGCTCGCGGCAATTGTGAACTTTGGAGAGAATTGTTGACTGCATCTTTGATGCAGTGCTAGTACATCTGAGAATTCTTAATTGGCTAGTTGTAAATAGCCCAAGGGCTATGGAGCAAAGGATTATCCCGGACCTACACCGAGGTATTGACGGTCATCTTCAAATCTCGCAGAACCGAATGGGATACGATGAGATTGAAACAAAGACATGCAACAAGAAGATTATGTAAACACTTACTCGAAATCTCACTTATCAGATTCCATTGTGTAAGCCACCATTTTTTTTTGAAGAATTCGCCCTGATCCATGCATAATACCATGAAAAATGGATACAAATTTTTGACTGCTACTTAGTATTGGCAATAGGTCTGAAAAAGTATCTAAAAATAGCAAATTTAAATATTTGTACCCTGTCGAAGTTGGTAAGCATCCAGCTCTCGATCTAGAGCTACTGCTTCAACAATCCACTGAGCTCAGGAAGTCAGGTTAAGACGTCGACTTATACAGGTTTTATGAAAAAGAATTCTTGTCTTTAGAAGTCAATCCCACTAAACTACACTTGTACGTAATCATCATAGGAAATATAAGTGTCAGGTGATGGAAAAAGAGAAGTGGGAGGTGGTGATATAATCTCAGAGAATGGAAATACATTTTCATAGAAGACCCACATTATTCTCACCTCAAAGTATATGGTTGCCTGTGTTTTGCCACCACCTTACCCAAACCTCATAACAAATTCACTGCCAGAGCAACCAAATGCATCTTCATTGGATATCCAGCTCACATTAAAGGTTACAAGCTGTATAACCTCACCACCAAAGAACAATTAATCATGCTTCCTCTACTGATGTTATCCCTCATGTTCTCTCTTCTCCTCGCCGTTCCACTAGAGTCAGGAGACCACCAGATCATCTTAGAGACTATCTGTACAGACTTGCTGCAGCAACAACAATTCCATTGCCTCACAATGATGCTTCTCGCTCACATGTTTGTTCTAATGCCTCTGCTCTCAATCTATCTTACAACAGGTTATCTTCTGCACATCTCCATTTTGTTTTATCTGTTGCTTCACGCCCTGAATCTACTTCTTTTGATGAGGCTAACCTTGATCCCATGTGGCAAGCTGCAGTGTCTGCTGAACTCACTGCTCTCAGTGACAACAACACTTGGTCCCTCACAACTCTTCCTCCTGGTAAGACTGCTATTGGTTGTAGGTGGGTTTACAAGGTCAAATATACTTCCACTGGTGTTGTTGAACGCCACAAAGCTAGGCTTGTAGCTAAGGGTTATAATCAAAGGGAAGGTTATGATTATTTTAAGACATTTTCTCCAGTAGCCAAGATCACCACAGTAAGATGCATGATTGATTTTGCCTCTGCTCATGGCTGGTCTCTCTTAGCTGGATGTAAACAATGCTTTCCTCTATGGTGATCTAGAGGAAGAAGTATACATGTTACCTCCTCCAGGGCTTGCTACTGAGGGGGAGCAAGTTTGCAAACTTCACAAATTACTATATGGTCTCAAACAAGCTTCCAGACAGTGGAATCACAAGCTTACCACTGTCATATCCTCTCAAGGTTTCAAACAATCTTTTACTGTTTATCAAAAGAGTATCTAACTCCATAACTGTCATCTTAATATATGTTGATGACATTATCATTGGAGGAAATGATGAGCAACAGATAGCTCAGTTAAAACAGTTCCTCAAGGAAAATTTCATACTCAAAAATCTTGGTCCTTTGAGTTTTTTCTTGGAATTGAAGTTGCAAGAAATAAGAGAGGAATATCTTTGAATCAAACACAATACACACTGGATATCATTAATGACTATGGATTACTAAAAGGTAAATCTGTCACTACTCCAGTGGATCCTAATTTGAAGATAGTTCAGGATGACCAAGATTCGCTTGACAAACCTGCCATTTACAAAAGACTAATAGGGAGGTTGTTGTATCTCACAATTACAAGGCCTAATATTTCCTATGTGGTTCAAACTCTAAGTCAATTCCTGGCAAATCCAATGAAATCACACATGAATACAACTCTCAGAGTTGTAAGAAATTTGAGAAATGCTCCAGGACATGGATTGTTCTTTCCAAGTGAAAATGACATTCACATTAAGGCTTATTGTGATGCAGATTGGGCTGCATGCACAGATACCAGAAGATCAGTTACTGGATTTTGTGTCTTCATTGACAATGCCTTAGTGTCATGGAGATCTAAAAAGCAGCAGACTGTGTCAAGATTTTCAGCTGAAGCTCAGTATAGGGCAATGGCTTCTACAATATGTGAGATTGTTTGGATAAAGAATCTATTGGAAGACTTAGATTTCAAGCATGATCAACCAGCTCTCTTGTTCTGTGATAATAAGGCTGCTATCAACATAGCTTCAAATCCAGTCTACCATGAAAGAACTAAACACATAGAAATAGATTGCCATGTGGTTAGGGAAAAGCTCATGAAGGGGCTGTTTAAGATGTTTCATGTGTCTTCAAATAGACAACTAGCTGACATATTCACTAAAGGATTATGCATGAAGCAGTTCAAAGTAATCATGAACAAGATTGGAATACATGACATGTATTCTCCTCTTGAGGGGGAGTATCAAAAGTGTAACCAAGTGCAGCATAAGGAATCTGATCCAGAGAAGAATGTGCACTGCACTTGGAGAAGCTGACAAAGCCTTATGCAGCAATACTAACCGTAGGAAAGGAAGTGAGCTTGAAAGGAATGAAAAACAGCCTAAACAGATTCCTCTTAGCTAATCTCATAATATGTATTTTGTCCTTTTGCTTAGATTGATTCCTATAAATGTACGAGTTCTATTAACTGTAACATCATCAATAAAAACTTCTCTTTTATACAAATACAATGAATGTTTCCTTCTCTTTTTGTTTTCTGCATTTGCAACATATATATACTTACACTCAGTTTCTCTTTAGATTTAGGCTATCTACAATAAAGGTTATTCAGTTACTTTGTCAAGTGATATGATACTTTTGAAAGAAGCATATGGTCTTAGGAGAAATCAATAAACCTACAACAAAGAACCAAGAGGCGCACTATGGTGGACGTTAATGAAGAAAAGAGTTGCATCAAATTTATCAGCATAATCATAAAAATATAAAATGGTATCATGACGAACTTGTGGTGGTTTAGCAAATGTCTTCTCGATTAAGATTTGCGTTGTGTTTTTAATCTACAAAACACGAGTAAGGGTCAAAGACAGACTAGAGGTACAAAAATAAGGCTCAAAATTGAGTGTTTCATATCAAAACAGATAATATGGATGCAAATTTGGTTAACGGTTGATTCTGAACAATAGTGCTACAAACTTGGATGGAGCATTTGAGACAACAGTCTCATAAGCTCAGTGGACAAAAGATATCAACTGACACCTGGGAATTGGTTGTGATTTAACCCCAAAAATTCAAGTAAACTGCTTTGGGATGGCATATCACTTTATGCTCACCAAATTTCACTAAAACTAAAATACAGTTTCAAATAGGCCTTACTGTACGGTTTGAATGTTAATCTTAAGATTAGAACTCTCCATGCTTAAGAGATAAGTGTAGCTGACATGAACATGATACGTTGATTTTGTGGTAACACAACAAAGATAATATATGAAACGAAAATATTTGCCGTAAGATATATAACACTAGCCTCAAAGAGAAGATTCGACACAAATCATTTACGATGATTTAGTCATGTGAGACATATATGAATGGAGGACAAAGAAGAACTCGGAACGAGGTCATACTATGCGATATGATTTCCAAAAAACAATATTTTAAAAACTAATTAGTCTAAATAAGCGATGTAAGAGAATTCATGTGCTCAACTTAATTCTCTTTGGGTCATATAGACTTCCTTAATTCACTCGGATGAAAAACCTTGGTAATTTTCTTGCGCCACCAATTTATGTTTGATATGTCTCTCCAAAAATTACCAGTGAATTTGTGGGTCACTGGCAGTTTTTTTTTTTTTTTTGGCAACTGCTTCGACGCATATTTCTATTCGCTTCCATCACCATAATTCCAATAATACTAATCGCAAATCAAACAGTTAAATATACTGCATCTGGAACCAACAGGTTACACAACACCAATCCATACATTGTTTACAAAATAATCTTCACCCAGTGTTAAGCAAACTGATATTTTTAATGGTCCTGCTTTAGGTTGATTTTCAAAGTATTTAAATACTATTGAACTATTTTTTTTTCAGCCCATGAGTTTTCTCATCCATGACCACTATTCATGCGAGGAGGCGGTATCTTCCATTTTCTGAAAGTAAGGGAACTATGTGATTCAGTTTAGGCATAAAGCAAACTTGGTCCACCACAAACAGCCGAAAAATTAATACTGTCCCAAGGTGCATTCTATAATTTGACAAAGTTCTGATTTTATAAGCAAGATATCCATCAAATAAAGACTTACAAGTTGTTGGCAAGGAGAGGTAAGAACAGCAGCATTTCACCGAGAAGAAAAAGTTCGAAACTACACTAGCCCTTCCCAGGTATACACTTGTAGTACGGGTCTGTTGTATTGAAAATTAGAGCCTTTATTCTGATATTCAGCTCCACCTATATCAAATAGAAGAGACAAAGCAACATCAAACATGGAAATTGAGATGATAAAAGAGCTTACCCTTCTAAGCTGATTTTCATGGGCATAGTTGATTTTCCCATGGTTCCTCTGAAAATTAGGAACCATGGGAAAATAAGCAACACAAAAATTTTGATACGGAAATAGTGTTACATAAATCTAAAATAAATCTCTATGCAAGCATAGAATTCTCACTGACATACCAGCATTCACAAGTTCCAGCAAAAACCTCTTGATAGGAGAAACAAAAACTAATAAAAGTCGAATGCATTATGCAATACTTGCCTTGACAGATTCAGTGTCCAAGTTACCCACTGCAACGTAGTAGGCGGAAGATTCTGGTACAGCCTTCTGAATAGTGCCATTTCCTGGCAAGTGCAATTATTAGGATAGCAAGACAAGGAATAGGGAAACACATAATAGTTGCCCCCGTTTTTCCTTACCCTGGATAAGTTCCCATGATAAAGTTCCCTTTGAATAAGATGGATTCTTAAGCCAGTTATCAAGTTCTGCTTTCCCTGCCAGCATATAGGAAAAAAGCCCAGAGTAGGATACATCAGAGTACTTATTAAAATTAATGTCACACTAGCATCAAATGTCAAACAGCTGACTGAACATGTTAGTTATGCTGCTGCTTCCAATACTTGGGACTTGCAGGTCATTCTTTTTAGCGTTTAGAGGTTGGAATCGATTTTCTCCAAATCATTTAATGAGGAGGAAGCCATATATTAAACTTGAATTGTGGTGCTAAAAGAATCAGGAAATCATAATACAAGCATCCAAGGAGTTTCATCAGTGTCAAGAGAAGGTAGGTACACCGATGATCCTAATTGCTTTTGGCAAAAAGGTACTGCATGGTACTTCATAGAATGAGTGACATGCAGCTATGCCATATTACTGTTTAAGCATAGCCTTTCTTCTAGTTAGCTTGCATAGGTAGTTAATACTGGTCACACCTGAAGATCAAGATCATAAAACACGAATTGTAAAATTTAATCACTTCAGACCCAAATGCTTGAACCACCCCAGCAATGAATTCCTAACACATAATTCAAAAAGGGTTTTGTTGGTACTACTTCAGTCACATGTTTCTGTGCTGCAATATTTCAATGAGTATAAGGACTGATCGAATTGATTATGAAACAGCCTCCAAACAAAAATCAACTTATTTGACCTTCAAGTAATTTATTGCATATAGAGCTACTATTAAAATTTAACATGCTCCTGCAGATTCATTTGACAAAATGGGAGGTAACAAGATAAATTATTATCATGTGTGCACAAGCAATACTCTTATGCTTGCCAGAAATCAATCCTGGCGATTGTTACCATTCTGATCCATTGTTATGAGAATTACTCAAACAGATGGTTGTTTCATTTTCCCCGAAGCATAACAAACGTCATCTTACTTTATGAAAATGGCAATGAATTTAAAATTAACGTCATCCATAAACTAAACTTTACCTTGCGCAATTACAAGAATAAGAGAGGATGAACTTGGGGAGTTCAGGCTATACGAAATGTTTATTTGAGATCCTTCATTCAAATAATACATCCAGTCCACGGTATGAGCAAGTAAAAACGCAGATCAGTCCATCATTGCACTTTAAATATAAAATGTGGAAAAAGAGTCCAGAAACTAAAATGTTCAGAACAAATCCCCTTTTTATGAAAGTCACCTTGTGTGTATGAGTAGGAAGAGATGTCTGGTGAATCTCAGACCATGAAATCAAAACATCAAGAGGCAGGTTTCTATAAAATCCGTAGAGCATCGACCCTTTTGCTTCATCAAGATCTGCCTCCTGTCACAAGCTACGATAACTTATAGATAGCGGAACATCATCCATACGCTAAAATCACCTCTATAGAATCCACAAATATAATGGTTCGCCTTTACCAATACTGATGAGTTACGACCAAACTGAAGTGTCTCAGGAGAGTACACCACACCTATCCAACACGCTCCCCCTGATCAGAAACATAACAAATGCCACTTATCCCTGTTCTTAAATTTCTTGCACTTGACATGGTAAGCAATGCACAAACTTATGCAATGGAAAAGGCGACCTAAGCACAACAAGGTTTATCAAGATCAAATAACTAACATCAGACCAACAGGGATCTGCTGTGGCAGGGAGTATGTGTGTAACCGATTAGGAGGCGACGCGTGTCTTTTTCGCGGTTGGTGAAACGACAACGAATCGGTGATGTGAATCAGAAATATTTTGATTTCTGGGAGGGAAATTTTGAACATGAAATCCTAATTTAGTACCAATTTTCAAAGTTGGAGTTAATTACAAATAGTACCCTGTGTTATTTTTAACTGGCTGGTGGTGATCCCCTGAGATTTATATTTTTCACCAAATAAGTCGACTGTACTAAAAACTAACAACTTTTCTTTTCTGCATAAAAATCTTATACTGGACGTATACTCATTCGAGTAGGGGTAAATCCCGTTAATCCCTTTAAATGTATGTTGTGTTTCTCACTTTGCGTTCTAAGGTTTTAAAATTAGCGATGCGCCCCTTAACATATGTTTAATAGCCCCTTGGACTAAATCTCACGACTAAAATATGAACACGTATTCACAATAAATGGTTGATGATCAACATCCAAGGGTGTTATCAATACCTTAGAGGCACATTGCTAATTTTGAAATCTTAGAGGTAAAGTAAGGAACATAGGATAAGTTAGCGGGTTTAACGTGATTTACTTTTTAAGTAAATATCTTAAGCTTTCTCATAATTTTTCTATAACCGGCACAAAAATTCAAGCGTCATCAATTGTAAGGAAGTATCAGCGTATATACATCTCTATAATTCGATACACGGATTAAAGTTTTTGAAACGATTCTTAGTACCGAAACATCTTCATTCCTGACTGTGGAAGCCTCTTAAACCATACAGATTTTTCAACATGTATATATCCATCAAGTTCATCTATAACCAGATACAATCAAGCTCGATATACAATGACCGTTCCATTTACACACGACTTTATCATACAACTATTCATACTTCTAGTGTAACATTGCCATGAAATGAAAAAAGAAAACGAGGAATCAATTCTACTTTCGAGGCAAGTGATCTCCAAAAAGATTTGCCACCTGGTGCAAAAGTGTTGATACAAGTTATCTATACCGAGACATTTGAACAGCTTCCTAGCTGCTCCTCAGACTGTCTTTTCTCTACCCTTTCCACTGGTGTGCGACACATAGGGCATGTGTTGGGATCCTTGTCTATGCTGCAAAGTTCAGAACAAACTAAACATGTTTAAACTGTTTAACAAGTATTTTCTCCAATCACACTAGGCTACGGAAAAACATGTAACAAAAGTTAATATTCTGGCAAGTTGTTCCTTTGTAAACAGATACAAAAGAATTATCGATGTGAGATCAACATGAACCACTTCAACGTATACGGAGGCAGTAGCAAGTCAATTATCCAAAAGGAAAAGAATACAACAGCAATTACACAACACAAACTACTGACTGTAACTAGTAACGAAGGACACCTTTACTGGAAACTAATGATTGTCCAGGAGAGCAATTTAGGCTGGAAAGATATGAATAAAATAAAAAAAAAACATGATCATTTTGAAACCCTACACAGCCTTTCGAAGAGAAGAAAAACCAATTGAATCTCATCACTGTAATAGCAAACTTTGCCAACTGAAAATTGCAGTCCTATCCATCTACTAAACCACCTTCTCCATCCCAATCACAGCCATCTTGTCAAACAGACATTAGAAGTGACACCATCAAATGTTATTTTACTATATAACCAATCTTGAGATCAAATTTAAAGTTTCACACTCTAGTTCTTATATTCCTTAATTAAGTTCAAACAACAACAACTACAACCAAGCCTCTAATCCTTACTTAAATTAAAAAACATTGGTTAATCTTACAGACTCAGCTCAAAAAGTGTCACTGTTATTCCCACTAGTGAAAGCAACCCAATGGACTTAAGTGAAAACAAATGCAGAGCTTTTCCCCTCATCACTGATCAAGATTCTGAATTAGAATCTCGAACAAATATTTATACAACCAGGTAACATTCTGAGCCATACATAGGAAGAGTGGTGCAAGATATACTTCACATTTGTGCTTAATTAAGTTTCAGGGATGAGGCTTAAAAAAACAATAATAGCATGCCCAGAATGGAGACATAGAGAATTTACCTTGTTGCACATCCAAAACAAGCTACAAAATGTGTGCAAGGAAGGAATTCACAATCCCTAGAGCCGCCAAGCAAAATATACAAATGTCATCAGCATATTCACTTCGCTTCTCATTTCCTATACCCTCAGCCTGAGCATCTGCAACAGGTCCCCTGGGTGGAAGCAAAGGGTCTCTCTCAGATTCCAAACCCCCAGCTTGATCTCCTCTTATTTCTTGCTCAGTGAATTCAATATGGTTCAGAAAGCAAACAATGACAGCACAAGAGCAATTATTCCACCTGTAAGTAAAAGAATTTAATTGAATATAATGCAACTTGGTTTTATTCCTCACAACAAATTATGTATACAACATACCTTGGCCAACCAGAAATGGACTCCATCGAAGTCCATACGAAATTTCAACATAACAGTCACCTCCAGTAGTACCCTACAGTACATAGATTTCTTTTATCAATCTCCAGGAGGGGTTATATGCATTAATACAAGAGCAAACTAGCCAAAATGAAAAGCATAATCAATTATGAACAGGGAGGGAAGGAAGAGGAAAATAATTTGGCCCAGCCAAGTGGAAGCTTGTGTCTGTCGAACTGTTCCCCTAATTGGTACATACTGCAATACTTCCCGTGAACCCCTAAAGAATATTGAGAATCATGACAACTAACTGAATGGGAAAACCGTATTTCTTCTAGAAACTGCTGGAAAGATCATAGAAAAACTTGAGAATAGATATCATAGATAAATAGTCTGCATTTATCAATCTCACAGAGTGTATTGGGGTATGCCAGAATTGGATATTTCGTATGCCTGCATTTTAACAACTTAAAAATTAAAGCTGATAACATTGACTCCTCTTTTTGTACGAAGATTAAAAGCATTTAAGTTGAAGATATCCAAAAGAGAATGAAGCACGGAAAACATGGGCTCTGGTGTAACTTCTTACAAGTTTGGGAAGTATGAGAGAAACAAGGGCAATATAGCGAACATATTGCAAACAATATATAAGATAACGGATGAATGGAAAAATAACACCGTAGTACATCTCGACAGAACAAGGGTGACAAATAAAACTAATGTGTTAAACCCTGAGGGTATGTGAAAATCTGCAGACAAAACGTTCATAATAAGAAAATCAATTTGGACTTATCCTGAGGCGATAGACAATAATGGTTATTCAGTTGCTTTGTCTATTTCATACAATACTTTTGAGTGACTTACATTTTGTTGGCCAGGAGAGGTAAGAACAGCAGCATTTCCACTATGAAGAAAAACTTTAAAACTGCACTGGCCCTGTGCAGGTACACACCTATAGTACGCCTCTGTCGTATTGAAAATGAGAGCCTTTATACTGATATTCAGCTTCACCTATATCAAACAGCAGAACTGAACCAACATCGATCGTCGAAATTAAGATGATAAAAGAGCTTAATCGATCATTGTGATTTTCATGGGGTGGAGGTGATTTTTCCATGGATCTTCTGAAAATTTTACAAGGGGACGAGTTCCACGAAATTAAATAAATTACTATGCAATCATAGCATTCTCACTGAAGTACAAGCATTCACAAGTTCCCAGGAAAACCTCTTGATACAAAAAAAAAAAAACAATAAAGGTCAAATGCATTATGAAATACTTGCCTCGACAGATTCAGTGTTCAAGTTACCCAGTGCAATATAGTAGGCAGAAGATGAGAAGATTCAAGTACAGCCTTCTGAATGGTGCCATTTCCTGAAGACTAAAATTATTAGGGTTGTAAGAAAAGAAATAGGGAAACGCATAAAAGTTGCCCTAGCTGTGCCCAGGGGCGGAGCCAGGATTTTTTCTTCACCTAAGCTAATTGATACTCGAGGAAGATATTAAAAAAATATATATCCAAAAACTAAAGTACGAAGATATTAAATAAAAGGGGTAATTACATTAAACCCCCAATCGTATGGTCCATTTCTGAGTCAACCCCCTTAACTTTGTTTTGACTCAGTCAACCCCCCATCGTTTGCCAAAATCATCACTTTGCCCCAAGTCAACTTTTTTGCACTTTTTTCAGGGGTATTTTCGTCAAATGTTAAAAATTTTAATATTTGTTTTAAAAAAATATAAAATTTATTAATCGACAAATATTAATTTTCGCCAAAAAAAAGTTTTTTTTCAACCAAATTTATTTTCGAATTTTTTTTTCGGCAAAATTTTTTTTTTCGACAACTTTTTTTTTTCCGACAACATTTTTTTTTCGGCAAATATTTTTTTTCATAAATTTTTTTTTCGATAATTTGTTTTTCGACATAATTCTTTTTTCGAAAAAAAATTGTCGAAAAAAAAATTTCTGAAAAAAAAAATTTGTTGGAAAAAAAATTTTGTTCGAAAAAAAAAATTTGCTGAAAAAAAAATTTCGAAAAAAAAATTGGTTGAAATTTTTTTTTTGGCGAAAATTAATATTTGTCGATTAATACATTTTACATTTTTTTAAAACAAATATTAAAATTTTTAACATTTGACGAAAATACCCCTGAAAAAAGTGCAAAAAGTTGACTTGGGGCAAAGTGATGATTTTGGCAAACGATGGGGGGTTGACTGAGTCAAAACAAATTAAGGGGGTTGACTCAGAAATGGACCATACGATGGGGGGTTTAATGTAATTACCCCTAAATAAAATGAGAAATGGTCATTATTCGATACAAAATTGTAATGTAAAAACTTCATACTACCAAACACTAAAAATAACAATGCTATTGGAGATGAGCTTTGCAATCCTTCTTGGAATAAAATTCATCAATTACAGAATCTACATCTATACTTTTTGATAGTTCTGTTTCAATGTAGATAACCAAATTATATGCCAAATACCCTTCTTCCATTTTATTGCGCAGAACTGTTTTCACAATCTTCATTGCTGAAAATGCTCGCTCTATTGTTGCATTAGAAACATGAAGAGTCAGAACAAGACGAATTAACCTATCAATCAAATGATAGGTTTCTCTCTTATTTGTTTCAGATAATCGTTGACATAACTCGGAAACTGTTGATATTTTCTGAAACTTCTCATGCCGAATAATATCCAATTTATAATGGTCTAACTGAATCCTCAAATAACGTAAATCTTGTTCACAAAAATCATCAGGATAAAACCTGGCGCATCATCAGGATAAATTTAATGGAGGATAAATTTAATGGAGGCGCACATTGCCCTAAACACTAAACAAGATAACATACATAATCAGTACCAAATATAGTGCAATTACACTAATTCAATTATCTGTTCAATTAAAGAATGGAATTATACCTTTTAAAAAAACGTATAATCTACGAAACTGAACCTAATATAGTGCAATTACACATATTACACCACTAATCTACAAAACTGAACCTAATAAAGAATGCAATTACCGATTCAATTATCTGTGCAATATAGTGCAATTACAACTTACACATATTATCATAATTACACCACTAATTAAGGATTTATACCATTTAGCTGAAAAATTACATCAAATTCAAAAATTGAACCTAATACCTTAAAATTAAAACTATCAAATAACAAATAATCTACAATAGAAGTAAATTATAGAACTAAATAATAAGAAACAATTACCTTTGGGTGTCTTGTGCAATTATCGATTATTTGGGATGAAAAACAAAGATGAAAAGCTTCCTTTGGCACGGCACGGGTGAAGAGGGGCGGAGTAAATTTTGTCTTCTGTTTACTCTGCAGGTTAGTTTCCACCAATACAAACTTGAATTATGGAGCTTAAAAGATCAGGAAATCACAATACAAACTTTCAGCAGCAACCCAAGATGTTTCCTAAGTGTCGAAAGAAGGAACGTAAGAATGGCGTGATAGTGGCATGCATAACCTTTCCTCTACTTAGCCTGCATAGGTAGTTAGTACTGGTTACACGTGAGATCCAGATCTTAACGCATGAATCCTGTGAAACATAATCATTTTAAACCTAAATTCTTGAGCCAACCAGGCAATGAATTCATAATACGTAATTCAAGAAAAAAATTGTTGGCCCTATTATAATGCTGGATTGTCATCTGCATCATAACCTGTTTCCCTGCCGCAATATTTTGACGAATAAAGGGAATGCATCAAATTTATTATGAAACAGACTCAAAAATTAAAAAATTAATATAGTTGACCTTCAAGTAATTTATTGCAAATAAAGCTAGAGAAAAAGTGAACATGCTTGTGCAGATTCATTGACCAAATGCAAGGTGTTGAAATCACCCTATAATGGCATTCAACTTATACTGTGAAAACATATATAGTGACACTAAAGGTGTGATAACAACTTTTACCTATTGACACGTTTTTTCATATACATTTTTCATTTTATTTTAACAATAATTTTCACCACTTTCTCTTCCCTTGCTCTTCTCTTTCATCCGCCGTAATCTTCTTCATCTCCGTCGTACGTAATCTAGTTCGTCGTACGTAATCCTTTTCACCTAAAACTTTGAGCTCTACACCGTTCGATTGAGTCAATTTGTTCAGACCTAGGGTTATGTGAATACATTGGATGATTAGATCTCTTGTCACTTGTATTGACGAATTGTTCGCTTTGAGTTTGGTAATTTCTGATTTCATAGCTCTGATAACATTCATTAAGATAGACATGATCTTACAAGATAAAATGGGATCTTACAAAACAAAGAATGAATGTATGTTTACTAGGGTTTACAAGACAACTATATATACAAGACAACTAAAAGACTAAACTACCCTTAACACAATTAATATACAAATAATAATATGCTAACACCCCCTCAAACTCGAGAAGGTACTGCAATAAGTAACGAGAGTTTGCCAACAAAGAAGTTGTGTCGCTGAATCATATGTGCCTTCGTAAAGAAGTCAGCCAACTGCATCGAAGACGAGATGAACGGTACATAGATAACACCATGCTGAAAATGATGTCAAGTCACATGACAATCGATCTCAATATGTTTGGTACGCTCATGAAAAACAGAGTTATAAGCAATCTGAACAACACTTTTGTTATCACAATACATGGGTGTGGGGGATGACAACAACACCCCCATATCACCTAACAACCGTCGTAACCAAACAAGTTCAGTTGTGGTGGAAGCCATAGCACGATACTCTGCCTCGGTAGAAGAACGAGAAACAACATCTTGTTTCTTACTTTTCCAAGAGATGAGAGAATCACCTAGAAAAATACAGTATCCAGTGGTAGATTTTCGATCGAATGGATCACTAGCCCAGTCTGCATCTGTATATGCTCGAAGTTCTCATGAAGAACTCGGAGGAAACAATAGACTCTGATAAATAGTACCACGAAGATAACGAAGAATGCTAGTAACAGCAACCCAATGATCAGAGGTAGGTGCAGCAACAAACTGGCTAACAACATGGACCGCATAAGCGATATCCGATCGGGTAATAGTCAAGTATACCAAACTACCCACAATAAACCTATACAAAGTGGGATTTGAAAGAAGTGTACCGCCAGTAGGAGTATAACGAACATTTACCTCTAAAGGAGTAGCAGCAACACGAGTGTCTGTAAGACGAGCTCGCACTAAAATATCTGAAGTATACTTCGACTGAGACAAAAGATAGCCCTTTGGAGATAAGGCGACTTCAATACCTAAAAAGTAACGAAGAGGACCCAAATCCTTCATATCAAACAAATGAGATAAGGTGTGTTTCAACACCTTAATACCCTCAACATCATCACCTGTAATAATCATATCATCAACATACAGTAAATGCATTATGCAACCAGCTGAACTGCATTTAACAAATAAGGTTGAATCATTAGGACTAGAGGAGAAGCCAAGAGAACAAACAACTGTAGAAAACTTCTCAAACCAAGCTCTTGGAGATTGCTTAAGCCCATATAATGCTTTCTTAAGTCTACACACCTGCTCTTTTTCATGAGGAACACCCGGAGGAGGTGTCATGTACACTTCCTCATGTAAATCACCATTCAAGAATGCATATTTCACATCCATCTGTGAAATATACCATTGTCGTACTGATGCAACTGCAATAAGAACTCTGACAGATGTCATCTTAGCAAGAGGAGCAAAGGTCTCTTCATAATCCATGCCATATTGTTGAGCAAATCCTTTTGCGACTAGACGAGCCTTATATCGCTCAACTGAACCATCAGCTTTGGTTTTAATTTTATAGACCCATCGAGAACCAATTGACTTTTTCCTTACTGGAAGAGGAACCAAGTCCCAAGTGTGATTTTTGTTCAAAGCTGATAGTTCCTCAGCCACAACCTCTTGCCAAATAATATCTTGTGCCGCCTCAGAATAAGAGGTAGGCTCACAAAGAGGCCAAACAGATGCCAAAACGGAAACAAAAGGCTGAGAATAACAAGAGTAAATGAAATCAGGCAGTTGAGTAGACTTACGAGTACGCCTGGGATACCGCTCCTGAGTTGGATCCAAAATCGTAAGAGAAGGGACATGAGGGGGTAACTCTTCAGCAGCACCCAAGTCATCTCCAGCACCAACACTAATATTGTCATCCCCAACAACGTCACCAATACCAATATTCTCACCAGTTGGATCATTAGTTCCAATATCAGAAACATCAAGAGTAAATAGGTCAATGTGAATAATATGAGAGCTTCTCGGAATGGAAAAATATGGAATATGCTCAATAAAGTGAACATGAGGAGAAACATAACATTTTCTAGCAACTGGATCATAACACCGATAACCCTTCTCACCATTTCCATATTCCAAAAAGACACATATTGCAACACGTGAAGACAACTTAGTTCGCTCAACATGTAGACGAAGAACAAAACATGTTGACCCAAAAACCCGCAAATGAGAATAATCAGGAGTTTGACCAAATAACTTAGCATATGGAGAGATACCTGCGTTCTTGGGAGTTAGAACTCTATTTATGATATAAACAGTAGTGAGAACTGTTTCTCCCCAATACTCACTAGGTACACTAGCAGACAAAAGCATAGAACGTGCCGTTTCAACAATATGCCTATGTTTTCTTTCGGCCACACCATTTTGCTGAGGTGTGTATGTACAAGAAGATTGGTGCACAATACCATCACTAAGAAGAGTGTCAGAGAGTGCATTACTCGTATACTCCCCACCCAAATCAGATCTAAAACATTTTATGACTTTAGAGTGTTGAGTTTTCACATATGCAACAAAGTGAGCATAAACGGCAATGAATTCAGAACGATTTTTCATCAAGTAAACCCAACAATAACGAGTATAGTCATCAATGAAAGAAACATAATATCGTGATCCCCCCCTTTGTATGAATAGGGGCAGGTCCCCAAACATCAGAATGGATCAAATCAAATGGTGCAAAAGAAGTGGATGTATTGTGATTAAAAGGTTTTGCAGAAAACTTCCCAAGTTTACATCCACTACAATCATAAGTATCCTGAGACTGCAAGTCTCCCAAAACATCACTATTACATAAAAACCTCAGACAAGATCCAGATACATGACCTAGCCTAGAGTGTCATACGTAAAACTTCGAAGAAGAAGAATTCAAATGAAATGTAGATAGATCAATACTCGTAGCTGCAAACTGACCATCAACCTTCATGCCATCCAAAACATAAAGTCCCCCCTCTCTACTTCCAGTCCCAAGTATTCGCTTTGATTTCGGATCTTGCACATGACAAAAAGTAGAGGAAAAGAGAACATCAAGACCACAATCACACAATTAACCAACAAAAATAAGATTCATAGCCAATTTAGGAATACAATAAACATCAGGAAGAGAGAGATTTTTTGTTTGAATTGTACCAACACCTACTACTGGCATAGGAGTGCTATCAGCAGTCATAACAGATGTAGGTGGTAACACATGAGACATAGATACAAATGAGTTGTGATCAGGAGACATGTGATGAGATGCTCCAGAATCCAACACCCATAAGGACGAGTTTCCACCTGATGTGGATGGAGCAGACATAGCATATGGTGGAGACTGGTTTTAGTTTACCTGAAGAAGGTTCTGCAATAGATTAACCAAAGATGCATTGTCTGACAAAGATGAATCGACAGAAGCTGGATCCAATGTAGGCATGACAACAGCTGTATTAGGCTGTCCTTCAAAACGAAGATTCTGTGAATATGAAGGTTTGTCACTTGGCCTCTTTCCATATTCTTGTTGTGGTTTGCCTTTCTGGTTCAATAAAGGACACTGGTTCTTCCAATGACCCTTTTTATGACAATAGCGACACTCATCCTTATCATAACTCTTTTGTTTAGATCTGATATGACTAGGTTGAGTAACCAAAACATAACCAACAGGAGTGGACTTCTCAATTTGAGTCTTGAGGCGGGTTTCTTCAGCCAACAATTCATGCACAACTGAATCAACTGAAGGCAAAGGAGTACGGTGCAGAATTGATCCATGGATGCCTTTATACTCAGATCGGAGATTGTACAACAGTTGAAACAAACGTTGTTGTTCTCGCCTTTCAATATACGGACCGAATGCTTTCAGTTCAGCGCATTCCGTCATAGCCAACTGATCCCAAAAGTTTGTCATCTCAGAATAAAACTCTTGAACACTTCGATCGCCCTGTGTAAGAGCACGAATTTCTCCTTCAAGTTGATATTGAACAGCAAAGTTGGACCTCACATACAACCTCTCCAAATGGTCCCAAACTTCTTTCGCAGTATCAAACTTAGCTAACTGAACTCCAATCTTATGCTCAACAGAATTGTTAATCCAAGTAATAATTTTAGAATTATTGATATCCCACACATCCAATAACTCAACAAAATTAGCATCATATGACTTAGGAGCAACCAAAACATCAGAAATATAATTCCACATCTTCTTCCCTTTTAGAAAGTTTTTCATAACATAACTCCAATACCCATAGTTTTTCCCATCAAAACGAACACTAATCGACTGCAACGAATCATCCCCTCCCGTCATGATAACAGAAATCGAGAATTACAGCAATACACAAAGCAAGACTAACCCAAAAACAGAATTGGGGCAACAAATCGAACAAAAATTGCGCCAAATCTAAATCGAAATTAACACACCAACAAGTTCAGAGAGTGCAGTGGATTACCAGAAACCAGTAGCAATACAAAGACGAAAAACCCAAAAAAAAATCGGCGGTGAGTTCGATCGGCGTGGTGTCGTGTTTGCCTACCGGTTGGGTCAGAGATTTGGCTCTGATGCCATGATAACATTCATTAAGATAGCCATGATCTTACAAGATAAAATGGGATCTTACAAAACAAAGAATAAATGTATGTTTACTAGGGTTTACAAGACAACTATATATACAAGACAACTAAAAGACTAAACTACCCTTAACACAATTAATATACAAATAATAATATGCTAACAAGCTCTACGTAGTTCAATTTCTTAAGTTTACTGTTACACGGTGGTGTTTTTCTGGTTATGAGGTGGTTATTGATATTTTTTTCTGACTGAATTCAACTGATTAAGGGTGATAATCTGTGAATTTCAATGGTAATCGCTTTTCATATACGAAGTTTAGTATGAGTTTGGTGTTGTTTAATGATCTTATTGTCATAATTGTTAACATATGGTATTGTTGTAGAGACGGAGGAAAATAGTAAGAGAATTCAGAGTCGAGTGCAATGAAGAACATTGGGAAGACGTGAACTCATTATCTACATATGCTAAAAGCTGCAAATGTTCCTAAAGATCTAATTGAGAAAAGTCGAAATGGTGTTTATCAAAAGCAACATTGTGCTGAATTGGACAGACACATGGCATCAGACTTGTCAAGAACAGCTAATGTGTACAATGGAGATATTTTGGAGAAAATGAATATTAGTTAGTTAGAATTTTTGATGATTCTTTTTGGTCATTTAGTACCTTTTATTTGTGTATAAATAAGGGCTCATCATTGCTTACAATTGATTCGATACATTGAATACAACAGTTTCTCTCTCTCTCTCTCTCTCTCTCTCACACACACACACACACACACACACACACACAGTGCACACACAATGTTTTCTGATATGTTATTCGTTGTCTCAGGTATCTTAGCTTCCGCATAATCTCGTTTTTGCTATTTCTCTGATTCTTACATTTCCATGGTGAATCCCGAAGATTTTGCCACCACTGGTTCTGGTTCTGTTTATAGTACAAGACGCACCGCGCCGACTACGCATAATCAGACCATGAACGATGATCCCTTAGATCCGTTCTACTTACATCATGGTGAAAATTCGAACACATCACTGGTTGGTCAAAAATTAACCACCCAAAATTATCACAAATGGAGTCGTGCCATGTACGTGGCTCTGTTGGCTAAAAATAAATTTGGTTTTGTGAATGGAACCTTTCTTGAACGAGCTCTTACAGATCCATCCTATGGGAAATGGATGCGGTGCAATTATATAATGTTGGCTTGGATCTCAGCAAGCTTGTCTAATGAACTTGGAGAATACACTTTGTTTTATGATAATGCTTTTAAGGTTTGGAATGAAATCAAACGCATATTTGCTAAATCGAGTAATAATTGCATTTTCATGTTGGAACAACAATTAATCAACACTAAACAAGATGGTATTGCAATGGTTTTATATTTCTCTAAGTTGAGATATATTTGGGATGAGATAGCTCAATATGAAGAAGTGCATACATGTGAAAACTTGAACTGTGGTGTCATTGCAGCGTTATATAAGAAAAATGAAAGGAGAAGGGTTATGCAGTTCTTGATGGGCTTGGATGAGTCATATGGACACATTAGGAACCAGATCTTGTTGAGGGATCCTCTCCCTGTGCTTGATGATGTTTTAGTTTGGTGCTTCAAGAGGAAGCTAATAGAGAAATGTCCTATGGTTTACAAAGCCATGTTGAATGAGCAACCATGACTGTACAAACACACTCAACTCCCTCAGTTTTCACCTCATGCTGCTGCTGCAGGGAGTTTATAGAGGGTTAATAAGCCTTAGAACAAACCTAATGGTATTAAAGGAAGACCACCATGTGCCAAGTGTGGAAAGAACAACCACACCATAGATGAAGTGTTTGGTTATCCACCAGGGCATAAATATGCTAAGTTCAAGCCTGGTCAAAGCAGTGGAGTGAAACAAGTTGCAGGGAGTGTGAGTCAACTAAGTCAGGAAGCTACAAATGCATGACAACATGCTCTAATCTCGCAAGAGCAGTTTCATCAGCTTTGGAATCTCTTCAAGGGAAATGTTGGGCTTGCTAATCAGATGAATCCCAATTCTAAAGGTAGCAGTACTATGGTTAATCAACCATCAGGTACTCACTTCACTCTAAGTTGCTTCATTCCCCTCACTTTTGTTCATTACACTGTCTCTCACCCTCTCTTAAACACAAAAGCCTGGGTTCTAGACTTAGGTGCCACAAATCACATTGTTTGTGATCCATCACTATATATAGAATGTTCCACTCTGTCTCATTCCACTGTACACTACCAAATGGTATCTCTGTTCCTGTCATAATGACAAGTTCAATACAACTCAACCCTCACATATTGTTGACTAATGTCCTATATGTGCCATCCTTTTCTTTCAATCTCCTCTCAGTGAGCAGACTCACTCACACTATATCATATTCACTAATCTTTTGGTCTAATTTCTGTGTGTCTTAGGACATTACCAACTGAAGAATGATTGGGATGGCTAAGGAGACACAAGGGTTGTACTTCTTAAGGCAGGATAGAGAGTCTTATAGCTTGAGTAGAAGTTGTCATTCCAGCATACATTCTGTTATTTCCCCATCAGCCTTGTGGCACAATAGACTAGGGTATCCACCTGTAAATAGAATGTATTTAATATTTCCTACAAGTGGTGATTTACCACATAAGTTCAATGATATCATTTGTGATTCCTGTCATTTATCAAAACAAACCAGATCTCCATTTCCATCAAATCCTACTAAGAGTGATAACTGTTTTGCCTTAATTCATGTGGATATCTGGGGCCCTTTAGCACTACATCTACTAATGGATCCAAGTACTTCTTAACAATAGTTGATGACCATAGTAGATTCACGTGGCTTTATATTATGACAACTAAAGGTCAGACCAGAACTATCCTAAACAATTTCTTCAAATATTTTCTCACTCAGTTCAACAAACACATTAAATCCCTGAGATCAGATCAAGGACATGAATTCAGCATGCCTGAGTTTTACAACCTTCATGGTGTAACTCATCAACAAACTTGCACATACACTCCACATTAGAATTCTTTTGCTGAGAGAATACACACACACTTGTTGAATGTAGCTAGATCACTGCGCATTCATGCTAAGCTACCCTTGTCTTTCTAGGGTGATTGTGTTCTTACTGCAACATATCTAATCAATAGAATACCAACACCTCTATTAAACAACCTCACTCCTTTTTTTCATCTGCATTCTAAGCATCCTAGGTATTCTCATCTTAGAACTCTTGGGTGCTTGTGTTATGCAACTACTATGCCAAAACCTCACAACAAATTCATGCCTAGAGCTACCAAATGTATCATGCTTGGATATCCAACAAACATCAAAGGATACAAGTCATATGATCTTGAGAAACACACTGTGTTTGTATCCAGAGATGTCATTTTTTGTGAGCATGCATTCCCTTACAAATTTCATAACACCACATTTGACTCACCTCTCTCTACTTCTCCACCTCACATTCTTCCCATGCACATTGAACATGCGGTGCATGATACCGCACCTCACTCACTCACACCTTCTGAATCATCCCACTCTCCTCACACTTCTGATATTTCAGATTCACCTAGCTCTCCATCTCAACTTGAGAGCTCATCACCCCTTTCCGTTTCTCCTGCCTCCTCTCCACCTCACACCTCACCTTCTCCTATACTGAGACGCTCTACTAGCGTTAGAAAGATTCCCTCACATCTTGCAGACTATCAGTATAACCTGGCACACTCTGCAGCTCCCCCCCATGAGTTCTCCTACTAGTACTGATCCTGAAGGTAACTCTTATCCTCTTAACTTGTCATTTCACAAACTTTCACCCTCTTATCTCAATTATACTTTATCTGTATCTTCTCATTATGAACCCTAATCTTATGAGCAAGCTCAACAAGGTCCCTTGTGGAGAGAAGCTACGACAACTAGACTTAATTCCCTGCATGATAACAACACTTGGTCCTTGGTTCCTTTACCTCCTAGCAAAAATGCTATTGGTTGTATGTGGGGTTATGAAGTTAAGCTCACTTCTACTGGACAGGTGGAGAGATACAAAGCTAGATTGGTGGCAAAGGGGTATAATCCAAAGGAAGGTTGGGATTTCCTTGAAACTTTCTCTCTAGTAGCAAAGAACACAACTCTGAGATGTCTCTTAATTTATGCTTCTGCTAACAATTGGCATCTCTTACAATTGGATGTGAATAATGCCTTTTTTATGGTGATCTTGATGAGGAGGTTTACATGGTACCTCCTTCTGGTGTTGCTCCTAAGGGGGAGAATTTTTACTGTCACTTGCATAAATCCCTATATGGACTAATGCAAGCTTCTAGGCAGTGGAATCACAAGCTCACCTCCATCATAACTGACCAAGGGTTCACTCAATCTGCAGCAGATCATTCTCTCTTCATCAAATATTTTGATGGTGCTACCACAATACTGTTAGTGTATGTTGATGATATCATTATTGGTGCAAACAACAAACAGACTATTGATGAGCTGAAGACATACTTAAGGAACATTTCAAGTTAAAGGATTTAGGTGACTTGAAATATTTCTTAGGTATATGCCAAGAAGTAACAAAGGAATCTCTATCAATCAGAGACAATATGCCTTAGACATTATTGCTGATTGTGGAATTCTTGGAGCTAAACCTTTGGGATCTCCCATTGAACAGAACTTGAAACACTCCAAGTCAGGGGGAGATACACTAAGTGATCCAACTCAATTCAGAAGATTGATAGGAAGACTTATATATTTGGATGTCACTAGACATATCTTATGATGTTCAAACCTTGAGCCAATATATGAGTGATCCTATACAACAAGATATGGATGGTGCACTTAGAGTAGTAAGGTATTTGAAGGGATCAATAGGACAAGGACTATTTTTTCCAAGTGACAACACAATTCATATCAAAGCCTACTGTGATGCAAACTGGGGAGCATGTGTTGACACAAAGAAATCTGTTACATGATATTGTATTTTTGCTGGGAATGCATTAGTATCCTGGAAATCTAAGAAGCAAAAAACAATGTCCAGATCCTCAGCTGAAGCTGAGTATAAAGCTCTTGCTACAAGAGTGTGTGAGGTGGTATGGTTAAAGCAACCGATCAATGATCTAGGTGACAAGCATGAGATTCCTGGACTGATTTACTGTGATTATCAAGCTGCTGTCCACATTGCTTCTAATCTAGTTTTCCATGAGCGAACAGGACATATTGAAATAGACTGTCATGTGACTAGAGAGAAACTACAACAAAGAGTGATAAAGATGTTCCATGTCTCAACTAGTTCTCAACTTGCAGATGCATTCACTAAGGCTCTAAGTGTTGAGAGATTAAAAGGGTTGATGTTCAAGATGGGAGTACACAATATATACTCACATCTTGAGGGGGAGTATCAAAAGAAACACTGCGCTAAGTTGGACAAACACATGGCATCTGACTTGTCAAGAACAGCTAATGTGTGCAATGCAGATATTTTGGAGAAAAGGAATATTAGTTCGTTAGAATTTTTGATGATTCTTTTTTGTCCTTTAGTACCTTTCATTTGTGTATAAATAGGGGCTCATCATTGTAAAGATTACAATTGATTTGATACATTGAATACAACAGTTTTCTCTCTCTTTCTTCATGCTCTTTCTCTTTCAGCTCACACACAGTGCACACACGATGTTTTCTGATAGCGTTATCAAGGCAACCCTGACTCTTTCGCAAGAGAGCAAAGCTAAAGGCCAAGTTATATATATATATATATATATATATATATATATATATATATATATATAACATTCTTCAAGGAGGAAGTACGTTTAAATTATTACTAAAATGATTGGAGCCATAGTTTTATGAGTTCTATGTATGCATTAATGCATGAGATTACGTTATTAATGTCTATGATTGTTATCACAGTACTCGAATTTCTTTCACCTGTGCAATAACATCGTTCCTTAAGATCATTTATTATATTTTGAATTTGAACAAAAACGAAAGCAGCATATCTATTGTGATACATATTATTACTTTTAGTACTTCTCTGGCTGGCGGATGCTGCATGTATCTAAAAATAAAATGGGATACTGAAACTTCACATAGAAAGTCAAGAATTCAGAGATGTAATGACTCGTGCGTTGTAATTGTCTTTGCTTATAACACCTTAAGACATGTCCTAACCCTGCAGATGTCTTTGTGATCGGTACTTCTTCTTTTACTTATGACCTGTGCAGGGAGAACAAAAGTTTGACGGGAACTGCACGTTATGCAAGTTGTAATACTCACCTAGGGGTTGGTAAGCAAGAAATTGTCTTTTTTACTTTTCTCCGGCTAGAAAGATTTATGGAATCGTGGAGTACCATTGTTGCTGAACAATTGAACAATTTTCGTTGTTGTAGAGTGAAATTGTGGATCGGTTGATAAGTGTTTGTTGTTAACTTCTCAATGTTAATTTAACAACGTCCAGAATAACGGTGCAGCGGAAAATAAAAAAACGCAAAGTTTAAGAAGTGAATATATTAATATTAACTTTCGAGCCGTAGGCAAAATACCACAAGGGTTTATCAAAATATGTTTCTCACAACTCTCAAGCTTATCACTCTCGAATTGCTCGAACTCAACAAAGCATATAAGAATTGCCCTCTCAATTCTAAACCTAGAACTAATTTGAACAACTCACAAACTTTCCAAAAGCAAGACAACACTCAACAACTCGTGAATTAATCTCTCGGATTTATTAGCTCTTGTATCCTCATTGTTTTGATGTACTTCACACCTATATATAGGTTCTTGACTTGGACTTCAAGGTGTGTTGTACACGGATGGTAATTTCTAGTTTCCTTGTCGAACTCCTCTTCTTTGTTCTCGCCGTCCTTCTTGAATAATAGTTCATTTGTTAGTAAACTAACTAAGGAAATACTCCTTCTTCAAATCAGGACTCAACTTGGATGTTTCCTAGTTGCACTCGAACACCTCTTTTCCTTATGTTGAGCAGTTAACTTTAATTAAGGAAACTTCTCATTATAGAAACTTTGAGCGATCAACCTATGACAAGTTTGTTTCCTGAATAATAGCCAAAGACAATCACAACTGTGGAACTAGATTAGTTAAGTGAATAAGGCAAAACAATATTTAAGATATTCACAACAAGATTGTAAAATAGACTGCCAGCCAATGTTACTCTAACATTGAACTTCTAACATTGCCAAAATACTTGCACTTTCAATCTTCTCCTATTTGCCTTACTTCACAAAACCCCATAACTTGTCTCCTTAGATCAAATATTAAGAACAAACTTAATCAACCTTGTGGTACATCTTAAAACAAGTAACTCCCCCTTAATATCAGGAGAGTCCAACACAATGTTATTCTAACATTGATTTTTCCAATGTTATCATAACATCCGTTTGTCTCAATGTTAACTTAACATAGTCTCCAGTCGAATGTTCTAACATTGAATTTTCTAATGTTACCCTAACACCAGATATCAGCTAACACCTGCAGACAGAGTTAGTACTTGACAGAAGTTCAAGATTTCATAAGCAAAATCACAAAGTACCAATAAGCAGAATACTTAATCACATGCCATAACTATAACAAGGAACACACTCCTTGATCAAAATAAAGAAAGATAAGAAAATAGAAACATTTCATGCAAAAACAGAAATAGTTCAGAAAAAGCTAAGAAATAGAGAATGAAAACTCATAAATTTTAAAATTTGATCTACTCTCCCCCTTTTTGTGAGGAAGGCAGATCCCTTAGGTTCTTTCTGAGACTGTCAATCTCATGAAGCCTAACTTGCGTGTCACCAATCTCCCTTTGGGTGTCCTTGTACTCTCTGTCCAACCAAATGAGGGTCTCCTCCACAAAGGCATCAGCAATTACTGAGCACTTGTCCCCACTGGCTATAGGAACTGAAGAAGCAGCAAACTTGTGAGTCTTCTTCTTTTTCTTCTTTCTGCTTGGTCCAGCTGCATCGTCAGGATTCCATGGGAAATCTTGTATCCTCACCTGTGTGAAATAGCTCATGGTGATAGGCATTCTGGCCTTTGTCTTGATCTACCCCACTATCTTCAAGGTCTTGAACCCTTGTTTCACCAGTATGCTAGATATCAGAGAGGGATTTGGAATGATTCCTTTTTTTTTTGTAGTGACCTTCTTCATAGACCTCAACATCTTTTCCCCTATGTTGACATTCAGGCCATTCTTCAACTTAAACACCAGCTTTGCAGACTCCTTAGTCATCATTGTTGTGTTGGAAGATGGAAGCTAATTGTAGGTAGAAATTTTGTGCAGTACAACACTCAAAGGAGTCAGCCTTGTTGTGGGAAAGCTGTCATTCCATTTCCTGGTCAGCCCACCAGTGAGATCTGTGATGATCTCATGCATGCTTGGATCTTCTGATTCTTCTGGATTAGGAAGTCCCCATGCTTCATTGATAATGGAGGGGCTAATGCCGAATACACTCTTCTTAACCTAAGCCTTTCCAAACTTGGGAGTATTTTGGTGGCACACCCATTGAGAGAGGTGCATATAGAACTCTCTGATGACATCTGGGACTTAGGATGAATGGTTCATCACTGACCCCAGCACACCTCTTGTTTCTAGCAGTTCATAGATTCTGTTCTCTTTAAAATTGTCCTCCTCTATTTCCTATTCCTTGTGGATTACCCTTACTTGATAAGCCCCCCATTGCTCCCCTGCTTCCACAGACACATAGAAGTCAGAATATGGCTTCTTGGGATACTCACCCTCCAGGACATCATAGTACTCCTCATTGTCTGATGTTGGAGTAACATCAGTAGGGTCTTCTGCCACAAGTTCCTCTTCATCCTCAGTATCCTCCTCCTCCTAGCCTTCCTCTTTCTAGCAGAAGTAGCTAGAGCAGTAAGAGTAAGGATTTATTCTTCTTCTTTCTCACTCGCATTATCCTCATCAACATTTTCAGCAGGGATACTCTCAGTAGTATCCAACCTAGCAATAGTCTCCTCACCCTGATTGTTCTCAGCATCAGAGGTATTCTCCTCAAGAATCACACCCTCATCAGCAACAACCTCAACACTCTCCTCATGAACATCCTCAAGCTCACCCACAACAACAACATGGGCCTCATTCTCCCCCTCAATATCAACTTCCGCAGGTAAAGTTTGAGTAGGGTTAGCCATTATTACCTCGTTTTCTGTGTTGGTGGGAGTGGAGGTGTTCTCAGCCACTTTTGATATTGAACCACCATTACTCTTGGCTGATTTCTTTCCTTTGCACCGTTGATAGGTAGTTTTCCTCTTTGCAGCAGCGACGACGATGGATTCAGTAGATGTATGCCTGTTATTGTACCTCCGTGGTTGCTCAATCTACTCAACAACATCTGCAAGGGAAACAATTGAAGACTTGCAGGCCATTGCTAGAGTAATTTTGGAGAGAAAAGAGAGTTTGAGTTCAGAAATTTTGATTGCACAATTCTGATTTAGAAAGCGTGAAGAATTAGAAGAGTCTAGGGAAAAATATATAACAATCTATTATGAAGAGTGGTGATAGTGGTGTTGTAACATGTTACCAAAATAATCGGACCACTTACACACATTTCCACGCACAGTACTTACCCACATGTCAGTGTTAGATTAACACGTGACCAGAGCAGTTTCCTTAATTGATAACTTATAAGTCACATTGTTGCAATGTTGGACTAACATTGGTATGTTAACAGCATGTCAGAAAGTTGAAGGTGCAGGGCTTTCATTCAAATAGCTTCATGTGAGAGTGTGAGATATTACTAAATATAGATCTGAAACTTCATCAAAGCACATGAGTACACACGACACAATTAAGATCATCAGTATGAGTAAGTGACACTTATGACAGAAGAAACACACATATAGTAGACATGAATATCCAGAAAAAAATCATTCCCATAGCATAAAAGATCACAATCCAATGTGTTTACCTGCAATATAGTCACCTAAAGTGCGTGCCTCAACACATGAATTAGGATTACTACTCCCCCTAAGCCCAAACTGACACAACAATAAGATGCAGAATATGAATGAATGCAACAATGTTAGATCAACATTGGGAGATGGTAACCAAGTACAAACAGCTGCACTAACTGAGATCAGGACATATCAATTCAGAATCTTTTACTATTATCATAAACTCTTTTTGAACTAAAACTGAGAAATGTTAAAAAAGGATAATATCATCACTGAATGAGGGCAACACAAGACTCCACACACCCCAGTGACTCCATCATCAACTACAGATTAGGCAAGTACAAAGGAATTGAATGAAGACATCACACTTATCATATACTTCATCACCCTAACTCCTTATGTATACTTGTTGACCAGCTTGTTTACAAGAAAAACACCAAGTGATCAGTGCTACTGAATGTGAGGCAGTCGAAACTCCAA
This sequence comes from Linaria vulgaris, assembly GCA_948329865.1. Lineage (NCBI taxonomy): Eukaryota > Viridiplantae > Streptophyta > Magnoliopsida > Lamiales > Plantaginaceae > Linaria > Linaria vulgaris. Next base: position 32,264,720 of record OX415254.1, read on the forward strand.
ATATCCCAGTAGAAAGGATCACCATCATGCATTTCCTTGGCTAAACATAATAGAAACATGCAAATAAGCACAACTGAATATCACTGAAGCTATCAATATCATGAACCCCAGCTTCTCTTCATGTTCTGTCCAACCTAACATGGATAAGTCACAACTGAATAACACCAAAGTAGCAAACTCTGTGTACCCCAGCTTCTCCAGATGTTAGGTTAACATTCTCAGACCAACAACAAAGTTTTTACTTTGCACACCTTTTTGACATGTATCTATTCACCAGTCAATTCAGTGATTCGTATAGATTAACCACACAACCCAAAAGATGACAAACAAAGATGTAATATGCAAGAAAGAAAGAATGCGAACAAGGAAATAAAAGAATTATAGACACACCACAACCAATAACCAGTGCTAGACAATGGTGTTATGTCAACACTGGATATCTGACATTCTTACACAATGCACATGCCAAGAGAATTCCTCAAAATGAAGAACCTCTCAGAATCTAAAGGCTTAGTGAACATATCAGCAAGCTGATTGTTTGTCTCAATGTGCTCAATGTCTATTAACTTGTCCTCAACCATTTTCTCAGATAATGATGCCTTATGTCTATGTTCTTAGTTCAAGAATGTTGCATAAGATTCTTAGAGATACTGATAGCTCTAAGATTATTACAGAACATAAGGTGTCACTATCCAACCCATAATCCAGCAATATGTGTTTGAGCCACACAAGCTGGGTGACATAACTGCCTGCTGCTATGTACTCAGATTCATCAGTGGATAGAGACACACAATTTTGCTTTCTGCTATACCATGAGACTAAATTGTTCCCCAGATAAAAACATCCTCCACTTATGGACTTCCTATCATCAGCATCACCTGCCTAGTCTGAGTCACTGAAACCCACAGGGTTGGTGTTAGTGTCAAATGAATACGAGATGCTAAGGGATAAAGTTCCAGATATGTATCTAAGGATTCTTTTCACAGCAATCAAGTGGGACTGCTTTGGACATGTTCGGTACCTTGCACATACACAAACAGAGAACATTATGTCAGGTCTAGAAGCAGACAAGTAAAGCAAATTGCCTATCATTGATCTGTACAATGTTGGATCAACATTGGTTCCAGTCCTATCTCTGGTGATCTTGACTGAGGCAGACATGGGAGTCTCAAGGCTTTGAATCTGCAAGTTCAAACCTTTTCACTAATTTCTTTGCATACTTCTCCTGGTTCAAGAATATGCCTGTACCTATTTGTCTTATTTGGAGACCAAAAAAGAAATTCAATTCTCCTATCATACTCATGTCAAATGTTTCTGTCATAGATTCAACAAACTTTTCCAAAATAGAATTGTTAGTAGAACCAAACACTATGTCATCAACATAAATTTGAGCTATACAGATATCAGAATTTTTCTTTAAAACAAATAGTGTTCTGTCTCCATCACCTCTAACAAAACCAAGACTTAAGAGGAACTTAGTAAGTCTTTCATACCATGCTCTAGGAGCCTATTTAAGACCATACATAGATTTCTTCAGTTTTTACACATGATTGGGGAATTTAGGATCAGTGAATCCCTTAGGATGTTCTACATATACTCCCTTATCAATCAGCCCATTTAGGAACGCACCCTTCACATCCATCTGATATAGTTTTATCTTAAGACAGCAAGCAATGGCTAGAAGTAACCTAATAGATTATATCCTAGCTACTGGAGCAAAAGGCTCATCAAAATCTATACTTTCAACCTGAGTATACCCCTGAGCAACAAGCATGGCTTTGTTCCTAACAAACTCCTTCCTCATTACTTTTGTTTTTAAGATCCATTTAGTCCATATTACATTAACATCAGGTGGTCTAGGTACCAAGATCCAGACATTGTTTTTAGTAAACTGTAACAGTTCATCCTGCACGACATTAATCCCAAAGTTATCTAGAAGTGCTTTAGATACATTTTTAGGTTCTATGGCAGAGAGAACATGAGGCATTATCAACAGTACATGTGAAGTTCATACAAACACACAATTTAACCATATCTCTATAATTCAGTCTCTCTTTGTTGCATGCCCTTACCCGTTCAGTGATCTCACCTATTACTTGAGATGCTGGATGGTGTTTCTGAATCCTAGCAGGCGGATCTCTTCTAGGTTCGGTGCCACCTTCATTTTCTGAGTCAGACTCTTCTGCTGTTATTCTAACATCCGATCTGGCTGGTGTCAGTCTAACATCCACTTTTGTCCACCGCTCAGCGGTCCCAACTTCAAGTTCCAATGTTGGAATAACATTCTCAGTTTCCAATGTTGGTCCAACATTAGAAACTGAAATGTCACCAGTACCTGTATAAAGTGAAATCATCAAACACAACTTTCACAGATTCTTGAACAGTCTTTAATCTAGGATTATAGGCTCTAAAAGAAGTACTGTTGGCAGAGTAGCCTACAAAGATGCATTTCTCACTTTTTGGATCAAATTTACTCAAATAATCCCTGTCATTTAGCAGATAACAGTCACATCCAAACTCATGATAATATGCAATATTTGGCTTTACACCATTCAAGATTTCATAAGGTATCATATTAGTTCCAGGTCTAAGATACACTCTGTTACTAATGTGATAAGCAGTATTTAAGGCTTCGGCCCAAAGTCTTTTAGACAAATCTTTTGCATTTAACATAACTCTGGCCATTTCTTAAAGTGTTCTATTTTTTCTTTCAGCAATACCATTCTGTTGAGGTGTCTTATGAGCTGAATATTCATGAAAGATGCCTTTAGCATTACAGTAGCTGTCAAAACTAGCATTCTTAAATTCCTTCTCATAATCAGACCTAATCTTAGACACAGTAGAACCATATAGAGTTTTGATGCTAGCACAAATAATTTTGAACTGATCAAAAGCTTCAGATTTTTCTCTAAGAAAATTTACCCATGCATATCTAGAGAAATCATCTACAATAACAAAGGCATATTTATTACCACTCAAACTACTTACCTCAATAGGACCCATTAAGTCCATATGCAGCAATTCAAAACACCTACTAGTTCTATGAGTAGCACTCTGTACCTGTATGGGTGTATGAACAACTCTAGTTTGCTTACCTTTGAGGCAATCACCACACACAAGCTTACCTGGATTGGTTAGCTTAGGCAAACCTCTTACAACATCAACTTTCTGCAATTTCTCCAAGTTTCTATAGTGCACATGTCCAAGTTTCCTATGCCATATAGAAGCTTCATCTATCTTGGCATGGAAACATTCTGCTTCTTCCTGAGCCAGATACCAATTGTCTTTAGATCTAGTACCTGTCATAATAAGAACATTGTCACTATCATAAACTGAAATTGTAAGAGCGTGGATTGACACAACAACTTTAAGAGTTAAGCTGGCGTTGCCTTAACTCAATTGTGATCTTCTTGAATATTGTAACATGCAGCAGAATTAAAAACACAAGAAGATATATCTTAAGAAGTTTTCAATATTATTAAAAACTTCCGAGCCTTAGGCCAAATAACCAATAAAGGTTTTAACAAAAATGTTCCTCACAACAATTCACTCACGCTCTTTGTTGATCGGACTCAACAAAGCAGACAAGTACGAACTACTTAACTTCTACGAACTAGACGTAAATAGTTGATACAAAAACTTCGCAAAAGCAAGACGAAGACAATACAACGTATGATTAATCTCTCGGATTGTTTTGCACTATTGTCTTGTGTTCATCTTGATGAACTTCACATCCTTTATAGATTTCTTGAATCTTGCACGCCAAGATGTGTTGTTCACAGTTTTGGTAACTCTTGCTGTTTCCTTGTTGAATTTTGGATTCTTTGTGAACTCAGTATCTTTCTTGAATATGTGTTTCCTTTATTACCAATCTAGCAAGGTAACACATCTTCTTCGAATCGGAGAATCTTGGAAAGAATCAAGTTGCAGAGAACCGCCAATATTGTTTCCTTCTTTTGCAAACCGTGTCGAGTTGACTATTCAACTTAACTTGAATTATGGAAACTTCAAGTAAGGAATAATCCATAGCTCTTCCTTATGATTAATATACTTTCCTAGACATAAACATAAACAACTAAAACCGTGGAACTTGATTAATAAGTGAATAAAGGCAAAACTTAAATTTGGCAATTAAAGAACAGTTTTCGTACAGGCTCTCTGGTTTCAATGTTATCCTCCATGTTGTCCCAACATCGCATAACATTGATTCCAGAAAACCCTGCACTTTAAATCTTCCCCTTTTTGCCTTTCTTCACAAAACCAATACCTGTTCCAATCAAGTCCTATATCCAGAAAGTTAGAATCAACAAGAAACACATTAAACTACTAAACTGCTCTCCCTCAATGCAAGCTAACATATTCAAAGTTAAATTAGCAAAGACAAGTATTAAGGTCATCACTACATCAAAAGATGTTCAGACCCCAACATTCATCAATGTTGCCTCAACATTGAAACCAGTGAGTTTCCTGCATAAAAGGTTAACCCGACAAGCAGTTCAAAATGTGCTTTCATAAGATATAGCAGTTAGAGCAGTTCAACAGTAGTGGTACTTAGAGTTACAGGCCATAGCTAAATATTAAGGACATGTCCCTTGATCAAAATAAACCAAACAGAGATAAATGTATCAACAACACAAACATATCAGCAGTTCATAAGAAACAAAACATAAACTAGAAGGCTAAAATTTAAAAACTTGGAGCTACTCTCCCCCTTTTTGTGAAGAATGGAGTTTCACCAAAATTTTCACCATGTCCACTAGCTCTTTGAGATACTCCTTCCTTTCCTCAATCTCCCTCTAAGTATCAGCAATTTGCCCCCTATACCAGTTCAGCAGATGATCCACAAAAGTTGAGGTTATGACCATGCAATCTTCCTCTTTGGACATAGGCAATGAAGTTCCAGCAAACTCCTGAGCCTTCTTCTTCTCTGTTCTTGGTCTCACCACTCCTTTTGGGTTCCAAGGAATATCTCTCACTCTTGCTCCAGACAAGTAGCTTGGGAGAATTGTCAGTTCAGCATCATTCTTCCTCCAGCCCACAGTGACACTTGTCTTCAATCCTTGCTTGCTAAGAATTCTGCAGATGAGTGAGGGAAAAGGCAGGATGCCATTCTTCCTTCCAGCAACTTCCGACATTGACTTCAAAATCCTCTCCCCCATATTCACAGCTAGCCCATTCTTGATTTTGTACACCAAGAGTGTTGATTCTTTGGTCAGTACAGTGACATTCTTACTTGGCAGCCAGTTGAAGCATGCTATCTTATGCAAGACAACACTAAGGGAAGTGAGTTTTGTGGTTGGCAGAGCATCTCTCCAGATTTTGACCAACCCTCCAGTCAAGTCTTCCATCACATCATCATAGTAGGAGTCCTCTGATTCTTCAGTAAGCGGGAATCCACAAATCTTGTTGATGGTGTAGGGTTCAATGTTGAAGACTTTCCCCCTCACCCCAAGCTTTTCCATATTTTGGAGATCTGTAGTCCCTGATCCACTTGGAGAGATTCAGGTAGAATCCCATGACAATCTCAGGAGCATAGTCATTCAACTCCATCACTGATTGATGCATTCCTCTTGCGTCAAGCAAGTCCATCACCTTGTGTTCCTTGAAGCTGGCCATCTCTACAGCTGTTTCAGTGTGAATCTCCCTTCTCTTGAAGGAATCCCACTTCTTCTCCAACTCTTTGGTGAGATAATAGGGAGAAAAGTAGTCCTCCTCATCCTCAGGGTAGATCACATACAACCCATATGTGTACTCTTCTGTCCCTGATGTTGCCTTAACATCAGCAGCAACATCCTGCTCTTCATCAGTCTTCTCCTCTTCCTTCTCCTCCTCTTCCACTTCATCCTCAACATCCACCACCTCTATTTCCTCTTCCATCACTTGCTTCCCCTTCCTTTTTCTCCCAGCATCAGCAGATTTCTTTTCTTCCTCGGCCTTTTTCTCGGCTTCAGCAGCCTTCTTCCTAGCTAACCTCTACTTTTGCCTTTTCCTCCCCTCAGCACATGTCTTAGCAGTCTCATACATAGTTCTCAACTTCTCCTCAGTACCCTTGCTCTTTTTCTTTTGAGCCCTAATCCACTTTCTCACCAATTTATCCACAGATTCATCCACAGATTTCTCCACAGATTTATCAACAGATTCACCACCCTCCCTCTCAACAGTTATATCAGCATCAATTTCAGTGTTGGGTTCAGCCATGTTTACCTCAATTTTAGGCTCATTGATGATTGGAGCGGTTGACTCAGCAGTTGGCTCAACATTGGAGGTCGATTCTCCTTGTTTGAACTTCTTTCCTCATCGTACGTAGGGGATCGCCTTCCTTTTAGCAGCAACTGAAACATTCTCTGATTTTGCAGCAGCACCCTGAGTGTGAGAACGGGTGCGCGCAGCTGTGGGTTCACTGCTCAGAGCAACATCTACAAGAGTATGCATTGGCGACTTGCTTGCCATTGTTAGTAAGAGAGATTTGAGAGAATTTGCAGAGAAAATCGAGAGAATTTGGAGAGTAGAGAGAAAATTTGCAGAGTAAGCACAAATAGGAAATTGTAAGCACAAATAAGGAAATTAGGGTTTTAATTCCTAATTTGACCGTGAATAGTGGAAAGAGAGAGTGAATGTTAGTGGGCAGTTACTGAATTTCAACCAAATAAAATCTTCCCACTATGTTTTCCCGCACACACACTTTGATGTTTAAGTGACAGGTAACCATAGCAGTTTTCAAAAATTTAAAACTTATAAGTTCCTGTTTTCAATGTTGGCATGTGACAGTGCACAATGTTGGGATAACATTTGATAACATTCAAACCAGAAGGTGGAGGTACATGCTTCACCAAGGCAAATTCATTTGAGAGCTTGAGATACATCCAAAATACATCTGAAACTTAACCAATATAGCAAGTGAGTACCTCATACATATTGTTCAGATCAAGATCATGAGTAAGCAACATAGATAACAAGAAACACACAGAGATAAGCAGTTATGAATTCAAGGAAAAATTCACTTCCACCGCATAGAAAGTCACAGAAAAGTGTGTCACCTGCAGTATGTCACCCAAATTATATGCCTCAACACATGAATTATACTCCTCCTAAGCCTAGACCGACACAACTCAACAACAAGAAAGAAACAATGCAGTTCTACATGAATGCAACAATGTAATGTCAAATAGGCAGATGGTAAACACATATGAAAAACTCCTCAAACCAGCACAACACACATATATTTATGCATACTTGTTTACCAACCTGCATTCAAGAGAATCACCAAGTGATCAGTGCTACTAAATGTAAGAAATCTAAACCTCAAACACCCTAGTAGAAAGGATCACCCTCATGTGTTCCTTGGCCAAACAATCAGAAACATGTAAATAAGCACAACTGAGTAACACTGAAGCTGTCAATATCATGTACCCCAGCTTCTCCACATGTCCTGTACACCTTCCATATGAATAAGACACAACTGAATAGACATCAAAGTAGTGGACTTTGTGTACCCCAGCTTCTTCATATGTTAGGCTATCACAACCTCAGACAAACAGAAGAGTTTTAGTACATTTTTTTTAAACAAAGATGCAAAACTGATAACTAGAAAGAGTTGTTAATCAAAGAGTTCAACCACACAAACCAAATCTGACAAAACAAAGATAAAATGAGACTCACAAGGAAATAAATTCAACAAAAGAAAAATAACAGAATACCTACTACACCATAACCAATATACCAGTGCTAGACAGGGGTGTTATGCCAACACTGGTTTCCTCAACATTCTCACATATTACACATGGCAAGAGATTTCCTCAATCTGAAGAATCTCTCACTATCTAAAGGTTTTGTAAACATATCAGCAAGCTGATTTGTTGTCTCAATATGTTCAATGTTGATCACTTTGTCCTCTACCATATCTCTCAGGAAATGATGCCTTATGTCTATATGCTTAGTTTTAGAATGTTGGACAGGATTCTGAGAGATACTTATGGCACTTAGATTGTCACAGAACATGAGAAGTGTATCACTATCTAGCCCATAATCTGAAAGCATGTGTTTGAGCCACACAAGTTGGGTAACACAGCTGCCAGCAGCTACATATTCTGATTCAGCTGTTGATAATGAAACACAATTCTGCTTCTTGCTATACCAGGAGACCAAATTATTCCCCAAATAAAAACAGCCTCCACTTGTGGATTTCCTGTCATCCACATCACTTGCCCAATCAGAGTCACTGAAACCAACCAAGTTTGTGTTAGTGTCATAAGAATACCAAATGCCTAAAGGTGAAGTTCTAGAGATATATCTAAGAATCCTCTTCACAACAATCAAGTGAGATTGCCTTGGCTCAGCTTGGCACCTAGGACAAACACACATTGAAAACATGATGTCAGGTCTAGAGGCAGAGAGATATAGCAAACTACCAATCATGGATCTGTACAATGTTGGGTCAACATTGCTGCTAGTGCCATCTTTTGTTATCTTCACTGAAGAGGACATAGGAGTTTTGCAAGGCTTGGACTCTTGTAGCTCAAATCTCTTCACCAGATTCCTTGCATACTTCTCCTGGTTCAGGAAGATACCATTCTCCAGCTGCTTAACTTGTAGTCCCAGAAAGTAGTTGAGCTCACCAATCATGCTCATCTCAAATGTTCCTGTCATAGACTCAACAAACTTGTCTAAGGTAGACTTGTTAGTAGAGCCAAATACTATATCATCCACATAAATTTGATCAATGCATATATCAGAGCTTTTTCTAAGGACAAACAATGTTCTATCTCCATCTCCTCTATTGAAACCTAGGTCTAACAGAAAATCAGTTAGCCTCTCATACCAAGCTCTAGGAGCCTGTTTTAAGCCATACAAAGCCTTCTCAAGTTTGTACACATGGTTAGGATGTTTAGGATCAGCAAAGCCTTTAGGTTGTTCTAGATAAATCTCTTTGTCAATTAAACCATTCAGAAAAGCACCTTTCACATCCATTTGGTAAAGTTTAATCCTAAGACATCAGGCAATAGCAAGAAGTAATCTAATTGATTCTATCCTAGCTACTGGAGCAAAAGTCTCATCAAAATCTATACCTTCTACCTGAGTATAACCCTGTGCAACCAATCTAGCTTTGTTCCTCATAATTACACCATTCTCATCAGTTTTATTTTTGAAAATCCATTTTGTACCTATTACATTCACATGTGATGGCCTAGGCACTAGATTCCAAACTGTTTTTGGTGAATTGTAAGAGTTCTTCTTGCATGGCATTAATCCAGTAACTATCCTTAAGAGCTTCAGTTACATTCTTAGGTTCAATGGAGGAAACAAAACAAGATGCATTTTCAACAGTACATGAAGAAAACATACAAACACACAATCTAACCATATCCTTGTAATTAGCCATTTTCTTATTGCGTGTTCTAACTCTCTTAGTAATTTGTTCAATTACTTGAGTGGCTGGATGACTCTTTGTATCCTAGCAGGAGGATCTCTTCTAGATACATGAACTATTTCATCTTCAGAATCTAACAATACATATGCTGGCCTAACATTGGGGGTTTCTGGTGTTAAGTCAACATTTGCTCCAGTTTCCAGTTCAGCATCTTCAGCTTCTGTGTTCAATGTTGGGTCTAATGTTGGAGCAACATCTGAAACAGTGACTTCTTCAGTATCTGCAGAAACAGTTAGCTCATCAAAAATGACATTAACTGATTCTTGTACAGTATGCAATATTGGATTGTAGACCCTGAAAGCAGCACTATTAGGAGAATATCCAACAAATATACACTTTTCACTTCTGGGATCAAATTTTCTCAAATAATCTCTATGTTTTAACAAATAGCAGTTAATACCAAACTCATGAAAGTGTGCAACTGTTGGTTTTGAACCCTTCAAGATTTCATAAGGTGTCATAGTAGTACCAGGTCTAAGATAAACCTATTACTAATATGACATGCAGTATTCAAAGCTTCAGCCCAGAGTTTCTTAGATAGGTTTATAGAATTCAACATTACTCTAGCCATCTCTTGAAGTGTTCTATTCTTCCTCTCATCAATCCCATTTTGCTGAGGTGTCTTAGGTGCAAAGAACTCATGGAAAATGCCTTTAGTTTCACAAAAATTAGCAAAGCTTACATTTTCAAATTCTTTTCCATGGTCAGACCTAATTCTTCCTACAAAAGTGCCATACAGATTTTTAATACTAGCATGCAAAATCTTGAATGTGTTGAATGCTTTTGATTTTTCTTTCAAAAACTTAATCCCGGTATATCTTGAAAAATCATCAACAATAACAAAACCATACTTCTTACCATTCAGGCTACTAACCTCAATAGGACCCATGAGATCCATATGTAGCAATTCAAAGCACTTACTAGTTCTAGGGTTAGTACTCTGTACCTGAAGTGGTGGATGGACAACTTTTGTTTGTTTACCTTTCAGGCAATCTTCACAAACAATTTTACTTGGGCTAGTCAACTTAGGCAGTCCTCTCACAGCCTCTGACTTCTGCAGTTTCTCCAGATTTCTATAGTGCACATGTCCTAACTTCTTGTGCCACATGACAGATTCATCTACCTTGGCATGGTAGCATTCAGCTTCATCTTGAGCAAGATAGCAGTTATCATTTGATCTTGTACCTGTCACACAGACACTGTCACTATTAAACACATCACATGAACTTTTATCAAAACTAACTAGCAAGCTATCATCACAAAGTTGACTTATGCTAATTAAATTTTCTTTCAATTCTTCAACCAAAAACACATCCTTGAGTGGTGGAAATCCTTCAACATCCAATACTCCTTTTCCAATGATTTTCCCTTTAGTGCCTCCTCCATAGGTAACTGTTCCAACAGTCAAAGGAATTACATCTTTCAAGTTGTCAATGTTTCCAGTCATGTGCCTTGAACATCCACTATCAAAATACCACTTACCTGCAAGGTTAGAGTAAACAGCAGAAAAGACAACTTTGCAAACAATTTTAACCTTAGGAGTTTTTATCTTTTCAATCCAAGTTCTACTTTTATGCCCTTCAGCTTTGTTACATAATATTGGGATAACATTCAGATCAGAGGTTCTCCTAACATTGGTACTGTTGTTAATTCATGTCTTCTTCTCAATCACCCTTCTGAATTTTTTGCAATAAGGCTTAATGTGACCAGGTTGAAAAGAATATTGACAGATAAAAGTAGGCTTTTTCACAGTGTTGACAGGAATTTCACTACTCACACTACTACTTTCCTTGATAAAACCAGCTTTTAAATAGGCAGAATTAACATCTTCAGAGGGAGGTTTCTCAACATAGCCCAAACCATTTTTACCTTGATTTTCCATACTCAGCATTTCATCAAGCTTAGATGTAGAAGAGTTCCATTTGGCAATGGTTTGTTCAGCTTTATTTAATTTTACCTTTACCTCTTTCAGCTCAGCCTCAGTTTTGACAAGGTCTTTCTCATACAGATTGAGCATCTCCTTCATGCATCAAATCTCTTCCTTCATGCTTTTGTTGCTCTTGATGAGTTTGTGATTCTCAAACAGCAGTTTGTGGTAGATAGACTTCAGGTTTTCAATGATTTCCTCCTGGGACATTTCACCTTCAAAGAAATATTCCTCATCTAGATCCACTGAGCCATGAAAACAATCAAAATTAGATTCATTATAGTTAGACACAAGATTAGGTTCAATATCAGCATCATAGTCATCCCAATCTGCAAATAAGGTCTCCTGTTCTGATGTTGGATCCTGAATATTGGAGTAACATTGAGATCCGAAGCCGTTCAGGGAGTCTTCTGGTGTCCAGTCAATCTGAGTGAGTAGCACAGCAGTTTGAATCTCTTATGATTGTTCTTCAGCTTTTCCAGAACTAAAGTCATCTTCATTGAAATCATCTACACAAACCCAATGAGAATTTCATCTTTTTCTAAGAGTGTTAGCACATTCATTAGCCATATGATCATATCCTTTACATTCAAAACATTGAACATCTTTTAACTTACCAGCTTCTAAAGGAGTAGGTTTTGATGCCATGTACTTCACAAACTTAGGAGGTAATTTCTTATAACCTGGTGAACTATTACTAAGATTCTTTTATTTGCCTTTTCCTTTGAGGTTCAGCTTATTGAATTTCTTAGTAATTTTACCATAATTTGAAGAAATTAATTCACATTCATCATCACTTTCATTGTCAAGACTTGATCCTCTTAAAGCAACAACCCTATTTTTGCTAGGTTGTGAGGCAAGCTCCATCTCAATTTCTCTAAGAGTATTCATCAAGACTTGAAACTGTAGACTAGCAAGGTTCCTAGATTCACTCATTGCAATTTTCTTGAGAGCAGATTTAGATGACAGTGTTCTCATTGCTTTATAAACCATCTCTTGATTAGTCATAGCAAAACCTAGATTTTCACATTAGTTAGCAATATCAAGAATTTTCTCAAAATAACTATCAACGCTTTCATCTTCACCCATCTCAAGTTTTTCAAATTGCTGAAGCAGTTGTCTATATTTAGAATCTTTAACAGCAGAATCTCCTTCACAATGTAATTCAAGTATATCCCAAACATGTTTGGCTTTTGTACAATTCTGGATTAACTTGAACATGTGATGATTAACCCAACTAAAAATAGCATTAAGTGCCTTTTCATTAGAGTTATAGAGACTTACCTCTACTGCTGTCCAATCTGCTTATGGTTTTGGTACTAGATCACCTTCACCATCTCTTGGTAATGTTGGAAGAGACTTTCCATTGATCACGGATTGCCAGGCTCGAATATCAATAGCTTTGATGTGAGACCTCATCCCGATCTTCCAGTATGCATAATTGGAGCCATCCAAAACCGGAAACTTGTTGACATTAGGATTAACACTATCCATTGTGTTGTATCACCTCCAAACCACCAGTGTAGTCGGTATTTGGGTCTGATACCAATTGAAATTGTCGGATCGTGGATTGACACAATAACTTTGAGAGTTAAGCTGGCATTGCCTTAACTCAATTGTGATCTTCTTGAATATTGTAACATGCAGCGGAATTAAAAACACAAGAAGATATATTTTAAGAAGTTTTCAATATTATTAAAAACTTCTGAGCCTTAGGCCAAATAACTAATAAAGGTTTTAACAAAAATGTTCCTCACAACAATTCACTCATGCTCTTTGTTGATCGGACTCAACAAAGTAGACAAGTACGAACTACTTAACTTCTATGAACTAGACGTAAATAGTTGATACAAAAACTTTGCGAAAGCAAGACGAAGACAATACAACGTATGATTAATCTCTCGGATTGTTTTGCACTATTGTCTTGTGTTCATCTTGATGAACTTCACATCCTTTATAGATTTCTTGAATCTTGCACGCCAAGATGTGTTGTTCACAATTTTGGTAACTCTTGTTGTTTCCTTGTTGAATTTTGGATTCTTTGTGAACTCAGTATCTTTCTTGAATATGTGTTTCCTTTATTACCGATCTAGCAAGGTAACACATCTTCTTCGAATTGGAGAATCCTGGAAAGAATCAAGTTGCAGAGAACCGCCAATATTGTTTCCTTTTTTTGCAAACCATGTTGAGTTGACTATTCAACTTAACTTGAATTATGGAAACTTCAAGTAAGGAATTATCCATAACTCTTCCTTATGATTAATATACTTTCCTGGACATAAACATAAACAACTAAAACCGTGGAACTTGATTAATAAGTGAATAAATGCAAAACTTAAATTTGGCAATTAAAGAACAGTTTCCGTACATGCTCTCTGGTTTCAATGTTATCCTCAATGTTGTCCCAACATCGCATAACATTGATTCCAGAAAACCATGCACTTTCATAAACATCACAAGACACTTTGTCAAAATTAACTAGCAGATCATCATCACAGAGCTGACTAATGCTAATTAAATTTGCTTTTAACCCATTAACCAACTATTCATCCTTGAGTGGTGGAAATCCTTCAACATTGAGTGTCCCCTTTCCAATGATTTTCCCTTTGGTGCCTCCTCCATAGGTGACCATTCCAACACTTAGGGGAATCACCTGTTTAAGATTCTCTTTGTTTCCTGTCATGTGTCTTGAGCATCCACTGTCAAAGTACCATGTACCTGAAAGCTTAGAGTAAATAGTAGAGAAAACCACATTGCACACAATTTTAATCTTAAGGGATTTCACCTTTTCAATTCAAGTTCTACCTTTCTGTCCATAACCTAATGTTGGACTAATATCAGGAACAGTTGTTGGTTTCACATTAGCCACATAAGCTATTTTCTTACCACTTTCTTTCAAATATTTTTTACAGAATGGCTTAATGTGGCCTGGTTGAAAACAGTATTGACAGATAAATGTAGGTATACTTTTTGCTGTGTTGACAGGACCATAACTGAATTTTGAAGATTCTTTGACAAAACTAGTTTTAAGGTAGGAAGAATTCACATCAGAAGAGGAAGATTTCTCAACACAACCTTTCTCAACAAAACCTAGACCATTTGTACCTGCATTACCCAAATTCAGTACCTCATCAAGTTTGCAAGTTCCTGAATTCTATTTTGCAATGATCTCACTATCTTTCTTGTGTTTTTCTTTTATCTCTTTCAGCTCAGCGTCTACTCTGTCAAGGTATCTTTCATAGAGTTTCATCATGTTCTTCAAACACTCAATATCAAATTTCAAAGCTTTATTACTTCTGATGAGTATTATGTTCTCTCTTTCAAGTTTGATGAATGTAGAATGAAGATCATCAATGATTTCCTCATGGGACTGTTCTCCAATCAAGCAATATTCCTCCTCCAGATCAACTGAACCATGAAAATAATCAAAGTTAGTATCATCAAAATCAGAGTAAATATCAGAATTAACCTTTAAGTCATTGTTATCCCAATTTCCAAAGAAAATCTCATGTGCTGTTGTTGGTTCTTCAATGTTAAAGTAACATTGAGGGCCATTGAAGTTCCTGGTATCTTCTCCTGACTAGTTAATCTGAGTGTAGAGCGCAGCAGTGTTGATTTCTTCTGAGTGTTCATCAGCACTTGATCTAGAGTTGAAATCAACTTCATCGAAATCATCTACACAAACCCAATGAGAGTTCCCTCTTCCTCAGAGGGTGTCAGCACATTCATGTTTAAAATGACCAAACCTTTTACATTCATGGCACTTGACATCTTTCAATTTTTCAGCATCTTGAGGAGTGCTCTTTGATGCCATGTACTTTATGAATTTAGGGGGTAGCTTCTTATAACCCGGACTAGCATTACCAGATTGCTTTTCTTTACCTTTATCTTTGTAACCTAATTTGATAAACTTCTTGGTAATGTTTCCATAGTTAGAGGATATCAATTCATGCTCATCATCATCATCACTTCCTACAGTATCTGAGCCGGTTCCAAGTAAGGGTAAAGCAAATTGTTTACATGGCTTACCTAGAAATTCTAGCTCAAATTCTTTTAAAGTGTTCATTAAGGTTTGAAAATCCATATTTGCAAGATCTCTAGACTCACTCATAGCAATTCTTTTAACAGTGAATTTAGTAGACAAGGACCTGAAGTCTTTATAAACCATGGTTTTATTAGAAATAACAAATCCTAGGTTTTGACATTGGTTAGCAATATCAAGAAGCTTTTCAAAATAGCTATCAATGCTTTCATCTTCACCCATCACTATATTTTCAAAATCGTGAAGCAACTTCCAATGTTTAGAGTCCCTCACAGCCACATCTCCCTCACAATGTAGTTCAAAAATATCCCATGCAGATTTATTTGTAGTGCAATTTTGAATAAGTTTAAGCATATGATTACATACCCAGCTAAAAATAGCATTGAGAGCCTTTTCATTGAAGTTGTAGAGAGCAATCTCATTGGCTGTCCATTGTCCTTTGGGTTTAGGTACCAGATCACCATCTCCATCTCTTGGCAAATAAGGAATGGTGTAGCCTTCCAGAACTGATTCCCATGCTCTCAGGTCAATGGATTTGATGTGGACCATGAGTCTGATCTTCCAGTATGCATAATTGTTTGGTCATTCCAACACTGGCAATCTGCTGGTATTGGGGTTGGCGTTGTCCATCTTGTCGTATCAACGCTAAACACCGGTGGAGTTGGTGCTTGGCTCTTGATACCAATTGAAATTGTGGATCGGTTGATACGTGTTCGTTGTTAACTTCTCCATGTTAATTTAACAACATCCAGAATAACGGTGCAACGAAAAATAAACAAACGCAAAGTTTAAGAAGAGAATATATTAATATTAACTTTCGAGCCATAAGCAAAATACCACAAGGGTTTATCAAAATATGTTTCTCACAACTCTCAAGCTCCTCACTCTCAAATTGCTCGAACTCAACAAAGCAGACAAGAATTGCTCTCTCAATTCTAAACCTAGAACTAATTTGAACAACTCACAAACTTTTCAAAAGCAAGACAACACTCAACAACTCGTGAATTAATCTCTCGGATTTATTAGCTCTTGTCTCCTCGTTGTCTTGATGTACTTCACACGTATATATAGGTTCTTGACTTGGACTTCAAGGTGTGTTGTACACGGATGGTAATTTCTCTAGTTTTCTTGTCGAACCCCTTTTCCTTGTTCTCGCCGTCCTTCTTGAATAATAGTTCCTTTGTTAGTAAACTAACGAAGGAAATACTCTTTCTTCAAATCATGAATCAAATTGGATGTTTCCTAGTTGCACTCGAACACCTATTTTCCTTATGTTGAGCGGTTAACTTTAATTAAAAAAACTTCTCATTATGTAAACTTTGAGCGGTCAACCTATGACAAGTTTGTTTCCTGAATAATTGTAGACACATTAATTTTGTGTCTAATTAAATTAAATGATGGTAACTCTTAAGATGCAAGAAATAAAAAATATATTTTATTTAATCTTAATATTTTGAGAGATTAAAATAATTATATTAATTAAATCGTAAGACAAGAAAATAATTGCTCATCAAATCACAAGACAAGAAAAGAATTCACCACCAAGTCTCAATCTTCAAGAGATGGAAAGAAGATTCCCTTAGATAAAGTCTTCCATATCAAGGAATTGTAGACGCGCTCACAACAGTTCATCTCATCAGGAGATTCTAATTGAGATTCACTCCACAACTACAAATAGAGGTGGTCTTGAAGAAGAAAAAGACACACACAAAAAAATATTCACAAGTTGAAGAGGAAAAAACTCTAAGTTTTTTGCTCCACCAAATTCATCTATCTTCAAGCGTTGTTCGCGACATTCAAGGCATTCTTCAACAATCATCAAGGTGTTCTTCGTAAATAACTCCTTTCAATCCGCCGTCAATTCTCAATTCCATCCAAAAACCATTTTTGAAGATTGCAATTCTGCCGAAAAAGATCAAACTCCAAGAAGTTCAACAAATCCGAAACCAAGTTCATACCGTTCTTCATTCTTCTTCAAGTCAAAAATCCGTTTAATCCAAGATCAGGTCCTAAGACCCTCAAAAAACCCTTTTTGAAGATTGAAGTCCATTCAAGAAGATCAAAACCCAAAAAACCCAAAGAACTGAAGACGAAGATCATACCAATCTTCATCAACCTTCAAATCAAATTCCAAATCAAGTTTCCGTTCGATCCGAGATCAAGTCGTAAAGCCCTCGAATCAACATTTGTCAAATACACAAGTACTTCGAAAATCAAGATTCCTCCAAAGAAGATTGACATTCAACAAGTTCAAGGCGAAGATCAAATTGTTCGTCGCAAATATCAAGTCAAGTAGATCATCAATTCAAGATCAAGCTCAACGCCCTTGGATTAACGTTCAACTCAAACACGCTCGGTGGGACCATCTCTACCTCTCATCTCTTTTCCAGTAAGTCTCAAATTTGAAATCACAAGAAGTCCGTGTTGCTCAACAATGTACAAGTCAATGGGGGCAACAAGTGGAGCTTCTTCGCAACCGATGATGAAAGAAACACTCACACTGGGGCAAGACATGATGCTAAAGAAGATGATCAAGCATTCTCACTAGAAGAGCAAGTTGCAGCGCTGACAAAAGTCATTGTGAATCTCACAACTCAAGCTCAAAAACATGAAGACCACTTGAATCGCCTTCTCCAAAAGCTAGAGGCAAAGAAGGAGTTGAAAATTCCGAAAGAAGTCACCAACAACATTGGAGTTCAAGGATGCCTCAACACTACAATCAACGAAGTTGAAGTGTCACCTCATCTCCAAAAGCAAGAGCTCGTGGAAAGCGGCGATCAAAGCATGGCACATGAAAATTCTACTCAAGGAGTTGAAGCTCAAGAGTTTGATGAAGTCCTAAGTGAAAGAATCCAAGCCACTTCTCCTTTCCGCAAGCCCAATTTATCAAGGAAGGAAGAGCAATACACCATGATGTACACAAAGTTTGTCGATAAAAACATTCAAGATGTTTCAAGCAAACAAATCCAAGTTTCCCCGCAAGGCCTTGTCTCTGCCGATCAATTGAAGAAGCTCATTGAAGAAGTTGCAAATGATCATAAAGCTCAACACAAGACTTCTAGATTTTACACAAAGCCTTACACTCAATGAATTGAGCAATTGCAAATGTCGAAAAGCTATCAACCACCAAAGTTTCAAACATTCGATGGGACTAGAGACCCAAGACAACATGTTCCTCACTTCATTGAGACATGCAATAGTGCCAGCACTGATGGAGATGTTTTAGTCAAGCAGTTTGTTCGAACCTTAGAAGACTTTGCCTTTGATAGGTACATTAATCTTGAACCAAACTCCATTGACGGTTGGAACGATCTACAAACCGAATTCTTCAATCCATTTTCTAGCACTCGGTGTACTGTAAGCATGATTGAACATGCAAATTCTCATCAACAAGAAGACGAACCAGTGATTGAGTACATCAATAGATGGAGAAGTCTATCCTTAAGTTGCAAAGAGAAACTATCTGAAACTTCAGTCATGGAGATTTGCATTCAAGGGATGACTTGGGGTCTCTCCTACATACTTCAAGGAATCAAACCAAGAAACTTTGAAGAGTTGGCGACGCGTGCGCATGACATTGAAAAAAGTGTAAACTCTATTAAAGAAGAAAACTCAGCCCATGGCCTTGATATTGAAAGTGATGATACAGATGACGACGACGACAATGAAGAGGGCGCGCGGTCAAGTTTTGTTCCAACCAATATGCTCCTTGATACGAGCTTAAACTATCTCAAATATTCAACTTAAGTGCCAAAATATATGCTTCTTGATACGAGCTTAAACTATCTCAAATCCTCAAATTAAGTGCCAAAATATATGCTCCTTGATACAAGCCTAAACTATCTCAAAGCTTCAAATTAAGTGCCAAAATGTATACTCGATAAGAGTATAAACTATCAACATTGTCCTTAACATGAGTATAAACTGTTTGCATATCCAAACTCAAAATTAATTCTTTCAGCCTTCAAAGCAAATGATCAAGTCTCCTAGACACGAGCCAAAAGGTCTACAAATCATTCAAGTCTTCAAAACAAATGCACAAGTCTCCTAGACACGAGCCAAAAGGTCTATAAATCCTTCAAGTCAAAGCCTCCTAGATATGAGATAAAGCTGTCTACAAATGTCTGAATCAAATGCTCCCTGGGGCACGAGCTTAAACTGCACGTTACTCTTGTCCCACATGAGTAGAAACTGTGTACGGCACTCCCTTTAAATCAATCTTGGTTTCTTTTGAACTACGTTATGACTTGATTCCTTTATTGGATACGTAGGCAGCTAGAAGTTCATTTTTAGTCCAATCATATCCAAAGAAAAAAATGCTCATGCAACATTCAAGTTGATGGATCCAATGATTAGGCTCACAAATGTACTATACTCATGAAGTGGATTTATGGTGGTTGAATTGAAGCACGAAAATAAGAAGAAGAAAAATGTCGAGACTTATCCACTTACTGGTACTTTTTAAATTGTGAACAAGTCTCGAGGGGGCAACTGGTAGACACATTAATTTTGTGTCTAATTAAATTAAATGATGGTAACTCTTAAGATGCAAAAAATAAAAAATATATTTTATTAATCTTAATATTTTGAGAGATTAAAATAATTATATTAATTAAATCTTAAGACAAGAAAATAATTGCTCATCAAATCTCAAAACAATAAAAGAATTCTCCTCCAAGTCTCGATCTTCATGTGATGGAAATAATTCTCCACCAAATCTCAACACAAGGAAAAAATTCACCACCAAGTCTCAATCTTTAAGAGATGGAAAGAAGATTCTCTTAGATAAAGTCTTCCATATCAAGGAATTGTAGACACGATCACAACCGTTCATCTCATCAGGAGATTCTAATTGAGATTCACTCCACAACTATAAATAGAGGTGGTCTTGAAGAAGAAAAAAACACACACAAAAAAAATATTCACAAGTTGAAGAGGGAAAAGCTCTAAGTTTTTTGCTCCACCAAATTCATCCATCTTCAAGCGTTGTTCGCGGCATTCAAGGTATTCTTTAACAATCCTCAAGGTGTTCTTCGTAAAGAACTCCTTTCAATCCGCCGTCAAGTCTCAATTCCATCCAAAAACCGTTTTTGAAGATTGCAATTCTGCCGAGAAAGATCAAACTCCAAAAAGTTCAACAAATCCAAAACCAAGTTCATACCGTTCTTCATTCTCCTTCAAGTCAAAAATCCGTTTAATCCAAAATCAAGTCCTAAGACCCTCAAAAAACCCTTTTTGAAGATTGAAGTCCATTCAAGAAGATTAAAACGCAAAAAACCCAAAGAACTGAAGACAAAGATCATACCAATCTTCATCAACCTTCAAATCAAATTCCAAATCAAGTTTCCGTTCGATCCGAGATCAAGTCGTAAAGCCCTCGAATCTACATTTGTCAAATATACAAGTACTTCGAAAATCAAGATTCCTCCAAAGAAGATTGACATTCAACAAGTTCAAGACGAAGATCAAATTGTTCGTCGCAAATATCAAGTTAAGTAGATCATCAATTCAAGATCAAGCTCAACGCCCTTGGATTAACGTTCAACTCAAATACACGTGGAAGAGATCAAAATCAAATCCGCTTAAGTCAACCAAATTTCAAAATCATTTGAGAAAAGAATCAGGGGATCAAATAAAGAGATTGCACCACAATTGTACTTTAAATTTATTCAAATTTAATTTGTAATCTTTTCTTGTCTTTTAATTTCAGAGATCAAGAATTTGTCGTTACAAATTTGGCACGCCCGGTGGGACCATCACTACCTCTCATCTCTTTTCCAGCAAGTCTCAAATTTGAAATCACAAGAAGTCCGTGTTGCTCAACAATGGACAAGTCAATGGGGGCAACAAGTGGAGCTTCTTCGCAACCGATGATGAAAGATACACTCACACCGGGGGCAAGACATGATGCTAAAGAAGATGATCAAGCATTCTCGCTAGAAGAGCAAGTTGCAGCGCTGACAAAAGTCATTGCGAATGTCACACCTCAAGCTCAAAAACGTGAAGACCACTTGAATCGCCTTCTCCAAAAGCTAGAGCGCAAATAAGGAGTTGAAAATTCCGAAAGAAGTCACCAACAACATTGGAGTTCAAGGATGCATCAAGACTACAATCAACGAAGTTGAAGTGTCACCTCATCTCCAAAAGCAAGAGCTCGTGGAAAGCGGCGATCAAAGCATGGCACATGAAAATGCTACTCAATGAGTTGAAGCTCAATAGTTTGATGAAGTCCTAAGTGAAAGAATCCAAGCCACTTCTCTTTTCCGCAAGCCAAATTTATCAAGGAAGGAAGAGCAATGCGCCATGATGAACACAAAGTTTGCCGAGAAAAACATTCAAGATGTTGAAGTTGGAGAAGATTCTAAGTTTTCAAGCAAACAAATCCAAGTTTCCCCGCAAGGCCTTGTCTCTGCCGATCAATTGAAGAAGCTCATTGAAGAAGTTGCAAATGATCATAAAGCTCAACACAAGACTTCCAGATTTTACACAAAGCCTTACACTCAAAGAATTGAGCAAATGCAAATGTCGAAAAGCTATCAACCTCCAAAGTTTCAAACATTCGATGGGACTGGAGACCCAAGACAACATGTTCCTCACTTCATTGAGCCATGAAATAGTGCCGACACTGATGGAGATCTTCTAGTCAAGCAGTTTGTTCGAACCTTAGAAGACTTTGCCTTTGATAGGTACATTAATCTTGAACCAAACTCCATTGACGATTGGAACGATCTACAAACCGAATTCTTCAATCCACTTTATAGCACTCAGTGTATTGCAAATTCGCATCAACAAATAGACAAACCAGTGATTGAGTACAACAATGTATACTCGATAAGAGTATAAACTATCAACATTGTCCTTAACATGAGTATAAACTGTTTGCATTTCCAAACTCAAAATTAATTCTTTCAGCCTTCAAAGCAAATGATCAAGTCTCCTAGACACGAGCCAAAAGGTCTACAAATCATTCAAGTCTTCAATACAAATGCACAAGTCTCCTAGACACGAGCCAAAAGGTCTATAAATCCTTCAAGTCAAAGCCTCCTAGATATGAGATAAAACTGTCTACAAATGTCTGAATCAAATGCTCCATGGCGCACGAGCTTAAACTGCACGTTACTCTTGTCCCGCATGAGTAGAAACTGTGTACGGCACTCCCTTTAAATCAATATTGGTTTCTTTTAAACTACTTTATGACTTGACTCCTTCATTGGATACGTAGGCAGCTAGAAGTTCATTTTTAGCCCAGTCATATCCAAAAAAAAAAAATGCTCATGCAACATTCAAGTTGATGGATCCAATGATGAAGCTCACAAATGTACTAAACTCATGAAGTGGATTTGTGGTGGTTGAATTGAAGCACGAAAATAAGAAGAAGAAAAATGTCGAGACTTATCCTCTTACTGGTACTTTTTAAATTGTGAACAAGTCTCGAGGGGGCAACTGGTAGACACATTAATTTTGTGTCTAATTAAATTAAATGATGGCAACTCTTAAGATGCAAAAAATAAAAAATATATTTTATTTAATCTTAATATTTTGAGAGATTAAAATAATTATATTAATTAAATCTTAAGACAAGAAAATAATTGCTCATCAAATCTCAAGACAAGGAAAGAATTCTCCTCCAAGTCTCGATCTTCATGTGATGGAAATAATTCTCCACCAAATCTCAACACAAGGAAAAAATTCACCACCAAGTCTCAATCTTTAAGAGATGGAAACAAGATTCTCTTATATAAAGTCTTCCATATCAAGGAATTGTAGACACGATCACAACCGTTCATCTCATCAGGAGATTCTAATTGAGATTCACTCCACAACTATAAATAGAGGTGGTCTTGAAGAAGAATAAAACACACACAAAAAAACTATTCACAAGTTGAAGAGGGAAAAGCTCTAAGTTTTTTGCTCCACCAAATTCATCCATCTTCATGCGTTGTTCGCGGCATTCAAGACATTCTTTAACAATCTTCAAGGTGTTCTTCGTAAAGAACTCCTTTCAATCCGCCGTCAAGTCTCAATTCCATCCAAAAACCATTTTTGAAGATTGCAATTCTGCCGAGAAAGATCAAACTCCAAGAAGTTCAACAAATCCGAAAGCAAGTTCATACCGTTCTTCATTCTTCTTCAAGTCAAAAATCCGTTTAATCCAAGATCAAGTCCTAAGACCCTCAAAAAACCCTTTTTGAAGATTGAAGTCCATTCAAGAAGATCAAAACTCAAAAAACCCAAAGAACTGAAGACGAAGATCATAACAATCTTCATCAGCCTTCAAATCAAATTCCAAATCAAGTTTTCGTTCGATCCGAGATCAAGTCGTAAAGCCCTCGAATCAACATTTGTCAAATATACAAGTACTTCGAAAATCAAGATTCCTCCAAAGAAGATTGACATTCAACAAGTTCAAGACGAAGATCAAATTGTTCATCGCAAATATCAAGTCAAGTAGATCATCAATTCAAGATCAAGCTCAACGCCCTTGGATTAACGTTCAACTCAAATACACGTGGAAGAGATCAAAATCAAATCCTCTTAAGTCAACCAAATTTCAAAATCATTTGAGAAAAGAATCAGGGGATCAATTAAAGAGATGGCACCACAATTGTACTTTAAATTTATTCAAATTTAATTTGTAATCTTTTCTTGTCTTTTAATTTCAGAGATCAAGAATTTGTCGTTACAAATTTGGCACGCCCGGTGGGACCATCTCTACCTCTCATCTCTTTTCCAGCAAGTCTCAAATTTGAAATCACAAGAAGTCCGTGTTGCTCAACAATGGACAAGTCAATGGGGGCAACAAGTGGAGCTTCTTCGCAACCGATGATGAAAGATACACTCACACCGGGGGCAAGACATGATGCTAAAGAAGATGATCAAGCATTCTCACTAGAAGAGCAAGTTGCAGTGCTGACAAAAGTCATTGCGAATCTCACAACTTAAGCTCAAAAACTTGAAGACCACTTGAATCGCCTTCTCCAAAAGCTAGAGCGCAAAGAAGGAGTTGAAAATTCCGAAAGAAGTCACCAACAACATTGGAGTTCAAGGATGCATCAAGACTACAATCAACGAAGTTGAAGTGTCACCTCATCTCCAAAAGCAAGAGCTCGTGGAAAGCGGCGATCAAAGCATGGCACATGAAAATGCTACTCAAGGAGTTGAAGCTCAAGAGTTTGATGAAGTCCTAAGTGAAAAAATCCAAGCCACTTCTCTTTTCCGCAAGCCAAAATTATCAAGGAAGGAAGAGCAATGCGCCATGATGCACACAAAGTGTGCCGAGAAAAATATTCAAGATGTTGAAGTTGGAGAAGATTCTAAGTTTTCAAGCAAACAAATCCAAGTTTCCCCGCAAGGCATTGTCTCTGCCGATCAATTGAAGAAGCTCATTGAAGAAGTTGCAAATGATCATAAAGCTCAACACAAGACTTCCAAATTTTACATAAAGCCTTACACTCAAAGAATTGAGCAATTGCAAATGTCGAAAAGCTATCAACCTCCAAAGTTTCAAACATTCGATGGGATTGGAGACCCAAGACAACATGTTCCTCACTTCATTGAGACATGCAATAGTGCCGGCATTGATGGAGATCTTCTAGTCAAGCAGTTTGTTCGAACCGTAGAAGACTTTGCCTTTGATAGGTACATTAATCTTGAACCAAACTCCATTGACGGTTGGAACCATCTACAAACCGAATTCTTTAATCCACTTTATAGCACTCGGTGTACTGTAAGCATGATTGAACTTGCAAATTCTCATCAACAAGAAGACGAACCAGTGATTGAGTACATCAATAGATGGAGAAGTCTATCCTTAAGTTGCAAAGAGAAACTATCGGAAACTTCAGCCATGGAGATTTGCATTCAAGGGATGACTTGGGGTCTCTCCTACATACTTCAAGGAATCAAACCAAGAAACTTTGAAGAGTTGGCGACGCGTGCGCATGACATTGAAAAAAGTGTAAACTCTATTAAAGAAGAAAACTCAGCCCATGGCCTTGATATTGAAAGTGATGATACAGATGACGACGATGACAATGAAGAGGGATTGCCGTCAAGTTTTGTTCCAACCAATATGCTCCTTGATACGAGCTTAAACTATCTCAAGTATTCAACTTAAGTGCCAAAATATATGCTCCTTGATACGAGCTTAAACTATCTCAAATCCTCAAATTAAGTGCCAAAATATATGCTCCTTGATACGAGCCTAAACTATCTCAAAGCTTCAAATTAAGTGCCAAAATGTATACTCGGTAAGAGTATAAACTATCAACATTGTCCTTAACATGAGTATAAATTGTTTGCATTTCCAAACTCAGAATTAATTCTTTCAGCCTTCAAAGCAAATGATCAAGTCTCCTAGACACGAGCCAAAAGGTCTATAAATCCTTCAAGTCAAAGCCTCCTAGATATGAGATAAAACTGTCTACAAATGTCTGAATTAAATGCTCCATGGCGCATGAGCTTAAACTGCACGTTACTCTTGTCCCGCATGAGTAGAAACTGTGTACGGCACTCCCTTTAAATCAATCTTGGTTTCTTTTGAACTACGTTATGACTTGATTCCTTCATTGGATACGTAGGCAGCTAGAAGTTCATTTTTAGCCCAGTCATATCCAAAAAAAAAAATGCTCATGCAACATTCAAGTTGATGGATCCAATGATGAAGCTCACAAATGTACTAAACTCATGAAGTGGATTTGTGGTGGTTGAATTGAAGCACGAAAATAAGAAGAAGAAAAATGTCGAGACTTATCCTCTTACTGGTACTTTTTAAATTGTGAACAAGTCTCGAGGGGGCAACTGGTAGACACATTAATTTTGTGTCTAATTAAATTAAATGATGGCAACTCTTAAGATGCAAAAAATAAAAAATATATTTTATTTAATCTTAATATTTTGAGATATTAAAATAATTATATTAATTAAATCTTAAGACAAGAAAATAATTGCTCATCAAATCTCAAGACAAGGAAAGAATTCTCCTCCAAGTCTCGATCTTCATGTGATGGAAATAATTCTCCACCAAATCTCAACACAAGGAAAAAATTCACCACCAAGTCTCAATCTTTAAGAGATGGAAACAAGATTCTCTTATATAAAGTCTTCCATATCAAGGAATTGTAGACAAGATCACAACCGTTCATCTCATCAGGAGATTCTAATTGAGATTCACTCCACAACTATAAATAGAGGTGGTCTTGAAGAAGAATAAAACACACACAAAAAAACTATTCACAAGTTGAAGAGGGAAAAGCTCTAAGTTTTTTGCTCCACCAAATTCATCCATCTTCAAGCGTTGTTCGGGCATTCAAGACATTCTTTAACAATCTTCAAGGTGTTCTTCGTAAAGAACTCCTTTCAATCCGCCGTCAAGTCTCAATTCCATCCAAAAACCATTTTTGAAGATTGCAATTCTGCCAAGAAAGATCAAACTCCAAGAAGTTCAACAAATCCGAAAGCAAGTTCATACCGTTCTTCAT
Organism: Linaria vulgaris; assembly: GCA_948329865.1. Taxonomy (NCBI): domain Eukaryota; kingdom Viridiplantae; phylum Streptophyta; class Magnoliopsida; order Lamiales; family Plantaginaceae; genus Linaria; species Linaria vulgaris. Next base: position 32,291,596 of record OX415254.1, read on the forward strand.
TCTTCTTCAAGTCAAAAATCCGTTTAATCCAAGATCAAGTCCTAAGGCCCTCAAAAAACCCTTTTTGAAGATTGAAGTCCATTCAAGAAGATCAAAACCCAAAAAACCCAAAGAACTGAAGACGAAGATCATAACAATCTTCATCAGCCTTCAAATCAAATTCCAAATCAAGTTTTCGTTCGATCCGAGATCAAGTCGTAAAGCCCTCGAATCAACATTTGTCAAATATACAAGTACTTCGAAAATCAAGATTCCTCCAAAGAAGATTGACATTCAACAAGTTCAAGACGAAGATCAAATTGTTCCTCGCAAATATCAAGTCAAGTAGATCATCAATTCAAGATCAAGCTCAACGCCCTTGGATTAACGTTCAACTCAAATACATGTGGAAGAGATCAAAATCAAATCCTCTTAAGTCAACCAAATTTCAAAATCATTTGAGAAAAGAATCAGGGGATCAATTAAAGAGATTGCACCACAATTGTACTTTAAATTTATTCAAATTTAATTTGTAATCTTTTCTTGTCTTTTAATTTCAGAGATCAAGAATTTGTCGTTACAAATTTGGCACGCCCGGTGGGACCATCTCTACCTCTCATCTCTTTTCCAGCAAGTCTCAAATTTGAAATCACAAGAAGTCCGTGTTGCTCAACAATGGACAAGTCAATGGGGGCAACAAGTGGAGCTTCTTCGCAACCGATGATGAAAGATACACTCACACCGGGGGCAAGACATGATGCTAAAGAAGATGATCAAGCATTCTCACTAGAAGAGCAAGTTGCAGTGCTGACAAAAGTCATTGCGAATCTCACAACTTAAGCTCAAAAACTTGAAGACCACTTGAATCGCCTTCTCCAAAAGCTAGAGCGCAAAGAAGGAGTTGAAAATTCCGAAAGAAGTCACCAACAACATTGGAGTTCAAGGATGCATCAAGACTACAATCAACGAAGTTGAAGTGTCACCTCATCTCCAAAAGCAAGAGCTCGTGGAAAGCGGCGATCAAAGCATGGCACATGAAAATGCTACTCAAGGAGTTGAAGCTCAAGAGTTTGATGAAGTCCTAAGTGAAAGAATCCAAGCCACTTCTCTTTTCCGCAAGCCAAAATTATCAAGGAAGGAAGAGCAATGCGCCATGATGCACACAAAGTTTGCCGAGAAAAATATTCAAGATGTTGAAGTTGGAGAAGATTCTAAGTTTTCAAGCAAACAAATCCAAGTTTCCCCGCAAGGCATTGTCTCTGCCGATCAATTGAAGAAGCTCATTGAAGAAGTTGCAAATGATCATAAAGCTCAACACAAGACTTCCAAATTTTACATAAAGCCTTACACTCAAAGAATTGAGCAATTGCAAATGTCGAAAAGCTATCAACCTCCAAAGTTTCAAACATTCGATGGGATTGGAGACCCAAGACAACATGTTCCTCACTTCATTGAGACATGCAATAGTGCCGGCATTGATGGAGATCTTCTAGTCAAGCAGTTTGTTCGAACCGTAGAAGACTTTGCCTTTGATAGGTACATTAATCTTGAACCAAACTCCATTGACGGTTGGAACCATCTACAAACCGAATTCTTTAATCCACTTTATAGCACTCGGTGTACTGTAAGCATGATTGAACTTGCAAATTCTCATCAACAAGAAGACGAACCAGTGATTGAGTACATCAATAGATGGAGAAGTCTATCCTTAAGTTGCAAAGAGAAACTATCGGAAACTTCAGCCATGGAGATTTGCATTCAAGGGATGACTTGGGGTCTCTCCTACATACTTCAAGGAATCAAACCAAGAAACTTTGAAGAGTTGGCGACGCGTGCGCATGACATTGAAAAAAGTGTAAACTCTATTAAAGAAGAAAACTCAGCCCATGGCCTTGATATTGAAAGTGATGATACAGATGACGACGATGACAATGAAGAGGGATTGCCGTCAAGTTTTGTTCCAACCAATATGCTCCTTGATACGAGCTTAAACTATCTCAAGTATTCAACTTAAGTGCCAAAATATATGCTCCTTGATACGAGCTTAAACTATCTCAAATCCTCAAATTAAGTGCCAAAATATATGCTCCTTGATACGAGCCTAAACTATCTCAAAGCTTCAAATTAAGTGCCAAAATGTATACTCGGTAAGAGTATAAACTATCAACATTGTCCTTAACATGAGTATAAACTGTTTGCATTTCCAAACTCAGAATTAATTCTTTCAGCCTTCAAAGCAAATGATCAAGTCTCCTAAACACGAGCCAAAAGGTCTATAAATCCTTCAAGTCAAAGCCTTCTAGATATGAGATAAAACTGTCTACAAATGTCTGAATTAAATGCTCCATGGCGCATGAGCTTAAACTGCACGTTACTCTTGTCCCGCATGAGTAGAAACTGTGTACGGCACTCCCTTTAAATCAATCTTGGTTTCTTTTGAACTACGTTATGACTTGATTCCTTCATTGGATACGTAGGCAGCTAGAAGTTCATTTTTAGCCCAGTCATATCCAAAAAAAAAAAATGCTCATGCAACATTCAAGTTGATGGATCCAATGATGAAGCTCACAAATGTACTAAACTCATGAAGTGGATTTGTGGTGGTTGAATTGAAGCACGAAAATAAGAAGAAGAAAAATGTCGAGACTTATCCTCTTACTGGTACTTTTTAAATTGTGAACAAGTCTCGAGGGGGCAACTGGTAGACACATTAATTTTGTGTCTAATTAAATTAAATGATGGCAACTCTTAAGATGCAAAAAATAAAAAATATATTTTATTTAATCTTCATATTTTGAGAGATTAAAATAATTATATTAATTAAATCTTAAGACAAGAAAATAATTGCTCATCAAATCTCAAGACAAGGAAAGAATTCTCCTCCAAGTCTCGATCTTCATGTGATGGAAATAATTCTCCACCAAATCTCAACACAAGGAAAAAATTCACCACCAAGTCTCAATCTTTAAGAGATGGAAACAAGATTCTCTTATATAAAGTCTTCCATATCAAGGAATTGTAGACACGATCACAACCGTTTATCTCATCAGGAGATTCTAATTGAGATTCACTCCACAACTATAAATAGAGGTGGTCTTGAAGAAAAATAAAACACACACAAAAAAAATATTCACAAGTTGAAGAGGGAAAAGCTCTAAGTTTTTTGCTCCACCAAATTCATCCATCTTCAAGCGTTGTTCGCGGCATTCAAGGCATTCTTTAACAATCTTCAAGTTGTTCTTCGTAAATAACTCCTTTCAATCCGCCGTCAAGTCTCAATTCCATCCAAAAACCATTTTTGAAGATTGCAATTCTGCCGAGAAAGATCAAACTCCAAGAAGTTCAACAAATCCGAAACCAAGTTCATACCGTTCTTCATTCTTCTTCAAGTCAAAAATCCGTTTAATCCAAGATCAAGTCCTAAGACTCTCAAAAAACCCTTTTTGAAGATTGAAGTCCATTCAAGAAGATCAAAACCCAAAAAACCCAAAGAACTGAAGACGAAGATCATAACAATCTTCATCAGCCTTCAAATCAAATTCCAAATCAAGTTTTCGTTCGATCCGAGATCAAGTCGTAAAGCCCTCGAATCAACATTTGTCAAATATACAAGTACTTCGAAAATCAAGATTCCTCCAAAGAAGATTGACATTCAACAAGTTCAAGACGAAGATCAAATTGTTCATCGCAAATATCAAGTCAAGTAGATCATCAATTCAAGATCAAGCTCAACGCCCTTGGATTAACGTTCAACTCAAATACACGTGGAAGAGATCAAAATCAAATCCTCTTAAGTCAACCAAATTTCAAAATCATTTGAGAAAAGAATCAGGGGATCAATTAAAGAGATGGCACCACAATTGTACTTTAAATTTATTCAAATTTAATTTGTAATCTTTTCTTGTCTTTTAATTTCAGAGATCAAGAATTTGTCGTTACAAATTTGGCACGCCCGGTGGGACCATCTCTACCTCTCATCTCTTTTCCAGCAAGTCTCAAATTTGAAATCACAAGAAGTCCGTGTTGCTCAACAATGGACAAGTCAATGGGGGCAACAAGTGGAGCTTCTTCGCAACCGATGATGAAAGATACACTCACACCGGGGGCAAGACATGATGCTAAAGAAGATGATCAAGCATTCTCACTAGAAGAGCAAGTTGCAGCGCTGACAAAAGTCATTGCGAATCTCACAACTTAAGCTCAAAAACTTGAAGACCACTTGAATCGCCTTCTCCAAAAGCTAGAGCGCAAAGAAGGAGTTGAAAATTCCGAAAGAAGTCACCAACAACATTGGAGTTCAAGGATGCATCAAGACTACAATCAACGAAGTTGAAGTGTCACCTCATCTCCAAAAGCAAGAGTTCGTGGAAAGCGGCGATCAAAGCATGGCACATGAAAATGCTACTCAAGGAGTTGAAGCTCAAGAGTTTGATGAAGTCCTAAGTGAAAGAATCCAAGCCACTTCTCTTTTCCGCAAGCCAAAATTATCAAGGAAGGAAGAGCAATGCGCCATGATGCACACAAAGTTTGCCGAGAAAAATATTCAAGATGTTGAAGTTGGAGAAGATTCTAAGTTTTCAAGCAAACAAATCCAAGTTTCCCCGCAAGGCATTGTCTCTGCCGATCAATTGAAGAAGCTCATTGAAGAAGTTGCAAATGATCATAAAGCTCAACACAAGACTTCCAAATTTTACATAAAGCCTTACACTCAAAGAATTGAGCAATTGCAAATGTCGAAAAGCTATCAACCTCCAAAGTTTCAAACATTCGATGGGATTGGAGACCCAAGACAACATGTTCCTCACTTCATTGAGACATGCAATAGTGCCGGCATTGATGGAGATCTTCTAGTCAAGCAGTTTGTTCGAACCGTAGAAGACTTTGCCTTTGATAGGTACATTAATCTTGAACCAAACTCCATTGACGGTTGGAACCATCTACAAACCGAATTCTTTAATCCACTTTATAGCACTCGGTGTACTGTAAGCATGATTGAACTTGCAAATTCTCATCAACAAGAAGACGAACCAGTGATTGAGTACATCAATAGATGGAGAAGTCTATCCTTAAGTTGCAAAGAGAAACTATCGGAAACTTCAGCCATGGAGATTTGCATTCAAGGGATGACTTGGGGTCTCTCCTACATACTTCAAGGAATCAAACCAAGAAACTTTGAAGAGTTGGCGACGCGTGCGCATGACATTGAAAAAAGTGTAAACTCTATTAAAGAAGAAAACTCAGCCCATGGCCTTGATATTGAAAGTGATGATACAGATGACGACGATGACAATGAAGAGGGATTGCCGTCAAGTTTTGTTCCAACCAATATGCTCCTTGATACGAGCTTAAACTATCTCAAGTATTCAACTTAAGTGCCAAAATATATGCTCCTTGATACGAGCTTAAACTATCTCAAATCCTCAAATTAAGTGCCAAAATATATGCTCCTTGATACGAGCCTAAACTATCTCAAAGCTTCAAATTAAGTGCCAAAATGTATACTCGGTAAGAGTATAAACTATCAACATTGTCCTTAACATGAGTATAAACTGTTTGCATTTCCAAACTCAGAATTAATTCTTTCAGCCTTCAAAGCAAATGATCAAGTCTCCTAAACACGAGCCAAAAGGTCTATAAATCCTTCAAGTCAAAGCCTTCTAGATATGAGATAAAACTGTCTACAAATGTCTGAATTAAATGCTCCATGGCGCATGAGCTTAAACTGCACGTTACTCTTGTCCCGCATGAGTAGAAACTGTGTACGGCACTCCCTTTAAATCAATCTTGGTTTCTTTTGAACTACGTTATGACTTGATTCCTTCATTGGATACGTAGGCAGCTAGAAGTTCATTTTTAGCCCAGTCATATCCAAAAAAAAAAAATGCTCACGCAACATTCAAGTTGATGGATCCAATGATGAAGCTCACAAATGTACTAAACTCATGAAGTGGATTTGTGGTGGTTGAATTGAAGCACGAAAATAAGAAGAAGAAAAATGTCGAGACTTATCCTCTTACTGGTACTTTTTAAATTGTGAACAAGTCTCGAGGGGGCAACTGGTAGACACATTAATTTTGTGTCTAATTAAATTAAATGATGGCAACTCTTAAGATGCAAAAAATAAAAAATATATTTTATTTAATCTTCATATTTTGAGAGATTAAAATAATTATATTAATTAAATCTTAAGACAAGAAAATAATTGCTCATCAAATCTCAAGACAAGGAAAGAATTCTCCTCCAAGTCTCGATCTTCATGTGATGGAAATAATTCTCCACCAAATCTCAACACAAGGAAAAAATTCACCACCAAGTCTCAATCTTTAAGAGATGGAAACAAGATTCTCTTATATAAAGTCTTCCATATCAAGGAATTGTAGACACGATCACAACCGTTTATCTCATCAGGAGATTCTAATTGAGATTCACTCCACAACTATAAATAGAGGTGGTCTTGAAGAAAAATAAAACACACACAAAAAAAATATTCACAAGTTGAAGAGGGAAAAGCTCTAAGTTTTTTGCTCCACCAAATTCATCCATCTTCAAGCGTTGTTCGCGGCATTCAAGGCATTCTTTAACAATCTTCAAGTTGTTCTTCGTAAATAACTCCTTTCAATCCGCCGTCAAGTCTCAATTCCATCCAAAAACCATTTTTGAAGATTGCAATTCTGCCGAGAAAGATCAAACTCCAAGAAGTTCAACAAATCCGAAACCAAGTTCATACCGTTCTTCATTCTTCTTCAAGTCAAAAATCCGTTTAATCCAAGATCAAGTCCTAAGACTCTCAAAAAACCCTTTTTGAAGATTGAAGTCCATTCAAGAAGATCAAAACCCAAAAAACCCAAAGAACTGAAGACGAAGATCATAACAATCTTCATCAGCCTTCAAATCAAATTCCAAATCAAGTTTTCGTTCGATCCGAGATCAAGTCGTAAAGCCCTCGAATCAACATTTGTCAAATATACAAGTACTTCGAAAATCAAGATTCCTCCAAAGAAGATTGACATTCAACAAGTTCAAGACGAAGATCAAATTGTTCATCGCAAATATCAAGTCAAGTAGATCATCAATTCAAGATCAAGCTCAACGCCCTTGGATTAACGTTCAACTCAAATACACGTGGAAGAGATCAAAATCAAATCCTCTTAAGTCAACCAAATTTCAAAATCATTTGAGAAAAGAATCAGGGGATCAATTAAAGAGATGGCACCACAATTGTACTTTAAATTTATTCAAATTTAATTTGTAATCTTTTCTTGTCTTTTAATTTCAGAGATCAAGAATTTGTCGTTACAAATTTGGCACGCCCGGTGGGACCATCTCTACCTCTCATCTCTTTTCCAGCAAGTCTCAAATTTGAAATCACAAGAAGTTCGTGTTGCTCAACAATGGACAAGTCAATGGGGGCAACAAGTGGAGCTTCTTCGCAACCGATGATGAAAGATACACTCACACCGGGGGCAAGACATGATGCTAAAGAAGATGATCAAGCATTCTCACTAGAAGAGCAAGTTGCAGCGCTGACAAAAGTCATTGCGAATCTCACAACTTAAGCTCAAAAACTTGAAGACCACTTGAATCGCCTTCTCCAAAAGCTAGAGCGCAAAGAAGGAGTTGAAAATTCCGAAAGAAGTCACCAACAACATTGGAGTTCAAGGATGCATCAAGACTACAATCAACGAAGTTGAAGTGTCACCTCATCTCCAAAAGCAAGAGTTCGTGGAAAGCGGCGATCAAAGCATGGCACATGAAAATGCTACTCAAGGAGTTGAAGCTCAAGAGTTTGATGAAGTCCTAAGTGAAAGAATCCAAGCCACTTCTCTTTTCCGCAAGCCAAAATTATCAAGGAAGGAAGAGCAATGCGCCATGATGCACACAAAGTTTGCCGAGAAAAATATTCAAGATGTTGAAGTTGGAGAAGATTCTAAGTTTTCAAGCAAACAAATCCAAGTTTCCCCGCAAGGCATTGTCTCTGCCGATCAATTGAAGAAGCTCATTGAAGAAGTTGCAAATGATCATAAAGCTCAACACAAGACTTCCAAATTTTACATAAAGCCTTACACTCAAAGAATTGAGCAATTGCAAATGTCGAAAAGCTATCAACCTCCAAAGTTTCAAACATTCGATGGGATTGGAGACCCAAGACAACATGTTCCTCACTTCATTGAGACATGCAATAGTGCCGGCATTGATGGAGATCTTCTAGTCAAGCAGTTTGTTCGAACCGTAGAAGACTTTGCCTTTGATAGGTACATTAATCTTGAACCAAACTCCATTGACGGTTGGAACCATCTACAAACCGAATTCTTTAATCCACTTTATAGCACTCGGTGTACTGTAAGCATGATTGAACTTGCAAATTCTCATCAACAAGAAGACGAACCAGTGATTGAGTACATCAATAGATGGAGAAGTCTATCCTTAAGTTGCAAAGAGAAACTATCGGAAACTTCAGCCATGGAGATTTGCATTCAAGGGATGACTTGGGGTCTCTCCTACATACTTCAAGGAATCAAACCAAGAAACTTTGAAGAGTTGGCGACGCGTGCGCATGACATTGAAAAAAGTGTAAACTCTATTAAAGAAGAAAACTCAGCCCATGGCCTTGATATTGAAAGTGATGATACAGATGACGACGATGACAATGAAGAGGGATTGCCGTCAAGTTTTGTTCCAACCAATATGCTCCTTGATACGAGCTTAAACTATCTCAAGTATTCAACTTAAGTGCCAAAATATATGCTCCTTGATACGAGCTTAAACTATCTCAAATCCTCAAATTAAGTGCCAAAATATATGCTCCTTGATACGAGCCTAAACTATCTCAAAGCTTCAAATTAAGTGCCAAAATGTATACTCGGTAAGAGTATAAACTATCAACATTGTCCTTAACATGAGTATAAACTGTTTGCATTTCCAAACTCAGAATTAATTCTTTCAGCCTTCAAAGCAAATGATCAAGTCTCCTAAACACGAGCCAAAAGGTCTATAAATCCTTCAAGTCAAAGCCTTCTAGATATGAGATAAAACTGTCTACAAATGTCTGAATTAAATGCTCCATGGCGCATGAGCTTAAACTGCACGTTACTCTTGTCCCGCATGAGTAGAAACTGTGTACGGCACTCCCTTTAAATCAATCTTGGTTTCTTTTGAACTACGTTATGACTTGATTCCTTCATTGGATACGTAGGCAGCTAGAAGTTCATTTTTAGCCCAGTCATATCCAAAAAAAAAAAATGCTCATGCAACATTCAAGTTGATGGATCCAATGATGAAGCTCACAAATGTACTAAACTCATGAAGTGGATTTGTGGTGGTTGAATTGAAGCACGAAAATAAGAAGAAGAAAAATGTCGAGACTTATCCTCTTACTGGTACTTTTTAAATTGTGAACAAGTCTCGAGGGGGCAACTGGTAGACACATTAATTTTGTGTCTAATTAAATTAAATGATGGCAACTCTTAAGATGCAAAAAATAAAAAATATATTTTATTTAATCTTCATATTTTGAGAGATTAAAATAATTATATTAATTAAATCTTAAGACAAGAAAATAATTGCTCATCAAATCTCAAGACAAGGAAAGAATTCTCCTCCAAGTCTCGATCTTCATGTGATGGAAATAATTCTCCACCAAATCTCAACACAAGGAAAAAATTCACCACCAAGTCTCAATCTTTAAGAGATGGAAACAAGATTCTCTTATATAAAGTCTTCCATATCAAGGAATTGTAGACACGATCACAACCGTTTATCTCATCAGGAGATTCTAATTGAGATTCACTCCACAACTATAAATAGAGGTGGTCTTGAAGAAAAATAAAACACACACAAAAAAAATATTCACAAGTTGAAGAGGGAAAAGCTCTAAGTTTTTTGCTCCACCAAATTCATCCATCTTCAAGCGTTGTTCGCGGCATTCAAGGCATTCTTTAACAATCTTCAAGTTGTTCTTCGTAAATAACTCCTTTCAATCCGCCGTCAAGTCTCAATTCCATCCAAAAACCATTTTTGAAGATTGCAATTCTGCCGAGAAAGATCAAACTCCAAGAAGTTCAACAAATCCGAAACCAAGTTCATACCGTTCTTCATTCTTCTTCAAGTCAAAAATCCGTTTAATCCAAGATCAAGTCCTAAGACTCTCAAAAAACCCTTTTTGAAGATTGAAGTCCATTCAAGAAGATCAAAACCCAAAAAACCCAAAGAACTGAAGACGAAGATCATAACAATCTTCATCAGCCTTCAAATCAAATTCCAAATCAAGTTTTCGTTCGATCCGAGATCAAGTCGTAAAGCCCTCGAATCAACATTTGTCAAATATACAAGTACTTCGAAAATCAAGATTCCTCCAAAGAAGATTGACATTCAACAAGTTCAAGACGAAGATCAAATTGTTCATCGCAAATATCAAGTCAAGTAGATCATCAATTCAAGATCAAGCTCAACGCCCTTGGATTAACGTTCAACTCAAATACACGTGGAAGAGATCAAAATCAAATCCTCTTAAGTCAACCAAATTTCAAAATCATTTGAGAAAAGAATCAGGGGATCAATTAAAGAGATGGCACCACAATTGTACTTTAAATTTATTCAAATTTAATTTGTAATCTTTTCTTGTCTTTTAATTTCAGAGATCAAGAATTTGTCGTTACAAATTTGGCACGCCCGGTGGGACCATCTCTACCTCTCATCTCTTTTCCAGCAAGTCTCAAATTTGAAATCACAAGAAGTCCGTGTTGCTCAACAATGGACAAGTCAATGGGGGCAACAAGTGGAGCTTCTTCGCAACCGATGATGAAAGATACACTCACACCGGGGGCAAGACATGATGCTAAAGAAGATGATCAAGCATTCTCACTAGAAGAGCAAGTTGCAGCGCTGACAAAAGTCATTGCGAATCTCACAACTTAAGCTCAAAAACTTGAAGACCACTTGAATCGCCTTCTCCAAAAGCTAGAGCGCAAAGAAGGAGTTGAAAATTCCGAAAGAAGTCACCAACAACATTGGAGTTCAAGGATGCATCAAGACTACAATCAACGAAGTTGAAGTGTCACCTCATCTCCAAAAGCAAGAGTTCGTGGAAAGCGGCGATCAAAGCATGGCACATGAAAATGCTACTCAAGGAGTTGAAGCTCAAGAGTTTGATGAAGTCCTAAGTGAAAGAATCCAAGCCACTTCTCTTTTCCGCAAGCCAAAATTATCAAGGAAGGAAGAGCAATGCGCCATGATGCACACAAAGTTTGCCGAGAAAAATATTCAAGATGTTGAAGTTGGAGAAGATTCTAAGTTTTCAAGCAAACAAATCCAAGTTTCCCCGCAAGGCATTGTCTCTGCCGATCAATTGAAGAAGCTCATTGAAGAAGTTGCAAATGATCATAAAGCTCAACACAAGACTTCCAAATTTTACATAAAGCCTTACACTCAAAGAATTGAGCAATTGCAAATGTCGAAAAGCTATCAACCTCCAAAGTTTCAAACATTCGATGGGATTGGAGACCCAAGACAACATGTTCCTCACTTCATTGAGACATGCAATAGTGCCGGCATTGATGGAGATCTTCTAGTCAAGCAGTTTGTTCGAACCGTAGAAGACTTTGCCTTTGATAGGTACATTAATCTTGAACCAAACTCCATTGACGGTTGGAACCATCTACAAACCGAATTCTTTAATCCACTTTATAGCACTCGGTGTACTGTAAGCATGATTGAACTTGCAAATTCTCATCAACAAGAAGACGAACCAGTGATTGAGTACATCAATAGATGGAGAAGTCTATCCTTAAGTTGCAAAGAGAAACTATCGGAAACTTCAGCCATGGAGATTTGCATTCAAGGGATGACTTGGGGTCTCTCCTACATACTTCAAGGAATCAAACCAAGAAACTTTGAAGAGTTGGCGACGCGTGCGCATGACATTGAAAAAAGTGTAAACTCTATTAAAGAAGAAAACTCAGCCCATGGCCTTGATATTGAAAGTGATGATACAGATGACGACGATGACAATGAAGAGGGATTGCCGTCAAGTTTTGTTCCAACCAATATGCTCCTTGATACGAGCTTAAACTATCTCAAGTATTCAACTTAAGTGCCAAAATATATGCTCCTTGATACGAGCTTAAACTATCTCAAATCCTCAAATTAAGTGCCAAAATATATGCTCCTTGATACGAGCCTAAACTATCTCAAAGCTTCAAATTAAGTGCCAAAATGTATACTCGGTAAGAGTATAAACTATCAACATTGTCCTTAACATGAGTATAAACTGTTTGCATTTCCAAACTCAGAATTAATTCTTTCAGCCTTCAAAGCAAATGATCAAGTCTCCTAAACACGAGCCAAAAGGTCTATAAATCCTTCAAGTCAAAGCCTTCTAGATATGAGATAAAACTGTCTACAAATGTCTGAATTAAATGCTCCATGGCGCATGAGCTTAAACTGCACGTTACTCTTGTCCCGCATGAGTAGAAACTGTGTACGGCACTCCCTTTAAATCAATCTTGGTTTCTTTTGAACTACGTTATGACTTGATTCCTTCATTGGATACGTAGGCAGCTAGAAGTTCATTTTTAGCCCAGTCATATCCAAAAAAAAAAAATGCTCATGCAACATTCAAGTTGATGGATCCAATGATGAAGCTCACAAATGTACTAAACTCATGAAGTGGATTTGTGGTGGTTGAATTGAAGCACGAAAATAAGAAGAAGAAAAATGTCGAGACTTATCCTCTTACTGGTACTTTTTAAATTGTGAACAAGTCTCGAGGGGGCAACTGGTAGACACATTAATTTTGTGTCTAATTAAATTAAATGATGGCAACTCTTAAGATGCAAAAAATAAAAAATATATTTTATTTAATCTTCATATTTTGAGAGATTAAAATAATTATATTAATTAAATCTTAAGACAAGAAAATAATTGCTCATCAAATCTCAAGACAAGGAAAGAATTCTCCTCCAAGTCTCGATCTTCATGTGATGGAAATAATTCTCCACCAAATCTCAACACAAGGAAAAAATTCACCACCAAGTCTCAATCTTTAAGAGATGGAAACAAGATTCTCTTATATAAAGTCTTCCATATCAAGGAATTGTAGACACGATCACAACCGTTTATCTCATCAGGAGATTCTAATTGAGATTCACTCCACAACTATAAATAGAGGTGGTCTTGAAGAAAAATAAAACACACACAAAAAAAATATTCACAAGTTGAAGAGGGAAAAGCTCTAAGTTTTTTGCTCCACCAAATTCATCCATCTTCAAGCGTTGTTCGCGGCATTCAAGGCATTCTTTAACAATCTTCAAGTTGTTCTTCGTAAATAACTCCTTTCAATCCGCCGTCAAGTCTCAATTCCATCCAAAAACCATTTTTGAAGATTGCAATTCTGCCGAGAAAGATCAAACTCCAAGAAGTTCAACAAATCCGAAACCAAGTTCATACCGTTCTTCATTCTTCTTCAAGTCAAAAATCCGTTTAATCCAAGATCAAGTCCTAAGACTCTCAAAAAACCCTTTTTGAAGATTGAAGTCCATTCAAGAAGATCAAAACCCAAAAAACCCAAAGAACTGAAGACGAAGATCATAACAATCTTCATCAGCCTTCAAATCAAATTCCAAATCAAGTTTTCGTTCGATCCGAGATCAAGTCGTAAAGCCCTCGAATCAACATTTGTCAAATATACAAGTACTTCGAAAATCAAGATTCCTCCAAAGAAGATTGACATTCAACAAGTTCAAGACGAAGATCAAATTGTTCATCGCAAATATCAAGTCAAGTAGATCATCAATTCAAGATCAAGCTCAACGCCCTTGGATTAACGTTCAACTCAAATACACGTGGAAGAGATCAAAATCAAATCCTCTTAAGTCAACCAAATTTCAAAATCATTTGAGAAAAGAATCAGGGGATCAATTAAAGAGATGGCACCACAATTGTACTTTAAATTTATTCAAATTTAATTTGTAATCTTTTCTTGTCTTTTAATTTCAGAGATCAAGAATTTGTCGTTACAAATTTGGCACGCCCGGTGGGACCATCTCTACCTCTCATCTCTTTTCCAGCAAGTCTCAAATTTGAAATCACAAGAAGTCCGTGTTGCTCAACAATGGACAAGTCAATGGGGGCAACAAGTGGAGCTTCTTCGCAACCGATGATGAAAGATACACTCACACCGGGGGCAAGACATGATGCTAAAGAAGATGATCAAGCATTCTCACTAGAAGAGCAAGTTGCAGCGCTGACAAAAGTCATTGCGAATCTCACAACTTAAGCTCAAAAACTTGAAGACCACTTGAATCGCCTTCTCCAAAAGCTAGAGCGCAAAGAAGGAGTTGAAAATTCCGAAAGAAGTCACCAACAACATTGGAGTTCAAGGATGCATCAAGACTACAATCAACGAAGTTGAAGTGTCACCTCATCTCCAAAAGCAAGAGTTCGTGGAAAGCGGCGATCAAAGCATGGCACATGAAAATGCTACTCAAGGAGTTGAAGCTCAAGAGTTTGATGAAGTCCTAAGTGAAAGAATCCAAGCCACTTCTCTTTTCCGCAAGCCAAAATTATCAAGGAAGGAAGAGCAATGCGCCATGATGCACACAAAGTTTGCCGAGAAAAATATTCAAGATGTTGAAGTTGGAGAAGATTCTAAGTTTTCAAGCAAACAAATCCAAGTTTCCCCGCAAGGCATTGTCTCTGCCGATCAATTGAAGAAGCTCATTGAAGAAGTTGCAAATGATCATAAAGCTCAACACAAGACTTCCAAATTTTACATAAAGCCTTACACTCAAAGAATTGAGCAATTGCAAATGTCGAAAAGCTATCAACCTCCAAAGTTTCAAACATTCGATGGGATTGGAGACCCAAGACAACATGTTCCTCACTTCATTGAGACATGCAATAGTGCCGGCATTGATGGAGATCTTCTAGTCAAGCAGTTTGTTCTAACCGTAGAAGACTTTGCCTTTGATAGGTACATTAATCTTGAACCAAACTCCATTGACGGTTGGAACCATCTACAAACCGAATTCTTTAATCCACTTTATAGCACTCGGTGTACTGTAAGCATGATTGAACTTGCAAATTCTCATCAACAAGAAGACGAACCAGTGATTGAGTACATCAATAGATGGAGAAGTCTATCCTTAAGTTGCAAAGAGAAACTATCGGAAACTTCAGCCATGGAGATTTGCATTCAAGGGATGACTTGGGGTCTCTCCTACATACTTCAAGGAATCAAACCAAGAAACTTTGAAGAGTTGGCGACGCGTGCGCATGACATTGAAAAAAGTGTAAACTCTATTAAAGAAGAAAACTCAGCCCATGGCCTTGATATTGAAAGTGATGATACAGATGACGACGATGACAATGAAGAGGGATTGCCGTCAAGTTTTGTTCCAACCAATATGCTCCTTGATACGAGCTTAAACTATCTCAAGTATTCAACTTAAGTGCCAAAATATATGCTCCTTGATACGAGCTTAAACTATCTCAAATCCTCAAATTAAGTGCCAAAATATATGCTCCTTGATACGAGCCTAAACTATCTCAAAGCTTCAAATTAAGTGCCAAAATGTATACTCGGTAAGAGTATAAACTATCAACATTGTCCTTAACATGAGTATAAACTGTTTGCATTTCCAAACTCAGAATTAATTCTTTCAGCCTTCAAAGCAAATGATCAAGTCTCCTAAACACGAGCCAAAAGGTCTATAAATCCTTCAAGTCAAAGCCTTCTAGATATGAGATAAAACTGTCTACAAATGTCTGAATTAAATGCTCCATGGCGCATGAGCTTAAACTGCACGTTACTCTTGTCCCGCATGAGTAGAAACTGTGTACGGCACTCCCTTTAAATCAATCTTGGTTTCTTTTGAACTACGTTATGACTTGATTCCTTCATTGGATACGTAGGCAGCTAGAAGTTCATTTTTAGCCCAGTCATATCCAAAAAAAAAAAAATGCTCATGCAACATTCAAGTTGATGGATCCAATGATGAAGCTCACAAATGTACTAAACTCATGAAGTGGATTTGTGGTGGTTGAATTGAAGCACGAAAATAAGAAGAAGAAAAATGTCGAGACTTATCCTCTTACTGGTACTTTTTAAATTGTGAACAAGTCTCGAGGGGGCAACTGGTAGACACATTAATTTTGTGTCTAATTAAATTAAATGATGGCAACTCTTAAGATGCAAAAAATAAAAAATATATTTTATTTAATCTTCATATTTTGAGAGATTAAAATAATTATATTAATTAAATCTTAAGACAAGAAAATAATTGCTCATCAAATCTCAAGACAAGGAAAGAATTCTCCTCCAAGTCTCGATCTTCATGTGATGGAAATAATTCTCCACCAAATCTCAACACAAGGAAAAAATTCACCACCAAGTCTCAATCTTTAAGAGATGGAAACAAGATTCTCTTATATAAAGTCTTCCATATCAAGGAATTGTAGACACGATCACAACCGTTTATCTCATCAGGAGATTCTAATTGAGATTCACTCCACAACTATAAATAGAGGTGGTCTTGAAGAAAAATAAAACACACACAAAAAAAATATTCACAAGTTGAAGAGGGAAAAGCTCTAAGTTTTTTGCTCCACCAAATTCATCCATCTTCAAGCGTTGTTCGCGGCATTCAAGGCATTCTTTAACAATCTTCAAGTTGTTCTTCGTAAATAACTCCTTTCAATCCGCCGTCAAGTCTCAATTCCATCCAAAAACCATTTTTGAAGATTGCAATTCTGCCGAGAAAGATCAAACTCCAAGAAGTTCAACAAATCCGAAACCAAGTTCATACCGTTCTTCATTCTTCTTCAAGTCAAAAATCCGTTTAATCCAAGATCAAGTCCTAAGACTCTCAAAAAACCCTTTTTGAAGATTGAAGTCCATTCAAGAAGATCAAAACCCAAAAAACCCAAAGAACTGAAGACGAAGATCATAACAATCTTCATCAGCCTTCAAATCAAATTCCAAATCAAGTTTTCGTTCGATCCGAGATCAAGTCGTAAAGCCCTCGAATCAACATTTGTCAAATATACAAGTACTTCGAAAATCAAGATTCCTCCAAAGAAGATTGACATTCAACAAGTTCAAGACGAAGATCAAATTGTTCATCGCAAATATCAAGTCAAGTAGATCATCAATTCAAGATCAAGCTCAACGCCCTTGGATTAACGTTCAACTCAAATACACGTGGAAGAGATCAAAATCAAATCCTCTTAAGTCAACCAAATTTCAAAATCATTTGAGAAAAGAATCAGGGGATCAATTAAAGAGATGGCACCACAATTGTACTTTAAATTTATTCAAATTTAATTTGTAATCTTTTCTTGTCTTTTAATTTCAGAGATCAAGAATTTGTCGTTACAAATTTGGCACGCCCGGTGGGACCATCTCTACCTCTCATCTCTTTTCCAGCAAGTCTCAAATTTGAAATCACAAGAAGTCCGTGTTGCTCAACAATGGACAAGTCAATGGGGGCAACAAGTGGAGCTTCTTCGCAACCGATGATGAAAGATACACTCACACCGGGGGCAAGACATGATGCTAAAGAAGATGATCAAGCATTCTCACTAGAAGAGCAAGTTGCAGCGCTGACAAAAGTCATTGCGAATCTCACAACTTAAGCTCAAAAACTTGAAGACCACTTGAATCGCCTTCTCCAAAAGCTAGAGCGCAAAGAAGGAGTTGAAAATTCCGAAAGAAGTCACCAACAACATTGGAGTTCAAGGATGCATCAAGACTACAATCAACGAAGTTGAAGTGTCACCTCATCTCCAAAAGCAAGAGTTCGTGGAAAGCGGCGATCAAAGCATGGCACATGAAAATGCTACTCAAGGAGTTGAAGCTCAAGAGTTTGATGAAGTCCTAAGTGAAAGAATCCAAGCCACTTCTCTTTTCCGCAAGCCAAAATTATCAAGGAAGGAAGAGCAATGCGCCATGATGCACACAAAGTTTGCCGAGAAAAATATTCAAGATGTTGAAGTTGGAGAAGATTCTAAGTTTTCAAGCAAACAAATCCAAGTTTCCCCGCAAGGCATTGTCTCTGCCGATCAATTGAAGAAGCTCATTGAAGAAGTTGCAAATGATCATAAAGCTCAACACAAGACTTCCAAATTTTACATAAAGCCTTACACTCAAAGAATTGAGCAATTGCAAATGTCGAAAAGCTATCAACCTCCAAAGTTTCAAACATTCGATGGGATTGGAGACCCAAGACAACATGTTCCTCACTTCATTGAGACATGCAATAGTGCCGGCATTGATGGAGATCTTCTAGTCAAGCAGTTTGTTCTAACCGTAGAAGACTTTGCCTTTGATAGGTACATTAATCTTGAACCAAACTCCATTGACGGTTGGAACCATCTACAAACCGAATTCTTTAATCCACTTTATAGCACTCGGTGTACTGTAAGCATGATTGAACTTGCAAATTCTCATCAACAAGAAGACGAACCAGTGATTGAGTACATCAATAGATGGAGAAGTCTATCCTTAAGTTGCAAAGAGAAACTATCGGAAACTTCAGCCATGGAGATTTGCATTCAAGGGATGACTTGGGGTCTCTCCTACATACTTCAAGGAATCAAACCAAGAAACTTTGAAGAGTTGGCGACGCGTGCGCATGACATTGAAAAAAGTGTAAACTCTATTAAAGAAGAAAACTCAGCCCATGGCCTTGATATTGAAAGTGATGATACAGATGACGACGATGACAATGAAGAGGGATTGCCGTCAAGTTTTGTTCCAACCAATATGCTCCTTGATACGAGCTTAAACTATCTCAAGTATTCAACTTAAGTGCCAAAATATATGCTCCTTGATACGAGCTTAAACTATCTCAAATCCTCAAATTAAGTGCCAAAATATATGCTCCTTGATACGAGCCTAAACTATCTCAAAGCTTCAAATTAAGTGCCAAAATGTATACTCGGTAAGAGTATAAACTATCAACATTGTCCTTAACATGAGTATAAACTGTTTGCATTTCCAAACTCAGAATTAATTCTTTCAGCCTTCAAAGCAAATGATCAAGTCTCCTAAACACGAGCCAAAAGGTCTATAAATCCTTCAAGTCAAAGCCTTCTAGATATGAGATAAAACTGTCTACAAATGTCTGAATTAAATGCTCCATGGCGCATGAGCTTAAACTGCACGTTACTCTTGTCCCGCATGAGTAGAAACTGTGTACGGCACTCCCTTTAAATCAATCTTGGTTTCTTTTGAACTACGTTATGACTTGATTCCTTCATTGGATACGTAGGCAGCTAGAAGTTCATTTTTAGCCCAGTCATATCCAAAAAAAAAAAATGCTCATGCAACATTCAAGTTGATGGATCCAATGATGAAGCTCACAAATGTACTAAACTCATGAAGTGGATTTGTGGTGGTTGAATTGAAGCACGAAAATAAGAAGAAGAAAAATGTCGAGACTTATCCTCTTACTGGTACTTTTTAAATTGTGAACAAGTCTCGAGGGGGCAACTGGTAGACACATTAATTTTGTGTCTAATTAAATTAAATGATGGCAACTCTTAAGATGCAAAAAATAAAAAATATATTTTATTTAATCTTCATATTTTGAGAGATTAAAATAATTATATTAATTAAATCTTAAGACAAGAAAATAATTGCTCATCAAATCTCAAGACAAGGAAAGAATTCTCCTCCAAGTCTCGATCTTCATGTGATGGAAATAATTCTCCACCAAATCTCAACACAAGGAAAAAATTCACCACCAAGTCTCAATCTTTAAGAGATGGAAACAAGATTCTCTTATATAAAGTCTTCCATATCAAGGAATTGTAGACACGATCACAACCGTTTATCTCATCAGGAGATTCTAATTGAGATTCACTCCACAACTATAAATAGAGGTGGTCTTGAAGAAAAATAAAACACACACAAAAAAAATATTCACAAGTTGAAGAGGGAAAAGCTCTAAGTTTTTTGCTCCACCAAATTCATCCATCTTCAAGCGTTGTTCGCGGCATTCAAGGCATTCTTTAACAATCTTCAAGTTGTTCTTCGTAAATAACTCCTTTCAATCCGCCGTCAAGTCTCAATTCCATCCAAAAACCATTTTTGAAGATTGCAATTCTGCCGAGAAAGATCAAACTCCAAGAAGTTCAACAAATCCGAAACCAAGTTCATACCGTTCTTCATTCTTCTTCAAGTCAAAAATCCGTTTAATCCAAGATCAAGTCCTAAGACTCTCAAAAAACCCTTTTTGAAGATTGAAGTCCATTCAAGAAGATCAAAACCCAAAAAACCCAAAGAACTGAAGACGAAGATCATAACAATCTTCATCAGCCTTCAAATCAAATTCCAAATCAAGTTTTCGTTCGATCCGAGATCAAGTCGTAAAGCCCTCGAATCAACATTTGTCAAATATACAAGTACTTCGAAAATCAAGATTCCTCCAAAGAAGATTGACATTCAACAAGTTCAAGACGAAGATCAAATTGTTCATCGCAAATATCAAGTCAAGTAGATCATCAATTCAAGATCAAGCTCAACGCCCTTGGATTAACGTTCAACTCAAATACACGTGGAAGAGATCAAAATCAAATCCTCTTAAGTCAACCAAATTTCAAAATCATTTGAGAAAAGAATCAGGGGATCAATTAAAGAGATGGCACCACAATTGTACTTTAAATTTATTCAAATTTAATTTGTAATCTTTTCTTGTCTTTTAATTTCAGAGATCAAGAATTTGTCGTTACAAATTTGGCACGCCCGGTGGGACCATCTCTACCTCTCATCTCTTTTCCAGCAAGTCTCAAATTTGAAATCACAAGAAGTCCGTGTTGCTCAACAATGGACAAGTCAATGGGGGCAACAAGTGGAGCTTCTTCGCAACCGATGATGAAAGATACACTCACACCGGGGGCAAGACATGATGCTAAAGAAGATGATCAAGCATTCTCACTAGAAGAGCAAGTTGCAGCGCTGACAAAAGTCATTGCGAATCTCACAACTTAAGCTCAAAAACTTGAAGACCACTTGAATCGCCTTCTCCAAAAGCTAGAGCGCAAAGAAGGAGTTGAAAATTCCGAAAGAAGTCACCAACAACATTGGAGTTCAAGGATGCATCAAGACTACAATCAACGAAGTTGAAGTGTCACCTCATCTCCAAAAGCAAGAGTTCGTGGAAAGCGGCGATCAAAGCATGGCACATGAAAATGCTACTCAAGGAGTTGAAGCTCAAGAGTTTGATGAAGTCCTAAGTGAAAGAATCCAAGCCACTTCTCTTTTTCGCAAGCCAAAATTATCAAGGAAGGAAGAGCAATGCGCCATGATGCACACAAAGTTTGCCGAGAAAAATATTCAAGATGTTGAAGTTGGAGAAGATTCTAAGTTTTCAAGCAAACAAATCCAAGTTTCCCCGCAAGGCATTGTCTCTGCCGATCAATTGAAGAAGCTCATTGAAGAAGTTGCAAATGATCATAAAGCTCAACACAAGACTTCCAAATTTTACATAAAGCCTTACACTCAAAGAATTGAGCAATTGCAAATGTCGAAAAGCTATCAACCTCCAAAGTTTCAAACATTCGATGGGATTGGAGACCCAAGACAACATGTTCCTCACTTCATTGAGACATGCAATAGTGCCGGCATTGATGGAGATCTTCTAGTCAAGCAGTTTGTTCGAACCGTAGAAGACTTTGCCTTTGATAGGTACATTAATCTTGAACCAAACTCCATTGACGGTTGGAACCATCTACAAACCGAATTCTTTAATCCACTTTATAGCACTCGGTGTACTGTAAGCATGATTGAACTTGCAAATTCTCATAAACAAGAAGACGAACCAGTGATTGAGTACATCAATAGATGGAGAAGTCTATCCTTAAGTTGCAAAGAGAAACTATCGGAAACTTCAGCCATGGAGATTTGCATTCAAGGGATGACTTGGGGTCTCTCCTACATACTTCAAGGAATCAAACCAAGAAACTTTGAAGAGTTGGCGACGCGTGCGCATGACATTGAAAAAAGTGTAAACTCTATTAAAGAAGAAAACTCAGCCCATGGCCTTGATATTGAAAGTGATGATACAGATGACGACGATGACAATGAAGAGGGATTGCCGTCAAGTTTTGTTCCAACCAATATGCTCCTTGATACGAGCTTAAACTATCTCAAGTATTCAACTTAAGTGCCAAAATATATGCTCCTTGATACGAGCTTAAACTATCTCAAATCCTCAAATTAAGTGCCAAAATATATGCTCCTTGATACGAGCCTAAACTATCTCAAAGCTTCAAATTAAGTGCCAAAATGTATACTCGGTAAGAGTATAAACTATCAACATTGTCCTTAACATGAGTATAAACTGTTTGCATTTCCAAACTCAGAATTAATTCTTTCAGCCTTCAAAGCAAATGATCAAGTCTCCTAAACACGAGCCAAAAGGTCTATAAATCCTTCAAGTCAAAGCCTTCTAGATATGAGATAAAACTGTCTACAAATGTCTGAATTAAATGCTCCATGGCGCATGAGCTTAAACTGCACGTTACTCTTGTCCCGCATGAGTAGAAACTGTGTACGGCACTCCCTTTAAATCAATCTTGGTTTCTTTTGAACTACGTTATGACTTGATTCCTTCATTGGATACGTAGGCAGCTAGAAGTTCATTTTTAGCCCAGTCATATCCAAAAAAAAAAAATGCTCATGCAACATTCAAGTTGATGGATCCAATGATGAAGCTCACAAATGTACTAAACTCATGAAGTGGATTTGTGGTGGTTGAATTGAAGCACGAAAATAAGAAGAAGAAAAATGTCGAGACTTATCCTCTTACTGGTACTTTTTAAATTGTGAACAAGTCTCGAGGGGGCAACTGGTAGACACATTAATTTTGTGTCTAATTAAATTAAATGATGGCAACTCTTAAGATGCAAAAAATAAAAAATATATTTTATTTAATCTTCATATTTTGAGAGATTAAAATAATTATATTAATTAAATCTTAAGACAAGAAAATAATTGCTCATCAAATCTCAAGACAAGGAAAGAATTCTCCTCCAAGTCTCGATCTTCATGTGATGGAAATAATTCTCCACCAAATCTCAACACAAGGAAAAAATTCACCACCAAGTCTCAATCTTTAAGAGATGGAAACAAGATTCTCTTATATAAAGTCTTCCATATCAAGGAATTGTAGACACGATCACAACCGTTTATCTCATCAGGAGATTCTAATTGAGATTCACTCCACAACTATAAATAGAGGTGGTCTTGAAGAAAAATAAAACACACACAAAAAAAATATTCACAAGTTGAAGAGGGAAAAGCTCTAAGTTTTTTGCTCCACCAAATTCATCCATCTTCAAGCGTTGTTCGCGGCATTCAAGGCATTCTTTAACAATCTTCAAGTTGTTCTTCGTAAATAACTCCTTTCAATCCGCCGTCAAGTCTCAATTCCATCCAAAAACCATTTTTGAAGATTGCAATTCTGCCGAGAAAGATCAAACTCCAAGAAGTTCAACAAATCCGAAACCAAGTTCATACCGTTCTTCATTCTTCTTCAAGTCAAAAATCCGTTTAATCCAAGATCAAGTCCTAAGACCCTCAAAAAACCCTTTTTGAAGATTGAAGTCCATTCAAGAAGATCAAAACCCAAAAAACCCAAAGAACTGAAGACGAAGATCATAACAATCTTCATCAGCCTTCAAATCAAATTCCAAATCAAGTTTTCGTTCGATCCGAGATCAAGTCGTAAAGCCCTCGAATCAACATTTGTCAAATATACAAGTACTTCGAATATCAAGATTCCTCCAAAGAAGATTGACATTCAACAAGTTCAAGACGAAGATCAAATTGTTCATCGCAAATATCAAGTCAAGTAGATCATCAATTCAAGATCAAGCTCAACGCCCTTGGATTAACGTTCAACTCAAATACACGTGGAAGAGATCAAAATCAAATCCTCTTAAGTCAACCAAATTTCAAAATCATTTGAGAAAAGAATCAGGGGATCAATTAAAGAGATGGCACCACAATTGTACTTTAAATTTATTCAAATTTAATTTGTAATCTTTTCTTGTCTTTTAATTTCAGAGATCAAGAATTTGTCGTTACAAATTTGGCACGCCCGGTGGGACCATCTCTACCTCTCATCTCTTTTCCAGCAAGTCTCAAATTTGAAATCACAAGAAGTCCGTGTTGCTCAACAATGGACAAGTCAATGGGGGCAACAAGTGGAGCTTCTTCGCAACCGATGATGAAAGATACACTCACACCGGGGGCAAGACATGATGCTAAAGAAGATGATCAAGCATTCTCACTAGAAGAGCAAGTTGCAGTGCTGACAAAAGTCATTGCGAATCTCACAACTTAAGCTCAAAAACTTGAAGACCACTTGAATCGCCTTCTCCAAAAGCTAGAGCGCAAAGAAGGAGTTGAAAATTCCGAAAGAAGTCACCAACAACATTGGAGTTCAAGGATGCATCAAGACTACAATCAACGAAGTTGAAGTGTCACCTCATCTCCAAAAGCAAGAGCTCGTGGAAAGCGGCGATCAAAGCATGGCACATGAAAATGCTACTCAAGGAGTTGAAGCTCAAGAGTTTGATGAAGTCCTAAGTGAAAGAATCCAAGCCACTTCTCTTTTCCGCAAGCCAAAATTATCAAGGAAGGAAGAGCAATGCGCCATGATGCACACAAAGTTTGCCGAGAAAAATATTCAAGATGTTGAAGTTGGAGAAGATTCTAAGTTTTCAAGCAAACAAATCCAAGTTTCCCCGCAAGGCATTGTCTCTGCCGATCAATTGAAGAAGCTCATTGAAGAAGTTGCAAATGATCATAAAGCTCAACACAAGACTTCCAAATTTTACATAAAGCCTTACACTCAAAGAATTGAGCAATTGCAAATGTCGAAAAGCTATCAACCTCCAAAGTTTCAAACATTCGATGGGATTGGAGACCCAAGACAACATGTTCCTCACTTCATTGAGACATGCAATAGTGCCGGCATTGATGGAGATCTTCTAGTCAAGCAGTTTGTTCGAACCGTAGCAGACTTTGCCTTTGATAGGTACATTAATCTTGAACCAAACTCCATTGACGGTTGGAACCATCTACAAACCGAATTCTTTAATCCACTTTATAGCACTCGGTGTACTGTAAGCATGATTGAACTTGCAAATTCTCATCAACAAGAAGACGAACCAGTGATTGAGTACATCAATAGATGGAGAAGTCTATCCTTAAGTTGCAAAGAGAAACTATCGGAAACTTCAGCCATGGAGATTTGCATTCAAGGGATGACTTGGGGTCTCTCCTACATACTTCAAGGAATCAAACCAAGAAACTTTGAAGAGTTAGCGACGCGTGCGCATGACATTGAAAAAAGTGTAAACTCTATTAAAGAAGAAAACTCAGCCCATGGCCTTGATATTGAAAGTGATGATACAGATGACGACGATGACAATGAAGAGGGATTGCCGTCAAGTTTTGTTCCAACCAATATGCTCCTTGATACGAGCTTAAACTATCTCAAGTATTCAACTTAAGTGCCAAAATATATGCTCCTTGATACGAGCTTAAACTATCTCAAATCCTCAAATTAAGTGCCAAAATATATGCTCCTTGATACGAGCCTAAACTATCTCAAAGCTTCAAATTAAGTGCCAAAATGTATACTCGGTAAGAGTATAAACTATCAACATTGTCCTTAACATGAGTATAAACTGTTTGCATTTCCAAACTCAGAATTAATTCTTTCAGCCTTCAAAGCAAATGATCAAGTCTCCTAAACACGAGCCAAAAGGTCTATAAATCCTTCAAGTCAAAGCCTTCTAGATATGAGATAAAACTGTCTACAAATGTCTGAATTAAATGCTCCATGGCGCATGAGCTTAAACTGCACGTTACTCTTGTCCCGCATGAGTAGAAACTGTGTACGGCACTCCCTTTAAATCAATCTTGGTTTCTTTTGAACTACGTTATGACTTGATTCCTTCATTGGATACGTAGGCAGCTAGAAGTTCATTTTTAGCCCAGTCATATCCAAAAAAAAAAAATGCTCATGCAACATTCAAGTTGATGGATCCAATGATGAAGCTCACAAATGTACTAAACTCATGAAGTGGATTTGTGGTGGTTGAATTGAAGCACGAAAATAAGAAGAAGAAAAATGTCGAGACTTATCCTCTTACTGGTACTTTTTAAATTGTGAACAAGTCTCGAGGGGGCAACTGGTAGACACATTAATTTTGTGTCTAATTAAATTAAATGATGGCAACTCTTAAGATGCAAAAAATAAAAAATATATTTTATTTAATCTTCATATTTTGAGAGATTAAAATAATTATATTAATTAAATCTTAAGACAAGAAAATAATTGCTCATCAAATCTCAAGACAAGGAAAGAATTCTCCTCCAAGTCTCGATCTTCATGTGATGGAAATAATTCTCCACCAAATCTCAACACAAGGAAAAAATTCACCACCAAGTCTCAATCTTTAAGAGATGGAAACAAGATTCTCTTATATAAAGTCTTCCATATCAAGGAATTGTAGACACGATCACAACCGTTTATCTCATCAGGAGATTCTAATTGAGATTCACTCCACAACTATAAATAGAGGTGGTCTTGAAGAAAAATAAAACACACACAAAAAAAATATTCACAAGTTGAAGAGGGAAAAGCTCTAAGTTTTTTGCTCCACCAAATTCATCCATCTTCAAGCGTTGTTCGCGACATTCAAGGCATTCTTTAACAATCTTCAAGTTGTTCTTCGTAAATAACTCCTTTCAATCCGCCGTCAAGTCTCAATTCCATCCAAAAACCATTTTTGAAGATTGCAATTCTGCCGAGAAAGATCAAACTCCAAGAAGTTCAACAAATCCGAAACCAAGTTCATACCGTTCTTCATTCTTCTTCAAGTCAAAAATCCGTTTAATCCAAGATCAAGTCCTAAGACCCTCAAAAAACCCTTTTTGAAGATTGAAGTCCATTCAAGAAGATCAAAACCCAAAAAACCCAAAGAACTGAAGACGAAGATCATAACAATCTTCATCAGCCTTCAAATCAAATTCCAAATCAAGTTTTCGTTCGATCCGAGATCAAGTCGTAAAGCCCTCGAATCAACATTTGTCAAATATACAAGTACTTCGAATATCAAGATTCCTCCAAAGAAGATTGACATTCAACAAGTTCAAGACGAAGATCAAATTGTTCATCGCAAATATCAAGTCAAGTAGATCATCAATTCAAGATCAAGCTCAACGCCCTTGGATTAACGTTCAACTCAAATACACGTGGAAGAGATCAAAATCAAATCCTCTTAAGTCAACCAAATTTCAAAATCATTTGAGAAAAGAATCAGGGGATCAATTAAAGAGATGGCACCACAATTGTACTTTAAATTTATTCAAATTTAATTTGTAATCTTTTCTTGTCTTTTAATTTCAGAGATCAAGAATTTGTCGTTACAAATTTGGCACGCCCGGTGGGACCATCTCTACCTCTCATCTCTTTTCCAGCAAGTCTCAAATTTGAAATCACAAGAAGTCCGTGTTGCTCAACAATGGACAAGTCAATGGGGGCAACAAGTGGAGCTTCTTCGCAACCGATGATGAAAGATACACTCACACCGGGGGCAAGACATGATGCTAAAGAAGATGATCAAGCATTCTCACTAGAAGAGCAAGTTGCAGTGCTGACAAAAGTCATTGCGAATCTCACAACTTAAGCTCAAAAACTTGAAGACCACTTGAATCGCCTTCTCCAAAAGCTAGAGCGCAAAGAAGGAGTTGAAAATTCCGAAAGAAGTCACCAACAACATTGGAGTTCAAGGATGCATCAAGACTACAATCAACGAAGTTGAAGTGTCACCTCATCTCCAAAAGCAAGAGCTCGTGGAAAGCGGCGATCAAAGCATGGCACATGAAAATGCTACTCAAGGAGTTGAAGCTCAAGAGTTTGATGAAGTCCTAAGTGAAAGAATCCAAGCCACTTCTCTTTTCCGCAAGCCAAAATTATCAAGGAAGGAAGAGCAATGCGCCATGATGCACACAAAGTTTGCCGAGAAAAATATTCAAGATGTTGAAGTTGGAGAAGATTCTAAGTTTTCAAGCAAACAAATCCAAGTTTCCCCGCAAGGCATTGTCTCTGCCGATCAATTGAAGAAGCTCATTGAAGAAGTTGCAAATGATCATAAAGCTCAACACAAGACTTCCAAATTTTACATAAAGCCTTACACTCAAAGAATTGAGCAATTGCAAATGTCGAAAAGCTATCAACCTCCAAAGTTTCAAACATTCGATGGGATTGGAGACCCAAGACAACATGTTCCTCACTTCATTGAGACATGCAATAGTGCCGGCATTGATGGAGATCTTCTAGTCAAGCAGTTTGTTCGAACCGTAGCAGACTTTGCCTTTGATAGGTACATTAATCTTGAACCAAACTCCATTGACGGTTGGAACCATCTACAAACCGAATTCTTTAATCCACTTTATAGCACTCGGTGTACTGTAAGCATGATTGAACTTGCAAATTCTCATCAACAAGAAGACGAACCAGTGATTGAGTACATCAATAGATGGAGAAGTCTATCCTTAAGTTGCAAAGAGAAACTATCGGAAACTTCAGCCATGGAGATTTGCATTCAAGGGATGACTTGGGGTCTCTCCTACATACTTCAAGGAATCAAACCAAGAAACTTTGAAGAGTTGGCGACGCGTGCGCATGACATTGAAAAAAGTGTAAACTCTATTAAAGAAGAAAACTCAGCCCATGGCCTTGATATTGAAAGTGATGATACAGATGACGACGATGACAATGAAGAGGGATTGCCGTCAAGTTTTGTTCCAACCAATATGCTCCTTGATACGAGCTTAAACTATCTCAAGTATTCAACTTAAGTGCCAAAATATATGCTCCTTGATACGAGCTTAAACTATCTCAAATCCTCAAATTAAGTGCCAAAATATATGCTCCTTGATACGAGCCTAAACTATCTCAAAGCTTCAAATTAAGTGCCAAAATGTATACTCGGTAAGAGTATAAACTATCAACATTGTCCTTAACATGAGTATAAACTGTTTGCATTTCCAAACTCAGAATTAATTCTTTCAGCCTTCAAAGCAAATGATCAAGTCTCCTAAACACGAGCCAAAAGGTCTATAAATCCTTCAAGTCAAAGCCTTCTAGATATGAGATAAAACTGTCTACAAATGTCTGAATTAAATGCTCCATGGCGCATGAGCTTAAACTGCACGTTACTCTTGTCCCGCATGAGTAGAAACTGTGTACGGCACTCCCTTTAAATCAATCTTGGTTTCTTTTGAACTACGTTATGACTTGATTCCTTCATTGGATACGTAGGCAGCTAGAAGTTCATTTTTAGCCCAGTCATATCCAAAAAAAAAAAATGCTCATGCAACATTCAAGTTGATGGATCCAATGATGAAGCTCACAAATGTACTAAACTCATGAAGTGGATTTGTGGTGGTTGAATTGAAGCACGAAAATAAGAAGAAGAAAAATGTCGAGACTTATCCTCTTACTGGTACTTTTTAAATTGTGAACAAGTCTCGAGGGGGCAACTGGTAGACACATTAATTTTGTGTCTAATTAAATTAAATGATGGCAACTCTTAAGATGCAAAAAATAAAAAATATATTTTATTTAATCTTCATATTTTGAGAGATTAAAATAATTATATTAATTAAATCTTAAGACAAGAAAATAATTGCTCATCAAATCTCAAGACAAGGAAAGAATTCTCCTCCAAGTCTCGATCTTCATGTGATGGAAATAATTCTCCACCAAATCTCAACACAAGGAAAAAATTCACCACCAAGTCTCAATCTTTAAGAGATGGAAACAAGATTCTCTTATATAAAGTCTTCCATATCAAGGAATTGTAGACACGATCACAACCGTTTATCTCATCAGGAGATTCTAATTGAGATTCACTCCACAACTATAAATAGAGGTGGTCTTGAAGAAAAATAAAACACACACAAAAAAAATATTCACAAGTTGAAGAGGGAAAAGCTCTAAGTTTTTTGCTCCACCAAATTCATCCATCTTCAAGCGTTGTTCGCGACATTCAAGGCATTCTTTAACAATCTTCAAGTTGTTCTTCGTAAATAACTCCTTTCAATCCGCCGTCAAGTCTCAATTTCTTCCAAAAACCATTTTTGAAGATTGCAATTCTGCCGAGAAAGATCAAACTCCAAGAAGTTCAACAAATCCGAAACCAAGTTCATATCGTTCTTCATTCTTCTTCAAGTCAAAAATCCGTTTAATCCAAGATCAAGTCCTAAGACCCTCAAAAAACCCTTTTTGAAGATTGAAGTCCATTCAAGAAGATCAAAACCCAAAAAACCCAAAGAACTGAAGACGAAGATCATAACAATCTTCATCAGCCTTCAAATCAAATTCCAAATCAAGTTTTCGTTCGATCCGAGATCAAGTCGTAAAGCCCTCGAATCAACATTTGTCAAATATACAAGTACTTCGAATATCAAGATTCCTCCAAAGAAGATTGACATTCAACAAGTTCAAGACGAAGATCAAATTGTTCATCGCAAATATCAAGTCAAGTAGATCATCAATTCAAGATCAAGCTCAACGCCCTTGGATTAACGTTCAACTCAAATACACGTGGAAGAGATCAAAATCAAATCCTCTTAAGTCAACCAAATTTCAAAATCATTTGAGAAAAGAATCAGGGGATCAATTAAAGAGATGGCACCACAATTGTACTTTAAATTTATTCAAATTTAATTTGTAATCTTTTCTTGTCTTTTAATTTCAGAGATCAAGAATTTGTCGTTACAAATTTGGCACGCCCGGTGGGACCATCTCTACCTCTCATCTCTTTTCCAGCAAGTCTCAAATTTGAAATCACAAGAAGTCCGTGTTGCTCAACAATGGACAAGTCAATGGGGGCAACAAGTGGAGCTTCTTCGCAACCGATGATGAAAGATACACTCACACCGGGGGCAAGACATGATGCTAAAGAAGATGATCAAGCATTCTCACTAGAAGAGCAAGTTGCAGTGCTGACAAAAGTCATTGCGAATCTCACAACTTAAGCTCAAAAACTTGAAGACCACTTGAATCGCCTTCTCCAAAAGCTAGAGCGCAAAGAAGGAGTTGAAAATTCCGAAAGAAGTCACCAACAACATTGGAGTTCAAGGATGCATCAAGACTACAATCAACGAAGTTGAAGTGTCACCTCATCTCCAAAAGCAAGAGCTCGTGGAAAGCGGCGATCAAAGCATGGCACATGAAAATGCTACTCAAGGAGTTGAAGCTCAAGAGTTTGATGAAGTCCTAAGTGAAAGAATCCAAGCCACTTCTCTTTTCCGCAAGCCAAAATTATCAAGGAAGGAAGAGCAATGCGCCATGATGCACACAAAGTTTGCCGAGAAAAATATTCAAGATGTTGAAGTTGGAGAAGATTCTAAGTTTTCAAGCAAACAAATCCAAGTTTCCCCGCAAGGCATTGTCTCTGCCGATCAATTGAAGAAGCTCATTGAAGAAGTTGCAAATGATCATAAAGCTCAACACAAAACTTCCAAATTTTACATAAAGCCTTACACTCAAAGAATTGAGCAATTGCAAATGTCGAAAAGCTATCAACCTCCAAAGTTTCAAACATTCGATGGGATTGGAGACCCAAGACAACATGTTCCTCACTTCATTGAGACATGCAATAGTGCCGGCATTGATGGAGATCTTCTAGTCAAGCAGTTTGTTCGAACCGTAGAAGACTTTGCCTTTGATAGGTACATTAATCTTGAACCAAACTCCATTGACGGTTGGAACCATCTACAAACCGAATTCTTTAATCCACTTTATAGCACTCGGTGTACTGTAAGCATGATTGAACTTGCAAATTCTCATCAACAAGAAGACGAACCAGTGATTGAGTACATCAATAGATGGAGAAGTCTATCCTTAAGTTGCAAAGAGAAACTATCGGAAACTTCAGCCATGGAGATTTGCATTCAAGGGATGACTTGGGGTCTCTCCTACATACTTCAAGGAATCAAACCAAGAAACTTTGAAGAGTTGGCGACGCGTGCGCATGACATTGAAAAAAGTGTAAACTCTATTAAAGAAGAAAACTCAGCCCATGGCCTTGATATTGAAAGTGATGATACAGATGACGACGATGACAATGAAGAGGGATTGCCGTCAAGTTTTGTTCCAACCAATATGCTCCTTGATACGAGCTTAAACTATCTCAAGTATTCAACTTAAGTGCCAAAATATATGCTCCTTGATACGAGCTTAAACTATCTCAAATCCTCAAATTAAGTGCCAAAATATATGCTCCTTGATACGAGCCTAAACTATCTCAAAGCTTCAAATTAAGTGCCAAAATGTATACTCGGTAAGAGTATAAACTATCAACATTGTCCTTAACATGAGTATAAACTGTT
Organism: Linaria vulgaris; assembly: GCA_948329865.1. NCBI lineage: Eukaryota > Viridiplantae > Streptophyta > Magnoliopsida > Lamiales > Plantaginaceae > Linaria > Linaria vulgaris. The sequence goes on from OX415254.1 coordinate 32,323,994, forward strand.
TGCATTTCCAAACTCAGAATTAATTCTTTCAGCCTTCAAAGCAAATGATCAAGTCTCCTAAACACGAGCCAAAAGGTCTATAAATCCTTCAAGTCAAAGCCTTCTAGATATGAGATAAAACTGTCTACAAATGTCTGAATTAAATGCTCCATGGCGCATGAGCTTAAACTGCACGTTACTCTTGTCCCGCATGAGTAGAAACTGTGTACGGCACTCCCTTTAAATCAATCTTGGTTTCTTTTGAACTACGTTATGACTTGATTCCTTCATTGGATACGTAGGCAGCTAGAAGTTCATTTTTAGCCCAGTCATATCCAAAAAAAAAAAATGCTCATGCAACATTCAAGTTGATGGATCCAATGATGAAGCTCACAAATGTACTAAACTCATGAAGTGGATTTGTGGTGGTTGAATTGAAGCACGAAAATAAGAAGAAGAAAAATGTCGAGACTTATCCTCTTACTGGTACTTTTTAAATTGTGAACAAGTCTCGAGGGGGCAACTGGTAGACACATTAATTTTGTGTCTAATTAAATTAAATGATGGCAACTATTAAGATGCAAAAAATAAAAAATATATTTTATTTAATCTTAATATTTTGAGAGATTAAAATAATTATATTAATTAAATCTTAAGACAAGAAAATAATTGCTCATCAAATCTCAAGACAAGGAAAGAATTCTCCTCCAAGTCTCGATCTTCATGTGATGGAAATAATTCTCCACCAAATCTCAACACAAGGAAAAAATTCACCACCAAGTCTCAATCTTTAAGAGATGGAAAGAAGATTCTCTTATATAAAGTCTTCCATATCAAGGAATTGTAGACACGATCACAATCGTTCATCTCATCTGGAGATTCTAATTGAGATTCACTCCACAACTATAAATAGAGGTGGTCTTGAAGAAGAATAAAACACACACAAAAGAAATATTCACAAGTTGAAGAGGGAAAAGCTCTAACGTTTTTGCTCCACCAAATTCATCCATCTTCAAGCGTTGTTCGCGGCATGCAAGGCATTCTTTAACAATCTTCAAGGTGTTATTCGTAAAGAACTCCTTTCAATCCGCCGACAAGTCTCAATTCCATCCAAAAACCATTTTTGAAGATTGCAATTCTGCCGAGAATGATCAAACTCCAAGAAGTTCAACAAATCTGAAACCAAGTTCATACCGTTCTCATTCTTCTTCACGTCAAAAATCCGTTTAATCCATGATCAAGTCCTAAGACCCTCAAAAAACCCTTTTTGAAGATTGAAGTCCATTCAAAAAGATCAAAACCCAAAAAACCCAAAGAACTGAAGACGAAGATCATACCAATCTTCATCAACCTTCAAATCAAATTCCAAATCAAGTTTCCGTTCGATCCGAGATCAAGTAGTAAAGCCCTCGAATCAACATTTGTCAAATATACAAGTACTTCGAATATCAAGATTCCTCCAAAGAAGATTGACATTCAACAAGTTCAAGACGAAGATCAAATTGTTCCTCGCAAATATCAAGTCAAGTAGATGATCAATTCAAGATCAAGCTCAACGCCCTTGGATTAACGTTCAACTCAAATACACGTGGAAGATATCAAAATCAAATTGACTTAAGTCAACCAAATTTCAAAATCATTTGAGATAACAATCAGGGGATCAAATAAAGTGATTGCACCACAATTGTACTTTAAATTTATTCAAATTTAATTTGTAATCTTTTCTTGTCTTTTAATTTCAGAGATCAAGAATTTGTCGTTACAAATTTGGCACGCCCGGTGGGACCATCTCTACCTCTCATCTCTTTTACGGCAAGTCTCAAATTTGAAATCACAAGAAGTCCGTGTTGCTCAACAATGGACAAGTCAATGGGGGCAACAAGTGGAGCTTCTTCGCAACCGATGATGAAAGATACACTCACACCGGGGGCAAGACATGATGCTAAAGAAGATGATCAAGCATTCTCACTAGAAGAGCAAGGTGCAGCGCTGACAAAAGTCATTGCGAATCTCACAACTTAAGCTCAAAAACTTGAAGACCACTTGAATCGCCTTCTCCAAAAGCTAGAGCGCAAAGAAGGAGTTGAAAATTCCGAAAGAAGTCACCAACAACATTGGAGTTCAAGGATGCATCAAGACTACAATCAACGAAGTTGAAGTGTCACCTCATCTCCAAAAGCAAGAGCTCGTGGAAAGCGGCGATCAAAGCATGGCACATGAAAATGCTACTCAAGGAGTTGAAGCTCAAGAGTTTGATGAAGTCCTAAGTGGAAGAATCCAAGCCAATTCTCTTTTCCACAAGCCAAATATCAAGGAAGGAAGAGCAATGCGCCATGATGCACACAAAGTTTGCCGAGAAAAACATTCAAGATGTTGAAGTTGGAGAAGATTCTAAGTTTTCAAGCAAACAAATCCAAGTTTCCCCGCAAGGTTTTGTCTCTGCCGATCAATTGAAGAAACTCATTGAAGAAGTTGCAAATGATCATAAAGCTCAACACAAGACTTCCAAATTTTACACAAAGCCTTACACTCAAAGAATTGAGCAATTGCAAATGTCGAAAAGCTATCAACCTCCAAAGTTTCAAACATTCGATGGGATTGGAGACCCAAGACAACATGTTCCTCACTTCATTGAGACATGCAATAGTGCCAGCATTGATGGAGATCTTCTAGTCAAGCAGTTTGTTCGAACCGTAGAAGACTTTGCCTTTGATAGGTACATTAATCTTGAACCAAACTCCATTGACGGTTGGAACCATCTACAAACCGAATTCTTCAATCCACTTTATAGCGCTCGGTGTACTGTAAGCATGATTGAACTTGCAAATTCTCATCAACAAGAAGACGAACCAGTGATTGAGTACACCAATAGATGGAGAAGTCTATCCTTAAGTTGCAAAGAGAAACTATCTGAAACTTCAGCCATGGAGATTTGCATTCAAGGGATGACTTGGGGTCTCTCCTACATACTTCAAGGAATCAAACCAAGAAACTTTGAAGAGTTGGCGACGCGTGCGCATGACATTGAAAAAAGTGTAAACTCTATTAAAGAAGAAAACTCAGCCCATGGCCTTGATATTGAAAGTGATGATACAGGTGACGACGATGACAATGAAGAGGGCGCGCCGTCAAGTTTTGTTCCAACCAATATGCTCCTTGATACGAGCTTAAACTATCTCAAATATTCAACTTAAGTGCCAAAATATATGCTCCTTGATACGAGCTTAAACTATCTCAAATCCTCAAATTAAGTGCCAAAATATATGCTCCTTGATATGAGCCTAAACTACCTCAAAGCTTCAAATTAAGTGCCAAAATGTATACTCGATAAGAGTATAAACTATCAACATTGTCCTTAACATGAGTATAAACTGTTTGCATTTCCAAACTCAAAATTTATTCTTTCAGCCTTCAAAGCAAATGATCAAGTCTCCTAGACACGAGCCAAAAGGTCTACAAATCATTCAAGTCTTCAAAACAAATGCACAAGTCTCCTAGACACGAGCCAAAAGGTCTATAAATCCTTCAAGTCAAAGCCTCCTAGATATGACATAAAACAATTTACAAATGTCTGAATTAAATGCTCCATGGCGCACGAGCTTAAACTGCACGTTACTCTTGTCCCGCATGAGTAGAAACTGTGTACGGCACTCCCTTTAAATCAATCTTGGTTTCTTTTGAACTACGTTATGACTTGATTCCTTCATTGGATACGTAGGCAGCTAGAAGTTCATTTTTAGCCCAGTCATATCCAAAAAAAAAAAATGCTCATGCAACATTCAAGTTGATGGATCCAATGATGAAGCTCACAAATGTACTAAACTCATGAAGTGGATTTGTGGTGGTTGAATTGAAGCACGAAAATAAGAAAAAGAAAAATGTCGAGACTTATCCACTTACTGGTACTTTTTAAATTGTGAACAAGTATCGAGGGGGCAACTGGTAGACACATTAATTTTGTGTCTAATTAAATTAAATGATGGCAACTCTTAAGATGCAAAAAATAAAAAATATATTTTATTTAATCTTAATATTTTGAGAGATTAAAATAATTATATTAATTAAATCTTAAGACAAGAAAATAATTGCTCATCAAATCTCAAGACAAGGAAAGAATTCTCCTCCAAGTCTCGATCTTCATGTGATGGAAATAATTCTCCACCAAATCTCAACACAAGGAAAAAATTCACCACCAAGTCTCAATCTTTAAGAGATGGAAAGAAGTTTCTCTTATATAAAGTCTTCCATATCAAGTAATTGTAGACACGATCACAACCGTTCATCTCATCAAGAGATTCTAATTGAGATTCACTCCACAACTATAAATAGAGGTGGTCTTGAAGAAGAGTAAAACACACACAAAAAAAATATTCACAAGTTGAAGAGGGAAAAGCTCTAAGTTTTTTGCTCCACCAAATTCATCCATCTTCAAGCGTTGTTCGCGGCATGCAAGGCATTCTTTTACAATCTTCAAGGTGTTCTTCGTAAAGAACTCCTTTCAATCCGCCGACAAGTCTCAATTCCATCCAAAAACCATTTTTGAAGATTGCAGTTCTGCCGAGAAAGATCAAACTCCAAGAAGTTCAACAAATCCGAAACCAAGTTCATACCGTTCTCATTCTTCTTCAAGTCAAAAATCCGTTTAATCCATTATCAAGTCCTAAGACCCTAAAAAAACCCTTTTTGAAGATTGAAGTCCATTCAAAAAGATCAAAACCCAAAAAACCCAAAGAACTGAAGACGAAGATCATACCAATCTTCATCAACCTTCAAATCAAATTCCAAATCAAGTTTCCGTTCGATCCGAGATCAAGTCGTAAAGCCCTCGAATCAACATTTGTCAAATATACAAGTACTTCGAATATCAAGATTCCTCCAAAGAAGATCGACATTCAACAAGTTTAAGACGAAGATCAAATTGTTCGTCGCAAATATCAAGTCAAGTAGATCATCAATTCAAGATCAAGCTCAACGCCCTTGGATTAACATTCAACTCAAATACAGATATCAAAATCAAATCCGCTTAAGTCAACCAAATTTCAAAATCATTTGAGAAAAGAATCAGGGGATCAAATAAAGTGATTGCACCACAATTGTACTTTAAATTTATTCAAATTTAATTTGTAATCTTTTCTTGTCTTTTAATTTCAGAGATCAAGAATTTGTCGTTACAAATTTGGCACGCTCGGTGGGACCATCTCTACCTCTCATCTCTTTTCCAGCAAGTCTCAAATTTGAAATCACAAGAAGTCCGTGATGCTCAACAATGGACAAGTCAATGGGGGCAACAAGTGGAGCTTCTTCGCAACCGATGATGAAAGATACACTCACACCGGGGGCAAGACATGATGCTAAAGAAGATGATCAAGCATTCTCAGTAGAAGAGCAAGTTGCAGCGCTGACAAAAGTCATTGCGAATCTCACAACTCAAGCTCAAAAACGTGAAGACCACTTGAATCGCCTTCTCCAAGAGCTAGAGCGCAAAGAAGGAGTTGAAATTTCCGAAAGAAGTCACCAACAACATTGGAGTTCAAGGATGCATCAAGACTACAATCAACGAAGGTGAAGTGTCACCTCATCTCCAAAAGCAAGAGCTCGTGGAAAGCGGCGATCAAAGCATGGCACATGAAAATGCTACTCAAGGAGTTGAAGCTCAAGAGTTTGATGAAGTCCTAAGTGAAAGAATCCAAGCCAATTCTCTTTTCCACAAGCCAAATATCAAGGAAGGAAGAGCAATGCGCCATGATGCACACAAAGTTTGCCGAGAAAAACATTCAAGATGTTGAAGTTGGAGAAGATTCTAAGTTTTCAAGCAAACAAATCCAAGTTTCCCCGCAAGGTTTTGTCTCTGTCGATCAATTGAAGAAGCTCATTGAAGAAGTTGCAAATGATCATAAAGCTCAACACAAGACTTCCAAATTTTACACAAAGCCTTACACTCAAAGAATTGAGCAATTGCAAATGTCGAAAAGCTATCAACATCCAAAGTTTCAAACATTCGATGGGACTGGAGACCCAAGACAACATGTTCCTCACTTCATTGAGACATGCAATAGTGCCGGCACTGATGGAGATCTTCTAGACAAGCAGTTTGTTCGAACCTTAGAAGACTTTGCCTTTGTTAGGTACATTAATCTTGAACCAAACTCCATTGACGGTTGGAACGATCTACAAACCGAATTCTTCAATCCATTTTATAGCACTCGGTGTACTGTAAGCATGATTGAACTTGCAAATTCTCATCAACAAGAAGACGAACCAGTGACTGAGTACATCAATAGGTGGAGAAGTCTATCCTTAAGTTGCAAAGAGAAACTATCTGAAACTTCAGCCATGGAGATTTGCATTCAAGGGATGACTTGGGGTCTCTCCTACATACTTCAAGGAATCAAACCAAGAAACTTTGAAAAGTTGGCGACGCGTGCGCATGACATTGAAAAAAGTGTAAACTCTATTAAAGAAGAAAACTCAACCCATGGCCTTGATATTGAAAGTGATGATACAGATGACGACGATGACAATGAAGAGGGCGCGCCGTCAAGTTTTGTTGCAACCAATATGCTCCTTGATACGAGCTTAAACTATCTCAAATATTCAACTTAAGTGCCAAAATATATGCTCCTTGATACGAGCTTAAACTATCTCAAATCCTCAAATTAGGTGCCAAAATATATGCTCCTTGATATGAGCCTAAACTACCTCAAAGCTTCAAATTAAGTGCCAAAATGTATACTCGATAAGAGTATAAACTATCAACATTGTCCTTAACATTAGTATAAACTGTTTGCATTTCCAAACTCAAAATTAATTCTTTCAGCCTTCAAAGCAAATGATCAAGTCTCCTAGACACGAGCCAAAAGGTCTACAAATCATTCAAGTCTTCAAAACAAATGCACAAGTCTCTTAGACACGAGCCAAAAGGTCTATAAATCCTTCAAGTCAAAGCCTCCTAGATATGAGATAAAACTGTCTACAAATGTCTGAATTAAATGCTCCATGGCGCACGAGCTTAAACTGTACGTTACTCTTGTCCCGCATGAGTAGAAACTGTGTACGGCACTCCCTTTAAATCAATCTTTGTTTCTTTTGAACTACGTTATGACTTGATTTCTTCATTGGATACGTAGGCAGCTAGAAGTTCATTTTTAGCCCAGTCATATCCAAAAAAAAAAAACGCTCATGCAACATTCAAGTTGATGAATCCAATGATGAAGCTCACAAATGTACTAAACTCATGAAGTGGATTTGTGGTGGTTGAATTGAAGCACGAAAATAAGAAGAAGAAAAATGTCGAGACTTATCCACTTACTGGTACTTTTTAAATTGTGAACAAGTCTCGAGGGGGCAACTGGTAGACACATTAATTTTGTGTCTAATTAAATTAAATGATGGCAACTCTTAAGATGCAAAAAATAAAAAATATATTTTATTTAATCTTAATATTTTGAGAGATTAAAATAATTATATTAATTAAATCTTAAGACAAGAAAATAATTGCTCATCAAATCTCAAGACAAGGAAAGAATTCTCCTCCAAGTCTCGATCTTCATGTGATGGAAATAATTCTCCACCAAATCTCAACACAAGGAAAAAATTCACCACCAAGTCTCAATCTTTAAGAGATGGAAAGAAGTTTCTCTTATATAAAGTCTTCCATATCAAGTAATTGTAGACACGATCACAACCGTTCATCTCATCAGGAGATTCTAATTGAGATTCACTCCACAACTATAAATAGAGGTGGTTTTGAAGAAGAGTAAAACACACACAAAAAAAATATTCACAAGTTGAAGAGGGAAAAGCTCTAAGTTTTTTGCTCCACCAAATTCATCCATCTTCAAGCGTTGTTCGCGGCATGCAAGGCATTCTTTTACAATCTTCAAGGTGTTCTTCGTAAAGAACTCCTTTCAATCCGCCGACAAGTCTCAATTCCATCCAAAAACCGTTTTTGAAGATTGCAATTCTGCCGAGAAAGATCGAACTCCAAGAAGTTCAACAAATCCGAAACCAAGTTCATACCGTTCTTCATTCTTCTTCAAGTCAAAAATCCGTTTAATCCAAGATCAAGTCCTAAGACCCTCAAAAAACTCTTTTTGAAGATTGAAGTCCATTCAAGAAGATCAAAACCCAAAGAACTGAAGACGAAGATCATACCAATCTTCATCAACCTTCAAATCAAATTCCAAATCAAGTTTCTGTTCGATCCGAGATCAAGTCGTAAAGCCCTCGAATCAACATTTGTCAAATATACAAGTACTTCGAAAATCAAGATTCATCCAAAGAAGATTGACATTCAACAAGTTCAAGACGAAGATTAAATTGTTCATCGCAAATATCAAGTCAAGTAGATCATCAATTCAAGATCAAGCTCAACGCCCTTGGATTAACGTTCAACTCAAATACACGTGGAAGAGATCAAAATCAAATCCGCTTAAGTCAACCAAATTTCAAAATCATTTGAGAAAAGAATCAGGGGATCAAATAAAGAGATTGCACCACAATTGTACTTTAAATTTATTCAAATTTAATTTGTAATCTTTTCTTGTCTTTTAATTTCAGAGATCAAGAATTTGTCGTTACAAATTTGGCACGCCCGGTGGGACCATCTCTACCTCTCATCTCTTTTCCAAAAAGTCTCAAAATTGAAATCACAAGAAGTCCGTGTTGCTCAACAATGGACAAGTCAATGGGGGCAACAAGTGGAGCTTCTTCGCAACCGATGATGAAAGATACACTCACACCGGGGGCAAGACATGATGCTAAAGAAGATGATCAAGCATTCTCACTAGAAGAGCAAGTTGCAGCGCTGACAAAAGTCATTGCGAATCTCACAACTCAAGCTCAAAAACGTGAAGACCACTTGAATCGCCTTCTCCAAAAGCTAGAGCGCAAAGAAGGAGTTGAAAATTCCGAAAGAAGTCACCAACAACATTGGAGTTCAAGGATGCATCAAGACTACAATCAACAAAGTTGAAGTGTCACCTCATCTCCAAAAGCAAGAGCTCGTGGAAAGCGGCGATCAAAGCATGGCACATGAAAATGCTACTCAAGGAGTTGAAGCTCAAGAGTTTGATGAAGTCCTAAGTGAAAGAATCCAAGCCAATTCTCTTTTCCACAAGCCAAATATCAAGGAAGGAAGAGTAATGCGCCATGATGCACACAAAGTTTGCCGAGAAAAACATTCAAGATGTTGAAGTTGGAGAAGATTCTAAGTTTTCAAGCAAACAAATCCAAGTTTCCCCGCAAGGTTTTGTCTCTGCCGATCAATTGAAGAAGCTCATTGAAGAAGTTGCAAATGATCATAAAGCTCAACACAAGACTTCCAAATTTTACACAAAGCCTTACACTCAAAGAATTGAGCAATTGCAAATGTCGAAAAGCTATCAACATCCAAAGTTTCAAACATTCGATGGGACTGGAGACCCAAGACAACATGTTCCTCACTTCATTGAGACATGCAATAGTGCTGGCACTGATGGAGATCTTCTAGACAAGCAGTTTGTTCGAACCTTAGAAGACTTTGCCTTTGTTAGGTACATTAATCTTGAACCAAACTCCATTGACGGTTGGAACGATCTACAAACCGAATTCTTCAATCCATTTTATAGCACTCGGTGTACTCTAAGCATGATTGAACTTGCAAATTCTCATCAACAAGAAGACGAACCAGTGACTGAGTACATCAATAGGTGGAGAAGTCTATCCCTAAGTTGCAAAGAGAAACTATCTGAAACTTCAGCCATGGAGATTTGCATTCAAGGGATGACTTGGGGTCTCTCCTACATACTTCAAGGAATCAAACCAAGAAAGTTTGAAGAGTTGGCGACGCGTGCGCATGACATTGAAAAAAGTGTAAACTCTATTAAAAAGGAAAACTCATCCCATGGCCTTGATATTGAAAGTGATAATACATATGACGACGATGACAATGAAGAGGGCGTGCCGTCAAGTTTTGTTCCAAATCAATATGCTCCTTGATACGAGCTTATACTATCTCAAATATTCAACTTAAGTGCCAAAATATATGCTCCTTGATACCAGCTTAAACTATCTCAAATTCTCTAATTAGGTGCCAAAATATATGCTCCTTGATACGAGCCTAAACTATCTCAAAGCTTCAAATTAAATGCCAAAATGTATACTCGATAAGAGTATAAACTATCAACATTGTCCTTAACATGAGTATAAACTGTTTGCATATCCAAACTCAAAATTAATTCTTTCAGCCTTCAAAGCAAATGATCAAGTCTCCTAGACACGAGCCAAAAGGTCTACAAATCATTCAAGTCTTCAAAACAAATGCACAAGTCTCCTAGACACGAGCCAAAATGTCTATAAATCCTTCAAGTCAAAGCCTCCTAGATATGAGATAAAACTATCTACAAATGTCTGAATCAAATGCTCCATGGCGCACGAGCTTAAACTGCACGTTACTCTTGTCCCGCATGAGTAGAAACTGTGTACGGCACTCCCTTTAAATCAATCTTGGTTTCTTTTGAACTACGTTATGACTTGATTACTTCATTGGATACGTAGGCAGCTAGAAGTTCATTTTTAGCCCAGTCATATCAGGAAAAAAAAATGCTCATGCAACATTCAAGTTGATGGATCCAATGATGAAGCTCACAAATGTACTAAACTCATGAAGTGGATTTATGGTGGTTGAATTGAAGCACGAAAATAAGAAGAAGAAGAATGTCGAGACTTATCCACTTACTCGTACTTTTAAAATTGTGAACAAGTCTCGATGGGGCAACTGGTAGACACATTAATTTTGTGTCTAATTAAATTAAATGATGGTAACTCTTAAGATGCAAAAAATAAAAAATATATTTTATTTAATCTTAATATTTTGAGAGATTAAAATAATTATATTAATTAAATCTTAAGACAAAAAAATAATTGCTCATCAAATCTCAAGACAAGGAAAGAATTCTCCTCCAAGTCTCGATCTTCATGTGATGGAAATAATTCTCCACCAAATCTCAACACAAGGAAAAAATTCACCACCAAGTCTCAATCTTTAAGAGATGGAAAGAACATTCTCTTAGATAAAGTCTTCCATATCAAGGAATTGTAGACACGATCACAACCGTTCATCTCATCAGGAGATTCTAATTGAGATTCACTCCACAACTATAAATAGAGGTGGTCTTGAAGAAGAAAAAAACACACACAAAAAAAATATTCACAAGTTGAAGAGGGAAAAGCTCTAAGTTTTTTGCTCCACCAAATTCATCCATCTTCAAGCGTTGTTCGCGGCATTCAAGGCATTCTTTAACAATCTTCAAGTTGTTCTTCGTAAAGAACTCCTTTCAATCCGCCGTCAAGTCTCAATTCCATCCAAAAACCATTTTTGAAGATTGCAATTCTGCCGAGAAAGATCAAACTCCAAGAAGTTCAACAAATCCGAAACCAAGTTCATATCGTTCTTCATTCTTCGTCAAGTCAAAAATCCGTTTAATCCAAGATCAAGTCCTAAGACCCTCAAAAAACCCTTTTTGAAGATTGAAGTCCATTCAAGAAGATCAAAACCCAAAAAACCCAAAGAACTGAAGACGAAGATCATACCAATCTTCATCAACCTTCAAATCAAATTCCAAATCAAGTTTCCGTTCGATCCGAGATCAAGTCGTAAAGCCCTCGAATCAACATTTGTCAAATATACAAGTACTTCGAAAATCAAGATTCATCCAAAGAAGATTGACATTCAACAAGTTCAAGACGAAGCTCAAATTGTTCGTCGCAAATATCAAGTCAAGTAGATCATCAATTCAAGATCAAGCTCAACGCCCTTGGATTAACGTTCAACTCAAATACACGTGGAAGAGATCAAAATCAAATCAGCTTAAGTCAACCAAATTTCAAAATCATTTGAGAAAAGAATCAGGGGATCAAATAAAGAGATTGCACCACAATTGTACTTTAAATTTATTCAAATTTAATTTGTAATCTTTTCTTGTCTTTTAATTTCAGAGATCAAGAATTTGTCGTTACAAATTTGGCACGCCCGGTGGGACCATCTCTACCTCTCATCTCTTTTCCAGCAAGTCTCAAATTTGAAATCACAAGAAGTCCGTGTTGCTCAACAATGGACAAGTCAATGGGGGCAACAAGTGGAGCTTCTTCGCAACCGATGATGAAAGATACACTCACACCGGAGGCAAGACATGATGCTAAAGAAGATGATCAAGAATTCTCACTAGAAGAGCAAGTTGCAGCGCTAACAAAAGTCATTGCGAATCTCACAACTCAAGCTCAAAAACGTGAAGACCACTTGAATCGCCTTCTCCAAAAGCTAGAGCGCAAAGAAGGAGTTGAAAATTCCGAAAGAAGTCACCAACAACATTGGAGTTCAAGGATGCATCAAGACTACAATCAACGAAGTTGAAGTGTCACCTCATCTCCAAAAGCAAGAGCTCGTGGAAAGCGGCGATCAAAGCATGGCACATGATAATGCTACTCAAGGAGTTGAAGCTCAAGAATTTGATGAAGTCCTAAGTGAAAGAATCCAAGGCACTTCTCTTTTCCGCAAGCCAAATTTCTCAAGGAAGGAAGCGCAATGCGCCATGACGCACACAAAGTTTGCCGAGAAAAACATTCAAGATGTTGAAGTTGGAGAAGATTCTAAGTTTTCAAGCAAACAAATCCAAGTTTCCCCGCAAGGTTTTATCTCTGCCGATCAATTGAAGAAGCTCATTGAAGAAGTTGCAAATGATCATAAAGCTCAACACAAGACTTCCAAATTTTACACAAAGCCTTACACTCAAAGAATTGAGCAATTGCAAATGTCGAAAAGCTATCAACATCCAAAGTTTCAAACATTCGATGGGACTGGAGACCCAAGACAACATGTTCCTCACTTCATTGAGACATGCAATAGTGCCGGCACTGATGGATATCTTCTAGTCAAGCAGTTTGTTCGAACCTTAGAAGACTTTGCCTTTGTTAGGTACATTAATCTTGAACCAAACTCCATTGACGGTTGGAACGATCTACAAACCGAATTCTTCAATCCATTTTATAGCACTCGGTGTACTGTAAGCATGATTGAACTTGCAAATTCTCATCAACAAGAAGACGAACCAGTGACTGAGTACATCAATAGGTGGAGAAGTCTATCCTTAAGTTGCAAAGAGAAACTATCTGAAACTTCAGCCATGGAGATTTGCATTCAAGGGATGACTTGGGGTCTCTCCTACATACTTCAAGGAATCAAACCAAGAAACTTTGAAGAGTTGGCAACGCGTGCGCATGACATTGAAAAAAGTGTAAACTCTATTAAAAAAGAAAACTCAGCCCATGGCCTTGATATTGAAAGTGATGATACATATGACGACGATGACAATGAAGAGGGCGCGCTGTCAAGTTTTGTTCCAATCAATATGCTCCTTGATACGAGCTTAAACTATCTCAAATATTCAACTTAAGTGCCAAAATATATGCTCCTTGATACGAGCTTAAACTATCTCAAATTCTCAAATTAAGTGCCAAAATATATGCTCCTTGATACGAGCCTAAACTATCTCAAAGCTTCAAATTAAATGCCAAAATGTATACTCGATAAGAGTATAAACTATCAACATTGTCCTTAACATGAGTATAAACTGTTTGCATATCCAAACTCAAAATTAATGCTTTCAGCCTTCAAAACAAATGATCAAGTCTCCTAGACACGAGCCAAAAGGTCTACAAATCATTCAAGTCTTCAAAACAAATGCACAAGTCTCCTAGACACGAGCCAAAAGGTCTATAAATCCTTCAAGTCAAAGCCTCCTAGGTATGAGATAAAACTGTCTACAAATGTCTGAATCAAATGCTCTATGGCGCACGAGCTTAAACTGCACGTTACTCTTGTCCCGCATGAGTAGAAACTGTGTACGACACTCCCTTTAAATCAATCTTGGTTTCTTTTGAACTACGTTATGACTTGATTACTTCATTGGATACGTAGGCAGCTAGGAGTTCATTTTTAGCCCAGTCATATCAGAAAAAAAAAATGCTCATGCAACATTCAAGTTGATGGATCCAATGATGAAGCTCACAAATGTACTAAACTCATGAAGTGGATTTATGGTGGTTGAATTGAAGCACGAAAATAAGAAGAAGAAAAATGTCGAGACTTATCCACTTACTGGTACTTTTTAAATTGTGAACAAGTCTCGAGGGGGCAACTGGTAGACACATTAATTTTGTGTCTAATTAAATTAAATGATGGTAACTCTTAAGATGCAAAAAATAAAAAATATATTTTATTTAATCTTAATATTTTGAGAGATTAAAATAATTATATTAATTAAATCTTAAGACAAGAAAATAATTGCTCATCAAATCTCAAGACAAGGAAAGAATTCTCCTCCAAGTCTCGATCTTCATGTGATGGAAATAATTCTCCACCAAATCTCAACACAAGGAAAAAATTCACCACCAAGTCTCAATCTTTAAGAGATGGAAAGAACATTCTCTTAGATAAAGTCTTCCATATCAAGGAATTGTAGACACGATCACAACCGTTCATCTCATCAGGAGATTCTAATTGAGATTCACTCCACAACTATAAATAGAGGTGGTCTTGAAGAAGAAAAAAACACACACAAAAAAAATATTCACAAGTTGAAGAGGGAAAAGCTCTAAGTTTTTTGCTCCACCAAATTCATCCATCTTCAAGCGTTGTTCGCGGCATTCAAGGCATTCTTTAACAATCTTCAAGTTGTTCTTCGTAAATAACTCCTTTCAATCCGCCGTCAAGTCTCAATTCCATCCAAAAACCATTTTTGAAGATTGCAATTCTGCCGAGAAAGATCAAACTCCAAGAAGTTCAACAAATCCGAAACCAAGTTCATACCGTTCTTCATTCTTCTTCAAGTCAAAAATCCGTTTAATCCAAGATCAAGTCCTAAGACCCTCAAAAAACCCTTTTTGAAGATTGAAGTCCATTCAAGAAGATCAAAACCCAAAAAACCCAAAGAACTGAAGACGAAGATCATACCAATCTTCATCAACCTTCAAATCAAATTCCAAATCAAGTTTCCGTTCGATCCGAGATCAAGTCGTAAAGCCCTCGAATCAACATTTGTCAAATATACAAGTACTTCGAAAATCAAGATTCATCCAAAGAAGATTGACATTCAACAAGTTCAAGACGAAGCTCAAATTGTTCGTCGCAAATATCAAGTCAAGTAGATCATCAATTCAAGATCAAGCTCACCGCCCTTGGATTAACGTTCAACTCAAATACACGTGGAAGAGATCAAAATCAAATCCGCTTAAGTCAACCAAATTTCAAAATCATTTGAGAAAAGAATCAGGGGATCAAATAAAGAGATTGCACCACAATTGTACTTTAAATTTATTCAAATTTAATTTGTAATCTTTTCTTGTCTTTTAATTTCAGAGATCAAGAATTTGTCGTTACAAATTTGGCACGCCCGGTGGGACCATCTCTACCTCTCATCTCTTTTCCAGCAAGTCTCAAATTTGAAATCACAAGAAGTCCGTGTTGCTCAACAATGGACAAGTCAATGGGGGCAACAAGTGGAGCTTCTTCGCAACCGATGATGAAAGATACACTCACACCGGAGGCAAGACATGATGCTAAAGAAGATGATCAAGCATTCTCACTAGAAGAGCAAGTTGCAGCGCTGACAAAAGTCATTGCGAATCTCACAACTCAAGCTCAAAAACGTGAAGACCACTTGAATCGCCTTCTCCAAAAGCTAGAGCGCAAAGAAGGAGTTGAAAATTCCGAAAGAAGTCACCAACAACATTGGAGTTCAAGGATGCATCAAGACTACAATCAACGAAGTTGAAGTGTCACCTCATCTCCAAAAGCAAGAGCTCGTGGAAAGCGGCGATCAAAGCATGGCACATGAAAATGCTACTCAAGGAGTTGAAGCTCAAGAATTTGATGAAGTCCTAAGTGAAAGAATCCAAGGCACTTCTCTTTTCCGCAAGCCAAATTTCTCAAGGAAGGAAGCGCAATGCGCCATGACGCACACAAAGTTTGCCGAGAAAAACATTCAAGATGTTGAAGTTGGAGAAGATTCTAAGTTTTCAAGCAAACAAATCCAAGTTTCCCCGCAAGGTTTTGTCTCTGCCGATCAATTGAAGAAGCTCATTGAAGAAGTTGCAAATGATCATAAAGCTCAACACAAGACTTCCAAATTTTACACAAAGCCTTACACTCAAAGAATTGAGCAATTGCAAATGTCGAAAAGCTATCAACATCCAAAGTTTCAAACATTCGATGGGACTGGAGACCCAGGACAACATGTTCCTCACTTCATTGAGACATGCAATAGTGCCGGCACTGATGGATATCTTCTAGTCAAGCAGTTTGTTCGAACCTTAGAAGACTTTGCCTTTCTTAGGTACATTAATCTTGAACCAAACTCCATTGACGGTTGGAACGATCTACAAACCGAATTCTTCAATCCATTTTATAGCACTCGGTGTACTGTAAGCATGATTGAACTTGCAAATTCTCATCAACAAGAAGACGAACCAGTGACTGAGTACATCAATAGGTGGAGAAGTCTATCCTTAAGTTACAAAGAGAAACTATCTGAAACTTCAGCCATGGAGATTTGCATTCAAGGGATGACTTGGGGTCTCTCCTACATACTTCAAGGAATCAAACCAAGAAACTTTGAAGAGTTGGCGACGCGTGCGCATGACATTGAAAAAAGTGTAAACTCTATTAAAAAAGAAAACTCAGCCCATGCCCTTGATATTGAAAGCGATGATACATATGACGACGATGACAATGAAGAGGGCGCGCCGTCAAGTTTTGTTCCAATCAATATGCTCCTTGATACGAGCTTAAACTATCTCAAATATTCAACTTAAGTGCCAAAATATATGCTCCTTGATACGAGATTAAACTATCTCAAATTCTCAAATTAAGTGCCAAAATATATGCTCCTTGATACGAGCCTAAACTATCTCAAAGCTTCAAATTAAATGCCAAAATGTATACTCGATAAGAGTATAAACTATCAACATTGTCCTTAACATGAGTATAAACTGTTTGCATATCCAAACTCAAAATTAATTCTTTCAGCCTTCAAAGCAAATGATCAAGTCTCCTAGACACGAGCCAAAAGGTCTACAAATCATTCAAGTCTTCAAAACAAATGCACAAGTCTCCTAGACACGAGCCAAAAGGTCTATAAATCCTTCAAGTCAAAGCCTCCTAGATATGAGATAAAACTGTCTACATATGTCTGAATCAATTGCTCCATGGCGCACGAGCTTAAACTGCACGTTACTCTTGTCCCGCATGAGTAGAAACTGTGTACGGCACTCCCTTTAAATCAATCTTGGTTTCTTTTGAACTACGTTATGACTTGATTACTTCATTGGATACGTAGGCAGCTAGGAGTTCATTTTTAGCCCAGTCATATCAGAAAAAAAAAATGCTCATGCAACATTCAAGTTGATGGATCCAATGATGAAGCTCACAAATGTACTAAACTCATGAAGTGGATTTATGGTGGTTGAATTGAAGCACGAAAATAAGAAGAAGAAAAATGTCGAGACTTATCCACTTACTGGTACTTTTTAAATTGTGAACAAGTCTCGAGGGGGCAACTGGTAGACACATTAATTTTGTGTCTAATTAAATTAAATGATGGTAACTCTTAAGATGCAAAAAATAAAAAATATATTTTATTTAATCTTAATATTTTGAGAGATTAAAATAATTATATTAATTAAATCTTAAGACAAGAAAATAATTGCTCATCAAATCTCAAGACAAGGAAAGAATTCTCCTCCAAGTCTCGATCTTCATGTGATGGAAATAATTCTCCACCAAATCTCAACACAAGGAAAAAATTCACCACCAAGTCTCAATCTTTAAGAGATGGAAAGAACATTCTCTTAGATAAAGTCTTCCATATCAAGGAATTGTAGACACGATCACAACCGTTCATCTCATCAGGAGATTCTAATTGAGATTCACTCCACAACTATAAATAGAGGTGGTCTTGAAGAAGAAAAAAACACACACAAAAAAAATATTCACAAGTTGAAGAGGGAAAAGCTCTAAGTTTTTTGCTCCACCAAACTCATCCATCTTCAAGCGTTGTTCGCGGCATTCAAGGCATTCTTTAACAATCTTCAAGTTGTTCTTCGTAAATAACTCCTTTCAATCCGCCGTCAAGTCTCAATTCCATCCAAAAACCATTTTTGAAGATTGCAATTCTGCCGAGAAAGATCAAACTCCAAGAAGTTCAACAAATCCGAAACCAAGTTCATACCGTTCTTCATTCTTCTTCAACTCAAAAATCCGTTTAATCCAAGATCAAGTCCTAAGACCCTCAAAAAACCCTTTTTGAAGATTGAAGTCCATTCAAGAAGATCAAAACCCAAAAAACCCAAAGAACTGAAGACGAAGATCATACCAATCTTCATCAACCTTCAAATCAAATTCCAAATCAAGTTTCCGTTCGATCCGAGATCAAGTCGTAAAGCCCTCGAATCAACATTTGTCAAATATACAAGTACTTCGAAAATCAAGATTCATCCAAAGAAGATTGACATTCAACAAGTTCAAGACGAAGCTCAAATTGTTCGTCGCAAATATCAAGTCAAGTAGATCATCAATTCAAGATCAAGCTCAACGCCCTTGGATTAACGTTCAACTCAAATACACGTGGAAGAGATCAAAATCAAATCCGCTTAAGTCAACCAAATTTCAAAATCATTTGAGAAAAGAATCAGGGGATCAAATAAAGAGATTGCACCACAATTGTACTTTAAATTTATTCAAATTTAATTTGTAATCTTTTCTTGTCTTTTAATTTCAGAGATCAAGAATTTGTCGTTACAAATTTGGCACGCCCGGTGGGACCATCTCTACCTCTCATCTCTTTTCCAGCAAGTCTCAAATTTGAAATCACAAGAAGTCCGTGTTGCTCAACAATGGACAAGTCAATGGGGGCAACAAGTGGAGCTTCTTCGCAACCGATGATGAAAGATACACTCACACCGGAGGCAAGACATGATGCTAAAGAAGATGATCAAGCATTCTCACTAGAAGAGCAAGTTGCAGCGCTGACAAAAGTCATTGCGAATCTCACAACTCAAGCTCAAAAACGTGAAGACCACTTGAATCGCCTTCTCCAAAAGCTAGAGCGCAAAGAAGGAGTTGAAAATTCCGAAAGAAGTCACCAACAACATTGGAGTTCAAGGATGCATCAAGACTACAATCAACGAAGTTGAAGTGTCACCTCATCTCCAAAAGCAAGAGCTCGTGGAAAGCGGCGATCAAAGCATGGCACATGAAAATGCTACTCAAGGAGTTGAAGCTCAAGAGTTTGATGTAGTCCTAAGTGAAAGAATCCAAGGCACTTCTCTTTTCCGCAAGCCAAATTTCTCAAGGAAGGAAGCGCAATGCGCCATGACGCACACAAAGTTTGCCGAGAAAAACATTCAAGATGTTGAAGTTGGAGAAGATTCTAAGTTTTCAAGCAAACAAATCCAAGTTTCCCCGCAAGGTTTTGTCTCTGCCGATCAATTGAAGAAGCTCATTGAAGAAGTTGCAAATGATCATAAAGCTCAACACAAGACTTCCAAATTTTACACAAAGCCTTACACTCAAAGAATTGAGCAATTGCAAATGTCGAAAAGCTATCAACATCCAAAGTTTCAAACATTCGATGGGACTGGAGACCCAAGACAACATGTTCCTCACTTCATTGAGACATGCAATAGTGCCGGCACTGATGGATATCTTCTAGTCAAGCAGTTTGTTCGAACCTTAGAAGACTTTGCCTTTGTTAGGTACATTAATCTTGAACCAAACTCCATTGACGGTTGGAACGATCTACAAACCGAATTCTTCAATCCATTTTATAGCACTCGGTGTACTGTAAGCATGATTGAACTTGCAAATTCTCATCAACAAGAAGACGAACCAGTGACTGAGTACATCAATAGGTGGAGAAGTCTATCCTTAAGTTGCAAAGAGAAACTATCTGAAACTTTAGCCATGGAGATTTGCATTCAAGGTATGACTTGGGGTCTCTCCTACATACTTCAAGGAATCAAACCAAGAAACTTTGAAGAGTTGGCGACGCGTGCGCATGACATTGAAAAAAGTGTAAACTCTATTAAAAAAGAAAACTCAGCCCATGGCCTTGATATTGAAAGTGATGATACATATGACGACGATGACAATGAAGAGGGCGCGCCGTCAAGTTTTGTTCCAATCAATATGCTCCTTGATACGAGCTTAAACTATCTCAAATATTCAACTTAAATGCCAAAATATATGCTCCTTGATACGAGATTAAACTATCTCAAATTCTCAAATTAAGTGCCAAAATATATGCTCCTTGATACGAGCCTAAACTATCTCAAAGCTTCAAATTAAATGCCAAAATGTATACTCGATAAGAGTATAAACTATCAACATTGTCCTTAACATGAGTATAAACTGTTTGCATATCCAAACTCAAAATTAATTCTTTCAGCATTCAAAGCAAATGATCAAGTCTCCTAGACACGAGCCAAAAGGTCTACAAATCATTCAAGTCTTCAAAACAAATGCACAAGTCTCCTAGACACGAGCCAAAAGGTCTATAAATCCTTCAAGTCAAAGCCTCCTAGATATGAGATAAAACTGTCTACATATGTCTGAATCAAATGCTCCATGGCGCACGAGCTTAAACTGCACGTTACTCTTGTCCCGCATGAGTAGAAACTGTGTACGACACTCCCTTTAAATCAATCTTGGTTTCTTTTGAACTACGTTATGACTTGATTACTTCATTGGATACGTAGGCAGCTAGGAGTTCATTTTTAGCCCAGTCATATCAGGAAAAAAAAATGCTCATGCAACATTCAAGTTGATGGATCCAATGATGAAGCTCACAAATGTACTAAACTCATGAAGTGGATTTATGGTGGTTGAATTGAAGCACGAAAATAAGAAGAAGAAAAATGTCGAGACTTATCCACTTACTGGTACTTTTTAAATTGTGAACAAGTCTCGAGGGGGCAACTGGTAGACACATTAATTTTGTGTCTAATTAAATTAAATGATGGTAACTCTTAAGATGCAAAAAATAAAAAATATATTTTATTTAATCTTAATATTTTGAGAGATTAAAATAATTATATTAATTAAATCTTAAGACAAGAAAATAATTGCTCATCAAATCTCAAGACAAGGAAAGAATTCTCCTCCAAGTCTCGATCTTCATGTGATGGAAATAATTCTCCACCAAATCTCAACACAAGGAAAAAATTCACCACCAAGTCTCAATCTTTAAGAGATGGAAAGAACATTCTCTTAGATAAAGTCTTCCATATCAAGGAATTGTAGACACGATCACAACCGTTCATCTCATCAGGAGATTCTAATTGAGATTCACTCCACAACTATAAATAGAGGTGGTCTTGAAGAAGAAAAAAACACACACAAAAAAAATATTCACAAGTTGAAGAGGGAAAAGCTCTAAGTTTTTTGCTCCACCAAATTCATCCATCTTCAAGCGTTGTTCGCGGCATTCAAGGCATTCTTTAACAATCTTCAAGTTGTTCTTTGTAAATAACTCCTTTCAATCCGCCGTCAAGTCTCAATTCCATCCAAAAACCATTTTTGAAGATTGCAATTCTGCCGAGAAAGATCAAACTCCAAGAAGTTCAACAAATCTGAAACCAAGTTCATACCGTTCTTCATTCTTCTTCAAGTCAAAAATCCGTTTAATCCAAGATCAAGTCCTAAGACCCACCCTCAAAAAACCCTTTTTGAAGATTGAAGTCCATTCAAGAAGATCAAAACCCA
This sequence comes from Linaria vulgaris, assembly GCA_948329865.1. Taxonomy (NCBI): domain Eukaryota; kingdom Viridiplantae; phylum Streptophyta; class Magnoliopsida; order Lamiales; family Plantaginaceae; genus Linaria; species Linaria vulgaris. Next base: position 32,345,769 of record OX415254.1, read on the forward strand.
AAAAACCCAAAGAACTGAAGACGAAGATCATACCAATCTTCATCAACCTTCAAATCAAATTCCAAATCAAGTTTCCGTTCGATCCGAGATCAAGTCGTAAAGCCCTCGAATCAACATTTGTCAAATATACAAGTACTTCGAAAATCAAGATTCATCCAAAGAAGATTGACATTCAACAAGTTCAAGACGAAGCTCAAATTGTTCGTCGCAAATATCAAGTCAAGTAGATCATCAATTCAAGATCAAGCTCAACGCCCTTGGATTAACGTTCAACTCAAATACACGTGGAAGAGATCAAAATCAAATCCGCTTAAGTCAACCAAATTTCAAAATCATTTGAGAAAAGAATCAGGGGATGAAATAAAGAGATTGCACCACAATTGTACTTTAAATTTATTCAAATTTAATTTGTAATCTTTTCTTGTCTTTTAATTTCAGAGATCAAGAATTTGTCGTTACAAATTTGGCACGCCCGGTGGGACCATCTCTACCTCTCATCTCTTTTCCAGCAAGTCTCAAATTTGAAATCACAAGAAGTCCGTGTTGCTCAACAATGGACAAGTCAATGGGGGCAACAAGTGGAGCTTCTTCGCAACCGATGATGAAAGATACACTCACACCGGAGGCAAGACATGATGCTAAAGAAGATGATCAAGCATTCTCACTAGAAGAGCAAGTTGCAGCGCTGACAAAAGTCATTGCGAATCTCACAACTCAAGCTCAAAAACGTGAAGACCACTTGAATCGCCTTCTCCAAAAGCTAGAGCGCAAAGAAGGAGTTGAAAATTCCGAAAGAAGTCACCAACAACATTGGAGTTCAAGGATGCATCAAGACTACAATCAATGAAGTTGAAGTGTCACCTCATCTCCAAAAGCAAGAGCTCGTTGAAAGCGGCGATCAAAGCATGGCACATGAAAATGCTACTCAAGGAGTTGAAGCTCAAGAGTTTAATGAAGTCCTAAGTGAAAGAATCCAAGCCAATTCTCTTTTCCACAAGCCAAATATCAAGGAAGGAAGAGTAATGCGCCATGATGCACACAAAGTTTGCAGAGAAAAACATTCAAGATGTTGAAGTTGGAGAAGATTCTAAGTTTTCAAGCAAACAAATCCAAGTTTCCCCGCAAGGTTTTGTCTCTGCCGATCAATTGAAGAAGCTCATTGAAGAAGTTGCAAATGATCATAAAGCTCAACACAAGACTTCCAAATTTTACACAAAGCCTTACACTCAAAGAATTGAGCAATTGCAAATGTCGAAAAGCTATCCACATCCAAAGTTTCAAACATTCGATGGGACTGGAGACCCAAGACAACATGTTCCTCACTTCATTGAGACATGCAATAGTGCTGGCACTGATGGAGATCTTCTAGACAGGCAGTTTGTTCGAACATTAGAAGACTTTGCCTTTGTTAGGTACATTAATCTTGAACCAAACTCCATTGACGGTTGGAACGATCTACAAACCGAATTCTTCAATCCATTTTATAGCACTCGGTGTACTGTAAGCATGATTGAACTTGCAAATTCTCATCAACAAGAAGACGAACCAGTGACTGAGTACATCAATAGGTGGAGAAGTCTATCCCTAAGTTGCAAAGAGAAACTATCTGAAACTTCAGCCATGGAGATTTGCATTCAAGGGATGACTTGGGGTCTCTCCTACATACTTCAAGGAATCAAACCAAGAAAGTTTGAAGAGTTGGCGACGCGTGCGCATGACATTGAAAAAAGTGTAAACTCTATTAAAAAGGAAAACTCATCCCATGGCCTTGATATTGAAAGTGATAATACATATGACGACGATGACAATGAAGAGGGTGTGCCGTCAAGTTTTGTTCCAAATCAATATGCTCCTTGATACGAGCTTATACTATCTCAAATATTCAACTTAAGTGCCAAAATATATGCTCCTTGATACCAGCTTAAACTATCTCAAATTCTCTAATTAGGTGCCAAAATATATGCTCCTTGATACGAGCCTAAACTATCTCAAAGCTTCAAATTAAATGCCAAAATGTATACTCGATAAGAGTATAAACTATCAACATTGTCCTTAACATGAGTATAAACTGTTTGCATATCCAAACTCAAAATTAATTCTTTCAGCCTTCAAAGCAAATGATCAAGTCTCCTAGACACGAGCCAAAAGGTCTACAAATCATTCAAGTCTTCAAAACAAATGCACAAGTCTCCTAGACACGAGCCAAAAGGTCTATAAATCCTTCAAGTCAAAGCCTCCTAGATATGAGATAAAACTGTCTACATATGTCTGAATCAAATGCTCCATGGCGCACGAGCTTAAACTGCACGTTACTCTTGTCCCGCATGAGTAGAAACTGTGTACGGCACTCCCTTTAAATCAATCTTGGTTTCTTTTGAACTACGTTATGACTTGATTACTTCATTGGATACGTAGGCAGCTAGGAGTTCATTTTTAGCCCAGTCATATCAGGAAAAAAAAATGCTCATGCAACATTCAAGTTGATGGATCCAATGATGAAGCTCACAAATGTACTAAACTCATGAAGTGGATTTATGGTGGTTGAATTGAAGCACGAAAATAAGAAGAAGAAAAATGTCGAGACTTATCCACTTACTGGTACTTTTTAAATTGTGAACAAGTCTCGAGGGGGCAACTGGTAGACACATTAATTTTGTGTCTAATTAAATTAAATGATGGTAACTCTTAAGATGCAAAAAATAAAAAATATATTTTATTTAATCTTAATATTTTGAGAGATTAAAATAATTATATTAATTAAATCTTAAGACAAGAAAATAATTGCTCATCAAATCTCAAGACAAGGAAAGAATTTTCCTCCAAGTCTCGATCTTCATGTGATGGAAATAATTCTCCACCAAATCTCAACACAAGGAAAAAATTCACCACCAAGTCTCAATCTTTAAGAGATGGAAAGAACATTCTCTTAGATAAAGTCTTCCATATCAAGGAATTGTAGACACGATCACAACCGTTCATCTCATCAGAAGATTCTAATTGAGAATCACTCCACAACTATAAATAGAGGTGGTCTTGAAGAAGAAAAAAACACACACAAAAAAAATATTCACAAGTTGAAGAGGGAAAAGCTCTAAGTTTTTTGCTCCACCAAATTCATCCATCTTCAAGCGTTGTTCGCGGCATTCAAGGCATTCTTTAACAATCTTCAAGTTGTTCTTCGTAAAGAACTCCTTTCAATCCGCCGTCAAGTCTCAATTCCATCCAAAAACCATTTTTGAAGATTGCAATTCTGCCGAGAAAGATCAAACTCCAAGAAGTTCAACAAATCCGAAACCAAGTTCATATCGTTCTTCATTCTTCGTCAAGTCAAAAATCCGTTTAATCCAAGATCAAGTCCTAAGACCCTCAAAAAACCCTTTTTGAAGATTGAAGTCCATTCAAGAAGATCAAAACCCAAAAAACCCAAAGAACTGAAGACGAAGATCATACCAATCTTCATCAACCTTCAAATCAAATTCCAAATCAAGTTTCCGTTCGATCCGAGATCAAGTTGTAAAGCCTTCGAATCAACATTTGTCAAATATACAAGTACTTCGAAAATCAAGATTCATCCAAAGAAAATTGACATTCAACAAGTTCAAGACGAAGCTCAAATTGTTCGTCGCAAATATCAAGTCAAGTAGATCATCAATTCAAGATCAAGCTCAACACCCTTGGATTAACGTTCAACTCAAATACACGTGGAAGAGATCAAAATCAAATCCGCTTAAGTCAACCAAATTTCAAAATCATTTGAGAAAAGAATCAGGGGATCAAATAAAGAGATTGCACCACAATTGTACTTTAAATTTATTCAAATTTAATTTGTAATCTTTTCTTGTCTTTTAATTTCAGAGATCAAGAATTTGTCGTTACAAATTTGGCACGCCCGGTGGGACCATCTCTACCTCTCATCTCTTTTCCAGCAAGTCTCAAATTTGAAATCACAAGAAGTCCGTGTTGCTCAACAATGGACAAGTCAATGGGGGCAACAAGTGGAGCTTCTTCGCAACCGATGATGAAAGATACACTCACACCGGAGGCAAGACATGATGCTAAAGAAGATGATCAAGCATTCTCACTAGAAGAGCAAGTTGCAGCGCTGACAAAAGTCATTGCGAATCTCACAACTCAAGCTCAAAAACGTGAAGACCACTTGAATCGCCTTCTCCAAAAGCTAGAGCGCAAAGAAGGAGTTGAAAATTCCGAAAGAAGTCACCAACAACATTGGAGTTCAAGGATGCATCAAGACTACAATCAACGAAGTTGAAGTGTCACCTCATCTCCAAAAGCAAGAGCTCGTGGAAAGCGGCGATCAAAGCATGGCACATGAAAATGCTACTCAAGGAGTTGAAGCTCAAGAATTTGATGAAGTCCTAAGTGAAAGAATCCAAGGCACTTCTCTTTTCCGCAAGCCAAATTTCTCAAGGAAGGAAGCGCAATGCGCCATGACGCACACAAAGTTTGCCGAGAAAAACATTCAAGATGTTGAAGTTGGAGAAGATTCTAAGTTTTCAAGCAAACAAATCCAAGTTTCCCCGCAAGGTTTTGTCTCTGCCGATCAATTGAAGAAGCTCATTGAAGAAGTTGCAAATGATCATAAAGCTCAACACAAGACTTCCAAATTTTACACAAAGCCTTACACTCAAAGAATTGAGCAATTGCAAATGTCGAAAAGCTATCAACATCCAAAGTTTCAAACATTCGATGGGACTGGAGACCCAAGACAACATGTTCCTCACTTCATTGAGACATGCAATAGTGCCGGCACTGATGGATATCTTCTAGTCAAGCAGTTTGTTCGAACCTTAGAAGACTTTGCCTTTGTTAGGTACATTAATCTTGAACCAAACTCCATTGACGGTTGGAACGATCTACAAACCAAATTCTTCAATCCATTTTATAGCACTCGGTGTACTGTAAGCATGATTGAACTTGCAAATTCTCATCAACAAGAAGACGAACCAGTGACTGAGTACATCAATAGGTGGAGAAGTCTATCCTTAAGTTGCAAAGAGAAACTATCTGAAACTTCAGCCATGGAGATTTGCATTCAAGGGATGACTTGGGGTCTCTCCTACATACTTCAAGGAATCAAACCAAGAAACTTTGAAGAGTTGGCGACGCGTGCGCATGACATTGAAAAAAGTGTAAACTCTATTAAAAAAGAAAACTCAGCCCATGGCCTTGATATTGAAAGTGATGATACATATGACGACGATGACAATGAAGAGGGCGCGCCGTCAAGTTTTGTTCCAATCAATATGCTCCTTGATACGAGCTTAAACTATCTCAAATATTCAACTTAAGTGCCAAAATATATGCTCCTTGATACGAGATTAAACTATCTCAAATTCTCAAATTAAGTGCCAAAATATATGCTCCTTGATACGAGCCTAAACTATCTCAAAGCTTCAAATTAAATGCCAAAATGTATACTCGATAAGAGTATAAACTATCAACATTGTCCTTAACATGAGTATAAACTGTTTGCATATCCAAACTCAAAATTAATTCTTTCAGCCTTCAAAGCAAATGATCAAGTCTCCTAGACACGAGCCAAAAGGTCTACAAATCATTCAAGTCTTCAAAACAAATGCACAAGTCTCCTAGACACGAGCCAAAAGGTCTATAAATCCTTCAAGTCAAAGCCTCCTAGATATGAGATAAAACTGTCTACAAATGTCTAAATCAAATGCTCCATGGCGCACGAGCTTAAACTGCACGTTACTCTTGTCCCGCATGAGTAGAAACTGTGTACGGCACTCCCTTTAAATCAATCTTGGTTTCTTTTGAACTACGTTATGACTTGATTACTTCATTGGATACGTAGGCAGCTAGGAGTTCATTTTTAGCCCAGTCATATCAGAAAAAAAAAATGCTCATGCAACATTCAAGTTGATGGATCCAATGATGAAGCTCACAAATGTACTAAACTCATGAAGTGGATTTATGGTGGTTGAATTGAAGCACGAAAATAAGAAGAAGAAAAATGTCGAGACTTATCCACTTACTGGTACTTTTTAAATTGTGAACAAGTCTCAAGGGGGCAACTGGTAGACACATTAATTTTGTGTCTAATTAAATTAAATGATGGTAACTCTTAAGATGCAAAAAATAAAAAATATATTTTATTTAATCTTAATATTTTGAGAGATTAAAATAATTATATTAATTAAATCGTAAGACAAGAAAATAATTGCTCATCAAATCTCAAGACAAGGAAAGAATTCTCCTCCAAGTCTCGATCTTCATGTGATGGAAATAATTCTCCACCAAATCTCAACACAAGGAAAAAATTCACCACCAAGTCTCAATCTTTAAGAGATGGAAAGAACATTCTCTTAGATAAAGTCTTCCATATCAAGGAATTGTAGACACGATCACAACCGTTCATCTCATCAGGAGATTCTAATTGAGATTCACTCCACAACTATAAATAGAGGTGGTCTTGAAGAAGAAAAAAACACACACAAAAAAAATATTCACAAGTTGAAGAGGGAAAAGCTCTAAGTTTTTTGCTCCACCAAATTCATCCATCTTCAAGCGTTGTTCGCGGCATTCAAGGCATTCTTTAACAATCTTCAAGTTGTTCTTCGTAAATAACTCCTTTCAATCCGCCGTCAAGTCTCAATTCCATCCAAAAACCATTTTTGAAGATTGCAATTCTGCCGAGAAAGATCAAACTCCAAGAAGTTCAACAAATCCGAAACCAAGTTCATACCGTTCTTCATTCTTCTTCAAGTCAAAAATCCGTTTAATCCAAGATCAAGTCCTAAGACCCTCAAAAAACCCTTTTTGAAGATTGAAGTCCATTCAAGAAGATCAAAACCCAAAAAACCCAAAGAACTGAAGACGAAAATCATACCAATCTTCATCAACCTTCAAATCAAATTCCAAATCAAGTTTCCGTTCGATCCGAGATCAAGTCGTAAAGCCCTCGAATCAACATTTGTCAAATATACAAGTACTTCGAAAATCAAGATTCATCCAAAGAAGATTGACATTCAACAAGTTCAAGACGAAGCTCAAATTGTTCGTCGCAAATATCAAGTCAAGTAGATCATCAATTCAAGATCAAGCTCAACGCCCTTGGATTAACGTTCAACTCAAATACACGTGGAAGAGATCAAAATCAAATCCGCTTAAGTCAACCAAATTTCAAAATCATTTGAGAAAAGAATCAGGGGATCAAATAAAGAGATTGCACCACAATTGTACTTTAAATTTATTCAAATTTAATTTGTAATCTTTTCTTGTCTTTTAATTTCAGAGATCAAGAATTTGTCGTTACAAATTTGGCACGCCCGGTGGGACCATCTCTACCTCTCATCTCTTTTCCAGCAAGTCTCAAATTTGAAATCACAAGAAGTCCGTGTTGCTCAACAATGGACAAGTCAATGGGGGCAACAAGTGGAGCTTCTTCGCAACCGATGATGAAAGATACACTCACACCGGAGGCAAGACATGATGCTAAAGAAGATGATCAAGCATTCTCACTAGAAGAGCAAGTTGCAGCGCTGACAAAAGTCATTGCGAATCTCACAACTCAAGCTCAAAAACGTGAAGACCACTTGAATCGCTTTCTCCAAAAGCTAGAGCGCAAAGAAGGAGTTGAAAATTCCGAAAGAAGTCAACAACAACATTGGAGTTCAAGGATGCATCAAGACTACAATCAACGAAGTTGAAGTGTCACCTCATCTCCAAAAGCAAGAGCTCGTGGAAAGCGGCGATCAAAGCATGGCACATGAAAATGCTACTCAAGGAGTTGAAGCTCAAGAATTTGATGAAGTCCTAAGTGAAAGAATCCAAGGCACTTCTCTTTTCCGCAAGCCAAATTTCTCAAGGAAGGAAGCGCAATGCGCCATGACGCACACAAAGTTTGCCGAGAAAAACATTCAAGATGTTGAAGTTGGAGAAGATTCTAAGTTTTCAAGCAAACAAATCCAAGTTTCCCCGCAAGGTTTTGTCTCTGCCGATCAATTGAAGAAGCTCATTGAAGAAGTTGCAAATGATCATAAAGCTCAACACAAGACTTCCAAATTTTACACAAAGCCTTACACTCAAAGAATTGAGCAATTGCAAATGTCGAAAAGCTATCAACATCCAAAGTTTCAAACATTCGATGGGACTGGAGACCCAGGACAACATGTTCCTCACTTCATTGAGACATGCAATAGTGCCGGCACTGATGGATATCTTCTAGTCAAGCAGTTTGTTCGAACCTTAGAAGACTTTGCCTTTCTTAGGTACATTAATCTTGAACCAAACTCCATTGACGGTTGGAACGATCTACAAACCGAATTCTTCAATCCATTTTATAGCACTCGGTGTACTGTAAGCATGATTGAACTTGCAAATTCTCATCAACAAGAAGACGAACCAGTGACTGAGTACATCAATTGGTGGAGAAGTCTATCCTTAAGTTACAAAGAGAAACTATCTGAAACTTCAGCCATGGAGATTTGCATTCAAGGGATGACTTGGGGTCTCTCCTACATACTTCAAGGAATCAAACCAAGAAACTTTGAAGAGTTGGCGACGCGTGCGCATGACATTGAAAAAAGTGTAAACTCTATTAAAAAAGAAAACTCAGCCCATGCCCTTGATATTGAAAGCGATGATACATATGACGACGATGACAATGAAGAGGGCGCGCCGTCAAGTTTTGTTCCAATCAATATGCTCCTTGATACGAGCTTAAACTATCTCAAATATTCAACTTAAGTGCCAAAATATATGCTCCTTGATACGAGATTAAACTATCTCAAATTCTCAAATTAAGTGCCAAAATATATGCTCCTTGATACGAGCCTAAACTATCTCAAAGCTTCAAATTAAATGCCAAAATGTATACTCGATAAGAGTATAAACTATCAACATTGTCCTTAACATGAGTATAAACTGTTTGCATATCCAAACTCAAAATTAATTCTTTCAGCCTTCAAAGCAAATGATCAAGTCTCCTAGACACGAGCCAAAAGGTCTACAAATCATTCAAGTCTTCAAAACAAATGCACAAGTCTCCTAGACACGAGCCAAAAGGTCTATAAATCCTTCAAGTCAAAGCCTCCTAGATATGAGATAAAACTGTCTACAAATGTCTGAATCAAATGCTCCATGGCGCACGAGCTTAAACTGCACGTTACTCTTGTTCCGCATGAATAGAAACTGTGTACGGCACTCCCTTTAAATCAATCTTGGTTTCTTTTGAACTACGTTATGACTTGATTACTTCATTGGATACGTAGGCAGCTAGGAGTTCATTTTTAGCCCAGTCATATCAGAAAAAAAAAATGCTCATGCAACATTCAAGTTGATGGATCCAATGATGAAGCTCACAAATGTACTAAACTCATGAAGTGGATTTATGGTGGTTGAATTGAAGCACGAAAGTAAGAAGAAGAAAAATGTCGAGACTTATCCACTTACTGGTACTTTTTAAATTGTGAACAAGTCTCGAGGGGGCAACTGGTAGACACATTAATTTTGTGTCTAATTAAATTAAATGATGGTAACTCTTAAGATGCACAAAATAAAAAATATATTTTATTTAATCTTAATATTTTGAGAGATTAAAATAATTATATTAATTAAATCTTAAGACAAGAAAATAATTGCTCATCAAATCTCAAGACAAGGAAAGAATTCTCCTCCAAGTCTCGATCTTCATGTGATGGAAATAATTCTCCCCCAAATCTCAACACAAGGAAAAAATTCACCACCAAGTCTCAATCTTTAAGAGATGGAAAGAACATTCTCTTAGATAAAGTCTTCCATATCAAGGAATTGTAGACACGATCACAACCGTTCATCTCATCAGGAGATTCTAATTGAGATTCACTCAACAACTATAAATAGAGGTGGTCTTGAAGAAGAAAAAAACACACACAAAAACAATATTCACAAGTTGAAGAAGGAAAAGCTCTAAGTTTTTTGCTCCACCAAATTCATCCATCTTCAAGCGTTGTTCGCGACATTCAAGGCATTCTTTAACAATCTTCAAGTTGTTCTTCGTAAATAACTCCTTTCAATCCGCCGTCAAGTCTCAATTCCATCCAAAAACCATTTTTGAAGATTGCAATTCTGCCGAGAAAGATCAAACTCCAAGAAGTTCAACAAATCCGAAACCAAGTTCATACCGTTCTTCATTCTTCTTCAAGTCAAAAATCCGTTTAATCCAAGATCAAGTCCTAAGACCCTCAAAAAACCCTTTTTGAAGATTGAAGTCCATTCAAGAAGATCAAAACCCAAAAAACCCAAAGAACTGAAGACGAAGATCATACCAATCTTCATCAACCTTCAAATCAAATTCCAAATCAAGTTTCCGTTCGATCCGAGATCAAGTCGTAAAGCCCTCGAATCAACATTTGTCAAATATACAAGTACTTCGAAAATCAAGATTCATCCAAAGAAGATTGACATTCAACAAGTTCAAGACGAAGCTCAAATTGTTCGTCGCAAATATCAAGTCAAGTAGATCATCAATTCAAGATCAAGCTCAACGCCCTTGGATTAACGTTCAACTCAAATACACGTGGAAGAGATCAAAATCAAATCCGCTTAAGTCAACCAAATTTCAAAATCATTTGAGAAAAGAATCAGGGGATGAAATAAAGAGATTGCACCACAATTGTACTTTAAATTTATTCAAATTTAAGTTGTAATCTTTTCTTGTCTTTTAATTTCAGAGATCAAGAATTTGTCGTTACAAATTTGGCACGCCCGGTGGGACCATCTCTACCTCTCATCTCTTTTCCAGCAAGTCTCAAATTTGAAATCACAAGAAGTCCGTGTTGCTCAACAATGGACAAGTCAATGGGGGCAACAAGTGGAGCTTCTTCGCAACCGATGATGAAAGATACACTCACACCGGAGGCAAGACATGATGCTAAAGAAGATGATCAAGCATTCTCACTAGAAGAGCAAGTTGCAGCGCTGACAAAAGTCATTGCGAATCTCACAACTCAAGCTCAAAAACGTGAAGACCACTTGAATCGCCTTCTCCAAAAGCTAGAGCGCAAAGAAGGAGTTGAAAATTCCGAAAGAAGTCACCAACAACATTGGAGTTCAAGGATGCATCAAGACTACAATCAACGAAGTTGAAGTGTCACCTCATCTCCAAAAGGAAGAGCTCGTGGAAAGCGGCGATCAAAGCATGGCACATGAAAATGCTACTCAAGGAGTTGAAGCTCAAGAATTTGATGAAGTCCTAAGTGAAAGAATCCAAGGCACTTCTCTTTTCCGCAAGCCAAATTTCTCAAGGAAGGAAGCGCAATGCGCCATGACGCACACAAAGTTTGCCGAGAAAAACATTCAAGATGTTGAAGTTGGAGAAGATTCTAAGTTTTCAAGCAAACAAATCCAAGTTTCCCCGTAAGGTTTTGTCTCTGCCGATCAATTGAAGAAGCTCATTGAAGAAGTTGCAAATGATCATAAAGCTCAACACAAGACTTCCAAATTTTACACAAAGCCTTACACTCAAAGAATTAAGCAATTGCAAATGTCGAAAAGCTATCAACATCCAAAGTTTCAAACATTCGATGGGACTGGAGACCCAAGACAACATGTTCCTCACTTCATTGAGACATGCAATAGTGCCGGCACTGATGGATATCTTCTAGTCAAGCAGTTTGTTCGAACCTTAGAAGACTTTGCCTTTGTTAGGTACATTAATCTTGAACCAAACTCCATTGACGGTTGGAACGATCTACAAACCGAATTCTTCAATCCATTTTATAGCACTCGGTGTACTGTAAGCATGATTGAACTTGCAAATTCTCATCAACAAGAAGACGAACCAGTGACTGAGTACATCAATAGGTGGAGAAGTCTATCCTTAAGTTGCAAAGAGAAACTATCTGAAACTTCAGCCATGGAGATTTGCATTCAAGGGATGACTTGGGGTCTCTCCTACATACTTCAAGGAATCAAACCAAGAAACTTTGAAGAGTTGGCGACGCGTGCGCATGACATTGAAAAAAGTGTAAACTCTATTAAAAAAGAAAACTCAGCCCATGCCCTTGATATTGAAAGCGATGATACATATGACGACGATGACAATGAAGAGGGCGCGCCGTCAAGTTTTGTTCCAATCAATATGCTCCTTGATACGAGCTTAAACTATCTCAAATATTCAACTTAAGTGCCAAAATATCTGCTCCTTGATACGAGATTAAACTATCTCAAATTCTCAAATTAAGTGCCAAAATATATGCTCCTTGATACGAGCCTAAACTATCTCAAAGCTTCAAATTAAATGCCAAAATGTATACTCGATAAGAGTATAAACTATCAACATTGTCCTTAACATGAGTATAAACTGTTTGCATATCCAAACTCAAAATTAATTCTTTCAGCCTTCAAAGCAAATGATCAAGTCTCCTAGACACGAGCCAAAAGGTCTACAAATCATTCAAGTCTTCAAAACAAATGCACAAGTCTCCTAGACACGAGCCAAAAGGTCTATAAATCCTTCAAGTCAAAGCCTCCTAGATATGAGATAAAACTGTCTACAAATGTCTGAATCAAATGCTCCATGGCGCACGAGCTTAAACTGCACGTTACTCTTGTCCCGCATGAGTAGAAACTGTGTACGACACTCCCTTTAAATCAATCTTGGTTTCTTTTGAACTACGTTATGACTTGATTACTTCATTGGATACGTAGGCAGCTAGGAGTTCATTTTTAGCCCAGTCATATCAGAAAAAAAATGCTCATGCAACATTCAAGTTGATGGATCCAATGATGAAGCTCACAAATGTACTAAACTCATGAAGTGGATTTATGGTGGTTGAATTGAAGCACGAAAATAAGAAGAAGAAAAATGTCGAGACTTATCCACTTACTGGTACTTTTTAAATTGTGAACAAGTCTCGAGGGGGCAACTGGTAGACACATTAATTTTGTGTCTAATTAAATTAAATGATGGTAACTCTTAAGATGCAAAAAATAAAAAATATATTTTATTTAATCTTAATATTTTGAGAGATTAAAATAATTATATTAATTAAATCTTAAGACAAGAAAATAATTGCTCATCAAATCTCAAGACAAGGAAAGAATTCTCCTCCAAGTCTCGATCTTCATGTGATGGAAATAATTCTCCACCAAATCTCAACACAAGGAAAAAATTCACCACCAAGTCTCAATCTTTAAGAGATGGAAAGAACATTCTCTTAGATAAAGTCTTCCATATCAAGGAATTGTAGACACGATCACAACCGTTCATCTCATCAGGAGATTCTAATTGAGATTCACTCCACAACTATAGATAGAGGTGGTCTTGAAGAAGAAAAAAACACACACAAAAAAAATATTCACAAGTTGAAGAGGGAAAAGCTCTAAGTTTTTTGCTCCACCAAATTCATCCATCTTCAAGCGTTGTTCGCGGCATTCAAGGCATTCTTTATCAATCTTCAAGTTGTTCTTCGTAAATAACTCCTTTCAATCCGCCGTCAAGTCTCAATTCCATCCAAAAACCATTTTTGAAGATTGCAATTCTGCCGAGAAAGATCAAACTCCAAGAAGTTCAACAAATCCGAAACCAAGTTCATACCGTTCTTCATTCTTCTTCAAGTCAAAAATCCGTTTAATCCAAGATCAAGTCCTAAGACCCTCAAAAAACCCTTTTTGAAGATTGAAGTCCATTCAAGAAGATCAAAACCCAAAAAACCCAAAGAACTGAAGACGAAGATCATACCAATCTTCATCAACCTTCAAATCAAATTCCAAATCAAGTTTCCGTTCGATCCGAGATCAAGTCGTAAAGCCCTCGAATCAACATTTGTCAAATATACAAGTACTTCGAAAATCAAGATTCATCCAAAGAAGATTGACATTCAACAAGTTCAAGACGAAGCTCAAATTGTTCGTCGCAAATATCAAGTCAAGTAGATCATCAATTCAAGATCAAGCTCAACGCCCTTGGATTAACGTTCAACTCAAATACACGTGGAAGAGATCAAAATCAAATCCGCTTAAGTCAACCAAATTTCAAAATCATTTGAGAAAAGAATCAGGGGATCAAATAAAGAGATTGCACCACAATTGTACTTTAAATTTATTCAAATTTAATTTGTAATCTTTTCTTGTCTTTTAATTTCAGAGATCAAGAATTTGTCGTTACAAATTTGGCACGCCCGGTGGGACCATCTCTACCTCTCATCTCTTTTCCAGCAAGTCTCAAAATTGAAATCACAAGAAGTCCGTGTTGCTCAACAATGGACAAGTCAATGGGGGCAACAAGTGGAGCTTCTTCGCAACCGATGATGAAAGATACACTCACACCGGGGGCAAGACATGATGCTAAAGAAGATGATCAAGCATTCTCACTAGAAGAGCAAGTTGCAGCGCTGACAAAAGTCATTGCGAATCTCACAACTCAAGCTCAAAAACGTGAAGACCACTTGAATCGCCTTCTCCAAAAGCTAGAGCGCAAAGAAGGAGTTGAAAATTCCGAAAGAAGTCACCAACAACATTGGAGTTCAAGGATGCATCAAGACTACAATCAACGAAGTTGAAGTGTCACCTCATCTCCAAAATCAAGAGCTCGTGGAAAGCGGCGATCAAAGCATGGCACATGAAAATGCTACTCAAGGAGTTGAAGCTCAAGAGTTTGATGAAGTCCTAAGTGAAAGAATCCAAGCCACTTCTCTTTTCCGCAAGCCAAATTTCTCAAGGAAGGAAGCGCAATGCGCCATGACGCACACAAAGTTTGCCGAGAAAAACATTCAAGATGTTGAAGTTGGAGAAGATTCTAAGTTTTCAAGCAAACAAATCCAAGTTTCCCCGCAAGGTTTTGTCTCTGCCGATCAATTGAAGAAGCTCATTGAAGAAGTTGCAAATGATCATAAAGCTCAACACAACACAAAGCCTTACACTAAAAGAATTGAGCAATTGCAAATGTCGAAAAGCTATCAACATCCAAAGTTTCAAACATTCGATGGGACTGGAGACCCAAGACAACATGTTCCTCACTTCATTGAGACATGCAATAGTGCCGGCACTGATGGATATCTTCTAGTCAAGCAGTTTGTTCGAACCTTAGAAGACTTTGCCTTTGTTAGGTACATTAATCTTGAACCAAACTCCATTGACGGTTGGAACGATCTACAAACCGAATTCTTCAATCCATTTTATAGCACTCGGTGTACTGTAAGCATGATTGAACTTGCAAATTCTCATCAACAAGAAGACGAACCAGTGACTGAGTACATCAATAGGTGGAGAAGTCTATCCTTAAGTTGCAAAGAGAAACTATCTGAAACTTCAGCCATGGAGATTTGCATTCAAGGGATGACTTGGGGTCTCTCCTACATACTTCAAGGAATCAAACCAAGAAACTTTGAAGAGTTGGCGACGCGTGCGCATGACATTGAAAAAAGTGTAAACTCTATTAAAAAAGAAAACTCAGCCCATGGCCTTGATATTGAAAGTGATGATACATATGACGACGATGACAATGAAGAGGGCGCGCTGTCAAGTTTTGTTCCAATCAATATGCTCCTTGATACGAGCTTAAACTATCTCAAATATTCAACTTAAGTGCCAAAATATATGCTCCTTGATACGAGCTTAAACTATATCAAATTCTCAAATTAAGTGCCAAAATATATGCTCCTTGATACGAGCCTAAACTATCTCAAAGCTTCAAATTAAATGCCAAAATGTATACTCGATAAGAGTATAAACTATCAACATTGTCCTTAACATGAGTATAAACTGTTTGCATATCCAAACTCAAAATTAATTCTTTCAGCTTTCAAAGCAAATGATCAAGTCTCCTAGACACGAGCCAAAAGGTCTACAAATCATTCAAGTCTTCAAAACAAATGCACAATTCTCCTAGACACGAGCCAAAAGGTCTATAAATCCTTCAAGTCAAAGCCTCCTAGATATGAGATAAAACTGTCTACAAATGTCTGAATCAAATGCTCCATGGCGCACGAGCTTAAACTGCACGTTACTCTTGTCCCGCATGAGTAGAAACTGTGTACGGCACTCCCTTTAAATCAATCTTGGTTTCTTTTGAACTACGTTATGACTTGATTACTTCATTGGATACGTAGGCAGCTAGGAGTTCATTTTTAGCCCAGTCATATCAGAAAAAAAATGCTCATGCAACATTCAAGTTGATGGATCCAATGATGAAGCTCACAAATGTACTAAACTCATTAAGTGGATTTATGGTGGTTGAATTGAAGCACGAAAATAAGAAGAAGAAAAATGTCGAGACTAATCCACTTACTGGTACTTTTTAAATTGTGAACAAGTCTCGAGGGGGCAACTGGTAGACACATTAATTTTGTGTCTAATTAAATTAAATGATGGTAACTCTTAAGATGCAAAAAATAAAAAATATATTTTATTTAATCTTAATGATTTGAGAGAAAATAATTGCTCATCAAATCTCAAGACAAGGAAAGAATTCTCCTCCAAGTCTCGATCTTCATGTGATGGAAATAATTCTCCACCAAATCTCAACACAAGGAAAAAATTCACCACCAAGTCTCAATCTTTAAGAGATGGAAAGAACATTCTCTTAGATAAAGTCTTCCATATCAAGGAATTGTAGACACGATCACAACCGTTCATCTCATCAGGAGATTCTAATTGAGATTCACTCAACAACTATAAATAGAGGTGGTCTTGAAGAAGAAAAAAACACACACAAAAAAAATATTCACAAGTTGAAGAGGGAAAAGCTCTAAGTTTTTTGCTCCACCAAATTCATCCATCTTCAAGCGTTGTTCGCGACATTCAAGGCATTCTTTAACAATCTTCAAGTTGTTCTTCGTAAATAACTCCTTTCAATCCGCCGTCAAGTCTCAATTCCATCCAAAAACCATTTTTGAAGATTGCAATTCTGCCGAGAAAGATCAAACTCCAAGAAGTTCAACAAATCCGAAACCAAGTTCATACCGTTCTTCATTCTTCTTCAAGTCAAAAATCCGTTTAATCCAAGATCAAGTCCTAAGACCCTCAAAAAACCCTTTTTGAAGATTGAAGTCCATTCAAGAAGATCAAAACCCAAAAAACCCAAAGAACTGAAGACGAAGATCATACCAATCTTCATCAACCTTCAAATCAAATTCCAAATCAAGTTTCCGTTCGATCCGAGATCAAGTCGTAAAGCCCTCGAATCAACATTTGTCAAATATACAAGTACTTCGAAAATCAAGATTCATCCAAAGAAGATTGACATTCAACAAGTTCAAGACGAAGCTCAAATTGTTCGTCGCAAATATCAAGTCAAGTAGATCATCAATTCAAGATCAAGCTCAACGCCCTTGGATTAACGTTCAACTCAAATACATGTGGAAGAGATCAAAATCAAATCCGATTAAGTCAACCAAATTTCAAAATCATTTGAGAAAAGAATCAGGGGATCAAATAAAGAGATTGCACCACAATTGTACTTTAAATTTATTCAAATTTAATTTGTAATCTTTTCTTGTCTTTTAATTTCAGAGATCAAGAATTTGTCGTTACAAATTTGGCACGCCCGGTGGGACCATCTCTACCTCTCATCTCTTTTCCAGCAAGTCTCAAATTTGAAATCACAAGAAGTCCGTGTTGCTCAACAATGGACAAGTCAATGGGGGCAACAAGTGGAGCTTCTTCGCAACCGATGATGAAAGATACACTCACACCGGAGGCAAGACATGATGCTAAAGAAGATGATCAAGCACTCACTAGAAGAGCAAGTTGCAGCGCTGACAAAAGTCATTGCGAATCTCACAACTCAAGCTCAAAAACGTGAAGACCACTTGAATCGCCTTCTCCAAAAGCTAGAGCGCAAAGAAGGAGTTGAAAATTCCGAAAGAAGTCACCAACAACATTGGAGTTCAAGGATGCATCAAGACTACAATCAACGAAGTTGAAGTGTCACCTCATCTCCAAAAGGAAGAGCTCGTGGAAAGCGGCGATCAAAGCATGGCACATGAAAATGCTACTCAAGGAGTTGAAGCTCAAGAATTTGATGAAGTCCTAAGTGAAAGAATCCAAGGCACTTCTCTTTTCCGCAAGCCAAATTTCTCAAGGAAGGAAGCGCAATGCGCCATGACGCACACAAAGTTTTCCGAGAAAAACATTCAAGATGTTGAAGTTGGAGAAGATTCTAAGTTTTCAAGCAAACAAATCCAAGTTTCCCCGTGTCTCTGCCGATCAATTGAAGAAGCTCATTGAAGAAGTTGCAAATGATCATAAAGCTCAACACAAGACTTCCAAATTTTACACAAAGCCTTACACTCAAAGAATTAAGCAATTGCAAATGTCGAAAAGCTATCAACATCCAAAGTTTCAAACATTCGATGGGACTGGAGACCCAAGACAACATGTTCCTCACTTCATTGAGACATGCAATAGTGCCGGCACTGATGGATATCTTCTAGTCAAGCAGTTTGTTCGAACCTTAGAAGACTTTGCCTTTGTTAGGTACATTAATCTTGAACCAAACTCCATTGACGGTTGGAACGATCTACAAAACGAATTCTTCAATCCATTTTATAGCACTCGGTGTACTGTAAGCATGATTGAACTTGCAAATTCTCATCAACAAGAAGACGAACCAGTGACTGAGTACATCAATAGGTGGAGAAGTCTATCCTTAAGTTGCAAAGAGAAACTATCTGAAACTTCAGCCATGGAGATTTGCATTCAAGGGATGACTTGGGGTCTCTCCTACATACTTCAAGGAATCAAACCAAGAAACTTTGAAGAGTTGGCGACGCGTGCGCATGACATTGAAAAAAGTGTAAACTCTATTAAAAAAGAAAACTCAGCCCATGCCCTTGATATTGAAAGCGATGATACATATGACGACGATGACAATGAAGAGGGCGCGCCGTCAAGTTTTGTTCCAATCAATATGCTCCTTGATACGAGCTTAAACTATCTCAAATATTCAACTTAAGTGCCAAAATATCTGCTCCTTGATACGAGATTAAACAATCTCAAATTCTCAAATTAAGTGCCAAAATATATGCTCCTTGATACGAGCCTAAACTATCTCAAAGCTTCAAATTAAATGCCAAAATGTATACTCGATAAGAGTATAAACTATCAACATTGTCCTTAACATGAGTATAAACTGTTTGCATATCCAAACTCAAAATTAATTCTTTCAGCCTTCAAAGCAAATGATCAAGTCTCCTAGACACGAGCCAAAAGGTCTACAAATCATTCAAGTCTTCAAAACAAATGCACAAGTCTCCTAGACACGAGCCAAAAGGTCTATAAATCCTTCAAGTCAAAGCCTCCTAGATATGAGATAAAACTGTCTACAAATGTCTGAATCAAATGCTCCATGGCGCACGAGCTTAAACTGCACGTTACTCTTGTCCCGCATGAGTAGAAACTGTGTACGGCACTCCCTTTAAATCAATCTTGGTTTCTTTTGAACTACGTTATGACTTGATTACTTCATTGGATACGTAGGCAGCTAGGAGTTCATTTTTAGCCCAGTCATATCAGAAAAAAAATGCTCATGCAACATTCAAGTTGATGGATCCAATGATGAAGCTCACAAATGTACTAAACTCATTAAGTGGATTTATGGTGGTTGAATTGAAGCACGAAAATAAGAAGAAGAAAAATGTCGAGACTAATCCACTTACTGGTACTTTTTAAATTGTGAACAAGTCTCGAGGGGGCAACTGGTAGACACATTAATTTTGTGTCTAATTAAATTAAATGATGGTAACTCTTAATATGCAAAAAATAAAAAAAATATTTTATTTAATCTTAATATTTTGAGAGATTAAAATAATTATATTAATTAAATCTTAAGACAAGAAAATAATTGCTCATCAAATCTCAAGACAAGGAAAGAATTCTCCTCCAAGTCTCGATCTTCATGTGATGGAAATAATTCTCCACCAAATCTCAACACAAGGAAAAAATTCACCACCAAGTCTCAATCTTTAAGAGATGGAAAGAACATTCTCTTAGAAAAAGTCTTCCATATCAAGGAATTGTAGACACGATCACAACCGTTCATCTCATCAGGAGATTCTAATTGAGATTCACTCCACAACTATAGATAGAGGTGGTCTTGAAGAAGAAAAAAACACACACAAAAAAAATATTCACAAGTTGAAGAGGGAAAAGCTCTAAGTTTTTTGCTCCACCAAATTCATCCATCTTCAAGCGTTGTTCGCGGCATTCAAGGCATTCTTTAACAATCTTCAAGTTGTTCTTCGTAAAGAACTCCTTTCAATCCGCCGTCAAGTCTCAATTCCATCCAAAAACCATTTTTGAAGATTGCAATTCTGCCGAGAAAGATCAAACTCCAAGAAGTTCAACAAATCCGAAACCAAGTTCATACTGTTCTTCATTCTTCTTCAAGTCAAAAATCCGTTTAATCCAAGATCAGGTCCTAAGACCCTCAAAAAACCCTTTTTGAAGATTGAAGACCATTCAAGAAGATCAAAACCCAAAAAACCCAAAGAACTGAAGACGAAGATCATACCAATCTTCATCAACCTTCAAATCATATTCCACATCAAGTTTCCGTTCGATCCGAGATCAAGTCGTAAAGCCCTCGAATCAACATTTGTCAAATATACAAGTACTTCGAAAATCAAGATTCATCCAAAGAAGATTGACATTCAACAAGTTCAAGACGAAGCTCAAATTGTTCGTCGCAAATATCAAGTCAAGTAGATCACCAATTCAAGATCAAGCTCAACGCCCTTGGATTAACGTTCAACTCAAATACACGTGGAAGAGATCAAAATCAAATCCGCTTAAGTCAACCAAATTTCAAAATCATTTGAGAAAAGAATCAGATGATCAAATAAAGAGATTGCACCACAATTGTACTTTAAATTTATTCAAATTTAATTTGTAATCTTTTCTTGTCTTTTAATTTCAGAGCTCAAGAATTTGTCGTTACAAATTTGGCACGCCCGGTGGGACCATCTCTACCTCTCATCTCTTTTCCAGCAAGTCTCAAAATTGAAATCACAAGAAGTCCGTGTTCCTCAACAATGGACAAGTCAATGGGGGCAACAAGTGGAGCTTCTTCGCAACCGATGATGAAAGACACACTCACACCGGGGGCAAGACATGATGCTAAAGAAGATGATCAAGCATTCTCACTAGAAGAGCAAGTTGCAGCGCTGACAAAAGTCATTGCGAATCTCACAACTCAAGCTCAAAACCGTGAAGACCACTTGAATCGCCTTCTCCAAAAGCTAGAGCGCAAAGAAGGAGTTGAAAATTCCGAAAGAAGTCACCAACAACATTGGAGTTCAAGGATGCATCAAGACTACAATCAACGAAGTTGAAGTGTCACCTCATCTCCAATAGCAAGAGCTCGTGGAAAGCGGCGATCAAAGCATGGCACATGAAAATGCTACTCAAGTAGTTGAAGCTCAAGAGTTTGATGAAGTCCTAAGTGAAAGAATCCAAGCCACTTCTCTTTTCCGAAAGCCAAATTTATCAAGGAAGGAAGCGCAATGCGCCATGACGCACACAAAGTTTGCCGAGAAAAACATTCAAGATGTTGAAGTTGGAGAAGATTCTAAGTTTTCAAGCAAACAAATCCAAGTTTCCCCGCAAGGTTTTGTCTCTGCCGATCAATTGAAGAAGCTCATTGAAGAAGTTGCAAATGATCATAAAGCTCAACACAACACAAAGCCTTACACTCAAAGAATTGAGCAATTGCAAATGTCGAAAAGCTATCAACATCCAAAGTTTCAAACATTCGATGGGACTGGAGACCCAAGACAACATGTTCCTCACTTCATTGAGACATGCAATAGTGCCGGCACTGATGGATATCTTCTAGTCAAGCAGTTTGTTCGAACCTTAGAAGACTTTGCCTTTGTTAGGTACATTAATCTTGAACCAAACTCCATTGACGGTTGGAACGATCTACAAACCGAATTCTTCAATCCATTTTATAGCACTCGGTGTACTGTAAGCATGATTGAACTTGCAAATTCTCATCAACAAGAAGACGAACCAGTGACTGAGTACATCAATAGGTGGAGAAGTCTATCCTTAAGTTGCAAAGAGAAACTATCTGAAACTTCAGCCATGGAGATTTGCATTCAAGGGATGACTTGGGGTCTCTCCTACATACTTCAAGGAATCAAACCAAGAAACTTTGAAGAGTTGGCGACGCGTGCGCATGACATTGAAAAAAGTGTAAACTCTATTAAAAAAGAAAACTCAGCCCATGGCCTTGATATTGAAAGTGATGATACATATGACGACGATGACAATGAAGAGGGCGCGCTGTCAAGTTTTGTTCCAATCAATATGCTCCTTGATACGAGCTTAAACTATCTCAAATATTCAACTTAAGTGCCAAAATATATGCTCCTTGATACGAGCTTAAACTATATCAAATTCTCAAATTAAGTGCCAAAATATATGCTCCTTGATACGAGCCTAAACTATCTCAAAGCTTCAAATTAAATGCCAAAATGTATACTCGATAAGAGTATAAACTATCAACATTGTCCTTAACATGAGTATAAACTGTTTGCATATCCAAACTCAAAATTAATTCTTTCAGCTTTCAAAGCAAATGATCAAGTCTCCTAGACACGAGCCAAAAGGTCTACAAATCATTCAAGTCTTCAAAACAAATGCACAATTCTCCTAGACACGAGCCAAAAGGTCTATAAATCCTTCAAGTCAAAGCCTCCTAGATATGAGATAAAACTGTCTACAAATGTCTGAATCAAATGCTCCATGGCGCACGAGCTTAAACTGCACGTTACTCTTGTCCCGCATGAGTAGAAACTGTGTACGGCACTCCCTTTAAATCAATCTTGGTTTCTTTTGAACTACGTTATGACTTGATTACTTCATTGGATACGTAGGCAGCTAGGAGTTCATTTTTAGCCCAGTCATATCAGAAAAAAAATGCTCATGCAACATTCAAGTTGATGGATCCAATGATGAAGCTCACAAATGTACTAAACTCATTAAGTGGATTTATGGTGGTTGAATTGAAGCACGAAAATAAGAAGAAGAAAAATGTCGAGACTAATCCACTTACTGGTACTTTTTAAATTGTGAACAAGTCTCGAGGGGGCAACTGGTAGACACATTAATTTTGTGTCTAATTAAATTAAATGATGGTAACTCTTAAGATGCAAAAAATAAAAAATATATTTTATTTAATCTTAATGATTTGAGAGAAAATAATTGCTCATCAAATCTCAAGACAAGGAAAGAATTCTCCTCCAAGTCTCGATCTTCATGTGATGGAAATAATTCTCCACCAAATCTCAACACAAGGAAAAAATTCACCACCAAGTCTCAATCTTTAAGAGATGGAAAGAACATTCTCTTAGATAAAGTCTTCCATATCAAGGAATTGTAGACACGATCACAACCGTTCATCTCATCAGGAGATTCTAATTGAGATTCACTCAACAACTATAAATAGAGGTGGTCTTGAAGAAGAAAAAAACACACACAAAAAAAATATTCACA
This sequence comes from Linaria vulgaris, assembly GCA_948329865.1. NCBI lineage: Eukaryota > Viridiplantae > Streptophyta > Magnoliopsida > Lamiales > Plantaginaceae > Linaria > Linaria vulgaris. The sequence continues at coordinate 32,369,229 of OX415254.1, forward strand.
AGTTGAAGAGGGAAAAGCTCTAAGTTTTTTGCTCCACCAAATTCATCCATCTTCAAGCGTTGTTCGCGACATTCAAGGCATTCTTTAACAATCTTCAAGTTGTTCTTCGTAAATAACTCCTTTCAATCCGCCGTCAAGTCTCAATTCCATCCAAAAACCATTTTTGAAGATTGCAATTCTGCCGAGAAAGATCAAACTCCAAGAAGTTCAACAAATCCGAAACCAAGTTCATACCGTTCTTCATTCTTCTTCAAGTCAAAAATCCGTTTAATCCAAGATCAAGTCCTAAGACCCTCAAAAAACCCTTTTTGAAGATTGAAGTCCATTCAAGAAGATCAAAACCCAAAAAACCCAAAGAACTGAAGACGAAGATCATACCAATCTTCATCAACCTTCAAATCAAATTCCAAATCAAGTTTCCGTTCGATCCGAGATCAAGTCGTAAAGCCCTCGAATCAACATTTGTCAAATATACAAGTACTTCGAAAATCAAGATTCATCCAAAGAAGATTGACATTCAACAAGTTCAAGACGAAGCTCAAATTGTTCGTCGCAAATATCAAGTCAAGTAGATCATCAATTCAAGATCAAGCTCAACGCCCTTGGATTAACGTTCAACTCAAATACATGTGGAAGAGATCAAAATCAAATCCGATTAAGTCAACCAAATTTCAAAATCATTTGAGAAAAGAATCAGGGGATCAAATAAAGAGATTGCACCACAATTGTACTTTAAATTTATTCAAATTTAATTTGTAATCTTTTCTTGTCTTTTAATTTCAGAGATCAAGAATTTGTCGTTACAAATTTGGCACGCCCGGTGGGACCATCTCTACCTCTCATCTCTTTTCCAGCAAGTCTCAAATTTGAAATCACAAGAAGTCCGTGTTGCTCAACAATGGACAAGTCAATGGGGGCAACAAGTGGAGCTTCTTCGCAACCGATGATGAAAGATACACTCACACCGGAGGCAAGACATGATGCTAAAGAAGATGATCAAGCACTCACTAGAAGAGCAAGTTGCAGCGCTGACAAAAGTCATTGCGAATCTCACAACTCAAGCTCAAAAACGTGAAGACCACTTGAATCGCCTTCTCCAAAAGCTAGAGCGCAAAGAAGGAGTTGAAAATTCCGAAAGAAGTCACCAACAACATTGGAGTTCAAGGATGCATCAAGACTACAATCAACGAAGTTGAAGTGTCACCTCATCTCCAAAAGGAAGAGCTCGTGGAAAGCGGCGATCAAAGCATGGCACATGAAAATGCTACTCAAGGAGTTGAAGCTCAAGAATTTGATGAAGTCCTAAGTGAAAGAATCCAAGGCACTTCTCTTTTCCGCAAGCCAAATTTCTCAAGGAAGGAAGCGCAATGCGCCATGACGCACACAAAGTTTTCCGAGAAAAACATTCAAGATGTTGAAGTTGGAGAAGATTCTAAGTTTTCAAGCAAACAAATCCAAGTTTCCCCGTGTCTCTGCCGATCAATTGAAGAAGCTCATTGAAGAAGTTGCAAATGATCATAAAGCTCAACACAAGACTTCCAAATTTTACACAAAGCCTTACACTCAAAGAATTAAGCAATTGCAAATGTCGAAAAGCTATCAACATCCAAAGTTTCAAACATTCGATGGGACTGGAGACCCAAGACAACATGTTCCTCACTTCATTGAGACATGCAATAGTGCCGGCACTGATGGATATCTTCTAGTCAAGCAGTTTGTTCGAACCTTAGAAGACTTTGCCTTTGTTAGGTACATTAATCTTGAACCAAACTCCATTGACGGTTGGAACGATCTACAAAACGAATTCTTCAATCCATTTTATAGCACTCGGTGTACTGTAAGCATGATTGAACTTGCAAATTCTCATCAACAAGAAGACGAACCAGTGACTGAGTACATCAATAGGTGGAGAAGTCTATCCTTAAGTTGCAAAGAGAAACTATCTGAAACTTCAGCCATGGAGATTTGCATTCAAGGGATGACTTGGGGTCTCTCCTACATACTTCAAGGAATCAAACCAAGAAACTTTGAAGAGTTGGCGACGCGTGCGCATGACATTGAAAAAAGTGTAAACTCTATTAAAAAAGAAAACTCAGCCCATGCCCTTGATATTGAAAGCGATGATACATATGACGACGATGACAATGAAGAGGGCGCGCCGTCAAGTTTTGTTCCAATCAATATGCTCCTTGATACGAGCTTAAACTATCTCAAATATTCAACTTAAGTGCCAAAATATCTGCTCCTTGATACGAGATTAAACAATCTCAAATTCTCAAATTAAGTGCCAAAATATATGCTCCTTGATACGAGCCTAAACTATCTCAAAGCTTCAAATTAAATGCCAAAATGTATACTCGATAAGAGTATAAACTATCAACATTGTCCTTAACATGAGTATAAACTGTTTGCATATCCAAACTCAAAATTAATTCTTTCAGCCTTCAAAGCAAATGATCAAGTCTCCTAGACACGAGCCAAAAGGTCTACAAATCATTCAAGTCTTCAAAACAAATGCACAAGTCTCCTAGACACGAGCCAAAAGGTCTATAAATCCTTCAAGTCAAAGCCTCCTAGATATGAGATAAAACTGTCTACAAATGTCTGAATCAAATGCTCCATGGCGCACGAGCTTAAACTGCACGTTACTCTTGTCCCGCATGAGTAGAAACTGTGTACGGCACTCCCTTTAAATCAATCTTGGTTTCTTTTGAACTACGTTATGACTTGATTACTTCATTGGATACGTAGGCAGCTAGGAGTTCATTTTTAGCCCAGTCATATCAGAAAAAAAATGCTCATGCAACATTCAAGTTGATGGATCCAATGATGAAGCTCACAAATGTACTAAACTCATTAAGTGGATTTATGGTGGTTGAATTGAAGCACGAAAATAAGAAGAAGAAAAATGTCGAGACTAATCCACTTACTGGTACTTTTTAAATTGTGAACAAGTCTCGAGGGGGCAACTGGTAGACACATTAATTTTGTGTCTAATTAAATTAAATGATGGTAACTCTTAATATGCAAAAAATAAAAAAAATATTTTATTTAATCTTAATATTTTGAGAGATTAAAATAATTATATTAATTAAATCTTAAGACAAGAAAATAATTGCTCATCAAATCTCAAGACAAGGAAAGAATTCTCCTCCAAGTCTCGATCTTCATGTGATGGAAATAATTCTCCACCAAATCTCAACACAAGGAAAAAATTCACCACCAAGTCTCAATCTTTAAGAGATGGAAAGAACATTCTCTTAGAAAAAGTCTTCCATATCAAGGAATTGTAGACACGATCACAACCGTTCATCTCATCAGGAGATTCTAATTGAGATTCACTCCACAACTATAGATAGAGGTGGTCTTGAAGAAGAAAAAAACACACACAAAAAAAATATTCACAAGTTGAAGAGGGAAAAGCTCTAAGTTTTTTGCTCCACCAAATTCATCCATCTTCAAGCGTTGTTCGCGGCATTCAAGGCATTCTTTAACAATCTTCAAGTTGTTCTTCGTAAAGAACTCCTTTCAATCCGCCGTCAAGTCTCAATTCCATCCAAAAACCATTTTTGAAGATTGCAATTCTGCCGAGAAAGATCAAACTCCAAGAAGTTCAACAAATCCGAAACCAAGTTCATACTGTTCTTCATTCTTCTTCAAGTCAAAAATCCGTTTAATCCAAGATCAGGTCCTAAGACCCTCAAAAAACCCTTTTTGAAGATTGAAGACCATTCAAGAAGATCAAAACCCAAAAAACCCAAAGAACTGAAGACGAAGATCATACCAATCTTCATCAACCTTCAAATCATATTCCACATCAAGTTTCCGTTCGATCCGAGATCAAGTCGTAAAGCCCTCGAATCAACATTTGTCAAATATACAAGTACTTCGAAAATCAAGATTCATCCAAAGAAGATTGACATTCAACAAGTTCAAGACGAAGCTCAAATTGTTCGTCGCAAATATCAAGTCAAGTAGATCACCAATTCAAGATCAAGCTCAACGCCCTTGGATTAACGTTCAACTCAAATACACGTGGAAGAGATCAAAATCAAATCCGCTTAAGTCAACCAAATTTCAAAATCATTTGAGAAAAGAATCAGAGGATCAAATAAAGAGATTGCACCACAATTGTACTTTAAATTTATTCAAATTTAATTTGTAATCTTTTCTTGTCTTTTAATTTCAGAGCTCAAGAATTTGTCGTTACAAATTTGGCACGCCCGGTGGGACCATCTCTACCTCTCATCTCTTTTCCAGCAAGTCTCAAAATTGAAATCACAAGAAGTCCGTGTTGCTCAACAATGGACAAGTCAATGGGGGCAACAAGTGGAGCTTCTTCGCAACCGATGATGAAAGACACACTCACACCGGGGGCAAGACATGATGCTAAAGAAGATGATCAAGCATTCTCACTAGAAGAGCAAGTTGCAGCGCTGACAAAAGTCATTGCGAATCTCACAACTCAAGCTCAAAACCGTGAAGACCACTTGAATCGCCTTCTCCAAAAGCTAGAGCGCAAAGAAGGAGTTGAAAATTCCGAAAGAAGTCACCAACAACATTGGAGTTCAAGGATGCATCAAGACTACAATCAACGAAGTTGAAGTGTCACCTCATCTCCAATAGCAAGAGCTCGTGGAAAGCGGCGATCAAAGCATGGCACATGAAAATGCTACTCAAGTAGTTGAAGCTCAAGAGTTTGATGAAGTCCTAAGTGAAAGAATCCAAGCCACTTCTCTTTTCCGAAAGCCAAATTTATCAAGGAAGGAAGCGCAATGCGCCATGACGCACACAAAGTTTGCCGAGAAAAACATTCAAGATGTTGAAGTTGGAGAAGATTCTAAGTTTTCAAGCAAACAAATCCAAGTTTCCCCGCAAGGTTTTGTCTCTGCCGATCAATTGAAGAAGCTCATTGAAGAAGTTGCAAATGATCATAAAGCTCAACACAACACAAAGCCTTACACTCAAAGAATTGAGCAATTGCAAATGTCGAAAAGCTATCAACATCCAAAGTTTCAAACATTCGATGGGACTGGAGACCCAAGACAACATGTTCCTCACTTCATTGAGACATGCAATAGTGCCGGCACTGATGGATATCTTCTAGTCAAGCAGTTTGTTCGAACCTTAGAAGACTTTGCCTTTGTTAGGTACATTAATCTTGAACCAAACTCCATTGACGGTTGGAACGATCTACAAACCGAATTCTTCAATCCATTTTATAGCACTCGGTGTACTGTAAGCATGATTGAACTTGCAAATTCTCATCAACAAGAAGACGAACCAGTGACTGAGTACATCAATAGGTGGAGAAGTCTATCCTTAAGTTGCAAAGAGAAACTATCTGAAACTTCAGCCATGGAGATTTGCATTCAAGGGATGACTTGGGGTCTCTCCTACATACTTCAAGGAATCAAACCAAGAAACTTTGAAGAGTTGGCGACGCGTGCGCATGACATTGAAAAAAGTGTAAACTCTATTAAAAAAGAAAACTCAGCCCATGGCCTTGATATTGAAAGTGATGATACATATGACGACGATGACAATGAAGAGGGCGCGCCGTCAAGTTTTGTTCCAATCAATATGCTCCTTGATACGAGCTTAAACTATCTCAAATATTCAACTTAAGTGCCAAAATATATGCTCCTTGATACGAGCTTAAACTATATCAAATTCTCAAATTAAGTGCCAAAATATATGCTCCTTGATACGAGCCTAAACTATCTCAAAGCTTCAAATTAAATGCCAAAATGTATACTCGATAAGAGTATAAACTATCAACATTGTCCTTAACATGAGTATAAACTGTTTGCATATCCAAACTCAAAATTAATTCTTTCAGCTTTCAAAGCAAATGATCAAGTCTCCTAGACACGAGCCAAAAGGTCTACAAATCATTCAAGTCTTCAAAACAAATGCACAATTCTCCTAGACACGAGCCAAAAGGTCTATAAATCCTTCAAGTCAAAGCCTCCTAGATATGAGATAAAACTGTCTACAAATGTCTGAATCAAATGCTCCATGGCGCACGAGCTTAAACTGCACGTTACTCTTGTCCCGCATGAGTAGAAACTGTGTACGGCACTCCCTTTAAATCAATCTTGGTTTCTTTTGAACTACGTTATGACTTGATTACTTCATTGGATACGTAGGCAGCTAGGAGTTCATTTTTAGCCCAGTCATATCAGAAAAAAAATGCTCATGCAACATTCAAGTTGATGGATCCAATGATGAAGCTCACAAATGTACTAAACTCATTAAGTGGATTTATGGTGGTTGAATTGAAGCACGAAAATAAGAAGAAGAAAAATGTCGAGACTAATCCACTTACTGGTACTTTTTAAATTGTGAACAAGTCTCGAGGGGGCAACTGGTAGACACATTAATTTTGTGTCTAATTAAATTAAATGATGGTAACTCTTAATATGCAAAAAATAAAAAAAAATATTTTATTTGATCTTAATATTTTGAGAGATTAAAATAATTATATTAATTAAATCTTAAGACAAGAAAATAATTGCTCATCAAATCTCAAGACAAGGAAAGAATTCTCCTCCAAGTCTCGATCTTCATGTGATGGAAATAATTCTCCACCAAATCTCAACACAAGGAAAAAATTCACCACCAAGTCTCAATCTTTAAGAGATGGAAAGAACATTCTCTTAGAAAAAGTCTTCCATATCAAGGAATTGTAGACACGATCACAACCGTTCATCTCATCAGGAGATTCTAATTGAGATTCACTCCACAACTATAGATAGAGGTGGTCTTGAAGAAGAAAAAAACACACACAAAAAAAATATTCACAAGTTGAAGAGGGAAAAGCTCTAAGTTTTTTGCTCCACCAAATTCATCCATCTTCAAGCGTTGTTCGCGGCATTCAAGGCATTCTTTAACAATCTTCAAGTTGTTCTTCGTAAAGAACTCCTTTCAATCCGCCGTCAAGTCTCAATTCCATCCAAAAACCATTTTTGAAGATTGCAATTCTGCCGAGAAAGATCAAACTCCAAGAAGTTCAACAAATCCGAAACCAAGTTCATACTGTTCTTCATTGTTCTTCAAGTCATAAATCCGTTTAATCCAAGATCAGGTCCTAAGACCCTCAAAAAACCCTTTTTTAAGATTGAAGACCATTCAAGAAGATCAAAACCCAAAAAACCCAAAGAACTGAAGACGAAGATCATACCAATCTTCATCAACCTTCAAATCATATTCCACATCAAGTTTCCGTTCGATCCGAGATCAAGTCGTAAAGCCCTCGAATCAACATTTGTCAAATATACAAGTACTTCGAAAATCAAGATTCATCCAAAGAAGATTGACATTCAACAAGTTCAAGACGAAGCTCAAATTGTTCGTCGCAAATATCAAGTCAAGTAGATCACCAATTCAAGATCAAGCTCAACGCCCTTGGATTAACGTTCAACTCAAATACACGTGGAAGAGATCAAAATCAAATCCGCTTAAGTCAACCAAATTTCAAAATCATTTGAGAAAAGAATCAGAGGATCAAATAAAGAGATTGCACCACAATTGTACTTTAAATTTATTCAAATTTAATTTGTAATCTTTTCTTGTCTTTTAATTTCAGAGATCAAGAATTTGTCGTTACAAATTTGGCACGCCCGGTGGGACCATCTCTACCTCTCATCTCTTTTCCAGCAAGTCTCAAAATTGAAATCACAAGAAGTCCGTGTTGCTCAACAATGGACAAGTCAATGGGGGCAACAAGTGGAGCTTCTTCGCAACCGATGATGAAAGACACACTCACACCGGGGGCAAGACATGATGCTAAAGAAGATGATCAAGCATTCTCACTAGAAGAGCAAGTTGCAGCGCTGACAAAAGTCATTGCGAATCTCACAACTCAAGCTCAAAAACGTGAAGACCACTTGAATCGCCTTCTCCAAAAGCTAGAGCGCAAAGAAGGAGTTGAAAATTCCGAAAGAAGTCACCAACAACATTGGAGTTCAAGGATGCATCAAGACTACAATCAACGAAGTTGAAGTGTCACCTCATCTCCAATAGCAAGAGCTCGTGGAAAGCGGCGATCAAAGCATGGCACATGAAAATGCTACTCAAGTAGTTGAAGCTCAAGAGTTTGATGAAGTCCTAAGTGAAAGAATCCAAGCCACTTCTCTTTTCCGAAAGCCAAATTTATCAAGGAAGGAAGAGCAATGCGCCATGATGCACACAAAGTTTGCCGAGAAAAACATTCAAGATGTTGAAGTTGGAGAAGATTCTAAGTTTTCAAGCAAACAAATCCAAGTTTTCCCGCAAGGCCTTGTCTCTGCCGATCAATTGAAGAAGCTCATTGAAGAAGTTGCAAATGATCATAAAGCTCAACACAAGACTTCCAAATTTTACACAAAGCCTTACACTCAAAGAATTGAGCAATTGCAAATGTCGAAAAGCTATCAACCTCCAAAGTTTCAAACATTCGATGGGACTGGAGACCCAAGACAACATGTTTCTCACTTCATTGAGACATGCAAAAGTGCCGGCACTGACGGAGATGTTCTAGTCAAGCAGATTGTCCGAACCTTAGAAGACTTTGCCTTTGATAGGTACATTAATCTTGAACCAAACTTCATTGACGGTTGGAACGATCTACAAACCGAATTCTTCAATCCATTCTATAGCACTCGGTGTACTGTAAGCATGATTGAACTTGAAATTCTCATCAACAAGAAGACGAACCAGTGACTGAGTACATCAATAGGTGGAGAAGTCTATCCTTAAGTTGCAAAGAGAAACTATCTGAAACTTCAGCCATGGAGATTTGCATTCAAGGGATGACTTAGGGTCTCTCCTACATACTTCAAGGAATCAACCCAAGAAACTTTGAAGAGTTGGCGACGCGTGCGCATGACATTGAAAAAAGTGTAAACTCTATTAAAGAAGAAAACTCAGCCCATGGCCTTGATATTGAAAGTGATGATACATATGACGACGATGACAATGAAGAGGGCGCGCCATCAAGTTTTGTTCTAATCAATATGCTCCTTGATACGAGCTTAAACTATCTCCAATATTCAACTTAAGTGCCAAAATATAAGCTCCCTGATACGAGCTTAAACTATCTCAAATTCTCAAATTAAGTGCCAAAATATATGCTCCTTGATACGAGCCTAAACTATCTCAAAGCTTCAAATCAAGTGCCAAAATATATACTCGATAAGAGTATAAACTATCAACATTGTCCTTAACATGAGTATAAACTGTTTGCATATCCAAACTCAAAATTCATTCTTTCAGCCTTCAAAGCAAAAGATCAAGTCTCCTAGACACGAGCCAAAAGGTCTACAAATCATTCAAGTCTTCAAAACAAATGCACAAGTCTCTTAGACACGAGCCAAAAGGTCTATAAATCCTTCAACTCAAAGCCTCCTAGATATGAGATAAAACTGTCGACTAATGTCTGAATCAAATGCTCCATGGCGCACGAGCTTAAACTGCACGTTACTCTTGTCCCGCATGAGTAGAAACTGTGTACGGCACTCCCTTTAAATCAATCTTGGTTTCTTTTGAACTACGTTATGACTTGATTACTTCATTGGATACGTAGGCAGCTAGAAGTTCATTTTTAGCCTAGTCATATCGGAAAAAACAATGCTCATGCAACATTCAAGTTGATGGATCCAATGATGAAGCTCACAAATGTACTAAACTCATGAAGTAGATTTATGGTGGTTGAATTGAAGCACGAAAATAAGAAGAAGAAAAATGTCGAGACTTATCCACTTACTGGTACTTTTTAAATTGTGAACAAGTCTCGAGGGGGCAACTGGTAGACACATTAATTTTGTGTCTAATTAAATTAAATGATGGTAACTCTTAAGATGCAAAAAATAAAATATATATTTTATTTAATCTTAATATTTTGAGAGATTAAAATAATTATATTAATTAAATCTTAAGACAAGAAAATAATTGCTCATTAAATCTCAAGACAAGGAAAGAATTCTCCTCCAAGTCTCGATCTTCATGTGATGGAAATAATTCTCCACAAAATCTCAACACAAGGAAAAAATTCACCACCAAGTCTCAATCTTTAAGAGATGGAAAGAACATTCCCTTAGATAAAGTCTTCCATATCAAGGAATTATAGACAAGATCACAACCATTCATCTCATCAGGAGATTCTAATTGAGATTCACTCCACATCTATAAATAGAGGTGGTCTTGAAGAAGAAAAAAACACACACAAAAAAAATATTCACAAGTTGAAGAGGGAAAAGCTCTAAGTTTTTTGCTCCACCAAATTCATCCATCTTCAAGCGTTGTTCGCGGCATTCAAGGCATTCTTTAACAATCTTCAAGTTGTTCTTCGTAAAGAACTCCTTTCAATCCGCCGTCAAGTCTCAATTCCATCCAAAAACCATTTTTGAAGATTGCAATTCTGCCGAGAAAGATCAAACTCCAAGAAGTTCAACAAATCCGAAACCAAGTTCATACCGTTCTTCATTCTTCTTCAAGTCAAAAATCCGCTTAATCCAAGATCAAGTCCTAAGACCCTCAAAAAACCCTTTTTGAAGATTGAAGTCCATTCAAGAAGATCAAAACCCAAAAAACCCAAAGAACTGAAGACGAATATCATACCAATCTTCATCAACCTTCAAATCAAATTCCACATCAAGTTTCCGTTCGATCCGAGATCAAGTCGTAAAGCCCTCGAATCAACATTTGTCAAATATACAAGTACTTCGAAAATCAAGATTCATCCAAAGAAGATTGACATTCAACAAGTTCAAGACGAAGCTCAAATTGTTCGTCGCAAATATCAAGTCAAGTAGATCATCAATTCAAGATCAAGCTCAAGGCCCTTGGATTAACGTTCAACTCAAATACACGTGGAAGAGATCAAAATCAAATTCGCTTAAGTCAACCAAATTTCAAAATCATTTCAGAAAAGAATCAGAGGATCAAATAAAGAGATTGCACCACAATTGTACTTTAAATTTATTCAAATTTAATTTGTAATCTTTTCTTGTCTTTTATCTTCAGAGATCAAGAATTTGTCGTTACAAATTTGGCACGCCCGGTGGGACCATCTCTACCTCTCATCTCTTTTCCAGCAAGTCTCAAAATTGAAATCACAAGAAGTCTGTGTTGCTCAACAATGGACAAATCAATGGGGGCAACAAGTGGAGCTTCTTCGCAACCGATGATGAAAGATACACTCACACCGGGGGCAAGACATGATGCTAAAGAAGATGATCAAGCATTCTCACTAGAAGAGCAAGTTGCAGCGCTGACAAAAGTCATTGCGAATCTCACAACTCAAGCTCAAAAACGTGAAGACCACTTGAATCGCCTTCTCCAAAAGCTAGAGCGCAAAGAAGGAGTTGAAAATTCCGAAAGAAGTCACCAACAACATTGGAGTTCAAGGATGCATCAAGACTACAATCAACGAAGTTGAAGTGTCACCTCATCTCCAATAGCAAGAGCTCGTGGAAAGCGGCGATCAAAGCATGGCACATGAAAATGCTACTCAAGTAGTTGAAGCTCAAGAGTTTGATGAAGTCCTAAGTGAAAGAATCCAAGCCACTTCTCTTTTCCGAAAGCCAAATTTATCAAGGAAGGAAGAGCAATGCGCCATGATGCACACAAAGTTTGCCGAGAAAAACATTCAAGATGTTGAAGTTGGAGAAGATTCTAAGTTTTCAAGCAAACAAATCCAAGTTTTCCCGCAAGGCCTTGTCTCTGCCGATCAATTGAAGAAGCTCATTGAAGAAGTTGCAAATGATCATAAAGCTCAACACAAGACTTCCAAATTTTACACAAAGCCTTACACTCAAAGAATTGAGCAATTGCAAATGTCGAAAAGCTATCAACCTCCAAAGTTTCAAACATTCGATGGGACTGGAGACCCAAGACAACATGTTTCTCACTTCATTGAGACATGCAATAGTGCCGGCACTGATGGAGATGTTCTAGTCAAGCAGATTGTCCGAACCTTAGAAGACTTTGCCTTTGATAGGTACATTAATCTTGAACCAAACTTCATTTACGGTAGGAACGATCTACAAACCGAATTCTTCAATCCATTCTATAGCACTCGGTGTACTGTAAGCATGATTGAACTTGAAATTCTCATCAACAAGAAGACGAACCAGTGACTGAGTACATCAATAGGTGGAGAAGTCTATCCTTAAGTTGCAAAGAGAAACTATCTGAAACTTCAGCCATGGAGATTTGCATTCAAGGGATGACTTAGGGTCTCTCCTACATACTTCAAGGAATCAACCCAAGAAACTTTGAAGAGTTGGCGACGCGTGCGCATGACATTGAAAAAAGTGTAAACTCTATTAAAGAAGAAAACTTAGACCATGGCCTTGATATTGAAAGTGATGATACATATGACGACGATGACAATGAAGAGGGCGCGCCATCAAGTTTTGTTCTAATCAATATGCTCCTTGATACGAGCTTAAACTATCTCCAATATTCAACTTAAGTGCCAAAATATATGCTCCTTGATACGAGCTTAAACTATCTCAAATTCTCAAATTAAGTGCCAAAATATATGCTCCTTGATACGAGCCTAAACTATCTCAAAGCTTCAAATGAAGTGCCAAAATGTATACTCGACAAGAGTATAAACTATCAACATTGTCCTTAACATGAGTATAAACTGTTTGCATATCCAAACTCAAAATTCATTCTTTCAGCCTTCAAAGCAAAAGATCAAGTCTCCTAGACACGAGCCAAAAGGTCTACAAATCATTCAAGTCTTCAAAACAAATGCACAAGTCTCTTAGACACGAGCCAAAAGGTCTATAAATCCTTCAACTCAAAGCCTCCTAGATATGAGATAAAACTGTCGACTAATGTCTGAATCAAATCTCCATGGCACACGAGCTTAAACTGCACGTTACTCTTGTCCCGCATGAGTAGAAACTGTGTACGGCACTCCCTTTAAATCAATCTTGGTTTCTTTTGAACTACGTTATGACTTGATTACTTCATTGGATAAGTAGGCAGCTAGAAGTTCATTTTTAGCCCAGTCATATCGGAAAAAACAATGCTCATGCAACATTCAAGTTGATGGATCCAATGATGAAGCTCACAAATGTACTAAACTCATGAAGTAGATTTATGGTGGTTGAATTGAAGCACGAAAATAAGAAGAAGAAAAATGTCGAGACTTATCCACTTACTGGTACTTTTTAAATTGTGAACAAGTCTCGAGGGGGCAACTGGTAGACACATTAATTTTGTGTCTAATTAAATTAAATGATGGTAACTCTTAAGATGCAAAAAATAAAATATATATTTTATTTAATCTTAATATTTTGAGAGATTAAAATAATTATATTAATTAAATCTTAAGACAAGAAAATAATTGCTCATCAAATCTCAAGACAAGGAAAGAATTCTCCTCCAAGTCTCGATCTTCATGTGATGGAAATAATTCTCCACAAAATCTCAACACAAGGAAAAAATTCACCACCAAGTCTCAATCTTTAAGAGATGGAAAGAACATTCCCTTAGATAAAGTCTTCCATATCAAGGAATTATAGACAAGATCACAACCATTCATCTCATCAGGAGATTCTAATTGAGATTCACTCCACATCTATAAATAGAGGTGGTCTTGAAGAAGAAAAAAACACACACAAAAAAAATATTCACAAGTTGAAGAGGGAAAAGCTCTAAGTTTTTTGCTCCACCAAATTCATCCATCTTCAAGCGTTGTTCGCGGCATTCAAGGCATTCTTTAACAATCTTCAAGTTGTTCTTCGTAAAGAACTCCTTTCAATCCGCCGTCAAGTCTCAATTCCATCCCAAAACCGTTTTTGAAGATTGCAATTCTGCCGAGAAAGATCAAACTCCAAGAAGTTCAACAAATCCGAAACCAAGTTCATACCGTTCTTCATTCTTCTTCAAGTCAAAAATCCGTTTAATCCAAGATCAAGTCCTAAGACCCTCAAAAAACCCTTTTTGAAGATTGAAGTCCATTCAAGAAGATCAAAACCCAAAAAACCCAAAGAACTGAAGACGAAGATCATACCAATCTTCATCAACCTTCAAATCAAATTCCAAATCAAGTTTCCGTTCGATCCGAGATCAAGTCGTAAAGCCCTCGAATCAACATTTGTCAAATATACAAGTACTTCGAAAATCAAGATTCATCCAAAGAAGATTGACATTCAACAAGTTCAAGACGAAGATCAAATTGTTCGTCGCAAATATCAAGTCAAGTAGATCATCAATTCAAGATCAAGCTCAACGCCCTTGGATTAACGTTCAACTCAAATACACGTGGAAGAGATCAAAATCAAATCCGCTTAACTCAACCAAATTTCAAAATCATTTGAGAAAAGAATCAGGGGATCAAATAAAAAGATTGCACCACAATTGTACTTTAAATTTATTCAAATTTAATTTGTAATCTTTTCTTGTCTTTTAATTTCAGAGATCAAGAATTTGTAGTTACAAATTTGGCACGCCCGGTGGGACCATCTCTACCTCTCATCTCTTTTCCAGCAAGTCTCAAAATTGAAATCACAAGAAGTCTGTGTTGCTCAACAATGGACAAGTCAATGGGGGCAACAAGTGGAGCTTCTTCGCAACCGATGATGAAAGATACACTCACACCGGGGGCAAGACATGATGCTAAAGAAGATGATCAAGCATTCTCACTAGAAGAGCAAGTTGCAGCGCTGACAAAAGTCATTGCGAATCTCACAACTCAAGCTCAAAAACGTGAAGACCACTTGAATCGCCTTCTCCAAAAGCTAGAGCGCAAAAAAGGAGTTGAAAATTCCGAAAGAAGTCACCAACAACATTGGAGTTCAAGGATGCATCAAGACTACAATCAACGAAGTTGAAGTGTCACCTCATCTCCAAAAGCAAGAGCTCGTGGAAAGCGGCAATCAAAGCATGACACATGAAAATGCTACTCAAGGAGTTGAAGCTCAAGAGTTTGATGAAGTCCTAAGTGAAAGAATCCAAGCCACTTCTCTTTTCCGAAAGCCAAATTTATCAAGGAAGGAAGAGCAATGCGCCATGATGCACACAAAGTTTTCCGAGAAAAACATTCAAGATGTTGAAGTTGGAGAAGATTCTAAGTTTTCAAGCAAACAAATCCAAGTTTCCCCGCAAGGCCTTGTCTCTGCCGATCAATTGAAGAAGCTCATTGAACAAGCTGCAAATGATCATAAAGCTCAACACAAGACTTTCAAATTTTACACAAAGCCTTACACTCAAAGAATTGAGCAATTGCAAATGTCGAAAAGCTATCAACCTCCAAAGTTTCAAACATTCGATGGGACTGGAGACCCAAGACAACATGTTCCTCACTTCATTGAGACATGCAATAGTGCCGGCACTGATGGAGATGTTCTAGTCAAGTAGTTTGTTCGAACCTTAGAAGACTTTGCCTTTGATAGGTACATTAATCTTGAACCAAACTCCATTGACGGTTGGAACGATCTACAAACCGAATTCTTCAATCCATTTTATAGCACTCGGTGTACTGTAAGCATGATGGAACTTGCAAATTCTCATCAACAAGAAGACGAACCAGTGACTGAGTACATCAATAGGTGGAGAAGTCTATCCTTAAGTTGCAAAGAGAAACTATCTGAAACTTCAGCCATGGAGATTTGCATTCAAGGGATGACTTAGGGTCTCTCCTACATACTTCAAGGAATCAACCCAAGAAACTTTGAAGAGTTGGCGACGCGTGCGCATGACATTGAAAAAAGTGTAAACTCTATTAAAGAAGAAAACTCAACCCATGGCCTTGATATTGAAAGTGATGATACATATGACGACGATGACAATGAAGAGGGCGCGCCATCAAGTTTTGTTCTAATCAATATGCTCCTTGATAGGAGCTTAAACTATCTCCAATATTCTACTTAAGTGCCATAATATATGCTCCTTGATACGAGCTTAAACTATCTCAAATTCTCAAATTAAGTGCCAAAATATATGCTCCTTGATACGAGCCTAAACTATCTCAAAGCTTCAAATTAAGTGCCAAAATGTATACTCGATAAGAGTATAAACTATCAACATTGTCCTTAACATGAGTATAAACTGTTTGCATATCCAAACTCAAAATTAATTCTTTCAGCCTTCAAAGCAAAAGATCAATTCTCCTAGACACGAGCCAAAAGGTCTACAAATCATTCAAGTCTTCAAAACAAATGCACAAGTCTCCTAGACACGAGCCAAAAGGTCTATAAATCCTTCAACTCAAAGCCTCCTAGATATGAGATAAAACTGTCGACTAATGTCTGAATCAAATGCTCCATGGCGCACGAGCTTAAACTGCACGTTACTCTTGTCCCGCATGAGTAGAAACTGTGTACGGCACTCCCTTTAAATCAATCTTGGTTTCTTTTGAACTACGTTATGACTTGATTACTTCATTGGATACGTAGGCAGCTAGAAATTCATTTTTAGCCCAGTCATATCGGAGAAAACAATGCTCATGCAACATTCAAGTTGATGGATCCAATGATGAAGCTCACAAATGTACTAAACTCATGAAGTGGATTTATGGTGGTTGAATTGAAGCACGAAAATAAGAAGAAGAAAAATGTCGAGACTTATCCACTTACTGGTACTTTTTAAATTGTGAACAAGTCTCGAGGGGGCAACTGGTAGACACATTAATTTTGTGTCTAATTAAATTAAATGATGGTAACTCTTAAGATGCAAAAAATAAAATATATATTTTATTTAATCTTAATATTTTGAGAGATTAAAATAATTATATTAATTAAATCTTAAGACAAGAAAATAATTGCTCATCAAATCTCAAGACAAGGAAAGAATTCTCCTCCAAATCTCGATCTTCATGTGATGGAAATAATTCTCCACCAAATCTCAACACAAGGAAAAAATTCACCACCAAGTCTCAATCTTTGAGAAATGGAAAGAACATTCTCTTAGATAAAGTCTTCCATATCAAGGAATTGTAGACAAGATCACAACCGTTCATCTCATCAGGAGATTCTAATTGAGATTCACTCCACATCTATAAATAGAGGTGGTCTTGAAGAAGAAAAAAACACACAAAAAAAAATATTCACAAGTTGAAGAGGGAAAAGCTCTAAGTTTTTTGCTCCACCAAATTCATCCATCTTCAAGCGTTGTTCGCGGCATTCAAGGTATTCTTTAACAATCTTCAAGGTGTTCTTCGTAAAGAACTCCTTTCAATCCGCCGTCAAGTCTCAATTCCATCCAAAAACCGTTTTTGAAGATTGCAATTCTGCCAAGAAAGATCAAACTCCAAGAAGTTCAACAAATCCGAAACCAAGTTCATACCGTTCTTCATTCGTCTTCAAGTCAAAAATCCGTTTAATCCAAGATCAAGTCCTAAGACCCTCAAAAAACCCTTTTTGAAGATTGAAGTTCATTCAAGAAGATCAAAACCTAAAAAATCCAAAGAAATGAAGACGAAGATCATACCAATCTTCATCAACCTTCAAATCAAATTCCAAGTCAAGTATCCGTTCGATCCGAGATCAAGCCGTAAAGCCTCGAATCAACGTTTGTTAAATATCCATGTACTTTGAAAATTAAGATTTCTCCAAAGAAGATTGACATTCAACAAGTTCAATACGAAGATCAAATTGTTCGTCGCAAATATCAAGTCAAGTAAATCGTCAATTCAAGATCAAGCTCAACGCCCTTGGATTAACAGTTAACTCAAATACACGTGGAAGAGATCAAAATCAAATTCACTCAAGCCAACCAAATTTCAAAATCATTTGAGAAAAGAATCAGGGGATTAAATACAGAGATTGCACCACAATTGTACTTTAAATTTATTCAAATTTACTTTGTAATCTTTTCTTGTCTTTTAATTTCAGAGATCAAGAATTTGTCGTTACAATAATAACCAAAGACAATCACAACTGTGGAACTAGATTAGTTAAGTGAATAAGGCAAAACAATAATTAAGATATTCACAACAAGATTGTAAAATAGATTCTATCAGCCAATATTATTCTAACATCAAGGATCAAAATTTCGCGCCGTTTCGTACGAAACGGCCGAAAATTTTTGGATTTTCAGCTTATGGATACGAAACTGCACCCAAGTCTCGAACTTGCTCTGTTTCCTCGAAAACGGCGCCGTTTCGTACGTTTCGTACGAAATCAAGAGAAACTTTGAAAAATTCGAAACATTCAGTAGTAATAATAAAAAGAGCTGTTGATAAATAAACAGAGAATTTTTTTTTTCAATTGAGCCTAATTTAAGCAACAAAATCTCAAAAAAACAGGAAACTAATATAGCAATACATATCACAATATAGAAGAACAAAATTTCCAAACTCTAAAACTTATTCATCCTTATCAATTTACAATATACAAGAACCCAAACCCTACAATACAGAGTAGACTGATTTTGGACCAAAAATTATCCTAAGGTACGATTCTTGTACTTCAATTGAATGTGAATATATATTTGACCTTGTGCATGGAACTTTTCTTGAAGTAATTGTAATTCCTTGAGATTGATTTGTATTGCAGTCCCTTGCTTGATGCAATCTTCTTTTTTTGCTTTATGCACTATTCATGAATTATGAATATGTGATCAATAAGTTGAAGCAGCAACAAATTTCTTCAATTTTTCATGTTATATATGGCTGAAACTTGAATGGGAATTGAAATCTTAGGAGAGATATGAATAGAGAAGAAGAAGAACAATAAAGCATAAAAAAAGTGGAGCAAATAATATAACAGGAAGAAGGAGTGTTAGGAGATAAATATATATATTTAATAGTATAATAGTGATTTTTTGGTCTTGGAAGTTGGAAGAGTTCCCACGCCATCATCACAGTAATAGCACATGTCCCTTTCAAGTTTCAACTTTTCTTTTTCTTGTCCTACTTTTTACTTTTTTTTAGAAGAGTTTTTACTTTATATGTTTGTATGTTACATCTCCCAATGTTTGTATGTATATATATATAAAACGTACACCACACAATATTTGTATGTATATATTTTTTGTTAAGAGTATATATATATATATATATATGCTACATGTGCATATTAGATTGCTAAATACATGTTTGTGCATTGCCTATACTGTGCATATTTTAAGAGAGCTGTTGATGATTCTAGATTTTTTTTTTGTTTTTTTACTATGTAAGTACACAGATACATAGGCAGACTTTATATTTTCTCAATATATTTTTGTTTTAACTTATACACAACTGATTAATCTATTATTTGTAGATATGGCTTCAAATACAACTAAAGGGCGTAAGCGAGACATAGGATGGGAGCATGGTGAAATGATAGACAACAATCGTCGATGGACCAAGTGCAACTATTGTGGAAAGGAAATGAGAGGCTCAGGCGTGTCCCGGTTGAAACAACACATAGCGGGTGGCTTTTCAAATGTTGAAAAATGTGAAAAATGTCCAATAGCTATCTCTAATGCCATGAGAGCGCATCTTGATGGTCAAAGAAGAGAAAATGAAGAAGTAGTGGCAGAAAGGGCAGCACTTAGAGAGACATTAATGGAACCTATACGAAGAAGGCATGGTTTGGTCGATGAATTAAGTGAAGATGAATCTGATGAGGAGATAGACTTGACAGAGAGGGAACGCCTAAATATTGCTAAGCAACGGTCAATTGAAGACTTACATGAAAAATAATTTGGTCAAAATAAAGCTAAATCACATATGTCACATCAAGGAGCTTCTTCATCTAGTCGTGCTCAACAAAAAAATATGCCTTCTTTGAGAAAAAGTGGTGGTAAGTTCAAGAGAAAGTCGGATTTCTTTGGCGGGAAATATAAGAGTTTGGACATACATGAGTTGGATCCTTATACCTACAGAAATCGCGAGTGCATGCAGCAAAAGATTCCAAATATGCTGACAAGTAATAGCTCATTCAAGATTGCAAAGCATGCCATCGGTAAGTGGTTCATATTTAGCAATATTCCCCCTAATGCAGCTGCTAATCCATACTATCAAGCTGCGATTGATGAAATTGCTAGAGCAGGGGTTGGAGTGAAAGGTCCGACGCCATATGAGATCACTGGACCAATTTTAGATGCAGAGATTAATGAGATTCAAGAATATGTCAATAGCTTTAAGAAAAAGTGGGAAGCTTATGGGGTGACCATAATGTGTGATGGATGGAGTTCACCAACAAAGTTATCCATAATCAATTTTCTGATTTATTGTGATGGAAAAGTTGTATTTCATAAATCTGTTAACGCTTCAGGTCGTATTCAGGATGCCAATTACATTTATGAGCTCATGGATGATGTTGTGGAGGAGATTGGTGAAAAATATGTTGTTCAAGTGATAACCGATAACGGTTCTGCATATAAGAAAGCCGGAGAGCTGTTGATGAGAAAGAGGAAACATTTGTATTGGACTCCTTGCGCTTGTCATTGTATTGACCTTATGTTAGAAGATTTTGCTGAAAAAACAACTATCAAAGAAATCATTGACAATGCAAAAAGGATTTCCAATTTCATATACAACCATCACAAGGTACTTGCTATTATGAGAAGATATACCAATGGGAAAGAGTTACTGCGACCGGGTGCAACACGATTTGCCACTAATTATATTGCATTGGAAAGCCTTGTTGCGCAGAAGCTAAATCTTCAAAGGATGTTCACTTCAGAAGATTGGGCAAAAAATGCTGCTAGCAAAGATCCATCAGGGAAAAAGATAGAAGATTTGATTTTGAACAATTCTTTTTGGAAAACTGCTAATAATGTTTGTACTTTGCATTCACCGGTTTCAGGAGTCTTACGTCTGATGGATGGTGAGAAACAAGCTACCATGGGTTATGTTTATGAAGGAATGCGCCTCAGTAAGTTAACTATTCAATTGACTTTACCAAGATCACATAAGAAATATTGTGATATCATGGAGAAGCGCATGAAAAATCAAATGATACGTGATATTCATCTTGCAGGTAACACCTTTAATTTTAAACTTCTTTTCTTATAAGTGTTTTATCAATAAAATAAAATATATATTAATTTATTTGGTGTTATTCTTAAAGCTTATTACTTAAATCCTGCGTACCATTATGAGTTGGAGCTTTCAAATAAACAAGAACTTTTAGATGCACTCAAAAGAGTGGTGGAAAAACTTGAACCGGATGCTAATAATGCTGCAGAAGCTCTTTCAGAGGTATATTCTATTTAAATTTTATTTGTAAAATATATTCAAATTAAAGAGAAAAATAACTTGAGCTTAACTTTGTTTGTTTATAGGGAAAATACTTCCAGGAGGCTATGTATGCGTTTGGTGATTTTACTGCAATAAGAGCAAGGACAAAAACTGATCCTGGTAATGTTTAATTTTATTTTAGTTAAACTTATACTAGAACTACTCTATAGTTTTATCTTTTGACATTTCAGCGGAGTGGTGGTTTACGTATGGTTCAGATGCTCCGAAGTTGAGGAAAGTAGCTTTAAAAATATTATCTCAAACTGCTTCATCGAGTGGTTGTGAGCGAAATTGGAGCACGTTTTCTCTTATACACACAAAAACTCGAAATCGCCTCAACTACCAAAAGTTGGAGAGGTTGGTTTATGTTCATTATAATATGAGACTTAAGTTGCGCCATCTCATGAAGGATAAGAAAAAAGTCGATCGTGATTTTAATCCAATTGACTTAAGTACTATTTTCGATGATGATGAAGTTATGTCAGAATGGTTAGATGATCCTGGAGATGCACTCTTAGATGAACTTGATGGTGATGAACAACCTCCTAGGCCTAATACTTTTTTGGCTACTTGGACTGAAAGACTAAGTGACCCTTCATTAGAAAGTGTAAGGACAAGTCAAAGGGGCACTAGAGTACCAAATATTGTTAACTTGAATGACGAGGATGATGGATCAATGATGTCATTAGGAGACGAAAGTGATAAAGATATTGAAGATGATCATGATGTAGCTATCGCCCACGGCGGTGGTAGTGCTAGAAATGAAAGTGCTTGCAATGACACAATTGGTCCGACCAATTTCAATGAACCACAAGGCATATATTTCACCGAGGAGCAATATTTTGAGTATGCCACCCAAGATGAGGATCACGGTAGTCGTCGATCAAGAGTTTAATCACACTTTTTCAGTGGACTAGGTACGAATATTGATTATTGGTCAAGATTCTTAATATGAAGATTTGTAGTATATTTAAATAATAAACTGCTAATATGTTTTTTTCCTTTTTTTTTTTTTGCAGATCACAAGTATGTTTGTGATGTGGCCATCTTTTGGAGAGTAGTTAGTTCATATTAGAAATCAAAACTCATCGGCTTGAACACTTTTGTTTTTTTTTCTTTAATTATTAGGATAAGCTATCAACAATTCAACGGATTTAGTTTTTATATTTGTGCAATTGAATTTCAAAACACTTTTCTTTTTAACTAGTATTGAATTTTATCAACTATTTGTATGTTATAGATGGAGTTTCTATTGATTATTCCCTATTGCTAAACGAAAAAAGACAAGTTTGATATGTTTTTTGAATGTTCTTATGAGTTTTATTTCATGTCTTTCTTTTTATATTGGGTTTTTAGTGGTTGCACAACATTTTCGAAACTTTTCGAAACGTTTCCGAAATTTCTCGAAACGTTTCTTAAATTTGATAATCCGAAACTTACATCCGTACCGAAATTTTGATCCTTGTCTAACATTGAACTTCTAACATTGTTAGAATACTTGCACTTTTCATAGAGCAAAGTCAGCGTGATGATTTAGAATTCCTTGGATATGTATTCCACCTTTTTAGTTTTGTCTTACTTAACTTGTATTATTAATTATGATTTGGTTGTAATGGATTTTATTTAAATAATGTTGAATTTTGGAGTTAATTCTTGTAATTTCTTTGTTTGATAATGTCAATTTAATTTTGTTAAAAGCACCAATTATTAGTTTTTCACATCTTCATTTTTTGAGTTCCAATAGGTTTTAATTTCATGAAAAAGATAAATCAAAAGGTTTCAAAGTGTTCTGAATCAATTTTTGTCGCCCTATAAAGTCCTGCTAAATATGTTTTTCATTGCACAGGGAAGTGTCACAAATGACATTAAATAGGTGTTTATGTAATTTTGGCTCTGTAACTGTAAGTAGTATACTTTCTTTGCACGCGAACCGGGGTGTTAGCTGGAAATTATTAATGAAAAAGGAATCATTTTAGTTTCCCAAATATTACGGGTCAATTCAACAGTCGTATAAAAATTGATTAAAAAATGACTTTATTTCGGGTACCAAATCCAAATATATATAAAATTGACACTTGGAGAAGTGTAATTAGCTCTATGTATAGAGATGGGTGCTCTTAAATTTAAATTATGTTTGCTTGTTTGTGGGATTTTTCTTTTTTTAGTCTTATATTTTAGCTTGCATTTTTTTATACTAAAAATACAAATTAGGGACATTAATGTATCAGACATTGTCTTTATATATATATATATATATATATATATATATATATATATATATATATATATATCAGTGATTAATAAGTGAAAATGATAGTTAATGACTACAAGTTGCATTAAATAATGGTCAAGTTGTGTTTTTTGTTATACGAAAAATGGTCAACTTGTGTTTAATAACCAAATTTTAGTGGTTAGTTGCATCTTCCCAAAGTCAAAGTTGTTCATGTTCATTCTAAGAAATTCACATCAGAGTATACTCATCGATCATCAAGAGAAAATACACAGAAGAAAAAGAGTGAGAGACGGAATGTTGTTATGTTGTGGGTTTTGGCGAAGTACGTAAGAAGATGCACGAGCATGTATTCGATGGCGAAAATATCAATCTGAGCCAAGTGATGAAAGACGTGTACGAGAACTTCAATTTGATCTTTAAGGCCACCTTTTCTCAACACGAAAAAATTGAAAGCCAGGCTTACTCAGACTATTGCCCTGAATTTCTTCCGCTGAGAAAGGAGCTTGGATTCTTGATTACATTTACTAGATGCGTGTTGAATCAGTGCGTGGAGGAGGGTACTGGGTTGGTAATAAATCGATATTTGATTGGTATCTTGACGGATATCGAATCACACTTTGTGCCTCTCCTCGAGCGTTGTTCTAGTTTACTATCAAGGGGGGAAATAAGCCCATCAGAAGACATGGAGGTTCTTAGCATGGGGAGTTTTGAGCATATGGTATCAAGAGTCTCAAGTGCATACCTTTATGTTCTTAGTACTGATTATTTACCCTCATCGACAACGAGCTTCGTGCACAGCAGCGTCTCCATGCTAGAGTTACTGGATCAGCTCCTGGAGAATCTGAATCAATGCGATGACGTGGAAAAATATAAAAGTATAAAAACTTATGTTGAGCTCGCAAGAGGATGTTGTGTGGGTGGCCAGTACTCAATTATTCTTGAATCTGTCGCTGAAATTGCGGCATGCTATTCCTTTCTCAAAAAGTATGGGAAATTCTCTTCACCGGATAATTATTTGCAGTTCAAACAAAGTGTAGAGTCCGCAATGGGTGTTGCATTATTGAAGTTACAATATTTTGTAGATAGTCTTCCTCCTTTGACTGATAGACTTTTGAAGGTCTGTGTGGATTTCGTCCAAGATATTCTAACAAAGCTGATATACAATAATGAGGCAGCCGATCTTATGTCGTCGCCAGAGAAGAATCAATTTGAAGATCTTCACAAAGTGAACTTCCAATTTATGGTGTGTTTGTTTCTCAATTACCCCTTGGAGGAACTTGCCAACATCAAAAGGCAATTCCAAACTTTGGTGAGAGATGTAGGATCTCTGGTCTTATTGTCTTCCAATGGAAAACCCAAGGCAACAGGAACGACTGCCCTTGGGATATCTGATTTTCCCCAACAAGCTCATGTCCTTAAATATCATATCACGGACATCGTCTTGTTCACAGATAGAAACAATGAGAGAGAGAGATGAAAGGTAGTTCTATGGAGCTTGACAAAATATGTAAGAAAATGCACGAGCATGTGTTTGATAGCGAAAATATTGATCTGCGACAAGTGTTGATGAAAGACGTGTACGAGAACTTCAATTTGATCTTTAAGGCCTCCATGTCTCAATATGAAGTGTTTGGAAGGCAGGCTGCTGTGGTCTATGAATTTCGTGAGTTGAGAAAGGAGCTTGGATTCTTGATTACATTTACTAGGTGCATGTTGAAGTGGTGCATGGAGGATGGTACTACTACTACCCAGGTGATGATAAATCGAAGTTGGATTGATATCTTGGTGGATGTCAAATCACACTTTGTGGATCTCCTCCAGCGTTGTTCAGGTTTATTATCAAGAGGGAATATAAGTGGATATGAAGCAATGGAGACTCTTAGAATGGGAAGATTTGAGCATTTGGTGTCAAGAGTTTCAAATGCATCCCTTGTTGTTCTTAGTACTGATTCTTCTTCACCCTCGTCAACGAGCTTCGTGCACATCACCGAATCCATGGTAGAATTACTGGCTCAACTTCTGGAGAATCTGAACCAATTTGACTTGGAAGATAAAAGTATAAAAACTTATATCGAGAAACTAGAATTCTTGAGAAACTACCTTCAGCTCACTAGAGAATGTTGCGTGAGTGGCCAAAGTTTGAAAGAGTTCCTTATTTGTGTTGAGATTGTTGGTGAAATTGCGGCATGCTATTCATTCCTCAAAAAGTATGGTGAATTCACTTCTTTGGAGAATCATTTGCAAAACAAATTCGGTATAGAGTCAGAAATGACTGATAGACTTCGGAAAGTCTATACGAATTGCATCAAAGAGATTCTTATGAAGTTGATAAATGATGATGAAACAATCAATATAATGACACTGCAACTGAAGAATCAATTCGAAGATCTTCTCAAGTATGTAGAGAAGCTGGTGGATTTGATTCTCAATAACTACCCAAAGAATGAGGCTGAGGTGGCAACAGAAACGGCTGCTCTTAGGATAAATGATTTGCTCCAAAACGTTCATCTCCTCAAAGATCACATATTGAACAAGGCCTTGCTCCTCAATTTTGGTGGTACATGGCGAAATTCTGCCCAAAGTGATTTCTTCAATTTTCTTTTTGAGAACTTGAGGAGGGTAAATGACATTTCATTTGATGGGTTCAACACTACAAACAAGGACCTAGTTTTACTCTGGTCATTTATCCAGAATTCGGTTGGCATGCGTGCAGCACATGAGTCGAAAAGTTTTATCAACTCCACTGATCATCTTTTTCCTTCGACTGATGGACATCTGAATGGCCATGTGTGTTGCGTCAACAAAAAATTTACAGAGCTAAGAATTGACGATCTAAGGACGCAAGTGAAAAATCTGTTCGTAGATCTTCACAAGGAACTTGAATTGCTAGCCGGCCAGATTCACAGTCACTTGAGGGAGAAACTCTCAGATACTATAACACAGTACCAAACTTTGGTGGGGGATGTTGTATCTACGTTCTTGTTAATCAACGAAGAAATGAGGGGAAACGTGGCAGCACAACTGAGCATTTTAGATATATCGCAAGATATTTCTGGAAATGCTTATTCACTCAAAGAACGCATCAACCACATCTGCTGGCTCAGAACTTTGGGCAGAATCGCCCAAAATTCTTGCCAAACTAATCAACTTGGTTTCTTGAATAATCTTATTGACAAGTTGAGGGAGTTGAAGGATTTAACATTCAATTTGAAAACTTATGAGACTGGAGGGTTCCAAGCTATTCACGGGGGCTTAGTTCTATTGCTATCATTTCTACGTAATACCGTGGCCGATAATAGCGCTGCAGATGATGATGAATCGAAAGACCTTTTAACTCGTATTCATAGTGCAGCTTCTGAAGCAGAATATTTTATCAACTTATATGTGGCTGAAACCATTCCTGACTGCTGCACATTATTTTGGTTTTCTGAGTTTCAACAGCACGTGAAGCTAATTAAGTCAACTTTTTCGGATATCAGTGAGAAAAGATCAACTAATGAGATGAACGATTTCGACATTGTTGCAAGCAGCGGGGAGCCCAAACAGTTACTCCCAACAAGTGATGTGGTGGTGGGGTTTGAGAATGAGACGGTATTAATATTGGAAAGACTAGTCAGTGACTCGGAGAAGCTTGATGTTATCTCAATCATTGGGATGGCTGGATTGGGTAAAACAACTTTTGCAAGGAAATTGTACGAGGATCCTTCTATTGTTGGCCATTTTGAACTTCGTTCGTGGTGTACAGTTTCCCAGGAATACCACAAAAAAGAATTGTTGTTGACAATTTTAGGTTCTATAACTAAGCTCACGGATGATGCCTATAGACGGAGTGAAGGTGATTTATCTAAAATGCTTTACCAACAACTTACAGGGAAAAGGTACTTTATTATCTTGGATGACATTTGGGGAACGGATGCTCTAAAGTACCTAAAGCGTTTTATTTTGGTCTTATTTCATCACGGTAATAGAACATAGTAAAAGATTACAAAATGAGATCAAAACAATGCTATCCAATATTATTAACGGACTAGCTTGGTCAGGAACACTCTTTACAAGCATATTAGATAGAATAAATGAATTACAAGAGAAATGTATCGTATCGAATCGTAGGTATTCAAAGTCTCCGTGTCGAATGTCTTCGTTCGATGCGTATTAAGCACCGCTGGTTCAATGTCGTTCTGGAGGGTACCGAATTTGATGCGTACAATGGATATCGAATTCGATGCGTATTTTAGGAATCGAACGGAAATACACTCTTTAACTGCGTGTCGAATTAGGGCTATTCGATCTGAGGCGTGTCGAATGATAGATGGTTCGATGCTGACGTGTCGAGGTGGTTATCTTCCCAAAAACTGGCACAGAGCTCAAGGGGACGGGCTATTTATAGAACCCGTCCCATGGGGCCCACTAACCAATATAGAAAGGGGCATCGAATTATGCATGTTCGATGCGCGCATCGAATAAGGGCTATTCGATGCGCTAATGGGTTGGCCCAATAACCTACGTATCTTTTGTGGATTCGATGCGCGCATCGAATTCTCTCAATTCGATGCGCTTATGGGCTGACCCAATACAGAATGTATTGGGCCAATCATAAATTACCCCCATCATATAGTCCCCCCAGTTTGGGAGACGATATTAACGTGCAGATCTTCTTCCAAACTTTAATACTATATTTGGGATTACTCTGAATGGTCTTCGCCGTACATACCCAAAATTTCGGTCATATTATCAATTATTTTACTGATTTGGGATATTCCTATTCGTAATATAGTTTGGAGCTGTTCTCAGTGGTCTTATGAACGTTAATTTGACGCCTCGGATATCTGCAATTCGATGCGTGAAATAGTGCGCATCGAATTATTCTTGTTCGATGCGGTTATTCGAAACGGTCCCTCTACTGGGCCTGATGGGCCGGGCGCCATCTATATAAAGGGAACACTACCATGAGGATCTCATTTCTCTGCCAACATATTGTGCTCTTCAGGTGAGACGCATCGAATTTGCATCATTCGATGCGATCCGTATCAAACGTTCACCGATTCAATGCGATCAACATCGAATTGGGATGATTCGATGCGTTAAAATTGTGCCTTTTCTCTTGTTAGGTGTTCAGATGTGCATTTTTTAACTTGTTTCTCTCTTGTTTAGGATAATTTTAATCAAGCAAAAGCTTTTTCTACCGAAAATTCGATCAAGGTAAAATTTTTGCTTTTTATCTGCTAAGTTATTTCTTTTATCAAGTTCATGTTATGTATGTTTGAGTGATGCGCTAGAGTGTTGAGTGACGTGTTCGTCCTTAGTCAGCCTCCGTTTTAATTTATTTCAGTTCATACTCGTCAAGGATGGTGAGCGGTGAATCCACTTCTGGAAGTGAGTCGAGTACTGGCTCTAGCTCTAGTTCTATTAATAAGGGGAACCCTTCGAGTGCTCCCGCAGACCCGAGCAGAGTCGAAGTAGATGTATATGAATTAATTGATATCGTAACGGTTGACTCTCCCGCGGGTAGTGGCCATGTTGCAAGTATTGACCCAACAGTGCCCGAAATGGACAGTGATGATCCGTCCTCGTCATCATATCATGATAATCGCGCTCCAAGTGAAGGTGAAGAGGATGTAGAATATATTAATACGGAGTTCGACGATCATGTCGAGGTCCCCGGAATGGCCTACAATCAATATATATCTCGTCTTCAACATAGTCGTAGGGAGCTTCGTATAAATTTCGATATACCGGATAAGTATAGGATTGTCCTCCCCGGGCCGAATGATCGGATGCACACCCCACCGCTCGGGCATATGACTGTATTTGTCGGTCAACTCCTGAACGGTCTTCGCTTTCCTATCCCTTATGAGCTTAGATGGCTTCTTAGAAAAATAGGTGTCGTGCCCGCCCAACTCACACCGAACTCTTATGGCAATTTAATTGGTTTTATCATTGTCATGAAGGCGCTGTGCCAACCACAAAGTCCAAACGAGTTCTATGCGTTATTTGAAATTGCGAGGCGTGAAGAGGGATTTTATCATGTTAAAGCCCAAACACACCGCAAGTTTCTGAATGGTGGAGCAACTGGTTATGGGAAAGATTGGAAAAGACGATATTTTTATATCGCAGAAAGTTATAAAGGCTAGTTTAAGGGGTACCGCCGGGACTGGTATACCGGGTCAAGGTTAATGATTCCTGTCGGTGTTTCTATAACCTTATGGGACTGCGAGTTTATTCCGAATCTAGTTCGAGAACATCAATTTGATGTTAAAAAACTAATCGAACATCGAGTCCTCTCACTAGCTGGTTTATCCCCAGTGAAATAAACCGGAAGGATGACTCTCGGTATAATTGCATAACTCTTTTGGTATCTTTGACTTATGCATGTTATGATTCTAACGATTTATCTTTGTTGCAGCCAAGTACTTCATGAGTCGACACGCAAGAATGAATCAAGTTGTTGCTGCCGATCTGGTGAGCTCCCAGACCAACATTGTGCCTGAAATTCCTCCTCCACGGAAGAGAAAGAGTAAAGGGAATAAAAACCTTGCTGGTGGTTCTTCTGCCACTGCTGCTGATCCAACAATTGATCCTTGTGAGAGAATGTGCAGGGTGGCACTGAGGCGTCAAAAAGCATGGCGGTTGGAACAGGCGACGATGCCCAAGTCGGCAACCAACGCAAGAAAAGGAAAATGCCTCAGACCCGGTCACAGGCCGTAGGGGCTGCTCCACCAGTCGGCCAGTCAAGCAGGCTCAGTGTTTCTAATGCTCCGGGCAATGTAGCTGAGCCGAGTGCAGGAGTTGGGCCTAGCCAAGGTCCTCGAGCTCGGGCTGCTGGGTACGAGATCTCGGAGTCCGAAGTCATCGAGCATTTGAGGGCATTATTGCCTGGTCTCACAGTTCCTCTCCCAATCTCTGCCGAAGAAAGGAAAAGAGTGGAACGGAACACGCTGCATTTGCTAACAGCGGTAATGATTTCCTCATTTGAGTTTTATTTTTTGTAATTGACTTTGTAAATTGTGATCTAACTGCTCATTAATTATTAGGCGGGAGGTTTCGTGGACACCATGTTTTCGGCCCTGATGGAATTTTGGGATACAGGCAGCGCTGGTGATAGCTCTGTTTTACAGACTGCCCTTAATGACAATGAGAAAGCTCTGCAACTGGTCAAAGATTATGCTGCGCAGGCTCATGCTGACAGGGAGGCAGCTAAAAAAGCAAGGGAGGAGGCTGAGACACTCAAGGAAGAGCTTAATAAGCAAATCACTGATCTTAAGCTGGAAGTGGGTGCAGCTAAAGAAGAAGCCCATAACGCTGATCTCAACGGTTATCTGCGCGGTCTGAAAGAGGTAATATACATTCCTTTTCATGGTGTTTCACATCCCATATATTTTTTCATATTAATATATATTTTTCTGATAGGTTACTCCCCAGCGGAAAATGGAGATAGATGAAGAGTTTCTCCAAAGCAGCACCTTTCAAGAAATCTGCTCTCGTCGAGGTCAGCTCGAGGCTCGGAATGCTCAGGTTCTAACTGTGCATCAGTTTTATGCCAGTAAGTATGTTCGTGGCGGTTTCAAACCAGAATGGTTAGACTTGTCCCTAGGGCCAAATCGAGAAAAATTGCCACCTCATCAAACTTCTGAGCCTGCAGAACCTGATGAGTTTGCCTCACTGCTAGAGAAGGAGGATCACATTCTCGGAGGATTATCACCACCGGTGGATATGCCTGAACCAAATCCCTCATGTGAGGATGAAGAAGATACCTGAAGGCTGCTAAGGTTGTTCTATATTTCCTTGTTTATGAACAATTTTTATCCTTAATTCAATTCGTGCATGGCGCTGCGTCGCTTTTATCAGCTCAAACATTTTATGCTTAGTGCAATCACATTTTCAAATGTTTGTCTTTAGTTGTTTAATTATTATTATGCTCATACGTGTTGCCTTTTATTTCAATTTCTCATTTACGTTCTTTACTTTATTTTGGCAACCTGCTGGTTCACTGTTGTTCAATGAAAATTGTTTACCAATGTTATTCGTAGTGTCTGTCTCCTGTCGCGGTGATCTTTGCCATTCTGGACAGGATTGTTTGTTTCAATTCGTAGTTCTTGACATTTTGAGTGTCTTGTAGTATAGAATGTCCGTCCCTTTCTTGTATTCTTTGGGAATTACAGTATTTCATAACACATTGGGCAGAATCTCCTTTCTTCTGGTCACCCTAGTGATTGTCGATATCTCATGCCACTCTGGGGCAGAGCTTCCGCCCTTCTTTTTGCTTTAAGGATTTTCAGTATCTCGTGCCACTTCGGGGCAGAGTTTTCGTCCCTTTTGTAACTTCTGACTTCTTTCGGTGTCTCGTGCCACTTTGGGGCATAGTCTCTGTTCTTCTAACTTCTTTAGGGATTTTCGGTATCTCGTGCCACTTTGGGGCAGAGTTTCCGTCCCTTTTGTCTTGAACTTTAATCGGTATCTCGTGCCTCTTTGGGGCAGAGTCTCCGTTCTTCTAATTTTTTAGGGATTTTCGGTATCTCGTGCCACTTTGGGGCAGAGTTTCTGTCCCTTTTGTCTTGAGCTTTAATCGGTATCTCGTGCCACTTTGGGGCAGAGTCTCCGTTCTTCTAATTTCTATAGGGATTTTTGGTATTCCATGCCACTTTGGGGCAGAGTCTCCGTCTCTTTTGTCTTGCGCTTTAATCGGTATCTCGTGCCACTTTGGGGCAGAGTCTCCGTTCTTCTAAATTTTTTAGTCCTGCATAGATTTTATTATGCATAGTAGATAAAATTCATGCAAACCAAATAATTAGATGTAATATTCTTTGAATAATCCAAATTAGATTATATAAATAGAACTGAGCTTGGATCATTGCTCATTTTCCTGACTTTCAGTGCTGTCCTCCAGATCCATGATTTGGGGTACCTGTTTTAAGTTCATACATTTTTGTCCCTCATGCGTGTCATTGCAGAGAGAACGAATAAAAACTTGTTCAAAATATTCAAAATGCTAAAAATGCTTGTAAATTTAAACAGAATATTTAATCGATATGCTCCATATGCGTTGGAGCCAATGCTACTACTGTGTTATCTTCTTGTTGCGGCCGCGTCCGGAGCGAATTTACGTAACACTTCCAACCTTCGATATGATCTGCAATGACTTCTCCCGTGCCGGCGGTGGTGGGAAATTTTATCATTTGATAGTAGGTTGATGGTAGCGCTCGAAATGCATTTAACGTCGGTCTTCCTATGATTCCGTTGTAAGCAAAGTGCATATCAACGATTACATAGTTCTCCAGCATTGTCGTTCTCTTTGGTGTTGTCCCCAATGAGGTTGGGAGTTTGATAATTCCTAGCGGCACTATCGCTGGACCTCCAAAACCATGAAGTGACGTTCTCACCGGTTCTAGTGCCTGATTGTTCAATCCCATTTTAACCAATGTAGAGTTGAACAGCACATTTACGAAACTTCCATGGTCCACAAGCATTTTTGTGACTCCAAAATATATCAACAATTATCACCAAAGGGCAATTTAGATTGGACATCTGTATAGCCTGTGCACTTAGTTTCCGTAGGTCTGCCGTGGAGAATGTGATCTCTTCATGTGGCATCTCTTCAATTCTCAGCATATTGGCCATATGAACAAAGTTATCTGCTTCAACAAGCCTTGTGATCTTTCTTCGACCATTGGTAGAATCTACTCCCCCTGGTCATCCTGATATCATATTGATGATGCCTCTTCTGGCATTTCCATCCTCAATCTGGGGGTATTGAAAAAGTTGCGGTTCATCAATTGCCCTCTGCTTATCTTTCCTAGGAGATGGAGTTCTCTTTCGGTTGAAATTGTTTTCTTGTTCTTGCACCTTCTTGACAAACTCCACCAGTTTGCCATCCTTTATTAGCCGTTCAATTTCATCCTTCAGATTTATACACTCCTCGGTATTATGCCCCTTCTGATTGTGGTATTGGCAGAATTGATTTGAGTACATTGTAGCCTTGGACTCTCTCATCGGTCTGGGATCCTTCAACCATCCTTTTTCCTTTGCTGCCCCAAACACTGCCATGATGTGAGTATTTAGTGGGGTGTACCTTCTAGGCGAACTGTCCCTTTTGTAATTTTTATTCCTATTATTGTAATTGTTATGATTGTGCTCTTCTCTGTCTCTTTCCTTCTCTTTCACAATTGTAACAACAGGTACCTTAGTCGCCATCATTTCCTCGAAATGAACCACCTCTCGTGCTATTTTATTAATCTCTTCAATAGTGGTGGGCTTTCGTTTGAGTAGATCCCCCCCGAACATTGTGTTGGTGGTTGCCCGGAAAAGTATGCTCGTAATCATTTCTCCTGACGGGCTATCAATCCTTAATAGCTCCGTATTAAAGCGTTCCATAAAGTCTTTTAGACTTTCATTAGTTTCTTTCTTCATTGTGTAGAGATGGGAATGATCCAGAACCAGTCTGGATTGACTAGAGAATTGGTCTTGAAACATTTTCCTGAGTTGGCTATAGCTTTTTGATTACTCCTGGTGGAATGCGATTAAACCAATCCACGGCTACTCCCAAAAGAGTTGTTGCAAATATCCTGGCTTGGATATTGTCTTTAAAACCGAAAAGGGACAACTTCCTATCTAGCTGAAAAAGATGATCTCGGGGATCAGTCTTCCCATCATACGTTTTCAATTCCGGGAGCTTATCTCCCTGTCCCAAGATTTCTGACTCTATCTCTTGACAGAATGGATTGTGGCTATAAGTATTGTTTTCTTGTACCGCTTGAACCTCAGCTGTAGCTTTTCCTTTCTCCAGCCTTTCTTTATCCCTGGCCATTCTATCATGCTCACCATGTGAATCATGACCCTCTGAGTGTCTTCTGTCATCTATATTTCTTCTTATTCGTTGTTCTTCTCTTTGGTCCTCTTCCTCATTTCGTTCCCTTCTGGAATCATGACTTTCTGAACGTCTCATTTCTTCTCTTCTTCTTCATTCAGTAGCACGTTTTGCCTCATTTTCCCTTTCTTTCTTTTCAAGATGCTTTCTTGATTGTACCTCAACTGACACTACCCTCTTTCCTTGTTGATCTCGGGAGGATTTTTCCCTTGCTTTTTGTTTCCTCCGAAACATGTCTGCTTCTTCGGTCATCTAGCTGGGATTTCTCCTTCTTATTTCCCTTTTTCATCCGAGCAACAGATCCTTGTTCTCTTAAGGCTTTCGGATGTTCAGCAGGGGATGGGATGAAAACTGGTAGCGCTGGAGTCAGTACTTCAGCCACAGCGGCTTTCACCATTGCCATCAATTCATTTTTCAAATTGTCTGGAATTGAGGCACTCGTTGCTGTTGCTGCCGTTGCATCTGCTTCAACGGCAGGTACCTTCTCACCTTGAGGTACTTGATTCTCTCTCCTTGCTGGAGTTGGCACTACTGCGGGTACTATTGATGGTCCCGCGATATCTTGCATGATTCGTTCAGGTGTATTTTGTCCTGCTTCTGCTGTATTTCCTTCTAGAGCTTTACTCTGAGATCTGGTAATTCTAGATATAGTGCCTAATAAACTAATAAACTTTGTGTTCCCACAGACGACGCCAATATTTTGGTCTTATTTCGTCACGGTAATAGAACACAGTAAAAGATTACAAAATGAGATCAAAACAATGCTATCCAATTTTATTAACGGACTAGCTTGGTCCGGAACACTCTTTACAAGCTTATTAGATAGAATAAATGAATTACAGGAGAAATGTATCGTATCGAATCGTAGGTATTCGAAGTCTCCGTGTCGAATGTCTTCGTTCGATGCGTATCAAGCACCGCTGGTTCAATGTCGTTCTGGAGGGTATCGAATTCGATGCGTACAATGGATATCGAATTCGATGCGTATTTTAGGTATCGAACGGAAATACACTCTTTAACTGCGTGTCGAATTAGGGTTGTTCGATGCTGACGTGTCGAGGTGGTTATCTTCCCAAAAACTTGCATAGAGCTCAAGGGGACGGGCTATTTATAGATCTCGTCCCATGGGGCCCACTAACCAATATAGAAAGGGGCATCGAATCATGCATGTTCGATGCGGGCATCGAATAAGGGCTATTCGATGCGCTAATGGGCTGGCCCAATAACCTACGTATCTTTTGTGGATTCGATGCGCGCATCGAATTCTCTCAATTCGATGCGCTTATGGGCCGGCCCAATACAGAATGTATTGGGCCAATCATAAATTACCCCCATCACGTTTCTTTCCAGATAATAGAAAGGGAAGCCGGATCATGTTGACAAGTCGAAGCAGGTTAAAAGGTTACAGTAATCCTCTTGAACTCCGACTTTTAACTGATGAGGAGAGCTGGAAATTAATGAAACAGAAGATCTATGGGGAAAATGAAGAATGCCCTCACTAATTGTGCCAAGTTGGAGAGAAAATCGCGAAAAGTTGCCATGGCTTACCACTTGCAATCGTCGTGGTTGCTGGAATTCTTTCAAAGTTAGAAAAGAAACGCCATTTCTGGGAGAAAGTTGCTGAAAACTTGAGCTTGTATATCTCTGGTGATACTGCTCAAGCACAATTGATGACAGTGTTAGAACTAATCTACAAGATGTTACCAGATAATTTAAAACCATTGTTTCTTTACCTCGGAGCGTTTCCGGAGGATGCAGAAATACCGGCAAACAAATTGACGTGGTTGTGGATAGGTGAGGGATTCGTGCAAACCACTAATCGCCTTACAATCAGCTTAGAGGTCCATGATATGTTGCGTGAAATGTGCTTTGTGAAAGCAAAAGAAGAAAACTTTATGCGGCTGGTAAGCGTCCATGCCGAGTCGCAGAATAATGCAACTTATGAACGAAGGTTAAGCATTTCCCTAATAAGAGGGAGCTATCTTTCTCTAAGGCATCAAATGACTGATTTCTCTACATGCAGAGCTCTTTCTAAGAGTTCAATTTTTCCTCCCCTGAGCTCCTTTTTGTTTTTTACCATGAACAAAAGTGTTTCCCTGTCGGTGGAGGATATAATACCGATTTTTTGCGACTTCAGATTGTTGAGGATCGTGCATTCCGAACCCCTCACAATTAATTAAAAATATGTATCTAGATCATATCATAAAGCTGGTTCACTTGAGGTACATTTCGATCCGCGTAAATTGGAACTCAATCCCATCATCGATATCTCAACTGTGGAACTTGGAGACATTGATTATCAAGGGATTAGGAGGTCAAATTATAGTGCCAGAGGAGATCTGGGAATTGGTTAAGTTAAGGCATCTGCATATAAATTACCGTGCTAATTTCAGTCATGCGCTGCTTCATGGGAGCTCTTCCAAGTTGGAGAAACTACAAACACTTTCGACACCTGTAGTTTGCTGTGGAGAAGAGAAAAAGTTGATAGCAAGAGTACCAAACCTGCGAAAGTTTAGATTTATATCTGCTGAAGCAAAGAATCCCAACGGCAAATTTGAGTACCAGTTCCCTCAACTCGAGTCTCTTGATCAACTTGAATCACTTAAGATTATATGCGAGAATAGAATGCGTTGTATATCAGGCCAATT
Organism: Linaria vulgaris; assembly: GCA_948329865.1. Classification (NCBI taxonomy): domain Eukaryota; kingdom Viridiplantae; phylum Streptophyta; class Magnoliopsida; order Lamiales; family Plantaginaceae; genus Linaria; species Linaria vulgaris. The sequence continues at coordinate 32,406,146 of OX415254.1, forward strand.
TGGTCTTCCTTCAAGCTTGAAAAAACTAACTTTGTCGAAATTCAAGCTACAATGGAGTGAAATCTCAAGCCTTCACAGATTACCAAGCTTAGAGGTTCTGAAGATAAGCGGCGGAATATTTGTGGATGTTTTGTGGGATATGGAAGATGTTGAGTTTTCTAACCTCATATTCCTGAAACTAGAAAGTCTCAACATAAAAGAATGGATTGTTTCTAAAATTAATTTTCCATGCCTTAAGAAACTGGTTTTACAGAGTTGCAAGAAGCTGGAGGAAATCCTTTCCAGCGTAGGAGACTTTAATTCTTTGGAGAAGATGGAAGTTCTTTGGTGCAGCCCTTCTGCTGTAAACTCGGCGAAGCAAATTCAGGTAGATCAAGAAGATACGGAAAATGAACTTCTCAAGGTTCAAATCCAAATATCCTCTTGATCTGGAAAGAACAATGGGATGAAACGAATGAAAAGCGTCATAGTATACATCTGTAAGTTATCCCCCTTGGTATGTTGGTTTGGCAATTTAATGCTATATAAGGAAAATAAGACGCGCTGTCTCTTCCAATTTCAGAATGAGTCTCATGCGTTTTAGTTTGTGAGGAATTGACCTTTTGATTATTGGGTTGTCATAAAATTGCATTCTTAACAAAAAATTCTTTTGATCTGACAAAAATAGATATTCTTGTGACATGTTACAGTAAAGTTGATAGCAAGAGAAATGAGATTATACATTGTTAATGTCTCCTACTAAAATCCAAATGCCACGACACTGCTTGCTCGCATAATAAGCCCAAATGCTACGACAGTGCTTGCTTCTTTTGTTAGTGGAGACCTTACAGTCAGATTTGCGGAGATACTTCTTCAGTTCTTCTGTATTATTATTTGGATTCAGTTGTTTGGTTTTATAATTCCTTCTTTCTTTCTTTCTGGTGCAGCATTCTTAATCCCTTACATAGCTAACGAAACTATTCTCCAGGAAAGACCTCTCCACTGGTAGGATTGGTAGGTGAGATTAGGCTTGTTTATTTTTACTTAGTTACCAGTACCTGATATTGCAGCCATTGTTACCTATTGTCTTTGTTTAAATACTAATAATGAGGTATACCAATGTTTAATGAGTGACTGATATGTATGAGTGATTCTGTGATTGCTTTAATAGGTCTACTTGGAATTCTGATGGGAGGTGATTACTTACACGAGAGATGCACGCTTTTCTCAAATATAAAACGTCTGTTAGAGATGGTGATATCTTGCTTTTGTTGGAAAAGACCTCGTTGTGCTGTTAGTGCAACAAAACAGTTAAATTTCTCCCGGAGTTGATTTGTTCAGACGGGATAAATAAGCTTTGGATTGAGGCACTGTCTCAGACTTCAGATTTTAATGTCGTTGCTATCAGTTGGCGTTAATAGCCCTATTTTATTGCATTTTCAGTATGTCATATTATTGTCATGAGTTTATAAATACGATCAACATATATATTGTTGTGTGCTTATATCGCACTAGAAAAGCAAACATTTAGTCGAACCTCCATACGAATTGTTGCATGATTGTTGGGAGTAATGAGTTTGTAGTGAAACTTGTGTTGTCCAAGGTAGATCGTGTCTTTAAATACGTGTACTTGGAATAAATTTGTGCCCATTTCGCTCCCCTAGACACTTAGACTTGGAAAACGGGCAGCTATAGCCATATTTTATCTGCATTTGATGTGTTAATGAGAAAATTAACATTTTATTATTATTATTATTATTAATATTATAATTATTATTATTATAATTATTTAGACTGGTTTGGAAGTGTTGACATCACAAAATCCATTATTTGAAGACCAATATTTGCTAATCTTATGCTACAATAAGATAAATTGAAGATGCAAATAAACCTGGCCTCGGACTGATCAGTGTGAAACTATGTTCTCCTTCTTCTGAGGGAAATGTGAGAAACGACTCAACCAGACCATACTCATCTCGTTCGAGCAAATCAATTCCAGGAGCAGATTCAGTCTTGTTGCAGTAACAAATCTAACAAGCGCGTACATATATTCTCACCAGATCAAAATATCACCATCTCTAAAATCTTTTAAAGGCGTAAAAGATTCATAATTTTGTAAGTGGGACGAGCTTCGTAGCAGATCATGATCTGTTGGTCTAAACATACTAATCCAGCTGGATACAGCACAACTCAGAATTAGATGTTCTTCTGAAAGAAACTTACCGAAGTTGAAAAGTAAGTATGGATAAGAACTCAACAAGCGTAAGAGATCAACGAGAGATGATTAGTTTTTTATTTTTTTATTTTTTTTTATAAATTATATATATATATATATATATGTTTATTACATGTGGCTGCCACGTCTCCTCTACGGTGGATGCCACATCGCCCAAATTTTACATGTGGCACTCAAAGGGCATTTTCTACAAAAAATGGTAAAGATCCAGAGCATTTTCAATAATTCAAAAGATAACGCGCATTTTCATAAAAAAAAATGAAACATACAGGGCACAAATAATAATTCGTCCTATACTAAAACATACGGTCAACGACTCAAAGTAACAAACATAACACTAACACATATTATCAACTAAGAATATTTCATCCCTTAAGATGAAATGAAATTAAACAATGTCAAACATCCTTCAAAGGTAATAGTTAGTAATCAAAAATTACTTAGGCACATTAAATTGTGATCTACGTTTCTTGACACGATCACATTACAATGTAAACTTTTAAGTCTTAACATCCGTATGACATTGCAATTCGCAATAACATTACAATTTAGGTTGGCTATATTTAAACCCTATACAAACACACTACCATATTCAAACAATCAAAAACTATCTATTTTACAAACTATTATATATAATATATTAATTCTATGTTGCAACTATAAGATAACAAAAAGAAAAATAAGAAACAAGTAAATCTCGGCATGGGTTAGGCAAAAGAAGGGTTTGATTTCACAAACTATTATATATAGTATATTAATTCTATGTTGCAACTACAAGATGACAAAAAGAAAAATTAAAAAAAAAAAAAAAAAAAAAAAAGTAGTGTGGGCATGGGGTTAGGCAAAAGAAGTGTTTGCTTCTTGTTTCTTTTAATCTTAATTTTGACTTTTTCCTTCTTTTATTTTCTTTTTGTTTTTAGATGAATTATGGGGTGGGCCCAATTTTCACTTCTTTTATAAAAAAAGTACACGTCTAGATGTACTAGTAGGCCAAGACATGTATTTATATTTTAAAGATGATAATGAGATCTGAAAAATGGGCACATATTATTTGAGGGGTGCAAGCCCAAACCGTTCCAATTTCTTATTTTAAACAAGTACAATATTACAATGAAAAAAAAAATGAAAAGTGAGGGGTACAGTGCCCCCCCCCCCCCTCCCTGCACCCCCTCTCCCTCCGCCCCTGCTGCAGCCCCACGCCGGAAACAATGAGGATCAGGATGTACTCTGGTGATCTTCAAGAAAAAATATCAGGGGAGGAGGATATGCCTGGGGTTGTCGTTGGCTCGAAGAACGTAACGGTGCACCTTACTTTCATTCAACTTTGGTATATTGGAAAATTGATTCAACGTTAGGGGAAATGGACATGAGTGAAAAAATTGAACTTTCACTACAAAAAGCCACACCATGCACTACAGGTTCTTCCAATAAAAGTTTATAATAAGCAGTGAATTGCTAGTTTTTTCGAGATAAATTCGTCTTATTTTTTGTCACAAAATCGATTTTTTGGTTTGATCTACTACATGACTTTGTTTAAAGTAATTATATATTTAAGTTAAACTATATTTCACTCTTAAGCCAAATTTCTGCCACTTCACCTGCTTACGTATATGATCAGCCTAATGCGTTTATGGATACCCTAGCCTTAGTGAAAAAGTATATTAAACTTAACATTAATTTATGAGAGATTTCACAAACTACCCTTGAACTATGGGATAATTACACAAACTATCCCTAAATTATGAGATTATTACACAAACTATCCCTCATGTTTGGGAAATCACACAAACTACCCTTACGTTAAAAAAACTGATGAAGACAACCTTACAACTTCAAATCATAGCAGAAACTAAAATCCGCAGATAATTTATTTTTACTTTTAAGATATTATTTGTTTTTACTTTTTTTTATCTTTTAAATGAGATAATTGAGACTTAATGCAATAATTTTGACTTATTTTTGTTCCTTGTGCAAAATAAATGAGGAGCATGAATTTGCATTCAATAAAACTTAATATTTTTTATTCATAAAATCGGCCATATGGGTAGTTTGTGTAATACTTGCTGGAAATCAACCCTGACGTTTAGTACAATTCTAATCCATAGTAGTGAGAATTCTGCATATGGCTCCCAAGCAAATGATTATTTCATTATCCGAAAGCATAAGAAAGTGCACCTTACGTTATCAAATTGTCATTGAATTTTATATTAACTTCCACCAGAAACTAAAATTTACCTTGCGCAATTGCAAAAATAAGAGAGGATGAATTTTGGGAGTTCAGGCTATATGATATGTTTATTTGAGATCCTTCATTCAAATAATACATCCACTCCTGCGGTATGAGCAATTAAAAAAACGAGCTTAGTCCAGCATTGCCCTTTAAATATTAAACTTTACAAATAGTCCAGAAACTAAAGAAGATACTCAAGTTCACGTTCAGAATCAATCCTCCTTTATGAAAGTCACCTTGTGTGTATTAATAGGAAGACTAGATATCTTGTGAATCTCAGACCATGGAACCAAAACATCAAGAGGCGGGTTTGTATAAAATCCGTAGAGCACCAACCCTTTTCCTCTATCAAGATCTACCACCTGTTACAACAGAATGTGGAACATTGTCCATACAGGTGTGAAGGCACAGTATCACTCTTTCCATAGAGGTGTGAAGGTACAGTATCACACAAGGGTGAACAATAAAATGGTAAACAGACTCGAGATGCTTTCTACGTAAAATCACCTGTACAGAATCCACGAGTAAACGGTTTGCCTTCATCAATACTGATGAATTAGGACCAAGCTGAAGAATCACAGGAGAGTAAGCCTCACTTAGCGAAACCGCTGCACTTGATCAGAAACATAACAAATGTCAAGTATCAGATCTTAACTTTCTTGCAGTTGACATGGTAAGCATTGCACAAACTAATGCAATCAAAAAGGCGACCTAAGCACAAGAAGATTTCTCCACTTCAAAGTTCGAATAGGTGATCAAATATCAGAAAACCCAATAATTCCTAAAAACTCCAATCGTAATTGGGCACAAAGGATTTACTATGACTCTCAGAAAAGAACCACAGTGGAACATACCTTAAAAAACCAAATATAGCCTATAACTCTCAGAAAAGAAGAACATCACAAAACCGCATGAAACTTACACGAGTAAAATGCAGAAACCTACCCTGTGTTATTTCTAATTGGCAAAAAAAAACCCTATGTTATTTTTATTAGCAAAAACCTCCATGTGTTATTCAAGAATTAGCACACTGTCCCTTATTTAGCTTTTTGCTTTGACTTTATCTGAAATGTCATATGTGCCCTTTAATCTCAAATTTTTTAGATTCATATTTAATGTTCTATCCTCTACTTACATAAAAAAACCCTCCTCTCATATTAATTTTATAAACGAATTTAAATGGAAAACTTTAAAAAAAATGCAAAATTACGTTAATATGTGAGGCTTTTTTTGCCAATTAAAAATAACATAGGGGTTTTTTTGCCAATTAAAAATAACACAGGTAGGTTTTTACATGTGATATGTGAGGGAGATGAGGGTAAAACAGTCCCATAACATTCCTTCATTTTCGAAATTCGAAGCCCAAGCTGCAGTTGAGGCGCGTGAGAGACAAAATCGTATGATAGGAGCTTTTTTGCCTTTGACCGAATAACACAGGGGGTTTTTGCTAATAAAAATAACATAAGGGTTTTTTTGCCAATTAGAAATAACACAGGGTAGGTTTCTGCATTTTACGCGAAACTTACACATGACATTCCCCCTCCTACATAACCGTAATTTCACCTACATTTCTTCCACACATGGAATACACGCAAGCCTCAAAAAATTCAACTAACTAACTGTAATGTCACCAATCTATCTTCTTCGCATGGAATACACGCAAACCTCACTCCACGGTACAACATACTTTAAAACATAACCATGCCCTTGTTGGGGCGGCAATTCTTTATTCACAAGTGCAGCTCTACTTTCATTTGTGCGGCTGCTTTAATTTAGTGTTGGGGCGGTAGTGGAGCACTTGCAATATTGGGGCGGCAAATTGAATGCTTTGTTTTCTCAACAATTGAGGCCTATATAAAGAGCTTCCATCCGGCAATTCAAGACAATCCCAACAAAATACAACAAAACATATATAATTCTTCACTTATAAAATAGAAGTGTTATTAGTGTGTTGTGAGTGTGAGGTAAAAGTAGAGAGTTTGTGCGACTTTACTACGGTAAAAGTCAGGGAGTTGTAATTCCTATTTTACACTCATAGTGAAGTTCTTCTACCTTGCCTGTGGTTTTTCACCCTAAATTAATTTCGGGTTTTCCACGTAAAATCTGTGTGTCGTATTTTTTTCCGTCTTTTCAATTATTGTCGTGTTTTTGCTCTATTGAGAAGGGTCCAATTTACAACAAGTGGTATCAGAGCCTCGGTTCATATCCGGGGTCTCGGTGATATCTGTGGATATCGTACTAAAATTATTTTTCAGTAACGGTGGTACGTGATAGAAGCAATGACGGCGAAATTCGAGATCGAAAAATTCAACGGGAGTAATTTCTCGTTGTGGAAGCTAAAGATCAAAGCCATCTTACGGAAACATGGGTGTCTCGCGGCGATCGGCGACAGGCTGGTGGAAATCACAGATGATACAAAGTGGAACGAGATGGACGACAACGCTATCGCAAATATTCATCTGGCGTTAGGTGATGGCGTGTTGCCAAGCGTTGAGGAGAAGAGGACAGCTAAGGAGATATGAGATCATCTCAACAAGCTGTATGAGGCAAAGTCCTGACACAACAAAGTTTTCCTTAAACGGAAATTGTACACACTGAGGATGGCAGAATCTACCCCGGTAACTGAGCACCTCAATGTTCTAAATACTCTATTTTCTCAATTGACGTCGTTGAGTCATAAAATAGAAGTGGTTGAACGTGCTGAAATTCTGTTGCAAAGTCTGCCCGATTCGTATGACCAGCTTGTCATCAACTTAACAAATAATGTCCTCACGGATTATTTGGTCTTCGACGAAATTGCAGCCATTATTCTGGAAGAAGAGAGTCGGCGCAAAAACAGAGAAGACAGGGAGGCATGTTCGCAACAAGCAGGTGCCTTGTCGGTGACAAGAGGGAGAACGACGGAGCGCGGTGCAAGTGTGAGTAAGAAACAGGGGAGATCCAAGTCAAAGACCAAAGGCAGTTGTTGGCATTGTGGCAAGAAAGGTCACTTGAAGAAGGACTGTTGGAATCTTAAGGATTCGAACAAGAAGAGTTCTGATCCTCAGGGGAACGTTGCTAGCACTTCAGATGATGGTGATGTACTATGCTGTGAAGCAGCAACAGCTATTCGAGGTATGCGTGGCTTCGATGATGTATGGCTTATTGATTCAGGAGCCAGTTTTCATATGACTCCCCGGAGGGAGTGGTTTCATAAGTATACACCGATCGCTGGAGGATCTGTATATAGTTGTAAAAATGAACCTTTGAGAGTTGTTGACATTGGTACGATCAAGCTGGAGATGCATGACGGGATTGTTCGGACCATTCGAGATGTCCGACACGTGGAGGGATTATGCAAGAATTTGTTGTCTTATGGACAACTGGATGATCTTGGTTGTGAGATTGGGTCGCGAAACAAGATCATAAAATTTAAAAGGGGTGCGCTTGTACTGATGAAGGCGGACAAGATTGCTGGAAACTTATACATGGTACAGGGGAAGGCTCTGCAAGTGGGAGAAGCGTCAGTGGCTTCATCTGAGTCGATTGAGAAATCATCAATGATTTGGCATCAACGGCTCGGGCATATGTCAGAACAAGGCATGAAGGTTCTTGCGGAGAAGAAACTACTTCCGGGCCTCACAAAGGTATCTTTACCTTTTTGTGATCATTGTGTTGTTGGCAAACAACATCGTATAAAGTTTCGTAGTTCAGATTCTAGAAGTAAAGTCATTCTAGAATTGATTCACTCTGACGTGTGGCAAGCACCAGTACTATCCATGGGAGGTGCAAAGTATTTTGTGTCTTTTATAGATGATTATTCCAGGAGATGTTGGGTGTACATGATCAAGAGTAAAGCCGAGGTGTTCTCGATGTTCAAGACGTACAAAGCGCTGGTGGAACTTGAATCTGGGAAAAAGATCAAGTGCCTTAGATCTGACTATGGAGGGGAATATACTGGTAAGGAGTTTGACGACTTCTGTAAAGATGTTGGGATTAAGAGGCAGTTTACTACGGCATACACTCCGCAGCAGAATGGGGTGGCAGAGCGGATGAACAGGACCTTGTTGGATAAAACAAGAGCCATGATGCAGGCTGCATGCTTAGAAAAGTCGTTATGGGCAGAAGCAATCAATACCGCCTGTTATGTGGTGAACCGATCTCCGTCAACAGCACTGGGGCTGAAAACACCGATGGAGGTGTGGACAGGTAAACCAGTTGATTATTCTAATCTCCATGTATTTGGGAGTCCCGCTTATGTTATGTTTAATACTCAAGAGAAAACAAAGCTGGACCCAAAATCCAAGAAGTGTTTGTTCTTAGGGTATGCGAAATGAGTGAAGGGGTATCGCTTGTGGGACCCCACTGCCCACAAGATTGTTGTAAGCAGGGATGTTATCTTCACGGAAGATAAGAAAGGAAATGATAGCAGCACAGGAGAAGATCCAGAAACTACGACAGTAGTAGTCGAGAAGGATGCCGAGCATGAGGGTCCTGCTAAACTAGAGCATGAACCTGAGGAGACAACGGAGTCTGGAGTCACGGGGATACGTCGATCGACACGTGTCAGGAGACCACCAGGCTGGCACTCAGACTATTCTATGGAGAACAATGTTGCATACTGTCTTTTAACTGAGGACGGGGAGCCATCAACTCTCCAGGAAGCAATGAGTAGTTCAGACGCAGCTCAGTGGATGGCAGCAATGCAGGAGGAAATTGAAGCACTCCATAAGAATAAGACATGGGAACTTGTGTCTCTACCACAAGGGAGGAAACCCATTGGCAACAAATGGGTGTACAAAATCAAACGTAACAGTGATGACCAAGTGGAGAGGTATCGTGCGCGATTGGTGGTGAAAGGATATGCTCAGAAGGAGGGGATTGATTTCAACAAAATATTTTCTCCGGTGGTCCGAATGACAACTGTGCGGGTGGTTCTGGTGATGTGTGCTACATTTGAATTACATCTTGAACAGTTAGATGTAAAGACGGCTTTTCTTCATGGTGATCTTGAAGAAGAGATTTATATGCTCCAACCAGAAGGATTTATTGAAGAAGGAAAAGAGAACTTAGTTTGCAGGTTGACCAAATCTTTGTACGGTCTCAAACAGGCACCGAGGTGTTGGTACAAAAGATTTGATTCATTCATAATGAGCCTTGGATACAACAGGCTGAATGCAGATCCTTGTGCATATTTCAAGAGATCTGGTGATGACTTTGTTATTTTACTGTTGTATGTTGATGACATGTTGGTTTCAGGCCCCAACAAAGCTCGTATTGAAGAATTGAAGGCTGAACTGGCTAGGGAATTTGAAATGAAGGACTTAGGACCAGCAAACAAGATTCTAGGGATGCAAATCCACCGAGACAGAAATTGCAGGAAGATTTGGCTTTCTCAGAGGAACTATCTGTTGAAGATTTTGCGGCGGTTCAGTATGCAGAATTGTAAGCCAATCTCTACCCCTCTTCCTGTTAATTTCAAGTTATCCTCAAGTATGTGTCCTAGCAGTGAAGAAGAGAGGAAGGAAATGTCTCGAGTACCGTATGCATCAGCAGTGGGAAGCTTAATGTTTGCTATGATATGTACTAGACCAGACATTGCACATGCAGTGGGAGTGGTTAGTCGATACATGGCGAATCCGGGAAGAGAGCATTGGAATACAGTAAAGAGAGTTCTGAGATACATTCAGGGAACCTCAGATGTTGCATTATGTTATGGAGGATCGGGTTTTACAGTCAGGGGCTATGTTGATTCTGACTATGCAGGTGATCTTGACAAAAGCAAGTCCACGACAGGATATGTGTTTACTCTTGCTGGAGGTGCAGTAAGTTGGGTTTCGAAGTTACGGTCAGTTGCTGCGACATCAACAACGGAGGCTGAATACGTGGCAGCTACGCAGGCCAGTAAAGAGGCGATTTGGTTGAAAATGGTTCTGGAGGAACTCGGGCACAAACTAGAGAGTATTTCTCTATTCTGTGACAGTCAGAGTGCGTTGCATCTTGCAAGGAATCCAGCGTTCCATTCCAAGACAAAGCATATTCGAGTCCAGTATCACTTTGTTCGTGAGAAAGTCGAGGAGGGTACTGTGGATGTGCAGAAGATTCACACAAAAGATAACATAGCAGATTTTTTTACGAAGAGTGTTAATGCTGACAAGTTTGTTCAGTGTCGGTCCTCGTGTGGTCTGGTGAAAACGTAAGCAACATGAATGGCGAGGTAGAAAGAATGTTTGAAGATCTGATTAATTCCTAATCAAATCTTCAAGTGGGAGATTGTTGGGGAGTCAATTCTTTATTCACAAGTGCAGCTCTACTTTTATTTGTGCGGCTGCTTTAATTTAGTGTTGGGGCGGTAGTGGAGCACTTGCAATATTGGGGCGGCAAATTGAATGCTTTGTTTTCTCAATAATTGAGGCCTATATAAAGAGCTTCCATCCGGCAATTCAAGACAATCCCAACAAAATACAACAAAACGTATATAATTCTTCACTTATAAAATAGAAGTGTTATTAGTGTGTTGTGAGTGTGAGGTAAAAGTAGAGAGTTTGTGCGACTTTACTACGGTAAAAGTCGGAGAGTTGTAATTCCTATTTTACACTCATAGTGAAGTTCTTCTACCTTGCCCTTGGTTTTTCACCCTAAATTAATTTGGGGTTTTCCACGTAAAATCTGTGTGTCGTATTTTTTTCCGTCTTTTCAATTATTGCCGTGTTTTCGCTCTATCGAGAAGGGTCTAATTTACAACAGCCCTGTGACTGTCAAAAAAACGCATGGAATACATAATCGACTTCAATTTAACGTATCTTTCTTCTTCTTCTTCACATGGAATAATGCAAGCCTCACGGCCACAGTACAACATACTCTAAAATAATAACCGACACGATTTCACCTATCTTTCTTCCTCGCACATGGAATATATGCACGCAAGCCTCACGGCTACAGTACAACATACTTTAAAAAAATTAACTGTTCTCTGTGAATGTCAAAAAACACACTGAATACATAATTGACTAATAGTAATTTCACCTATCTTTCTTTTTCACACATGGAATAGCACAACACAACACAATGAATACATTTAAAGCCTCACATAACCGTGCATGGAATACAAAATACAGAATTGATTAATCATGATTTCGTTCACCTATCATTCTTCGTAACATGGAATACACGAGAACCTCACAGCCACAGCACAACATACTTTAGAACATAAACGTGCATGGAATACACAATCGATTAATCGCAATGTCACCTGTCTTTCCTCTTTCACATTATGGAATAAACAGTACAGCGTAACACCATACGAAGTAAATTAGCACGACACAACTATCGAATACTTACCACAAAGAGCGAACACTGCAAGTCTGCAATCAGAGTAAGTAGTATTGACTTTATATTAGTTATTTCTGTACTAGTTAGTCATTTTGTATAGTTATAGGGTCTATTCTGTAAATAGAACAACTGTTAGTTATAACAGACTTGGCAACGGTTCTGTATATATATTGCCACCTCACTGTACTCTCATTTGATAGCTAATAATATAACAGCAACATTTTCTCTCTCCTTTTCTTCAATGGTGCTTTACTTTTCCACATGGTATCAGAGCTATATGGTTCGATACTCACGATTCCGCCATTGTTGAGCTTACTGTAGCTCAGGTTTTTGGTTTATTGCAACCAATTATCATTCTGATCACCTTTTCCGGCGAGTTCGCCGCTAAATTTCATCTTCTCCGATGACGAATCCTGATTCTACGGTTGATTCAGCGCAATCAGCGCCCATTCCTGCTCGCAACACCAGATCTGGTGGCGCGCTGCACCTGTACACTAATGAAAGCTCCAATTTTTCTCTCACATCAACGCCGCTCACCGGAATCGCAAATTATTTGCCATGGAGTCGCGCCGTGAAGCTCGCACTCGGTGCGCGTTGTAAGCTTGGTTTCATTAACGGTACCATACCACGACCTGCTCCAGATCACGAGGATTTTGCTGAATGGGAGCGCGTTGACTGTCTAGTTGCGACTTGGATTCTCCGATCTGTCTCCGACGATCTCTCCGATGCATTCCTGTTTACCACTTCTGCTTTCGATCTGTGGAAACAGTTGGAGGAGCTCTTTGGATTGAGCAATGGACCGCGCCTTTATCAACTGCAGAGAGAGGTAGCATCCATTTCACAATCCTCACTTAGCATTTCTGCTTATTATACTCGATTGAAGAAACTGTGGGATGAACTCACCTGTTTAGTACCCTTGATCAACTGTCATTGTGCTGCTGCACACATTTGTACTTGTCAATTGGCACAGCAGTCCTTGAAATTCCACTCACTCACTAGATTGATGCAATTTTTGATGGGTTTAAATGATGAATATGATGGTGTGAGAAGTCAAATCCTAGGAATGGATCCACTTCCTCTTGTTGAGAAGGCATACTCTATGGTATTAAGAGTGGAAAAACAAAAGGAGATACAAGTCTCTATGGCTAATCCAGTAGAACACTCTGCTATGTTTGTTAAGCAATCTGCTGCTAGACCTCAGTATCAACAGTCTTCTTTCAACTCTAAAGACTTTAAGAAGGTCAAGAATGACAAATTTTGTGAATTTTGTAAGGCAAAAGGACATACTAAAGACACCTGTTTTAAACTGGTTGGTATACCTGATTGGTATAAAGAGTTGAGGGACAAGAGAGGTTCACCTTCTGGTAATAGCTCCAGTGGCAAGAGCTATGCAAATGCAGTGGAAGTTGGACACCAGCACTCCACAAGGACACAGGAATCTAACCATGGTTCTGTCAACTCTTCTTTTGTTCCATAAACTGACACTTTCCAACAAGAGTTTTACAGGTTTATGAAGACCATGATGAATCAACATTCCATGAGTTATGGCAATGAATCCAATCAAGTGAACTTAGCTCACTTTGGAGACTTTGCTGGTACAAATACTCTTTCCTCTACCACTCCAAATTTTTTGCCTCCTGGTAGTTGGATTCTTGACACAGGTGCTTCTAGTCACATGGTCATAAATGATACCTATTTCACTCAAGCTTCTCCTGTTACTAAACCTACTCCCATATTTCTCCCTGATGGCTCTTTCAAGTGGGTTAAACAAACTGGAACAGTAGCTCTTAATCATAGCATTACTTTGCATAATGCACTGTTTGTTCCAGACTTCAGGTTCAATTTGATTTCTATCTCTAAGTGGAGTAGAGATTCTCAATTGAAATTTATTTTTCTACCAAATTGTTGCTTGGTGCAGGACCTTCAGACTGATAGGATCATTGCAGAGGGAAAGTTAATTGGGCATCTGTATCTCCTGGACCCAAACAGCCTACCCTCTGCTCATATCTCATGTCTCACCACTACTAAGGAATCTGGTGATGACCTGGAACTTACTCACAGAAGAATGGGACATGCATCCCTGGATACTCTGAAGCATATTTTCAGAAAATTCTCTGGCTTTCCAGCACAACATCTCAGTACCTGTAATATCTGCAATAAAGCTAAGTTTCATAGACTTTCCTTTTCTAACAGCACTACTTGTACCGCTAGAGCCTTTGCACTACTTCACATTGACCTATGGGGTCCATACAGAATACCTATTGCTGATAATGCACATTATGTGCTAACTGTTGTTGATGATTTCACAAGGTCCACATGGACATTTCTATTGAGAAATAAAACTCTTGTTGCTGGAACTCTGAAACATTTCTTTGCCTTGATCAAGACACAATTTGATACTACCATCTTATCAATTAGATCAGACAATGGTTCAGAATTTACAAACATTGAATGTCAGAACCTCTTTAGCAGTCTTGGCATCATTCATCAAAAATCCTGCCCTTATACTCCCCAACAGAATGGGGTTGTGGAGAGGAAACACAGGCATCTACTTCAAGTAACCAGGGCACTTTTGTTTCAAGCTGACATGCCTGCATCTTTCTGGGGATATGCACTCCTCATGGCAACTTATCTCATCAACAGAACCCCAAGCAAACTCCTAAACTGGTCTACTCCTTATCAGCTTCTTCATTCCAAAGAACCTGACATAAATGCCTTAAGAGTTTTTGGTTGCTTGGTTTTTACTAGGAATCCTAACCCACACAAAGACAAATTGGAACCTAGGGGCTTCAGAGGTTATTTTCTTGGATTTGTGCCTGGCCAGAAGGCATACAGAATCTACAGGTTTCATGACCAGAAGATTGTCATCAGCAGAGATGTGACATTTCATGAGTCACATTTTCCCTTCTCCTCATTCACTGCTGAACCCCTGGCAACCCCACTACCCATGGTTCCATTCAATGATGAAACCCTATTGGACACTCCTCTTGCCAACACTACTACTGTTTCCTCCCCTTCACATATCATTACTGATCATACTCCTGCCAATACTGATCATACTCCTAACATTACTGATCCTACTCCTGACAATACCACTCCCATATCTGATTCATCTCCAGTACTGAGAAGAAGCACAAGACACTGTCATAAACCTGCTCACTTAAAGGACTTTCTCCTCAATTGTGCTATTGATCCTCTCACCAATCATCACCCCTCTATTCCTCATAGCTCCTCTCATACACCACCTACTTTTCCCTACATTATAAATCCTCAACTATCCCCCTCTCATGTCAGCTTCTTAGCTAACATTAGTCTTCACACAGAACCTCACTCATTTAAAGAAGCCAGCACTTATCCTAATTGGATCAATGCCATGAATGCTGAACTTACAGCCTTGGAAGATAACAACACCTGGTCTATTGTTGATCTCCCACCTGACAAACATCCCATTGGATGCAAATGGGTTTACAAGTTGAAACTCAAACCTGATGGTTCAATTGACAGACATAAAGCAAGACTGGTTGCTAAAGGGTACAACCAGATTTTTGGGCTTGATTATCTGGATAGTTTCTCACCAGTTGTAAAACTGGTTACTGTGAGAATATTGCTTGCTGTGAGCACTCATTATCACTGGTTCATTCACCAGCTAGACATCAACAATGCCTTCTTGCATGGCTTCCTAGATGAAGAAATTTATCTCAAACCTCCTCTAGGGTATTCAAAGGCCAAGCCTGGTCAGGTATGTAAGCTAAATAAGTCCTTATATGGGCTTAAGCAAGCCTCCAGACAGTGGAACTTAGAATTCACTAAGTGTCTGCTTACTTATGGATTCACTCAATCAAAGGCTGATGATTGCCTGTTCACCATGGGCTCTGGCAATCAATTTGTTGCTTTACTGGTCTATGTTGATGATGTGTTGGTTGCAGGACCCAACATCTCACTAATTAAAGCTATTAAGTCTCATCTGCATTCCATGTTTACTATAAAGGACATTGGTGAAGTTAAATACTTTCTGGGACTTGAGATTTTCAGATCTTCTACTGGGCTTCATGTTAACCAAAGGAAATACATACTTGACATTGTGAAGGATGCTGGTCTCTTGGGAGCTAAATCCACTGATATCCCTTGTCCTAAGGGCTTCAAATTCACTACTGATGGTCCCCTCCATCCTCAGCCTGATCAATACAGGAGATTGGTTGGCAGATTGCTGTATTTAAACATGACAAGACCTGACATTTGCTATGCAGTAAATCAGCTTAGTCAGTTTATGCAATCTCCATCCCAAGAACACTGGAATGCAGCTATCTCTGTCCTACATTACCTCAAAGGCACCCCTTCCCTGGGTCTCCACTTCTCTGCTAATTCCAGTCTTTCTCTCACTGCATACTGTGATGCTGACTGGGCTTCTTGCCCAGATACCAGGAGATCTTTGACTGGCTATTGTATGTTTTTGGGTGACTGCTTGATTAGCTGGAGAACCAAAAAGCAAACTACTGTCTCCAGGTCATCTACTGAGGCAGAATACAGGAGCTTAGGACACACTACTTGTGAACTTAAATGGATTTCTTATGTCCTCACTGACCTGCAGGTTCCAGTTGTCACCCCTATTCCCCTCATGTGTGACAACAAGTCTGCAGTACATCTTACTCATAACCCCATCTTTCATGAAAGA
This sequence comes from Linaria vulgaris, assembly GCA_948329865.1. NCBI lineage: Eukaryota > Viridiplantae > Streptophyta > Magnoliopsida > Lamiales > Plantaginaceae > Linaria > Linaria vulgaris. Next base: position 32,422,574 of record OX415254.1, read on the forward strand.
ACTAAACATCTGGAAATTGATTGCCACCTTGTCAGGGATTCATACAAAGATGGCTTCATCCTTCCTACTCATTGTCCAGGCACTCAACAAATTGCAGATGTTTTTACAAAGTCCCTTGCTGCTCCCCAATTCAGAGTTTGGATGTCCAAGTTGCACCTCAATGATCCACATCTCAGTCCAACTTGAGGGGGCGTATTGACTTTATATTAGTTATTTCTGTACTAGTTAGTCATTTTGTATAGTTATAGGGTCTATTCTGTAAATAGAACAACTGTTAGTTATAACAGACTTGGCAACGGTTCTGTATATATATTGCCACCTCACTGTACTCTCATTTGACAGCTAATAATATAACAGCAACATTTTCTCTCTCCTTTTCTTCAATGGTGCTTTACTTTTCCACAAGTAGCCTTATTACTCATTCGGTAATCACTGTCGCTGTTGGAGCATCATCGCCGGTACTCTCGCCTTCATGCGGTAGCTCCAGTATTCTTTCCATTTCGTAACTGCAGCTATCGATTCTGATTCTATTACAGCACTCGACATTTTTGTTTTTTTTTCTGCAAAATGAATTTGGGGATAGTGATATTTATAGAGGCCATTGAAGTTTGTTGTATTTGTGGTTTTGGCGGGAAGTGTACAGAGGTGGCGGTTAGGGATCTGGTGCGGCAGAGAACATAATATGTAGCTGCGGCTTACTAATTAGGAGACGACGTGTGTTATTGAGTGGGAGCTGTCGTCGCCGGTGAAGGAATGAGATTTTTAGAATAAATATAGCAACCTAAAAAATAGACGTCTATTTATTCGACTAAATATCTTAAGCTCTCTTATATTTGTTTTGAGTTTTTTTTCTTCGGATAATAAATATAACAATCTAAAAAAACATTAATCTTCCTAGCATCACAAAAGTTTTATGCTAATTTATTTAACTCCACATGATCGTTTACGAATAAAAACTACAGAAGGTTGTTTATCAATTAGAAATAACACAGGTAGATTCTCTCCTCCATTCAACCTGATATAAAATCTTTTATACAACCGGTATGAAAGAAAGATCTACTTTGATCTTTTAACCAACCAACCAACCAAAACAAAATTCAACCAGCTACACTTACGAAGATGTATTAGCAACCTCAAGAAAGATCCAACCCAACGCAAAATCAAGCACCTAAAACCATTCAGATGTTTCATCATGTATATATATATATATATCCATCAAGTTCATCTATAATTGGATATGACCAAGCTCGATATACAATGACCGTTCCATTTACACGACTTTATCATACAACTAATCAACTATTCATACTTCTCGTGTAACATTGCCATGAAGTGAAAAAAAAGAAAAAAACGAGGAATCTCGTGGAAACAGAGTTTTTACTTTCAAGGCAAGTGATCTCCGAAAAATATGCTACCAGGTGAAACAGTGTTGATACAAGTAATCTATACTGAGACATTTGAACAGCTTCCTAGCGGCTCCTCAGGGCTCAGGCTGTGTTCTCTCTACCATTGCAATGAGGTTGCGACACATAGGGCATTTGCCGGCCTCACTGGCTATCCTGCAAAGTTGTTCCTTTGTTAACAGATTCCGAAAAGAATTCATAATGTGAGATCAACATGAACCACTTCAATGTAAATGGAGACACTGGAAAGTCAATTATCAAAAAGGAAATAAAAAACAATAGCAAATACACAGCAAACACTACTGACCATAACTATGTTATGAAAGAAACCTTTGTTTGAAACTCAAGGATTGTCCAGGACAGCAATTCAGGCAGGAAAGATATGCAGGAAAAAAAAAACACATGATCATTTCGAATCCCTCCACAGCCTCCAAAGAGAGGAAAAACCAATTGAATCTCATCATTGTATTTGGCAAACCTTGTCAACTCAATATTTCAGTCCTATTTATCTACTAAACCACTTTCTCTGTCCCAATAACAACCGTCTTGTCAAAACAGACAATAAAAGTGACACCAGGAAATTTTATTTTACTAAATGACTAATCTCAGGGATTAAAGATAAAGTTTCACGCCATAGTTCTTATACTCCTTAATTAAGCTCAGACAACAACAACAACCAGGCGTCTAATCCTAAATTAAGTTCAAAAAGAGTGATTAATCTTACAGACCTAAGCTCAAAAAGAGTCAGAGTTACTCTCACTAAAGAAAATAACCCAATGAACTGAAGAATGAAAACGAATGCAAAGCTTCTGCCCTCATCATGGATCACGATTCTAAATCAGAATCTCAAGCAAATATTTTGTACAACCAGGTAAAATGCTGAGCCATACATACAAAGAGTGGTGTAAGATATACTTCAATTTTACTTGACTGGGAGAAATCAGTTCCCCAGTCATCTTTATTCACAACGCAATTAAGTTTTAGGTATGAGGCCTAAAAAACAATTATAGCACACCGAAAATGGGGACAGAGAGAGTTTACCTTGTTGCACATGCAAAACAAGCCACAAAATGTGTGCATGGAAGGAATTTACAATCCCTAGGAGAAACCAAGCAAATTGTACAAATGTCATCAGCATCTTCATTCACAGCCTGAGAATCTGCAACTGATTCCCCGGGTGCAAGCAAAGGGGTGCTCTCAGATTCCAAGCCCACAGCTTGATCTACTCCCGTCTCTTGCTCAGTGCTTCCAATATGGTTCAGAAAGCAAAAAATGGCAAGCACAAGAGTAATCATTCCACCTGTAAGTAAAAGAATTTAATAAAATTACAAACTTATAATGCAACTTGGTCTATGTCCTACAAAAAAAATCTGTATATAAAGTACCTAGGCCAACCAAGAATATACTCCATCGAGGATTATATGAAATTTCAACATAACAGTAACCTCCAGTAGCACCCTACAGTACAGAGAAATCTGTTATCAATCCCCAGGAGGGTTATATGCATTAATACAAGAACAAATTAAACAAAATGAAAAGCAGAATAAATTATGAACAGGGAAGGAAGAGAAAAGTAATTGGCCCAGCCAAGTAGAAGCTTGTGTCTGTCAAACTGTCCCCCTAACTGGTACATACTGCAATACTTCTCACGAATCTCCTAACAATATTTAGAATCATGACAACTAACAGAATGAGATGACGGTATTTCTTCTAGGAACTGCTGGAAAGATCATAGAAAAAATAAAGATCATAGATAAATAGTCTGCATTTATCAATCTGAAAGAGTGTACTGGGGTATGACAGAATTGGATATTTCGCATGCCTGCGTTTTACCAACTTAAAATTAAAGCTGGTGCCATTGACTCCTCTTTTTGTACTAAGACAAAGCATTTTATTTTAAGATCTCCAAAAGAGAATGAAGCAAGGAAAACATGGGCTCTGGGGGAACTTCTTACGAGTTTGGAGATGTATGGGAGAAATAAGGACAATATTACAAATACATCTCTTGAGCAAAGTTGCAATAAAGATAACGGATGAATGGAGAAATAGCACCACGGAACATCTCTACAGAAGGGTGACATGTAAATCTTATGTGTTACACCCTGAGGCTATGTGATATCTGTTCAGACCAAATGTTCATAATAAGAAAATCAATTTGGGCTTATCCTGAGGCGATAGACAATAAAGGTTATTCAGTTGCTTTGTCAAGTCATATAATTCTATTTTGAGAGACGCATATGGTCTTCAGGAGAAGTCAATAAACCTGTAACAAAGAACCAAGAGGCGTACTATGGTAGGCACTAATGATGAAAGCGTTGCATTCCAAATTTATCAGTATAATCATAAAAACATAAAATGTTATCATGGCAAACTTGGGGTGATTTGACAATTGACTTCTCGATTACGATTGATTTGCATAAAAGATCAGCTTTAACTCTACTCTTGTTTCTCAGTTGTATGCTACATGCTAAGAGACCTTGTATTTTAATCTACAAATCACGAGTAAGGGACAAAGACAAACTAGAGCTACAAAGATAAACCTTGAAATTCAAAGGTATATATTAAAGTGGTTCAAAACAAAATTTTGTAACCAGTTGATTATTGACAACAGTGTCATAAACTTGTAGGGAGCATTTGGGTCAACAGTGTTATAAGCTCAATGCCCAAAAGATATTAATGGATACCTGGGAATTGGTCGGGATGTCAATAACAAAAAGTTAAAGTAGACTTTTTGAAATGGAATATCACTTTATGCTCGAAGAATTTCACGAGATCTAAAATAGAGTTTTAAATAAGCCTTGATATATGGTTTGAATGTTAATCTTAAGATTTAAACACCATGCTTAAAAGATAAGTGTAACTGAAGACGAGAAGATTCGACACAAATCCTGTGAGACATATGAATAGAGGACAAAGAAATCTGGATAGAGGTCACACAAAGCAATATGATTTCCAAAAAACAGTAATAATAAATTTAATTAGTCTAAATAAGGGACGGAAGCGAGTTCATGTGCTTGACTTAATTCTCCTGGGGTCATATAGACTACCTCAATTAACTTGGACAAAAAGACTTGGTTAATTTTTTTTGCGCCGCCAATTTATGTTTGATATCTCTCCAAAAAAATACCCCTGAATTTGTGCATCAATCCCATATTGTTGGCAACTGCTTCAACGCATTATTTTATTCGCTCCTCATCACCATAATCCCAATAACACTAATCATCAATCAAACAGTTAAATATACTACATCTGGAACCATAATGTTGCACAGCATCAACTCATACATTGTATATGAAATAGTCTTCATTCAGTGTTAGCAAACTGCTGCTTTTCATATTTACCCAAATAAAAACTGATGCTTTTCATAGTCATGCTTTTGACTGATTTAAAGTATTTTTAATAACTATTTAACTATTTCTTGTTTTCAGCCCGAGTTTTCTCAACCACGTTCACTAATGCGTGTGGGAGGCAGTACCTTCCATTTTCTGAAAGTACGGGAACTATATGACTTCAGTGTGGACGTAAAGCGAACTTGGTCCACCACAAAGAGCCAAAACTAATACTATCCTAGGATACAGTCTGTTATTTGACAAAATTCAATGATTTTATAAGCAAAAAAATCATCAAATAAAGACTTACAAATTTTTCGCCAGGGGAGGTAAGAACAGCAGCATTTCCACTATTAAGAAAAAGTTGGAAACTACACTGGCCCTGCGCAGGTGCACACCTATAGTACGCCTCTGTTGTATTGAAAATGAGGGCCTTTATTCTGATATTCAGCTTCACCTATATCAAACAGAGGAATTGAAGCAACATCTATCGTGTAAATTAAGATGATATAAGAGCCTAATCAATCAATTTGATTTTCATGGGTGGAGTTAATTTTTGCCATGGTTTTTCGTAAAATTTGACAAGGGGTCGAGTTCCACAAATCTTAAATAAATCACTATGCAAGCAAAGCATCAGTGAAGTACAAGCATTCACAAGTTCCCAAGAAAAACCGCTTGATACAAAAAAACAAAAATAATAAGGGTCAAATGCATAATGCAATACTTGCCTCGACAGATTCCGAGTTCAAGTTACCAACTGCAACGTAGTAGGCAGAAGATTCAAGTACAGCCTTCTGAATGGTGCCATTTCCTGGACACTAAAATTATTAGGGTTGCTAGACAAGGAATAGGGGAACGCATAAAAGTTGCCCTAGTTTTGCCTCACCCTGAATACGTTCCCATGATAAGGGTCCGTCACGCCAGTGATCAAGTTCTGCTTTCCCTGCGAGCATATAGGGAAAAAATCCCAGAGTAGGATATATATCAGGGTAGCTCATAAAAAATCAATGTCAAACTAGCATCAAAAGTTGAACACTTGACTGAACATGTTCTTTGTCCTGCTTCTTTCAATACTTGGGAGTCGTTCTTCTTAGGGTTTAGAGATTAGGGTCGATCTTTAAGGGGAAGAAGCCATAGCAAACTTGAATTATGATACTATAAAAGATCTGGAAATCACATTACAAGCTTTCAGCAGCATCCCTAAGAAGTTTCATAAGTATCTAAAGAAGGTAGGCACGACCGTATGATCCTTACTGCTATCTGCAAAAAAGAATGGCCTGATACTCTATAGAATAAGTGACACGCAGCTATGCTATATTACTGTTTAAGCATAGCATTTCTTCTACTTAGCCTGAATAGGTAGTTACTACTGGTTAAACGTGAAGATCCAGATCATAACACATCATCGGTGAAACATAATCATTTCAAACCCAAATGCTCGAGCCACCCAAGCAATGAATTCATAATACGAAACTCAAGAGAATTTTTGTTGGTCCTAATTTAGTAATAACGCTGGATTGGCATCTGCATCATAACGAGTTTCCCTGCTGCAAAATTTCAACGATGAAAGATACATAATGATTTTTACTATCATGTGCGCACGAGCAATAACCTTATGCTTGCTGGAAATCAACCATGCACACAGCCCATGGTAATGAGAATTCTGCATGTGGCTCCAAACAAATATTCTTTCATTTTTCCTCAAGCATAACAAAGTTCACCTAACTTTATCAAATTGGCTGTAAATTCAAAATTAACTTCCACCAGAAACTAAAATTTACCTTGTGCAATTGCAAAAATAATAGAGGATGAATTTTGGGATTTCAGGCTATACGATATGTTTATTTGAGATCCTTCATTCAAATAATACATCCACTCCTGCGGTATGAGCAAGTAAAAGACGAGATTAGTCCAGCATTGCTGTTTAAATATTACACTTTACAAAAATAGTCCAGAAACTAAAGAAGACACTCAAGTTCATGTTCAGGATAAATCCTCCCTTTATGAAATCACCTTGTGTGTATTAATAGGAAGGGATGTCTGGTGAATCTCAGACCATGGAACCAAAACATCAAGAGGCGGGTTTGAATAAAATCCGTAGAGCATCGACCCTTTCCCTTTATCAAGATCTACCACCTGTTACAAGCGACGATAACTTAGAGAATGTGAAACATCATCCATACAAGTGTGAAGGCACAGTATCCCACAAAGATTGAACGCAAAAGAGATGTTTTCTACGTAAAATCACCTCGATAGAATCCACAAATAAACGGTTCGCTTTTATCAACACTGATGAACTCAGACCAAGCTGAATAGTCTCGGTAGAGTACGCCGCATTTAGCGAAACCACTGTCCCTGATCAGAAACACAACAAATGCCAAGTATCCGGGATCTTAACTTTCTTGCAGTTGACATGGTAAGTAATGCACAAACTAATGCAATGAAAAGTTGACCTAAGCACAAGACATTTGTCCACTTTAAATAACTGATTGGAAAACCCAATAAATCCTAAAAACTCCAATCGTAATTGGGCACAAAGGATTTACTATGACTCTTAGAAAAGAACCACAGTACAAAACACCTTAGAAACCAAATATACCCAATTTCTCTCAGAAAGGAAGAACAGCACAAAACCATACAAAACTCGCACATGACATTTTCCCTCATACATAATCGTAATTTCTCCCCAATCTTTCTTCTTTACGTGGAAATGGAATACTTGCAAACCTCACAGCCACAGTACAACAATCTTCGTTCCTTGTGACTGTTAAAAAACACGTGGAATACATATCTCGCGTGGATATGGAATACACACAAACCTCACTCCCACTGAACAACATAAAAAACAGATGTTCATTGTGACAGTCATAAAACACACAAAATAAATAATCGACTAATCGTAATTTAACTTATCCTTCTTCTTCACATGGAATACGTGCAAGCCTCACAGCCACGGTATAACATAATCGACTAATCATAATTTCACCTTATGCAACAGTACATCATAAGATTAAACAAAGTAAATTAGCAAGGAAGGAACCGCACGACGAATACATACCACAAACAACGAACACTACGATGACAGAAAGTAGCATCATCAACCGCTCGATACGCATCTCTTCAGTAACAACTGCCGTCGTTGCCGGAGCATCATCGTCGGTACTCTCTCCTTCACTCGGTAGCTCCGGTACAGCAACACCATCACCGGCACTCTCTCCTTCACTCGATAGCTCCGGTACAGAAACACCATCACCGGCACTCGGTAGCTCCGGTACAACAACACCATCACCGGTACTCTCTCTTTCACTCGGTAACACCATTTCGTATAACTAAATTATGAAACTGAATTTGGGGGTTGTGATTTATAGTAGAGCCCATTGAAGGTTATGCTAACTGAAATAAATACCCGTCAGTTTGTTACAGAGAGACTGACGGTTAGGAATCTTGGGGGTAACCAATTAGGAGGCGACGCGTGTCGATTTCGCGGCTGTCATCGCCGGTGATATTTAATTGAATTTATCAGCGGGAAAATTTAAAACATACAATAAAATAAAAGCCCTAAGTTGCGCCGATATTTTAATATTTGTTAATTACATGTAGTGCCCCTGTGTTATTTATAATTGGCAGATAACCCCCTTTGTATATTATGACCACATTGGGGTGTTTACTTATAAAAATAGGGTCATTCTTGAGTAAGGATTTGTTTAATGATACAAGATGATATGTTATACATGACAAACAAAGTCAAAACACTTAAACTCCAAAATTAAGGAGATTTTTAAGATAACAGTTCATACTCGAGGTCGTATATGAATAAAAAACAACATGTTTGGTAATAGTTTCATTGTCTACTTGATCACAAAGTGATTACTTTTGAGTGTACAATAGATAGAGTAGTCATGGTATGAGCAAATTTGTGTCATTCTATAATATAAAGGCAAGAATTTACTTGAACTTACGTATGGCATATAAAGGATTGACATAGGGTTGACTTCGCTTATCGAGGATTGGTGAGATAAGATCTGAGAGACTGGTTCTGGGGTATTTATTCAAGTGAAAAAGATGCTTGACTTTCACTTCCGCTAAGATAAAAATGAATTTAAATAACAACATTTTATAGTAGTTGCGTGAGTCATAACTTTGACGATGGAATGGTGTAAGTGCATAACTGTAGGAGTGAATGAGGAGTAACGGGCTATGACAATTTCTTTAGAAATCAAAATGTACAAAATCGTGGTCATACACGCGACGAGTCTTTGTCCTTGTCACCATATCTTAACATCTCATGTGTTGGGTGCCAGGTTCTTATGATATTCGTGAGACGCGAGGGGCGTCGCTGCGAGGATTCCTCGCCCCTCGTTGGCAGTTTGTGCCAATTTAACGCTTCGAAATACCAAGGTTAAAATTACTTTTAAATCTTTCGCAATGTGGGTAAAATAGTATTCCCATAACATATAAAATAGGATTTCTTTGGGTATTTGCTAATTATGAATAGTACAAAGGCGATTATTGCAATTTACTTGCATACATTCAGTTAAATTCATTGAAATAACCATCCTTTGTTAGGGGGTTTGTTGTGCTGAGGGTTTTGGGGCAGTGACTTTTAGGGATCTGGTGCGGCAGGTAGTACGTGTGTGGCTGGAGATTACCAATTAGGAGACGATGTTGTGTCATTTTCACAGTTGGTGAGTGGTGGTGAAACCGGTGTTGTCGTCGCCGATGTTGTGAATCAGATATTTAATTAAGGGATAATTCTATCAAACACCCCAAACTATGGTACCTTTTACCGGACGAGGTCAGAACTTTTATTTTAGCACCAGTGCCCCCTAAACTTTGGTCGTTTGTTCGATTTACTTTTGTGCGTGTTCCGGTCACATTTTTACCGGAACAGTGAAAAACGTGCACAGCACGTGTTATAGTTTAAGGGCATTTTTGTCCAAAAAATATTCGCCAAACTATAATACCCCCTAAACTATACTACTTTTTGACTTTCCCCCATAAACTATGAAGTGTGCGATTTGCCCCCTGAACTATGGTATGCTTTTGAGGATTGCCCTCTGAACTATTGTATACTTTTGAGAATGGCTCCTTGAACTATTATTTGAATTTCTGGATTGGCCCCTGAAGTGAGTATTTAGGATTGCACAAGAGAATTATTTTTGGTCATTGAGATACACCTAAAAATGAGCATCAAAACACCAAACCAAACACCAAAAAAACAACTTCAAAACTATTATTTTTGGTCATTGAGATACACCTAAAGATGAGCATCAAAACATCAAACCAAACACCAAAAAAACAACTTCAAAACATCCAAAAATCAGCATTAAAAACACCAAAAAATCAACATCAAGAAACCAAAAAAATATTTAGAATGATAAGTCACAATCCCATCATCACCATAATTAACAACCAAGGCTAACAAAGTCCAACAAAATTAAATAGATCTCAATTCTTCATAACAAAATAAGGGCATAACATGGTTATCCCTCACAAAATAGTGGTCATAACCAATTCAATTAGAGTTTGTGACCTAGGTCTTCTTGGTTTTCTTATTACCATTCTTAACATTCTTCTTGGGCCCTTTCTTACCACTGACCTCCTCAACCAGTCTTGACACCTTCTTCCTGTTTCTTTCTGGTGAGGAAGGTTGGTTGACCTGACTTGTGAATCTTGGGCTTGTTCTACTTGGAGTAAGCTGAGGGGTAAGCTGAGGGGTTTGCCTAACAGGAGTAGTACCAGCACCCTTCTTCTTTCCCAGATTCCTGAGCCTAAAAATGCAAGTATATTTACATATAAAAATGCCAATTACTGAAAGAAATCCCCATGATAAACAAGAAATGAGAATATGAAATGTATCTCATAAGAAAAGATGAAGCAAGTGCAGACAGCAGTCACTCCCCCATCTCAGACAACAAACAAGTAACAACGAGAGACTTATGGCACAAGCTGTTCAATCTCTGATCCTATCTTCTTTTGAGATAATTGTTTCTTTAATTTTATCAGGAATGAGGTGAATACTGAATAATGTGTAGGAGCAACTTAGTTACAGCATGAGTATGATGAATAAAAGAGAAGGCCAAGTTAATTACTCATGTCTAATAATACAAAGTACTATCAGCAACTCCAAGCTCAAAAACAGTATCTTTTGTTGCACTCACAAGTATATAAAATCGGGAAGCAAGTTGATACAGATTCTTCCACAGTCAAAACTGCTCATAATTTATTTTACTGTGTCGAAAATTACTATCACAAGTTCATAAAGATCCGCTAGCCAGTTCCAAGCATCCAAGACAAAAATGAAACTCCACACAAAATCAGAAAGCACGGTGATATTTACAGCAGTTTTGAACAACGGCATACCTATCGTTTAAGAAAGCAATGGTGAGAGCCGTCATTAATGCAGCAACAATCGCCAGCGGCTTCCGTATAAACCCCAATCCTGAAATCCACAAGCATAATTATAACAACCAGCAAACAATTAACATCTAAGCACATGCTAAACCATCGCACATTTGGAATAGGAACGCGGCAAAGTGAATCGAGAGAAGAATTCCGATAACGGACGAGAAGGAGACGACCAGTCGACTTCACGGAGGGCTTCGATCAGATCATCGGCCGTCACGTTACTCCAATCCATTTGTTGTTGTTGTTGTTGTTGTTGTTGTTCAATTGATTGATTTAATAAATAAATAAATCGATTGATTGATTGAAATAACAAACCCTAGAATCAGTACAAATTAACAATCGGAGAAGAGATTGAAAAACGATGAAGGAAGGAGATATTGCGAATTGTTGATTGGGGGAGTTGTATGTATGTATATGTATCTGAAAGTAATCGATTGTAAGAACCCTAAAATCGCCCGTCAGTTTGGTAAGTGTAGAAAGATGTAACTGAGTGTTACATTTTGCCCCCTGAACTGTAGGGTTTTTTTTAATTAGTTTTTTAATGTTTTATGTGACGAGTCTATTTTACCCCTTACGGGTCACGTGAGTCGGACACGTGAAGGAATATTCTAAGAATATTCCGATAAAAATGAGATCGGAACACGTAATAAACCAACACGCATAAACGACCAAAGTTTAAGGGACACTGGTGCTAAAATAAAAGTTCTGACCTCGTCCGGTAAAAGGTACCATAGTTTGGGGGTTTGATAGAATTATCCCTTTAATTAATTATCAGCGGGAAACTTTTGACTTTTGAGCATAGAATCCTAATTTTGTGCAAATTTTACAAATATAACAATAACCCATGTGTTATTTCTCTTTGGCGGATAACCCCTCTGTGTTAGTTTACCTAGTAAATACACTAAGTGAAAGTTGAAACTTTAAATTAACAAAGCTCTCATGTGCATTTATTTATCCAACTAAATGTTTTAAGCTTTGTTATAAGTTTTTGAGAAGTCTCAGAATCATTAATAAACATAATGAAAACTTATCAACGCAGTAATTCTGTGTTCTTTTTCTTTAATGGATAATGCATACCTTTGTTGTTATTGATATAGAAAGTTGTTTTTTCCTTTTCAAAAGAAAATGATAAGTGAATATACTAATTTGAACAGCATTAATCTTTTATGAATCGATGTATAAAGTTTCGTTACCAATTGCAATACCTGCTTGCTATTAAAGTCTAGTGTAAAATTTTTGATAATTTTCGGAACATTAAGCATCTTCAATTGTAAAGATGTTAAGCTTGTACACTTATCTGTTTTTTGACATATGGATCAAACTTTTCAAATGCTGAAAAGTCATGACGGACTATTATTGTCGAAAAGATTTCGAAACATAATAGAGAATTTCAATTAGCGGAGCAAAGCATACACCAAAATACAAACATTGATTGCACGCTATCGTGCTTGAAAAGAAAAGCAACCACTAATTCATTTACTTAACTTCATCATAAACGCAGTACTATTTCCAACCTAACATTTACCAAGACCAGCTGAAGGCGACAAGGGAGAAAAACCAGAAAGCGCGTGACAACGGAAATTCTATTTTCAGGTGAAGTGATCACCAAAAAGGGAAAAAAAATATTCATTGTGGGAAAGAGTCAATACGAGTAATATACACCGAGACAGCCGAGCTGAATTGCTGGCTGCTCAAATTGAGTATATCTTCCTCACTTTTCATGCGGTCGACGATAAATTGGGAGAAAATGGGGAACAGAGGCAGTTTACGTCATTTTACGTCCAAAACAAGCCACGGAATGTCTGCATGGTAGGAAAAAGCAATTCCTTGGAGCATCAAAACAAATTATATTGCACATAGGCACTGCACAATGTTTCTGTTTTCAACATATTTACTCAACTTCTCTCAACACAAAAGCAAGCATCTTAAACTGTACAAATGTTTCAGCAAGTATCAATTTAGTTCATCTGTTAACTGGGGTACACTCACTTGAGAATCAATGTGTGTTTCATTTACACAACTTTATCATACAAATATCTATATTTCCAGTGTAACATTCCCAGGGCAAAAGGCCATGAGGTGAAAAAGAGAAGACGAGAAATCTCGTGGCAAGAGAAATTTACTTTCAAGGCAAGTGATCCGCAAAAATACTTTCCACCTGGTGAAAAAGAGTTGATACAAGTAATCTATACTGAGGCATTTGAACAAAACTTCCGAGCTGCTCAGACTGATTATACTTTCTGCAGCTATTTTACGCGTCTCGCCAACAAATGGGGCAAATACCGGAATTTTCAGCTATCCTGCACAGTTCAGAACATACTAAACAAATCTAGCCTGCCCGATAGCTACTATTGCCTCCAATTACGCTAGCTACAGAAAATAACTCCAAAAGTCTCTAAAACACAACTTATCAACTACAGCACCCATAATGAATAGTTAAACCTACATACACTCAGATGGAAATTCAGAAGAATTCTACGCGCCTCAGAGGTTAAAAGTTCAATCAAAATAGCCAATAGTAGTGAAAAAGTAAACTATTCTGAAGCTCATGGCACGAACAAACTACTTATCTACTAACCCACTTTCTCTGTCTCGTTACAATCATCTTGTCAAACGAATAATAGAAGTGATACCAGAAAATATTATTTTCATATATAACCAATAATCTCTGAAATCAAATCTAAAGTGTCGCGGCCTTGTTCTTATATTCCTTATTAAGTTTAAACACAGTGCTTGTACCAAAAAAAAAAAAAAGTGCTTAATCTTACAGTCTCAACAAAAAGATTCAGTGTTATCCCACTAGAGAAAATAACCGAAAGGGACTGAAGTATGAAAACCATTGGAAAGCATTCCACCTCATCACAGATCACAGTTGTGAACCATTCTCGAGCAAATATTTTATACAACCAGAGTTCTAAGGCCTATCGGTTTTAAAGTGTGATACATACGCTTCAACTTTGCTAAACTGGAAGGAAAAAGTTCTCCAGTCATATTTATTGATAACTCAATTAAGTTTTACGAATGAGCTTAAAAAAATGATAGCATGCCGAGAATGGGAACATAGAGAGTTTACCTTGAAGCACATGCAAAACAGGCTAAGAAATGCCCGCATGGAAGGAATAAGAAATCGAGAGCAGCATCATAGCAAATTTCACAAAGGCCCTGGACCTTTATATAGGCAGCATTGTTACGTCGCTTCTCATTTCCTACACCCTTAGACTGAGCATCTCTGACAAAATCCTCGTACGCAGAGTTAGAGGAGCCCAAACTAGAAAGATCGTCTTCTCTGTGCGGAAGCGACAAGTTTCTCTCAGATTCCAAGTCCCCAGATTGATCTCCTCTTGTTTCTTGCTCAGTGCGTTCAATATGCTTCAGAAAGTAAACAATGACAAGCACAAGAGCAATCATTCCACCTGCAAGTAAAAGAATTTAATAAAATTACAAAGTCATAATGCAGCTTGATTTCCCCCCCTCCCCCCCCCCCCCCCCCCCCCCCCACGAAATTGTTACATAACAGTCACCCCCGATAATACCCTACAGTACAGAGGAGACTTTATCAATCTTTCAGAGGGTTATGTGCATTAATGTAAGTGCAGATTAAACAAAACGAACAGCAGAATCAATTATGAACCAGGAACGAAGAGGGCAGCAATAGGCCCAAACCCTAATATAGCACAACATCAGTTCAGCCATTGTTTATAAAGATTTCATTCCGTGTTAGGAATACTGCTGGTTTTCATTGTCACACTTCCGGTGGATTTTCAAAGTTTTTGCAACTACCTAACTATTTTCGCTTCAGTCACTGAGCTTTCTTGACCATGTGCACGTATGCATGAGAGAGGAGGCGGTATCTTAGTGCAAGTAAGAGAACTATGTGATTTCAGTCCGTGTGTAACGCGAACTTGGTCCACCAGAAACAGCGAAGAGGATTAATACTTTCCTCATGGTGCATTCTGTAGTCGACAAAAGTTCTCTAACTTTATAAGAAGAAAAAAATCCATCCAAATGACGAGTTACAAGTTGTCGGCGAGCAAAGGTAATACCAGCAGCATTTCCGCTTAGAAGAAAAAGTCTGAACCTACACTGGCCCTGTGCAGGTATACACTCGTAATAAGGCCCTGTTGTATTGAAAACGAAAGCCTTTATTCTGATATTCAGCTGCACCTATATCAAGTAGAAGCATCCAAGCAACATCAGACTTGAAATGAAGATAATAAAAAAGCTCAACCAATTAAATTGACTTTTCATGGGTGGAGCGTTCACCAGGTTCCAGCAAAAACCTCTTGATAAGACAAACAAAACAAATAAAGGTCGAACGCATAATGCAATACATGCCTTGACAGATTCAGTGTTTAAGTTGCCCACTGCAACGTAGTAGGCGGAAGATTCAAGCACAGCCTTCTGAATTGTGCCATTTCCTGGAGAGAACAATTATTAAGGTTGCAAGACAGAGAATATGGAAACACATAAAACTAGCCTAGTTTTGCCGCACCCTGAATATTTTTCAATGATAAGTTTGTATTTGAATAAGATCAATCCTCAAGCCACTTAGCAAATTCCGTTTTCCCTGCCAGAATATAGAAAAAAGCCTAGAGTAGGATACATCAGCAAGCTTATGAAAAATCAATGTCACAGTAGCATCAAATGTTAACCGTATGACTGAACTTGTTATTGGTCCTGCTGCTCTCGAATACTTAGAAGTCATTCTATTTAGGGTTAGAGGTTAGAGTCAATCTTCTCCAAATCACGTAACTGGGAAGAAAAAGTGAACATGCTCATGTAGATTATGAAAAAATGGAAGGTAATAAGATATATTACTATCATGTGTGCCCGTGCAACAACCTTATGCTTGCCAGACACTACACCACAACGCTTATTACTAATCTGATCCACGATCATGAGAATTCTGTGTGTGGCTTCCAAACAAATAATTCTTTCATCTTCCCCAAAGCATAAGATAGTTCCCCTAAACTTTGTCCAAGTGGCTGTGAATTTAAATTAAACATCATCAATAAACTAAAATTTACCTTGAGCAATTACAATTATAAGAGAGGATGAACTTGGAGAGTTCGTGCTATACGATATGTCTATTTCAGATCCTTTGTTCAAATAATACATCCATTCCTGTGGTATAAGCAAGTTGAAAATGGATTAGTCCATCATTGAACATTAAATATTACCGTAAAAAACTGTCCAGAAAACCAAAAAAGGCACTTAAGTTCATGTTCATAATAAATCCCCCTTTTTGAAAGTCACCTTGTATGTACCAATATGAAGAGAAGTCTTGTGAATCTCTGACCATGAAAGCAAAACATCAAGAGGCGGATTTTTATAAAATCCATAGAGCATCCACCCATTTGCTTCATCAAGATTGACCACCTGGTACAGGCTCCAATCAACCTACAGGATGTGGAACACCGTCCATGCAGTGCAAAGGTACACTATCCTACAAAGAGTGAACAACAAAATAGTAAACAGACTAAGAAATGTTTTATATGTCATCACCTCTATATAATCCACAAATAAACGGTTGGCCTTTGTCAATATTGATGAGTTAGGACCAAGCTGCAGAGTCTCAGGAGCGTATACCACAATCATCGAAGTCATTGCCACTGATCAGAAACATAATAAGATGTGTAAGTTTCTTGCAATGGATAAGGCAAATGAAAATTGAAAGAGGGTTTAAGCTCAAAAAGATTTCTCAACACTGAACAACTAACCAAAAATCAGAAATCAATAATTCCCCCGAAACTCCAAGCTCCAAAAACCAACAATTCGCAAAGGCCTTACTATAGTGATTAGTGAATAACAAAATAAACAACAAGCACCCGCCCACCCGCGACGCGTAGTTTCAAGTTCACAAAGAAAAATCTCAAAATGGGGAAAATTCTTCGTGTTTCCTGAACTTGTGTGGACAGCAAAATGCAGCGGTACCCACAGATACACAATTGTGAATTTCATGAGCTTCTAAGAAAGTAGCCTATCCAGAATTTGCTAATCGTTTTCTTGAAACATGCATCCTTTCTTCTACCTAACCGTAGTTACAGCCAAAGTAAACTCTAAATGGATAACTCCATGAGCTTCTAAGAAAGTGGCATAGCCATAATGTGCTCATGATTTTTATACATGCATACCTCCTACCTAGTCGTAATTGCAGCCACGTTAGATACAGAATAGAGAACTCCATGAGCTTCTAAGACAGTGGCATATCTATAATTTGCTCATCATTTCGCTTCAATACATACTTTAAACAATAACTGCCCTATGACTGCCAAAAAATACAGCACAGAACCGCGAGAAACGTACGATGGAATTACGACCACAAAGCCAAGCAACACGGCACCCTTCCCGCCGCAAAACGCTCTATACACGAATATTCCCGATTGCCGGCATCTCTTCGATACCTTCCGCCACTGCCGTTCCAGAAGCATCTTCCATTGTAATTACAATAAGCCACTAGATCTGTTTTCTGCGAATTTAATGTGGCCATTATGATTTCAATTGACCATGAAGATTTTTGTAACGAAAAAAAAAAAACTCATCGATCTTAGCTGGCAATGACCAATCAGGAAGTGATACATGTGATTTTAGCAGCTATTTTCTGTGAATGACGACGGTGATTTGTGCTGTTCATCGCCGGTGCTGATGGAATCAGATATTTATTTAATTATCAGCGGGAAAATTTTGAACATAACATCTTTATTTAGTACCCAATTTTAAAAATAGAGCTAATTGCAAATACTACTCCTATCCTCTGTTATTTCTAATTGAAAGATCACCCGTGTGCTGTGTGTGTATTATTTCAATTAGCAAACATCCTCAATTGAGACTTCATATTATTCCACTAAATATCTTAAAAGCATAACAATCAACGCATGGAAATAACATGATATATAATATTTTCTATAACTGGCAAAGAAAGAAAGATCCACTGTGATCCTTGCACCAACCAATCAACACAAAAATTAACCAACTACAAGTATAAAAATGTTTTACCAGCCTCCACAAAGATCCAATCCAACATAAAATCAAGCATGTGTGATGTTTCAGCATGTATATATCCATCAAATTCATCTATAATTGGATACAATAATCGCTCGAAACACAATGACCATTCCATATACACGACTTTATCATACAACTATTCATATTTCCAGTGTAACATCGCCAGGGCAAAAGGCCGTGAAAGTGAAAAAAACAAACGAGGAATCTCGTGGGGATACCAATTCTACTTTCAGGGCAAGTGATCTCCAAAAACAAATATGCCACCTGGTGAAAATTGATACAAGTACTCTACACTGAGACATTTGAACAACTCCCTAGCTGCTCCTCAGACTGTCTTCTCTTTAAATTTTTAATGGGTCTGTAACACATAGGGCATGTACCGGCTACCACGACTCTCCTGCAAAGTTCAGAACACGCTAAATATGTTTAAACTGTTTAACGAGTATTTGCTCCAATCACGCTAGCTACTAAGAAACATGTACAAAAAGTAAATATTCTGGCAAGTTATTCCTTTGTAAACAGATACCAAAAGAATTATTGATGTGAAATCAACATGAACCACTTCAATATTAATGGAGACACTATCAAGTCAATTATCAAAAAGGAAAAGAAAACAATAGCAAATACACAACACAAACTACTGACCATAACAAGTTATGAAGGACACCTTTACTTGAAACTAAGGATTGTCCAGGAGAGCTGGATAGATATGAATAAAACAAGAATAAAATAAAAAAATACATGATCATTTAGCATCCCTCCACTTCCTCTGTCCCAATCACAGCCGTCTTGTTAAACAGGCAATAAAAGTGAAACCAGGAAATTTTAGTTTACTATATGACCGATCTCCGGGATCAAATTTAAAGTTTCACACTCCAGTTCTTATATCCAAAACAAATACAGCCAAGCCTCTAATCCTTAATTAAGTTCAAACGGAGTGGTTAATCTTACAGACTCAAGCTCAAAAGAGTCATTGTTATTCCCACGAGGAAATAACTCAATGAACTGAAGAATGAAACGATGCAAAGCTTTTGCCCTCATCACTGACCACGATTCTGAATTAGAATCTCGAGCAAATATTCTATACAACCAGGTAACATTCTGAGCCATACATCCGAAGAGCGGTGTAAGATATACTTCAATTTATTAAACTTGGACAAAAGAGTTCTCCATAGGGATGAAGTTTATAAAACAATTATAGCATGCCAAAAATGGGGATATTAGAGAGCTTACCTAAATGCACATCGAAAACAAGTGATAAAATGTGAGCATGGAACAAATTCACAATTCCTAGGTGCAACCAAGCAAATTGTACAAATGTCATCAGGATCTTCACTTCGCTTCTCATTTCCTATCCCCACAGCCTGAGCATCTGCAAAAGATTCGCTGGGTGGAAGCAAAGGGGTTCTCTCAGATTCTAAGCCTCCAGCTTGATCATCTCCCATCTCTTGCTCAGTGCATCCAATATGGTTCAGAAAGCAGAAAATGACTAGCACAACAGCAATCATTCCACCTGTAAGTAAAAGAATTTTATAAAATTACAAACTTATAATACAACTTGGTTTTATTTCCTACGACAAATTCTGTATACAATGTACCTAGGCCAGCCAAAAATGTACTCCATCGAAGTTCATACGAAATCTTAACAGAACAGTCACCTCCGGTAGTACCCTACAGTACAGAGAAATCTTTTATCAATCTCTAGGAGGGTTATATGCATTAACACAGAGCAAATTAAACAAAATGAAAAGCAGAATCAGTTATGAACAGGGAATGAAGAGGAAAATAATATGGCCCAGCCAAGTAAAAGCTTGTGTCTGTCAATAAAGGTTATTCAATTGCTTTGTCAAGTCATATAATACTTTTGAGAGACGCATATGGTCTTCAGGAGAAGTCGACAAACCTATAACAAAGAACTAAGAGGCGTACTATGGCAGACGTTAATGAAGAAAAGAGTAGCATCAAAAATCTCAGTATAGTCATAAAAATATAACATGGTATCATGGCGAACTTGGGGTGGTTTGACAAATGACTTCTCGAATATGATTGCTTTGCACAAAACATCAGTTTAACTCTACTCTTGTTCCTGAGTTGAATGCTATATGCTAAAAGGCGCTGTGTTGTCATCTACAAAACACAAGTAAGGGACAAAGACAAACTAGAGCTACAAAGATAAACCTTGAAATTCAAAGGTTTAAATTAAAGTGGCTCAAAACAGAGAATATGAATGCAAATTTGGTTAACAGTTGATTATGACCAACAGTGTTATAAACTTGTATGGAGCATCTGAGTCAACGGCTGATTTGGGGTGGAATATCACTTTATGCCCAAAGAATTTCACGAAAACTAAATTACAGTTTCAGATAGGCCTTACTATATGGTTTGAATGTTAATCTTTAAATTAGAACACCATGCTTAAAAGATAAGTGTATCTGAAATGCACATGATTTAGAAGAGAAGTTTCGACGCAAATCATGTGAGACATATATGAATGGAGGACAAAGGAGAACTCTGGATAGAGGTCATAAAAAGTAATATGATTTCTAAAAAGCAGTAGTAAGAAATTTAATTAGTCTAAATAAGGGTCGGAAGAGAATTCACGTTCTTGACTTAATTCCCCTGGGGTCCTATAGACTGCCTCAATTAATACGGATAAAAGGCTTGGTTATTTATTCATGCCGCCAATTTACATTTGATATCTCTCCAAAATTACTAGTGAATTTGTGCGTCAATCCCACATTATTGGCAACTGCTTCAACGCATTTTTTTATTAGCTCCCCATCACCATGATCCCAATAATACTAGCCGTCAATCAAACAGTTAAATATACTGCATCTGGAACCATAACGTTGCACAGCACCAACTCTTTAACTGTATACAAAAATAGTATTCATTCAGTGTTAGCAACTGCTGCTTTTCGATTCACCAAGAAAAAAAAAACTGATGCTTTTCATAGTCATGCTTTTGGTTAATTTAAAGTATTTTAACAGCTATTTAACTATTTTTGTTTTCAGTCTGAGTTTTCTCGACCATGTTGTCTAATGCATGTGGGAGGCGGTACCTTCCATTTTGTGAAAGTACAGGAACTATATGATTTCATTGTGGACGTAAAGCGAACTTAGTCCACGACAAAGAGCCAAAAACTTAATACTGTCCTAGGTTGCATATTGTAATTTGACAAAGTTAAATGATTTTCAAAGCGAAAAATCCTTTAAACAAAGACTTACGAGTTGTTGGCCAGGAGAGGTAAGAACAGCAACATTTCCACTTTGAAGAAAAAGTCTGAAACTGCACTGGCCCTTTGCAGGTATACACCTATAGTATGCCTCTGTTGTATTGAAAATGAGAGCCTTTATTCGGAAATTCAGCTTCACCTATATCAAATAGAAGAACTGAACCAACATTGATAGTGGAAATTAAGATGATAAAAGAGCTTAATCAATCAATTCGATTTTCATGGGTGGAGGTGATTTCTTCCATGTTTCTTTGAAAAATTTGACAAGGGGTTGAGTTCCACACATCTTAAATAAATCACTATGCAAGCATAGCATCACTGAAGTACAAGCATTCACAAGTTCCCAGGAAAAACCTCTTGATACAAAAAAAAAATTAATAAAGGTCAAATGCATTATGCAATACTTGCCTCGGCAGATTCAGTGTTCAAGTTACCCACTGCAACATAGTAGGCAGAAGATTCAAGTACAGCCTTCTGAATGGTACCATTTCCTGGAGACTAAAATCATTAGGGTTGCAAGAAGAGAAAAAGGGAAACACATCAAAGTTGCCCTAGGTTTGCCTAACCCTGAATAAGTTCCCATGATACGAGTCCGTCACGCCAGTGAGCAAGTTCTGCTTTCCCTGCCAGCATATACAAAGAAAACCCAGAGTAGAATACATCAGGGTAGCTCATCAAAAATCAATGTCACAATAGCATCAAACGTTGAACACGTGACTGAATGAATGTTAGTTGTCCTGCTTCTTTCAATACTTGGGAGTCATTCCTTTTAGGGTTTAGAGGTTAGGGTCGATGTTTAAGGGGGAGGAGCCATATAACAAACTTGAATTATGGTGCTTAAAAGATCAGGAAATCATAATAAAAACTTTCAAAAGCAACCCCAAGAAGTTTCCTAAGTGTCAAAAGAAGGTAGATAAGAACCTGTGATCCTTATTGCTATCGGCAAAAAAGAATGGCAGGGTACTTTATAGAATAAGTGACATGCAGTTATGCTATATTACTGTTTAAGCACAGCTTTTCTTCTACTTAGCCTGAGTAGTAGGTAGTTAGTACTGGTTAAACGTGAAGATCCAGATCATAACACATGAGTCGGTGAATCATTTGAAACCCAAATGCTCGAGCCAGATGAATTTATAATACATATTTCAAAAAGAATTATTGTTGGTCCCAATTTTAGTAATGCTGGATTGGCATCTGCATATAACAGGTTTCCCTGCTGCAGTATTTCGACGATTAAAAATACACATCGAATTTTCTATCATGTGTGCACAAGTAATAACCTTATGCTTGCTGGAAATCAACCATGACGCTTGGTACAATTTTAATCCATAGTAATGAGAATTCTGTATGGCTCCCAAACAAGTATTCTTTCATTTTTCCCAAAGCATAACAAAGTTCACCTTACTTTATCAAATTGGCTATGAATTTTAAATTAACTTCCACCAGAAACTAAAATTTACCTTGCGCAATTGCAAAAATAAGAGAGGATGAATTTTGGGAGTTCAGGCTATATGATATGTTTATTTGAGATCCTTCATTCAAATAATACATCCACTCCTGCGGTATGAGCAATTAAAAAAACGAGCTTAGTCCAGCATTGCCCTTTAAATATTAAACTTTACAAATAGTCCAGAAACTAAAGAAGATACTCAAGTTCACGTTCAGAATCAATCCTCCTTTATGAAAGTCACCTTGTGTGTATTAATAGGAAGAGATATCTTGTGAATCTCAGACCATGGAACCAAAACATCAAGAGGCGGGTTTGTATAAAATCCGTAGAGCATCGACCCTTTTCCTCTATCAAGATCTACCAACTGTAACAAGCGACGATAACTTATAGAATGTGGAACATCGCCAATACAGGTGTAAAGGCACAGTATCCCACAAAGAGTGAACAATAAAATGGTAAACAGACTAGAGATGCTTTCTGCGTAAAATCACCTTTATAGAACCCACGAGTAAACGGTTCGCCTTTATCAATACTGATGAATTAGGACCAAGCTGAAGAGTCTCAGGAGAGTACGCCACACTTAGTGAAACCACTGCTCCTGATCAGAAACATAACAAAAACCAAGTATCCCGGATCTTTAATTTCTTGCAGTTGACGTATTAAGCAATGCACAAACTAATGCAATGGAAAAGGCGACCTAAGCACAAGAAGATCTCCACTTCAAATAACCAATAAAATATCAAAAAAACCCAATAAATCCTAAACACTCCAATCGTAATTGGGCACAAAGGATTTACTATGACTCTCAGAAAAGAACCAAAAGTACAACATACCTTTGAAAAACCAAAATGTACCCTATGACTCTCAGAAAAGAATAACAGCACAAAACCACACAAAACTTACACATGACATTCCCCCTCCTACATAACCGTAATTTCACCTATCTTTCTTCTTCACGTGGAATACCCGCAAGTATCACAGCCACAGTACTACATACTTTAATACATAACTATGTCCTGTGATTGTC
Organism: Linaria vulgaris; assembly: GCA_948329865.1. Lineage (NCBI taxonomy): Eukaryota > Viridiplantae > Streptophyta > Magnoliopsida > Lamiales > Plantaginaceae > Linaria > Linaria vulgaris. The sequence goes on from OX415254.1 coordinate 32,446,431, forward strand.
AAAAGACACATGTAATACACAATCGACTAATCGTAACTTCACGTAACTTTCTTCCTCACACACAATGATACAAGCAAAACCTCACAGCCACAGTAAAACATACTTAAAAAAATAACCATGCCCTGTCACTGTCAAAAAACACATGGAATACATAATCCACTAATCGCAATTTCACCTATCTTTCTTCTTAACATGGAACATACTCAAACCTCACAGCCACAGTACGACATACTTTAAAACATAATTGTTCCCTGTGACTGTCAAAAAAAACACAGAAATACATAATCGACTAATCCTAATTTCACTTATCCTTCTTCTTAAAATGGAATACATGCAAGTCTCACAGCCACGGTACAACGGACTTCAAAAAACAAGCGTGCCCTGTGACTGTCGAGAAACACACGGAATACATAATCGACTACAATTTCACCTCACACATGGAATAACGCAAGCCTCACAACCACAGCACAACATATTTTAAAACATAATCGCCTAACAAAGTACAACATAACATTAAACAAGTAAATTAGCATGCAAGGAATCGCACTTACCACAGAAAACGAACAATTCGATCAGAACAAGTAGCATCATCAACCGCTCGATACGAGCCTCTTGAGTAATAACTGCCGCTGCCGGAGCATCATCGCCGGTGATCTCCCCTTCATTCGGTAGCTCCGGTATTCTTTCCATTTCGTAAAACTAAATGATGAAATTTCGTAACTGCAGCTATCGGATTTATATTTTGCTGCAAAATGAATTTGGGGAAAGTGATTTATAGTAGAGGCCATTCAAGATAACTGCCAGTTTGTTATGGGCTTGTTGCTGTGGGGAGTGACGGTTAGGGATCTGCTGCGGCAGGGAGTATGTACGTAGCTGGGGGTGACCAATTAGGCGACGACGCGTGTCAATTTCGACGACGAGGAGTTGGAGCTGTCATCGCCGGTCATGGGAATGAACAGCGGGAAAATTTAAACATTACTAAAGCCCTAAGTTAGTACCATTTTTCGATAATTTAGAGTTAATTACCAATAGTACCCCTGGGTTATTTGCAATTGTCAGGTAACCCTCCATGTATGCCAATATTGTTAAGACCACATTGGGGTGTTTACTTATAAAAGATGTCACTGTTGAGTAATGGTTTGTTTAATGATACGAGATGAAATGTTTAAACTACACAATTTATAAATATTTTGGTATAATATTTCATGCACTTCGCGTTAAGAGTGGTTGTTTATGGAGATACAATGACTTGCTTGGCAATAGTACATCTTCTGTTTAATCACAAAAAGGCCAGTTTTAAGTGTATAATGGAGAGAAGCATCGTGGTATAAGCTAATTAGATTGTTCGTTCCATAATAAAAGACAATAATTTGACTCGAACCAATATACTGCATATGAGGGATGGACAAAGGGGTTGTCTTTCGTGTACCGAGGGTCGACGAGATAATGTTCGAAGGACATTTGTTTCTTGGGTATTTATTCGAGGGGAAAATATGTTAGACCTTAATTCATTCTTGTTATGCTAAAGATGAATTGAAAGAAGTTAAATATTATTTAATAGCAGTGCATGAGTCATAACGTTGAGGATGAAATGGTGTAAATGCAAAACTATAGGAGTAAGTGAGGAGTAGCGTGGAGCCTTTTGTCCTCGTTAGTGTATCTTAATCCATCATATGTCGGGTGTCAAGTTCATATGATATTCGTGAGACGAGAGGGTTGTTTCTACGAGAGTTCCTTGTCTCTCATTGGGAGTTCTTGTACGATTTAACGATTTGAAGATTCCCGCGTCTGAAACTTGAAATCTCTTTTAATTCCTTTAAAACGTGGATAAAATATTATATCTATATGGATAAATATATAAAATCGGTGTTTGCTAATTATGAATAGTGCATGGGCGATTATTGCAATTTACATTCAATTAAATTCATCGAGCGGGGTTAAGTAGTGCTGAGGTTAGCTCGCTTACCTTCCTTTTCACAAAAATGGCAGAATGCCTGTCCGTACCAGATTTGAGCTGAAACTAGGGTTTCCTCTTTCCTCCGGCGAGCTGTGACGGCGGATTCCTCGTACTCACGGTGGAGCTACTTCATCGTACTCTAGGGAGCCGCCGAGTCGACCGGAGTTCAAAGTACACCTCAATTCCTTTTTGTCCTATTAATTTTGAGCTTCCTATTCGATACTGTTCTACTTACTACAATTTGATGAATTTTCTGGCAATTTCGAAAACCAGTAGTTATCAAGTCATTGCTGATGTTCTTAAATCATGTGCCCTAACATCAGATAATACCAAATTGGGAAAAGCTTTGCATAGTCATGTTATTAAACAAGGTCACATCTCGTGCCTATGCGTCTCGAAAGCTTTGCTCAACGTGTACGCTAAATGTAAGGCTTTTGGAGATTCTCGCGAGTTGTTCAGCGAGATTGATTGTCCCGATACCGTCACGTGGAATATTTTGTTGTCGGGGTTTGCTGGGTCGAGAAATCACGATGACAAGGTGGTGGGATTGTTTAACAAGCTCCATGCTGCCGGTAGTCCAAAACCAAGCTCCGTTACTCTTGCTATTGTTCTTCCGGTGTATACACGTTCGGGCGTGGTGCTGGGTGCCGGAATGAGCGTGCACGCTTATGCGATAAAGTCGGGAATGGAGTCGCAGACGCTGGTGGGAAATGCTTTAGTGTCGATGTATGCGAAACGTGGGCTTGTTTCGGATGCATATGCAGTTTTCCGAGGGATTGTGGAGAAGGATGTCGTTTCTTATAATGCGCTAATTGCGGGTTTTGCTGAGAATAAGCTTTTGAGCAACGCGTTTCGAGTCTTCTGTCATATGATTGTAGAACGTCGTGCAACGCCTAATTATGCAACAATTGCAAATGTTTTACCTATATGTGCTTCGTTGGGCGATACTCTATGTTACAAACTGGGGAAACAAATACATTGTTATGTTTTGCAACGGGCTGAGTTGGGAGAGGAAATAACAGTCTCTAATGCTCTTCTAATCTTCTATTTGAGAGTAGGAAGAACGAGAGAAGCAGAATCGTTCTTCCAAAGAATGAAATTTAGAGACTTAGTGTCCTGGAACTCTGTTATTGCGGGATATGCTTCAAATGGTGAACGAGTGAAAGCGTTACTGATGTTCCGTGAGTTTGTTAGTCTGAGGATCAAAGGCCCCGACTCTGTTACAGTAATCAGTATTCTTCCTGTTTGTGCCCAGTTACATGATCTAGAAGCAGGAAAAGAGCTACATGGGTATGTTTTTCGCCATCCTCAACTATTGGAGGATACATCCGTAGGAAATGCACTTATAAGCTTCTATGCTAAGTGTGGATGCATAGAAGCAGCATTCAAGACATTTGTACTCATCCCCCAAAAAGATCTTATATCATGGAATGCTTTGCTTGATGCAGTTGGAGGAAATTTGCTTGAAGCTAAGTTTGTTGATCTCTTACAGTGGATGTTTCAGGAAGGAATAAAAGCTGATGCAGTAACTCTCTTAATTGTAGTGCATTTTTGTGCCACTCTTTCTAGAGAGAGAAATGTTAAAGAAACTCATGGGTTTGCATTGAGATCTGGTCTTTTGATTGGTAATTGTGAACCCACTCTTGGGAATGCATTGCTCGATGCATATGCTAAATGTAGAAATTTAGAATACGCTTCAAAAGCTTTTGAAAGCTTATCCGGAAAGAGGAATGTTGTCTCCTGCAATTCAATGATCGCGGGATATGTGGCCTCTGGTTCACATGATGATGCAAATATGATATTCAAGAGTATGTCTGAGAGGGACCTCACTACTTGGAACCTCATGGTGCGGGCTTATGCTGAAAATGAGTGTCCCAGTGAAGCCCTCAGTTTCTTCCACGACTTGCAGGACCATGGGATCAAACCTGATTCTATGACAATTATGAGCATCCTTCCAGTTTGTGTTCAAATGGCTTCAGTTCGCATGCTGCGACAGTGTCATGCATATGCAACTAGGGGTTGTTTTGAGGATGTTCATCTCAAAGCAGCTTTCTTGGATGTGTATTCAAAATGTGGAAGCATCAGCACTGCTTATAAGCTCTACCTATCGACTCCTCAGAAAGATCTGGTTCTCTTCACAGCTATGCTTGGAGGCTATGCTATGCATGGAATGGGTAAAGAAGCTATCGAGGTTTTTCATTATATGCTTCAGTGCGGTGTGAAACCAGATCATGTTGTAATGACCACTCTTTTGTCTGCCTGCCGTCATGCTGGTCTTGTTAATGAAGGAATGATGATTTTTGATTCAATATATCAGGTGCATCATATGAAACCAAACATGGAGCAGTACGCTTGCGTGGTTGATCTCCTTGCACGAGGGGGCCAAATTAGAGAAGCATTTTCCTTTCTTAAGCAAATGCCTATTGCAGCTAATGCCAATATATGGGGTACACTGCTTGGTGCTTGCAAAACATACCACGATGTGAATATGGGTCATATTGTGGCTGATGAGCTTTTAAAAACTGAAACCAATGACATAGGAAATTACGTAGTTTTATCAAATCTATATGCTGCAGATGCCAAATGGGATGGGGTACAGGAGATGAGGAGGCTGATGAAAACAAGAGACTTGAAAAAACCAGCTGGGTGTAGTTGGATTGAGCTGGGAAGGAGTAAACATGTATTTGTAGCTGGTGACTACTCTCACCCAAACAGGGGCCTCATTTTCAACGTGTTGAGTGATCTTGATAAACAAATCAAAGAAATACACAAGTTCCCTCATATATAAGGACAGTGGTTACCAATTGATACTTGTTTTATTACAATTGAAACTTGTGAAACTCTTGAATGATAGATTTTTCAGCCTGCTTACAATCTCTTTTTTGACAAGATCATTACTTGTTGAGCTGTCAAATTTGATGGCTGTTCATATTGCAAAGGAAGAGAGAGGTGTTCTCAAGTAAGCAGTATGCTGTCTAGAAGTACATGAAAGGCAAATCCCTCCTCCAGAACGGGTTGGTTGACAGTGTAATACACAACTGATAGTCAGACTCATATGTTGCGATTCTTTTCCTTCTTTCTATTGATGAGAATGATTTCGTCCTAAAAGTTCAAGCAGTGTTTTCTGCAGTCTTCGTTTATGTTTTATGAATACCTTGAATTGGGATACCATTGCTTCCGTTATGATGAGAAAATGGATTCCATTGCATTGGAGGTGCATAGCAGAACTCCCAGGCATATTCTTAAGGCTACATGTACTCACAACGGGAAAGGCCGCGCGCAAATGCCTTGCAACTATGAATGGGCATGTGGTAAGGGTCGCCCATCCTGTTGGTACGAGTAGATATGTGGTAAGAGTGGCTCATCTCATAGGCCCAATGACACACTTGACGTCGTATAGGAAGAAACTGATATGTGGAAAAAGGCCAGGGAACTTAAAAAAGCAGCTGATGCGCTTCATCAGGAAGAAAGGAGCTGCAGTAAGGGAAGAAAATGACGGAAAAATGTAAATGCTGTGGAAAAGGTCTGCGCTTTTTGTGTCATGTCTATACTTTGCATGTTAAATTAATTTCTTTGGCATATGACATGAAGTATTGTGACAATTGACACTGCAAATTGTCTAAATATGTTATACTCCTGCAATGTATTGATAGGAGAATCTGGATGTGCTCTTTCAACTTTTGTTGACAGTTTTGAATTCCTAGCATGTAGTACCTCCAAGTGATTACTGATTAATGTTGTTTCATATGTACGTATCTGTCTCATGACACGGTATAGCGGTGCCTGTTAGTTCTACTTTTCTCTCTCTTTTTTTTGTTCTTTTTTTTTGCTTGTTTTTTCCTTCTTGGCTAGTGACGATTATGTATCTCTGTTGCAATTGAGATTGGTGCATCACTCTTGGATTTATTTACTACTGGGTTTTTTGGCGGCAGGAGCTACTTCTTGGGAAGAAGATGTGAAAAAGAACTAGTAATGGGATGCCGCTTATCCTCAAGGAGAAATGGTGATGTATGAGTAAAATAATATCCAATCCATTATTATTTTATATACAGAAACAAACCTAACAACATTGTTATGGTAATTTATTCATGGTGAGGCATCTTGGGTCATGACACTTCATGGCTTGCTACCTTGCCAAACTGGTACTTGGAGTGATCGGGTATGTGTTTCTTGGTATTTGTAACATTTGAGTTTTCAGTTATAGTTTCTCGGAACAAGATTTGCTCCTGTACTGTGAAGCACGCTTCCAGTAATAAAATTATTGTTGCGATGACCTGCCAGAATATCTCAGCCCTGCTACTTGAGGCACTTTTGATTGCTATTCTTGTATCAGATTGATATGTCATCTGTAAAATGGAAGGCATATCTTTAAAGTAAGATATCATGGCTTTACAAAATTTATCCCGCTGCTCTATTACCTGCTGTTATGGAATTTAGCGCTGTTTCATTTTCTGGATACGTAATCCTTGATCTTGAAATAGTTTCGTTTAGGCTGTATGGTAAGTCATAAGTTACCCCCTACTCTGTATCTAACCATTTAGAACATCCAATTCTTTGTTTAAGGGGTTTTGAAGGTAGATCTAAGAATTGAGCACTAGTCTTCCTAATTCCTCGCTGTCCCACCACCGACTCGTTTTTTCTAGTTGGAATTAAATTTTGAAAACTAACAGAAAGTCAACTCTTATTTCTAAATGGCGGCAACTTTTGCATGCTTCTTGGATATTTGTATGAAAGTTCTTACTTCCTTTTGACTTTTTTTTTCTTGATTGGAAGATGTCCTTGTAATGATTATATGAAGTTTACTAGACAGTCAGAGATAGAGATATCCCTCTGTTAAACAAACATAAAGCATCTAATAAACAACGCGGTACACACTGTTCGTTACTTTAATATATCCAGTTCAGACCTGATGCTGTACTGCTTCTGATTGTTGATTTTATTCTGAAATTCTAAGAAGCAACCAAAATGGTCACTCGATATAGTTCACCATGTAGTTGCTCCACAAATCTTTAAACTGGGATACCAAATTATCGGAGAAATTTATTTGTTGTTTCTGCTCAATCAGTGCAGTATTCTGCTCCTGAATCTGTGTTGGAGCATATGACTCTATGACCTGGAAGCGAAATAAACTATTACAAGCCGTTGTTACTGCTTTTATCATTAACTTTCGTATGCTTGTATTTTTTCTTGTCTGATTGTAACTGCTTCGATCAGGTTGATTGTGTCAGTGGCTTGGGTTGCAGATACTGTGATTTATTTGTTGATCGACCCACCGCTTTCTCAATTTCTAAATGAAGTTTTTATCAAATCTGATGACGTCTGGGGTAAGTCAGATACTTCAGTTTTGTGTTTGTATCCCCTTTGTCTTCCATCGACAAATTATGTGATGGAATATTGGTTTCTTCCACTTCTAGGTCTTCTTGGAACTGTAGCATTTACCTTTTTCTGCTTTTATCTTTTGCTTTCCTTGATGGCTGGGGAATGATGCTTGGCCTGAAGTTGGGTTTCATCACTATCCATCCAATGAAGTATGTATTGTTGCAGTATTATTTCAATATCTCCTAAAGATTTGTCTTTACTTCTATCAAGCATTTGATGGTCATTACCTGACCTTTAAATTTTATTTACATATGTTACGAGTAGAGAACTGGATATGTGGTAAGAGTCGCTCGTCCCATAGGCCCATTGACCCACTTGACGTCTCGTTCTGCTGCCCCTCCGAGCCGTCAGCCACGAGTTTGTTAGATGGAGTTGAAGACACTCTTTACCAATATTGTTCTGTATTGCAAAAGTTGTTTAATACAAAAGTTGTTATGCTTCAGCTTCTTAATGTCTGTTTCTGTTGCTTTTTAAATATTATTATTTATTTATTGTAAGAGAGAGTTACTGGTCGAACGGGATATTGTATGGTTACTGAGATAAAGCTACTATTTATTTGTACTTATCAAACACATCGCATGTTTCAAAACTTACATAATGTTAGTGGATGCTCGACAACATTTCGTCATGTTCTGAAGAAACTCGCCAAATGGTTTCTTCCTAGCTTGAAGCTCCGCACTCCGATTAAAATACATATTGTTAATGGTTGAGTGCAACAAGCACTAGATGTCAACATTATTAAAACATAACCAAATAAATACACAAAAAAATACCATACGAAAGTAAAAAATAATTACATACTATTTTTTAAGTATGACATTCAGTCTACTAGGCAACACTTTCATTTTTAAGCATAAGTGTTGTAAATTTTGAAAGCATATCTCGACTTGATTTATAACTTTCCATATAAGTAACTGATAATTTACTTTCTTATTTTTCCTTTTTCACACTTCACACTAAATAAAGTTCATTGGTACGCAAAATAATGAAATAAAGTATAAACTCCCGACCATTCAGCAAATTCAGATCCGCGGAGGGTATAAATCCTCTTTTGGGTAAGTCGACTAGCTACAAAATTCTGTTTGCGCTTGACATCTTTGTGTATTTTAATTACTTGCTCGTGTCCAGGTTACATACCTTCTAGGTTTTTTGGCGGAAAAAACGACATGTTAGACCCAACCTATTCACGTTTTTCCAATGTTATACCTAACATTTTGTTTTTATCAATGTTGCACCCCACCTTTGACGTTTAAAAAATGTTGCACCCACACCTATTTTTCATCCCAATTAAATTTTGCAGACTACCTAAAGGTCTAACCGTTTAAATACCCCCAAATTCGCCCCCGACAGAACCCTAAATCCCTAATTTCACCAAACTTATTTTTTTTAAATTCGATATATTAAGCATGGAAAATTCTCAGTTGTGTTGTTCTGGACAGAGGACGTCGACGGAAACCTCATGGACTGACCTCAATCCAAATCGTAGGTTCTCACAATGCATCAAAACTTGGATATTTTGCGATTTGTCATATTTTTGAAATTGAGCTTGTTTTTCAAAATTCTTGTATTGTTATTGATTTGTTTTTTGTGTTTATTATTTGTTTGTCAGCGAGGTAGAGGTTGCAACTACTGGGTTTAGATTGATCCACCAATGTGTGCAAGATCGAGGAAAATTATCCCCAATTTACTTCGTATGGTGGGAAGACCTGAAGATGAACTGATTAGGACCAAGAAAAGGAAGAAATTACTATGATGTGCAATGTTGGTTGTTTGTACGTTGTATGTACTGTTGTAGTAAGTGTTTAAGGTTACTTTAAGTTGTTTAAGGTTTCTTAATGTTAGTTTAAGTTGTTTAAGGTTGTTTAAGGTTGTTTTAATGTTTTGTTTAAGGTTGTTTGCACTGTTGTTTTTAAGATTGTATGTATTATTGTGTTGTCTGGTAAAGACTTGGTAATGTTGTAAGGATTCTCAGTGGTTGGTTAAGGTTGTAATGATTGTTGAGGTTGTTGTTTAATGTTGTTTACATGTTTCTTTTAAGGTTGAATATAAAAAGTTGGTGGATTATTTGCACATGTTAAGGTTAAGACAACAAAACCTAGTATTGATCATCTAAGTTTCTGACCAAAAAAGCTGTTTTGCTGCTAAGGTTGATTGAAAGTTGTTGCTATTGTCTAAACTACAACTGTTAAGACTCAAATCCTAATACTTTGTGTGACTTAATTTGAATAGTTACAAAGTATGAATTTGAAACATAAATCTCCCTTGGTAAGGCAATTACGACCTACTTTACCATTTAATTCAATATGATTGAAATTTATAATTCGTTCAAAGTTGTTTAATTTTCATAATTCATATTGTCTCATATAGTTCAAACAATGAGATCATTCATAAACTAGGTCATATCTCTACTTTAGATGAAGGCCATTCTACGTACATTATAGAGTTTTGACTTTTGTATAATAATGCAGAGGTATAAACGAGTTACTCTTGGAAATTGTAGTTGGACAGTTCTAATTCTGAAATAAGATCGGTTCAACTCCTTAAGATTTCACATCAATCAGAAATCTAAACTGATCTACCAATAGACAGTCGATTATAACACCACTCTTCTTTATTAACAGATATGCAGATATGCATTTGAACACGATTAAACACCTAGTCAAGGTGAACCGTTGGATTTCATATGCAACTTATTAACTATGCCTCTCTTCATATTCACCATAAATATCTGCCATCTACCCACATATTCACACATTATACCACCCATCTCTAACCGAAAAAATAAGACAGCTACATAACAATGGCGTCAAGCGGTAGTAATTTGAAAGAGGTTTACGATTCAACCAAGGTAAATTATTCTTATTACGATTCAGATGCAGATGAAGGGTACTCCTTCCATGACTATGTTGGATGCAATTCAAGGTAACTCAACACTGGAACAATAATCCATTTAACATAGAGTTTAGGGGTAAGTCTTAATGTGTCTACAATCAACTTTTTTTTATGAAGTGTGACAAATATTTCTCAAATCAAGTATATGGATATTTTGTGATAAGTGTCATGGCTCGTGATGGCATAGCGGGGTTTTACAAGGGCTTTTTGCCAAGCTTATTGAACACTTTACCAACCAACAAGTTCAAATCGCTCTCTTTTTTGCTTGATTACCCCCACTACACCCCCACAGACACAAAAAAGAAAAGAAAATAGTAATGTAAACTTCTTGTCGAATGTTAATCTATTTTATTTTTTGTGCATTAAAACTTGAGATGACCTTGATTGTAAAGGGTGTTTGAATTAATATATTTAGTTGTGTTTTGGTAAAAAAAAAAAAAAGAATGAAGTCTTAAGTTGTGCAAGCATGCTATTTGTTTGAATTAATTTTAGATTTATATTCAATTGAATATAAACATAATTGGAGCCACTATGTCACATATTGTATTGTTACTGATGCAAGAACTTACTACCAATGTACTATTTAGCTATTATTTAATTTAGCTATTATTTAATTGAATTTATCAAATAGAGAAAATAGAGGTTTTATAAATAAAATGAGGACTAACAAATTAAGCCATACTTGGAGTCCTCAACCAAGCAGACCATACATAAGAACCAAAGCTAAGGAGGCTTAAAGTTATGCCTCCCAAAACGAGAAAAATGTAGATCGCAATTGGAGCCCCGATCCCCAAGAGTTTCGCTGCCGAAGATCACACCTAAAGATGAAGTGTGCGGTTCGGCTTTGAGCTCATGATTTGAGACGTGAGGACCCCAACAAGTGAGATTTCGTGTGCCTTTATCCCCAAAAGCATCGCGGCCGAAAATCACACCCAAAGGTGGAGTGTGCAATTCGGAGTTGCGCTTTTCACGGGACATAAGAACACTAAATCTCACCCTAGTGCTAGCATCAAAGAGATTACAATAAAGAGCATAGCCCAGTGGATGATACCTCGGAAAGTATATATAGTACAAGGAATTAAGCGAGAACATAAAGAAGCTAATGATACAATCATAGTCACTACGCACGCATTGTTTATCTTTGTTGCACTTGATGGCGGAGAGACATATGAGGTCACAATTAATATGATCAGTTAGAGAATTGACCCATATTCCTTTGTCCTCGTTGCCAAGGAGGTTGACATGCAAGAGAGTCACTTGAAGATTGTCACCACTTTCCACAAAAAGCCAAAAAGATCCAAAGTCGGCCTTGAGGACGCACCACCCCTCCAAGCATCTCCGGAACTCACAATTATACTTAAAGCAACAATAAATAAACCCAATCGATCCATACACATGATCGGTACAGCAAATATAAAAATAAACACCAAGTGTCCGAGTGTTTAATTTATGTAAAACTATACTATAAAAATTTACAACCATATCGAAGCTCACAAAGAGCACGAGCCAATGATCCATATCAAGAGTACGCCGAGAGTAGTGTGCAAAGATCTTCAAATACCCTTGACCATGAATGAGAGGGAGAAAGCGAAGTTCGGTCAATGGCATTTAGGTGAATATATCGTGAAATCACACGATTAAATGTGATTCTATGAAGGCTAAGAATCTGGATGGGATCGACATGAAAGCAAGGACATAACATGGGGTACTCCCGAGGGTTCGAGCGGTGTATCTCGGGAGGGGAGAGCGAACATCCAAACCTGCAAATTATGTTAGAAAAACCATCCAAAAACAGATTCCTACACAATAATATATCATAGTGGCCGAAGCGTGCAAAGATTTGAGTGAAGCCATCATGAAAATGAAGTGATAGTGTATGCAACGCGGCAAAAGAAAGAAAAATGACTTCACTCGTGTTTAGCCGAGATAAAAATGATAGAAGGCGTGAGCTACAAGGATTAACAAGCAGCATGAAATACCTCGACCTATAGTGAGGGACGGTCTCGGTAAAAAGGACAAGAATGGAGGTCGTCAATTCGTATTTTTTGGAACCCGAAGATAAGCCCATCCTTCCTTATCTTTCATTACAAGGGACTTCACCTTTAAACTAGCATCATTGAGAGAGAATCTCCCATTAGAACGATGCGCACAAGCCTCATTTGCTAACTGATCTGCAACAAAGTTTCCTTCACGGAAAACATGCTTAATCGTGCCACGGAGCTCCCGAAGAAAGAATCTTATTTTATCAATAAATTCAATAAGTTCCCACGGACCACCTTGCCTTGCGCTGATCATCGGAAGGGTAACTTTCGCATCCGTTTCAACCACAATGTCAAAAAGATTCAGCAAATAACTATACTCAAGCCCTTTATAGATCGCCATAATTTCAGCTTCAACATTGGTAGAATTCTCAAGAGCAAGATGATAACACCAAGAGCAGTTTCCTTCGTTATCACGAAGAATACCACATGCACCGGCAGCCCCCGGATTCCCTTTCGAACTGCCATCGGTATTGAGCTTAAAGCTTCCACCAATCGGCTTTTCCCAAACAACAACAATCGGCGGTTTCATACTATCAAGCCTGATCCGTACTCCCCAATCATTCGCAACATTTTTATATCCTCGCCAAAAATTTTCGGGACACGGGGTGAGTGCGAAAATATCTCTAACATGATCAATTACTTTGCCAATGATTTTTTTTGCATCCATATGAATTCTTCTATGCCTCGCATCATTTCTAGCCGACCAAATAAACCATAAGGCAAATATCGGGATCAAAACCCGAATGTGGCCTGCAATTGTATTTATTTTCGAACGGATCCAATATGCAATAATATTCCGCCAAGACATAACTCTAGGCATTTTCATAATAAAAGAACCGAAGAAAAAAACCCACACCTCATGCGCAATATTTCCCTCCCAAAAAAGATGGTGATTAGTCTCAAAAATTTTACCACAACAATTGCACATCGACACCATAGAATAATACTTGAGAATCTTTTGATCCATCGGCAAAATATTTTGAACAAATCTCCAAACAAAGAATGAAATATTAGACATGATAAATTTGTGCCACAAAAATTTAAACACACCTTGTTCTTCCATTGGTTGTTGTAACACTTTCCATGCGGACTTGGTAGAAAAAAGACCGCTTGATTCGTGTTTCCAAATAGGCGTGTCGCAACCAATTTGTGCAGTCGGTCTTGCCACCACTTGTATAAAAGACTCCTCCTCGAGTGCGCTATCAAGCTTATCCATATCCCATTCATTGTCCACCCAAAAATCTTGAATCTTGCTATTAAAGTCAGGCTCGGCCCCATCCTTAGGCTGCAATATACCTGTACCAATCCAATGATCTTGCCAAAAAAACGCACTACCATTTTTTATAAGCCAAAAAATGTGAGGTTGTGCAATCACCGCCTCTCTCGACAACCTTTTCCAACCGCTCGATTCCCACCCCAGAATCGAAAGAAAATTAGGCCGAGCGGTGTATCTAGCCATCATGTATCGTGCCCAAAGAGAGTTTTGCGCACGAAATCGCCACCAAAGTTTGACCCCAAAAGCGTTCACCATGCTTTCTAAGGATTTCACATTAAGTCCACCTTTGAAAAAAGGCGCACAAATCCGTTCCCAACTCCTCCAATGCATACGTCGCTTAACAATACTTGATCCCCATAAAAATCTAGAGAAAGTGCTTTCGAGCTCTTCCAACACACATAGCGGCGGTTCCAAAATTTGGCATAGGTAAATCGGAATCGAACAAAGAATACTCTTAATAAGAGTGAGCCGCCCACCAAAATTAAGGAATTTCATTTCCCATCCGAAAACAAGGCCGCGGACATGATCAAGCCAAGGAATAAAATGCGTGGAGTTTAGGCGACCTCGAACAAGTGGCGCGCCAAGATAAGTGATAGGGAAATTACCCCGAGCAAAGCCGGTCGACTCACAAACTCTTCCAATGTGCGCATTACTCACAAATATAGTCGGAATATAGCAACTCTTCATAGCATTAGTATGTTGTCCCGACACCATTTCATAAAGCAAAAGAAACTCCTTTAGCTTTTTCATATTATTCACTGTGCCACGGATAAAAATAATGCAATCATCGGCGTATGCTAAATACGATACCGGAAGGCCGCCTCCCGTGTCAAGAAAAAGATCAACATGCCGGGAGTATAGCTGATCAAGACCCCGAGAAAGAAATTCCGCCGCTATGATAAATAATTCAGGAGAAATCGGATCCCCTTGGCGAACCCCATGTTTGGATTCAAAAAATCCGTTCGCTTCACCATTGACAAGAATAGAGAAAAAACAATGCTCAACACAATTACCACACCCAATGTCGAGAAAAACCAAATTTCATTAGACATTGATACAAAAAATTCCAATCAAGCCTATCATAAGCTTTTTCCATATCAAGTTTCACAATAGCATTATATTGATCTCTTCTTCGACTAAGATTAGAAACCATTTCTTGCGCTAAAAGAATATTATCCCCAATGAGCCTATCTTTCACAAAACCGATTTGAGACGGAGATATGATCTTAGGAAGAATAAGAGCAAGCCGATCATTAAGAAGTTTTGCAATAATTTTATAACTCACATTGCAAAGGCTTATGGGACGATAGTCTTTCCATTCGCGCGGGTTCTCTTTCTTGGGGATAATGGCGACATTTGTGGCCTTGAACATTCTCGGAAATGCATTGCCTTTGAAAAAATCCAATACGGCTGAATAAAGATCCATATGCACAATATCCCAACACTTTTGGTAGAATAAAGCGTTGTAACCATCGGGGCCGGCGACACTTTCCGTATTGAGACCGAAAACCACTTCCTTTAATTCCTCAAGACTCGGAACACGACACAACCGTTCATTATCATCATTAGAAACAAGGTGAGGTATAAAATTGAGATTATGACAAGATAAAACATCAATAGGATCAGCGAGAAGGGACTGAAAATACCTCGCCGCCGAAAGACCTATGTCATTTGGATCGTTCATAAGCACATTATTTTCATAGATCTCAAAGATCCTACCCTTTGCTTTCTTCTTTTCCGCCATCGCTTGAAACATGCGAGTATTCCTTTCGCCCTCAACAGCCCATTTACAGCGAGAACGTTTTTTCCAATAAGCCGTTTCCATTTTTCTCACAAGCGTGAATTCAGCGAGACATTTCTGGAAATTAGTGCGAGTGGCGGGCGACGAGAACTAATCAAAATCAGATTCGGCCTTTTTAAGCAGTTCTTCCTTTTCAATATTTTTTTGGAAAATGTTTCCAAACTTCTCACGATTCCACGACTTAAGATCCTTCTTCAATCGAATGAGTTTAGCACCAAGAATATACATACCAACACATTCGACCGGTTTCTCCCAACTTTCCTTCACAACATCAAGAAAGGAATGATGATTAACCCACATAGCTTGAAACCGGAAAGGTGATGGTTTATTTCTCACCACCCTTTCAAAGGAAATAATGAGAGCATTGTGATCGGATTGTTTGCGTGGAGAATGTTCCACCTTTGTGGACTGAAATGTCGTGCCCCATTCATGGTTAACAAGAGTGCGGTCAAGTCTAACCCTCGTGCCATTACTGGACCAAGTAAACGGATTATCATCACATCCCGCATCCTCAAGACTACAATCTTCAACACAATCCCGAAAGTCACTCATGTCACCTTCAAGAGGCGGCGTCTTACCAATTTTTTCATTCACGTGTAACACACAATTAAAATCCCCCATCACAATCCACGGTTTAAGCTCATCGTTTCTTCTCAAACCATCCCAAAGAGGCCTACGAAGTAGGCGAGTTTGTTTGTCATAAACAAACGAGCACATAATCGGTTTAGGATATAAACCCGACTTCACAACGCAATGAATAAATTGATCATGTGGTTCAATAACTTCAATCTCAACATTATGATCACCAAATATCCAAATCTTATTGTTAGGATTACGGACAGCCGTGGAAAATTGAAACCTTCTCAAATAACGTATTTCATCAAAAGCAACTTTCGGTTCAAGAAGAACAAGAATATTCGGCCTATGTCTCAAAATCAAATCATAGACATTATCACAAGCTTTGTCATTCCCCGCACCCCGCACATTCCAGCAAATAATTCTCATTTATATACGAGAGGTTGAGAACTTACTTCTCAATTTACGTGCTGATTGCTCTATCTTTTTTTGCTCCCGGTTCTTAGGAAGAGGTTCTTTAATCGCATTGGCAGGTAATGCAACCACAAGATCATCTTTCAGGTAGTCCTTGCGAATTTTACCTCGCGTATGTCTCAATCGAGAGTCTTGCGGGTCAGGCTCCCATTCATCTTCGCCATCCGAGTTTGAAAAATCACGGTTCACATTTTCCTCTTCAATCCAATTTTTACCAAGAAGTCGAACCGGAGATCCATTCGTATCACAAGCAAATGATTCGTTTTTGCTTTCATCCTCACTACTCTTTTTATCATATCCACTTTCTTCCATTTGAGGAATTTTATTCGGCACAAAACTCTTGTGAGGCGAAATAATCAGATTTTTCTTTTGGATTTGGGAGTCCGAGAGCCTGCCAATATCTTCATAATCATTCATAATATCATCTTTATTAGGCACATCAATATTCAGGTTGTCCTTTTCCATACCGCACGCATCCTCGGCCTCATCATTGGAATGAGACTCCAATTCACAACTTCATTGACTTCCTCCTCTTGATTAATGTTTTCCTCCACCTCAAGACTAGCAAACTGATTAGCATCTTCCCGACGCAGAATTTTTGAAGGCGCAAATGTCGCATCATGGACCTTGTTGTTCGCAGCAGCAAAAGAAACATTTTTTACTTTCTTGGCCGGGCTATAATTCGACGTGCTATGGTTCTTATCAATCAGAACCCATCCAGATTTTTCCTTGCCATGTTGACTGTCCAAATGAGTCGAGGATTCATTAGATTACTTAATCTTTCCACCGCATTCACCAACAATGTGGCCGAGCTTGAAGCATTTCGTGCAGTAAGTTGGATAGTTTTCATAAACAACGTTTTGCTTCACATAAAACATTCTCGGACCTGTCTTGACTCCCCAATCTATAACCTCTTTTTTCGGCTCAAGTAAATTTACTTCAACGCACACATGCGGATTATCAGGTCTCTTCATAGTAAGCGTTCCTTCGTCAACATGTAACGGCTTACCAATATTGCGAGCAATGTTAAACAGCGCACCTTTTTCACAATATCTCATACTAAGACCCGGGAATGCAACCCACATTGCCATGATAGGCGGATCCGAGTTCGGATTAAACGAATGAGTCCACTTAATGATACGTCCCGGTAAGTTCATGAATTCAAGATCCTTTTTGAGCCAAAGGCGAGTGTAATCCTCTTCGTTCTTGAGATTAATCATCACATGTCTAGGACCAATCGGTCCAAGATCATATCCACCTTTGAGATTCAGATACTTTATCCTTCTATGAATAAAAGGATATGCGGGAATCTCCAATGTGAAGCTAAGGAACAGAACGAATTGGAGCCTATCGTCAAGCTTCTTAATTTCTTCTTCTTCGAAAACAAGCTCTCTAAAAAAACGAAGGTCCGAAGGCTTGTGGAAAGATGTGTCATCAGGAAACACTAAGGGAGCCTTAGCAACTATGGCAAGCAACAAGTTGGACTCAGCACCCTCTTTCTCACATTCAGGGCCAGACAAAAAATGTAATTTCTGGGTGGGTTGGGCCTTGGTCGGAAATTGAGAGGAAGGGTTTACTGGTTTACCCGGATCTAGCCAAACCCTTGCGCCATGGACGTCCTAATAAGATGTGGGCCACATCCATAGATAAGACATCACACCAAATGTCTTCAGAGTAGGGTCCCAAGCGAAGAGGAACCAAGCAACGCTCAGAAACGGTCAAGGAAGTCTGATCAACCCAAGCGACCTTGAAAGGGGAAGGGTGAGGTTCGAGTTCACCTTGCAATTCCTGCAAGGTAGCATGGTATACCTATGACTACCATGCTAAACAATCATACAGTTAATTTACAAATTAAATAGGGCGAGCCAACGATATGACAATTTTAGGGACATTAACTGAAAAAATGATATTGTTCATAAGTGTACAAATCTAAAATATAAAATAACTTGATTAAACTTAAAACACATTGGACAAATTAAATCGAAATTATACTTGATTTCGATGCATCAGCACACGATGATTTTTACTAGTTAAACATATCATGGGGACTTTTTATTTATTTTTCAATCAAACAAGGATCTTGTTGCTAGTTAAACATATAACAAAAGGGTCTTATTGCTAGTTAAACATAAGCACTCTTCTGTTTTTCCACACAACATTCTCTAAACATTTCCCGTGAAACAAAATTCATGTTCGACATTTTTTCAATGAATAAATTCACGTACGACTTGCTAACGTGAAATATGTACTACAAAAGTAACAGACATTTATAAGGTTGTTCGAATGGTGAAATTGTTGAAAGGGACATCATTATTTTATAGGGTAAATGGTAAATCAAATTGATAAAATCTAACTTAAATAGTAAATAGCTTATTCTGATAAAATCTTGAGGCATTAATGGTTAATGGTTGCTACCAACTCAGGATTAATAACATGTAACAACATTGTATCAATTTGAGAAAAAAACGCAAAATATTCAAGTTATTTTTTCCTGTTCCTCTGGTTTTTGATATATTTTGTAAAAACTTATGAAATCAATGATATAATTGATAGAACTAAATATGTTGCTTTTAAATTTATATTCAAAAGTTACAATGAGCTAATCTGAATTATATAAATGGGATCCCAATGCATTTCTCACTCAGCCTCAAATCTTTCAATGTTGATTCAATGCCTAGTTGTTGTTCTTATCGACTTGGTTAATTTATTTTTTTTAACTATCATGCGTCCTGATTTGATTAATAGTATCGATGTGCTTAGTTAATTCATGTCCAGTCTGAGTCATTTTGTACATCAAAGAAGGTTTTGTCAAGGGCTCTCCCATATTGTGATTGAGGGAGCCGCTGGCACTAGACGTATTATCACTGGTTTTAAGGTCTTTCTTGGTGATTATTATCTCTTGAAAACCTATAAGACAACCCATCATCACCCGACCCTCCACAAAACATGAGTTCCGCACCATTACCTCTAAGACATATGAGTTTTAGTGGCTATGCTATCTTTTAAGCAACCAACGCATTAATAATCCACTAATTTGGTAATCATTGATGATAAAGCGGCTTAAACTATTATTTCTATGTGCTCTGACATGCATGACAAAACAAATTGAAATCTTTAAACACGAGAGGAAGTGCAATAATGTCTGATTAAACTTTTTCACGTCCATGTACGATGATAACAAGCCAACATCCTTAATTACGATTGTTGGTTCCAACCTCTTTCATATTTTGGCGTCCACGATGAGCTTATTTTAGTTGGTATTGATCACTTAGTTGAAATAAGATTAAATTATGTTAGAGACAAATTGTATATCTTAACAAGATATTAAATAGGTTTGTAAAGCTTTCGACTCCTTAGATAAAGGACTTTTCAGCCCACTTTGGTCTTTGTACACTCTTTCAGATTCTGATGTCTCAATATCAAATGATTTGTATTTTTGTTTATACTGTTGCAACTTGCAACTTGAGATTGCTTCGTTCATCATCCTAATTGAATTAACAAGCATGGTCTAATGTTAAAACTAGTATGTAAGAGATATAAAGATAGCATAGAAAGAGATTGCAATAAATCACATGACATTTTTAAGAAATTTTCGCATTGTTGATTTTTTAAAATAACCGCTTAACAAACGAGTTTTACAGAAAAATGGCTAGTTTTGGTCCTCTATAGAAGGAAAGTTTTCAATTTGGATCCTCCATTGGAAGTGGTGGGGAAGTTGGGGGTGTTTTCTTTTCTGGATCAGGATGATAGTTGTTTGATTAATATCAGGTAGCATGTGGCCACCAGAAAAGAAGTCATGAACAAGTGTGTCAATATGCGGTCTAAGTTGGCCCCAATAGTGCTGGTAGAAGTGGTCGTTAAGCCCATCAGGACCAGGGGTCTTAGTTAGGCCGATGCTTAAAATGGCCTCACATATTTTAGGATGCCCATCAGGACCAGGGGTCTTAGTTAGGTCGATGCTTAAAATGGCCTCACATATTTTAGGACCATCCCCTGACCGAGTAAGAGAGGCTTCGAAAACTTTACAAGAAGAGGGGTCCAGAGAGAAGAGGGGAGAGATGAAGAAGTGGGTGGGGAAGGAATTTTGGCGAGGAGAAAATGTTTGAAAAAAAATGCAGAATTCTACAAGAATCTTATGTGTGGGGTGGCACCAGGCTCCAGAAGCAAGGTGGATCCCCTAGATGAGGTTGTTGTGGCAGATGTGTTGCGCGAAGGCATGATAACATCGCCATCTGATATCCACCGCTTGCAAGATTGTTGGGCCAGTATAGTTCTTTTGGGGAAAGGCAGCGAACGATGGCCTCATGGATGGATCGCTCTGCCAGAAAGGTTTGTTAGTAATTAACTGGGGCAGAATAATGGCGAGGGCGGTATTAAGAGAGTTAATTTGGGAGTCAATATTACCGTAGTGCATGGTCTTCCACCGATGGGCCGTCATTGCAAATCGTCCACAATTAATAGAAAATGGGACCTCCGAGGTGTCAGGGGAATTCCAGATTCGAGCGACCACCCTCATAAATCCAGGGTGAAGGTTCCACGCCATCTCATATCTGAACGGGCAAGCGGAAGGGTGGTCAAGGGAAAGGAGTTCCAAAATAATTGAAGGGTGATTGGAGGTATGGGAGGCAAAGTACCAGACTCGGGCTGCATGAAAAGAATTAACCCATGAAAGGTTAGCAAAGAACCAATCCAAGCGTTCACAGATAAAAGCTTAACTGTTTGTGTGTGTAGTTAGCGCCCGAGAAAGTATGAGACTGGCGTTGGGCAGGTGTGATTGGATGTGATAGGCCTGGATCGCGGTGTCCGCGCGTGGCATAGTGAGGGTAAGGAGGGTCGCGGTCAGGCATGGTGTACATGGTCATCTATTCTGTATCACTATATTTGTAAGTGAGGCACAGGCCGATTGGAAGGGTCATTGATGCGAAAGGTGATGTGGCAACGGGGCCGAGGGACCCAACAGTCAGGTTGAGCAAGTATGTCAGAGTATCAGAGTCCAGAGGTGGAGCTGGGTTAGCCTCAGGCTAGGTGGGGTGGCAGTCGGAGAGGTAAGCGATGTTGCGGTCCTCAGGGGCTCAAATCAGGCATGCTGACGGCAGAGTGTAGGGCTCACGATAGAGGAGTGCAACATAGGCGGTGCTAGTTAGGTCACCGGTATCCTGAGCCTGCATCGAACGATGGCTGGATAGTTGGCGGAGGCAGTTAAAGGTTGAGTATGAGCTATCTCGGCATGCCGCTCGTCTGTGCTTAGTGGTACCACCGTGGGGTTGTCAGTGCGCATATTGTACATGTGAGATTTTTGTTGGAGGTGATGGAGCTTGGCATCAACATGGTGCTGAAGTTTGTTGGTGGGGGAAGGCAGTAGGGTAATGGTCGTGGTGGCAGTGATGGTCGAGATGATGGGGAAGGGACGAAGGTGGTAGCGTGGGTGGTTGTGGGAGGGGCAGAATTGGTGGGAGTAATGGTGGAGGGACGGGCAGAGGTGGTGGGGGTGGTGGCTCGAAGGGGCGATGTAGGGTGGTGGGGTTGGCAGGGGAGAGGTGGGGGAAGAGGTATGGAGGTGGTCGGTGGTGAGTCAGGTGAACGGGTCAGTGGTATGTTGTGGGCGAAGCAGGGAGGAGATGACACGGGTGGGTAGTAAGTGGGTCAAAAGTGGTGGTGGTGGGGCATGGGGGGAGGAAATGGGGGCGGGTTGGGAAGTTATAATAAGGGGAAGTGGGGGCCGGGGTGGAGGGGTAAGGGGTTAGTGTGTTGAGAGGGTGGTGGGATAAGGTGAGGGGCTGTAGTTTTTATTATTGATTAAAAGAAAGTCTTGCTTGTTATCACTAAGTATTTTTTATAGACAAAAATGAAAACCTAAGCATAACAACAGAAAATCAGACGTATGTCCACTCTTACAAGTTAGAATTTGTCCTCCTAACTTCTTATGTAATGTAAAAATTGAATAATTGAATACTTAACAAACTAGAGACTCGTTTGCTTTGCCCAACAAACCTTAATTAAATTAATAGTAGTAGTAATAAGTTTGTTTGCTTTGCATGATTATTAATTAGGTTAGTCCAACGTGGCAGGTTAGTCATGGGTTTATTAGTTGGACCCCTCCACCTAATAATACATTTAATAAGTTTAAATCCTAATACCAAAATACCCCTCTAATATATGAACTTTTTGACTAAGATAAATTATGTTGATTACCAATTTACTACACAAAACACATCTGACCTCTTACACCAAAGACATAATATTTATTCATGAACATTTATGTATTTGAGACATATGATCAAATACTTGATGTTTCAAAAAAATATAAAGAACTTTTTTTAAGAAAGTAAATACTAAAAGGCCTTTCAAAAAAATTTCATGTTAACAACTAAACTACTAAAAGCCCTTCAAAAATCTTAAATTGAAACCCGAATTCAAACCAACCATGGACTAAAATTTTGATTCGAATGTAAGTTTCGCATTGTTAGATTTTGGAAACATTGCAAAAAAAAATTGGACATGTTTCGATTCCGGGACAAAAATAATGTAAAACCACAAGTATTAAAAAATCTTGACGACCAAGAGATCTCGTCGTCCGTGTTGGCGGTTGTTGATCGTATGGATAAGCTCTTGGGCAATGAGGACATTGTTAGAGACATTGCGGTTCGGAACAAACGTACTCTAGTATGGAGAGATAAGGGAATTCATATCAGGTCGGAGTCATGCAACTAGCAATTTAGAAATGATTTGTAGCTAAAAATGCACAGACTGATAGGCCGAAAGTTGGGGGTGTTCCCTTTTTCTAGATCAGGACGATAGTGGTTTGATTAATATCAGGTGGTTTTTGGCCACCAGAAAAGAAGTCATGAACACTGTTAATATGTGGTCCAAGTTGGCCCCAATAGTGGTGGTAGAACTGGCCGTTAAGCCCTTCGAGATGGGGGCCTTATTAGGCCGATGCTAAAAATGGTCTCACATATTTCAAAAAAAATCCACCGACCGAGTACGATAGGCATTAAAAGTCGGGTACAAAGAGAAGAGGGGAGAGATAGGGGAGAGATGAAGGAGTAGGTGGGGAAGAAATCTGGGCAAGGAGAAGGGCTTGGAAAAGAAATGTAGAATTGTGAAAGAATTTCCTGCGTGCGGTGGCACCAGGATCCAGAAGCAAGGCATATCCCCTAGATGAGGTTGTTCTGGCGGATCCCCTAGATGGGGTGTAGTTTTTACTATTGATTAAAAGAATGTTTTGCTTGTTATCACTAAGTATTTTATGGTTTAACAAAAATAAAAACCTAAGCATAACAACATAAATTCAGACGAATGTCCACTGGAAAAAACGTATATGGACCAGGTCCATATATTAAATGTGGAAATTTATTTATTATGTTAACACCTAATCTAATGAGAGGAGTAATTCATAATTATGAGTCCGAACGAAAGTTCGAGATGTAGTCTCAACATGAAGTTTTTCGAGCGATTGGAAAACAGGAAACAAACTATAGTGATGGTTGAAAACTATCACACGAGATGAGTAGTCTGGCCCCGCCAAATTTTCACGAGATCGAGACCGATGGCTCTAAGCTATCACAGGACCTTAGAGAAATCCAGAAGACCGTCCAATCATATGGTAACCACTAGTACCATATGCCCGAGCATATTCAAGAAATCCAGGACAAACTGGAGACCATGTCCCGACGCCAGAAGGAGATCTTTGAGAATCTTCAAGATATGCAAGATCTTTCGAGAGAAGAAAAGGAGGATGGCTACCACTATCTTTCAGAAATGAGCCTTTATTACACTAGAAGGGTAAAGCGGTCAAGGTCAAGAGGGAATTGATAAGAAACGAGAAGTTGGAGGCCTTGATACGAGGAAAACCCAGTACTTCTTAAGATAATGTCCTGAATTAAGCTTGATGAGATCAACTATGGAGACCTGCAAGATCTTTCTAATCTAGTAGAATCATTTTCGGGTTTAAAACTCATTAATGTCCAGGCCTTGGAGGACGCAATCGTGCCAAGACAAAATCCTCCTCAGGAGCAGTCAACGGTAACCGATAGTTTTGGATCTCATAATCCAAATCAGAATCTAATTCGAGATGAACCCATGCTATATCAGAATGATTTCGTGGAACGATCCATGTTTACGGCGGTGCCAACCAGATCAAGACCAATGAGGTCAGATATTCATGGGACACCATATGGAAGTTCCCAACTTGATCTGATTCATCCTTATGGGCTCATGCTCAATCTGGATATATTGGATTTTAAAAACCGAGAAGCATTGATCATTGAATGGGCATCGGCAACAAGAATTGCAGCAGCAACGCTGGAGCTCAACAAAGAAGGGTTCATAATGATGTTACAAGTGAGCCTCGAGGGATCGGTCAAAATCGGATGGGAACATGCCACTCCAGAAATTAGGGATGGTGTGCTATACGGCGAAGCCCTTAAAGACATTATTGACAGGATGGCTAGACTTTTCAAAATCTACTTCATCGGAGAAGGATATTTTGTTGATCCCCAAACCGGAGGAGGTGACCAGGAAAGAGCCAAAAGATACGAGCAAGCCTTGTAAAGCTTGGAGTTACATGATATATGTAACGTCGATTTATACATCAAGCTTTTTACTGAGTATAAATGGAAGAGCCGAATCAACGAAGAAACGCCGATCCCATTGTTCTTTGCCAAAATACCAAGTCCATGGAGAGAAATGTTACTGCGAGAATATACACATGTAGGGATGGATACAGTAGCCCGAAGGATGTCCTTTCTCAAGGTTAAGATGAGCGAGTGGTGCCAAAAGGCAGCATTCCAGAAGAATTGCAAGAAACTTAGAGGAATTAACAAATTAGTTCGCCTTTGTTGCGACAATAATGACATCCCAACAGTCATAGTAGCACCAAAAGACACCGAAGAAAGAAGCATAGGGATCACCCCTATGAACAAACATGAAGCAGGTTTCCCAGAAGATCTTCATGGAGACCAAGGAGATTCCAGTCAAAACAAAAGGCATGAAGTTACAAATCAGGGCAAAGATCAGGACCTAGTCGGGGAGGACATCTTCCAGTCAGGGAAGTACAAGTAGACCACCAACGAGGAGGACTTTCAGAAGAGCACATACACGTGCCAACGAGAGTTTCAAGGATTGTAACTGTTGGACATGTGGTCCCAAGGGACACATCTCAACAGACTATTCAGAGAATCAAAGAAGATGAGTTAGACAGTTCGAGGCTATACTAGAATTCGAAGAAGCTATCTATTTCCAAGACCGCGTTCAAGTTTACCAGTTTGAGGATATTCCCTCAGAAAAGTATATATAAAGAAGATGAGGGCCAAGATGAGTCTTCGGAATCAGAATCAGAATCAGACTGAAGACGAGGAGATCTTCCGTCAGGAAGCACAAGAAGATCTATCAGGATTCTTCTCTCAAACGAGCATATCTCACAAAGCATTGATGAGGATCATGCGAGAAGACCCAAAACTTCGAGTTTACGATGGGTTTACCATCAAAAAAATGGAGAGAGCCTTAGCCCAGCTAAGCCTCAGACAACGAAAACATCACATCATCTATAAAGTTACGATGGGAGAGATAGCGATCCCGATGGAACTAACAAGTAATGTGATGGAAATGCAGCTAGTTCCTATGAATGAAATAAAAGATGAACTAGGTCGTCTCAATCCAGAGGTTGCCCAGAAGATGTCATGGATCCATATCGGAGCCATAAGAATCTTGATAAAGGCAACATTCAAATAAGGAATCAATTCGCCAATCGATATTAGCAGCTTTGATAGAAGGATTCAAAACCTACGGGACGCCTGTCTTTGAGGAATGGCAGGGAATCTATTTGCTGGAAAGGTGTCAATGTTTGTCTATCCAATGATTGCCTATAATCTAGCCGATCGCGATTTCAACAGGGTTCTTACCCTACATCAGGATTTTAAGAACAACGAGTTAATGAAGGAAGGAAATAGGCAATACTCCATCACCTACAGTATCTCCTATGCCCTCTCCAACACTCATCATTCTGACCTTTTTCGAAGGAAATAGTTTGTGGAGATACCCGAAATCTTTGATAAAGTAGCCCATGTAGTCAAACCAGAGATTTTTTATCTGCCATATATCCATGAGATGGATATGATCACCCGAGATCAACAAGTGTTCGTCCAGAGCGCTAGTCAAAGGTTCGAACCCGGGAGAGTTTCTTTCCAGAAAAATAGGATGCACAGCCTAACATGGGGAAAGAAACCAATTGTTGAGGTTGTAATCGAACCAAAAAGGTTTACAACTAAAGGAGAACTCCAATGTCCAGGAGGATGGTGCGAGGTCGAGGTAATCTTTGACATCACTCAGAAGGATAATACCCTTCCATGTGAGGCCTTGTATTATCTAAAGCAGCCCTTAGTTGGAAGATATCAAGGAAGCCTAAAATTAGGTGGAATGGATTTTATCATCAACGGCGAGCAGGGAAGACCTCGGAACAATTAGTACTTGGGATTGAATTTCTTGAGGATCACAAACCTTGGGAAAGATTATCGGAAGGAATAGAATTCACAGTGGACGGGAAGAGATACAGATTCAGATGACCACTAGTCCATTCTCAATTTACATCTCAGTTGGGATGTTGTATGAGAAGTTTTGAGCCGAATACTTTGTGGCGTATATCGATTCAGGGGCTGGTATTTGTACAGCTAAACTATGAGTTTTCCCCGAAGAAATTGGAGAAAATTTACCAGTAGTTGTAGGAAGGGATTTCTCAAAGAAGATTATCATCTTCAAAAGAGGGATAAAACAAGCCGAAATATTGATTGGCGGAGCAGGCGGTACCCCATGGTACAAGGTCAAGACGCCACCAATCTATTTTCACGACACTGGAGCCGATATCTTACTAGACAACAATTTCCAACAAACGTTCAAACATTTTACTTAGGATAATGAAACACGACACCTTATCCTCACGACATTCTGTGATCATAAGATCTTGGTGCAAAGATTAACACAGGTGTTCTACAGGAAACTGCCAATTCAATTTCGCAGTAAGCGTGGTAATGAAGGAAAACTTCGCCACCCAAAGATGAGCGATTAGAGGAAATATGGTAAGGTAATCCTTCAGCTTAGGATTGACAGCCTAGGTGGCCAGAAAGATGAAAGGATCAACCACAAAACAATCGAGATCCTAAAAGCCAGCTTAGAATCAAGTCCTCACTTGGACATCACTAACGAAGAACAAATCTCGTTAGAAGTTGTTAAAACTAAGATTCGAAGAAACTTCAACGAGGATCATTTGGCATGGTGGAACAAGAACGAACTCAAAGCATCCTTAAAAGTCAAAAAAGGAAAGGAAAATGAGTTTGTTAGATACAAGCCCATCCCGATGAATCAGAACGATCGGAAGGATATGCAAAAGATTCTTAAAGAGCATCTGGACCTTAAGCTAATCTCACCATGAGTCTCTCCATACAGCAGTCTCGGATTCCTAGTCAGGAACCATGGAGAAATCAAAAGAGGAAAGCCAAGATTGGTGATCAATTACCAAGGGATCAACAAAATCTTGGAATTCGACGGATACTATATCCCAAGTAGAGAACACCTGATCAACTGCGTCCAAAACGCTAAGGTCTTCTCAAAGTTCGATTGCAAATCGGGATTTTATCAAATCAAGATGGAAGAAGAAAGCAAGAAATATGCGGCTTTCTCCACACCACAAGGACATTACATTTGGAATGTTATGCCAATGGGACTGGCTAATGCACCCCAGATATATCAGAGAAAAATGGATAATCTTTTCAAAGATTATTTCAGATTCATGTTCGTATATGTCGATGACATCCTCATCGCCTCAAGAAACATCAAGGAGCATATTAGACATCTGGAAATATTCTCAGATGTTTGCCACAAGGAGGGGTTGGTGCTGTCTGAAGAGAAGGCGATAATCCTTATAAGGAAGATTGAATTCCTTGGAATAGAGATCGATGAATCAGGTATCATCCTCCAAAACCATTTGGTTGAAAAGGTACGTGATTTTTCTGATGATCTCAAAATAGTTAAACAGCTCCAGAGTTTTATGGGGTTGGTTAATTTTGCTGGAATGTTTATTCACAATTTGGCAAGTTACAGAAAAGTTTTTTGTCCATTGCTTAACAAAGATGCAGAGTTCCGATGGACGGAAGAACATAAGAGAATGGTGCAGCGGCTTAAAGCCATTTGTCAAGACCTGCCCAAACTGGTAATTCCTAATGACGAAGATAATCTGGGGCTATATACAGATGCAAGCGATCATTGGTGGCGGCGGTTCTAACAAAAGTTAAACCAAAAGGAGAAGTCCCTTGCAGATATTGTAGCGGACTTTTGCTGACAATGAAGCAGCAAGATGGTATATCAACGAGAAGGAATTTTTTGCAGTTAGAAAGGCTTTTAAAAAATGGCCGTTATTCTTACTTGCTAAAAAGTTTACTTTGAAAATTGATAACACAAGTGTTAAAGCTTTCTTGAAAAATCAAATCGAAAGTAAACTTGAGAAGGCTAGATTGTTAAGATAGCAGGCTGAATGTCAATATTATGATTTTGACGTTCTTGTAATAAAATCTCCTGAAAATATTCCTGCAGATTTTCTAATGAGGGATGGAGGCACATGAAGCCGATACCATTCTAACAAGATGGAGGCCCCACACGAAAAACCTGGAGGAACTCAGCAAGGCGATCGATAGTCTGGCAATTAATGCTAAGGCATCCGGTCATGTACAGGAAAAGGATCTTAATAAGGTCCAAAACGCGATGAAGACTACTTGGTTAGGTAGCACAAGTGTTTGGGAAAGTATTATGGACCCAATATTACGATATGCCTCCACATTAGAGGTGAAAGTCGAATTACGAGCGATAACGCTTGATGATGGAGATTCAAGCAACACAGGTCCAGTTGGTGATCCTTTCAAGGAAAACACCCATGAACAGGTCGATTCGAAAGAATCAAATGATACCTCAAAAATTAAAGAGGACGAGATTAATCTTAGGCCCAGAACATGAACTTCTAAGATTGATAAAAACGAGCAGAAAACGCCTTTGATTGAATATCAAAGGACATGGGAAAGGCTATACACGAGAATGGGACTTGTCCCAGGAAAATCTGTGGCCGATTGGTCAGGAAAATATCCGAGAATTTGGATACTACCAGGTTCAAAGCCTGAGAGTGTACGAGAATGGTTTGACTTTGGCTATATAACTTCAGTCTTTACCACATTACCAGAATTTCTAGAAATTTCTAAATTACCACACGAGAAAGTGTACGAGGCTTGGAAGAACAATCCTACACTTGAAAGAGGAGATGTCTTGGAGCTAAAGTTTATATCGGCAGCTCCAGAAATTACAGGGAAGGGTTTCCATCCGAGCTTCTATTTTATCAAGCTGCAGAGACCCAACATGAAGGCTATGGATTACATCAAGCCACCACCAGAAGGACAATTCTTGGTCTCCCCAATTTCTGAAGATGATATTACTACCAGAAGAGCATGGGGACTTTGGGTCTGTCTCACCGAGATGGACAAAGCTAAGTATTCGTTCAAGATTTTCCAAAAATCAGAAAACAAATCGTTTATGCTAAATAGCATGACGAACAATACCACGCGATTTGCATAAACAATCTTTAAAAACAAAAGGCAAACATTGTGGAAATACGAGATTCTGGGAACGACAAAAACCAACCGAAAATTATGCAACATGATGCATGATGGCCGATGGAAAGAACGGATCTGTCCAAAATGTCTCGATCAGAAAGAGTCACTTTTTGGAAAGGAATTCCCAATAAAAAGAGACAAATGGGAAAACGACAGAGAGGGCCCTTCAAGACAGGGAAAGGTTCCACGTGCTGGAAAGTAGACAAATTCTGCTGGCAAAGCAAAAGGAGTCATGTAATAAGGGTCATGACCATCTCCACTAAAATGACAGATTGATAACAGAGGGACCACGAGCTTTAGCAGGAAGAAACGTATGCGGTGACGATTTCACTATCCAAATGCAATTGAATTCCACATTTGAAGTCTGGGGCTTCACCTATATATTGGCAAGCTGAAGAAAGCAAAGGGCATCGAGCATTCCCCTTTGTTTTCTTACAAAAATAAAAGAAGCCTAAATAGTTTGTAATAGCTGAGAGCCTATAATTTCTAAGTTCTGTTGTAAGATCTTTGAGTGTACGTGTGTAGGAAACAAAGCTACTATGATAGCTAAACATGTAGCTCCTTTCTAAAGGGGTTACGATTGTTATGTAATAAATAAGTTTCCACCAATAAATAAAATCTAGGCTTTTGCCCGAGTTGTCGAAGCATCGTGTTTTTTAAAATTCATTCTAAATTATATCTCTTGCACCCAGAGTAGGAAACGAACGAGGGTTGCGATGTTTATCGTTGAAAGAACCATTGCAGAACCATCGATTGCGATCAAGTGGTTGAAGATCGGGGTCTTTGTAAAACCTGGTGGAATACCCGACGATATCACGGTCAAAACGAGATACTTTTAAAATTAAGTCATTAATACAGAAACATGATGGGTCTGATATAGTCATAATGGACTATTCTCAAATTTGAGGTTTTGATAAAGAAAATTCTTAACCTTCTAGGTCAAATTTTAATTCTAAAATAATTATTTATTTAATTTATTATTTATTAAATGAAAAAAATTACTTAAAAATGGGACCAAAACCAATAAAGACCACAAGGTCCATAATTCCCATTACGTACCAGGTCCACCATAAGTCTGATCCATGTCCACTCTTACAAGTTAGAATTGGTCCTTCTAAGAATTGTACTAAACAAACTAACACAAACCATAATCTTATTGACTATATAGCTCGCATTGAGTCGCATCGCTATCAGTCATTTCAATAAAGGTTAAGTGCAAAAAAAAACTCATGATTTACTAGTTGCTACATTTCAGTAATTTCGAGTATGACTTTCAAATCCCTAAAAATTACAGAAATAAACAACGACATGGAAGGCTAACATTTTAGCCAAGTTTAACTAACCATCATAACCTCCCTCTACGAATTAGCCACAAACTGCAAAATGAGATTGATTAACAGCAACATGAAAAAATTAAGAACAAAGCACATTCATTAAATAGTTTCAACAGCAATATTTCCATTTCAACTGAATTAAGAAGAAGAAGAAAAACATACAACGATTTAAGAAAGCTCGTAGAGAAACACTAAATCTAGATCTGAAATAACAACCTATTACATATTTCTACTAAAATCAACCGCCAAAACCGTAAAGTGTACGGCCCTGCCTCTTGAGCGCGTAAACCACATCCATCGCCGTCACGGTTTTCCGGCGAGCGTGCTCGGTGTAGGTGACGGCGTCACGGATGACGTTCTCCAAAAATATCTTGAGAACGCCACGTGTCTCCTCGTAGATCAGCCCGCTGATACGCTTCACGCCGCCACGGCGAGCCAGACGCCGGATTGCCGGCTTCGTGATACCCTGGATGTTGTCCCTCAACACCTTACGGTGTCGTTTGGCTCCGCCTTTGCCCAATCCCTTGCCGCCCTTTCCTCTTCCTGACATTATTATTGACTTTTGGGGCTTTTGTTGAAAATGAAATTTTGAGCGGTGGAATTTTGGAATGAGTGAATTGATTTGTGTTTGTTTGGGATTGGGGGTTTTATATGAGCGAGGTTGTGTGTGGGGTTAGTGTGTAACGTTCGATTAGAAGTGTGATGAACGGTTGTGATTGGGGATCTGTGTTGAGTGAGTTAAATGAATATCAGCCGTTGATGAGATTTGATCGACGGTTTCCTGCCTGCTGTTTTTCATCTCACGCGGATCGTTGTTATCTCCACTCAGCTATCCATCTCCAATTGAAAACGAATAATGTGTGTTATCTCAAAAAGAATAAAAAACGATAATTCTTCAGGTGGTATTTATTTAGTTTGGACCTTGCCTTGGTGATATTGGTAGCTAAAAATGCCTTGACACCACGCAAAATCATTTTTGTGCTACGTTTGGGTGTGTCGTAACATATCGTGTTAGTGTTTGTGTTCGTGTTAACAAAAAATTATCTTTTATGTTTAGGTTGGGTAATGTCGTGTTTGTGTTCGTGTCATGTCGTATCCGTATATAAGTCAGATACACCAGTATTAAGAAATATAGTTTAAATCTCTTGTATCGTGTCCCATGTTCGTGTATCACATAATTGCAGTAAAGTACTCCATTGACTTGTTATAAACGATTTGGAATGTACAATTCTTTGCAATATTGAGGTTTGGATACAAATTTGCTAAGCATTCGTAATTGAGTTTTGGAAAGGTCTTAGCTGGGAGACGAGCTAGTCTAACGCGTGTTACGCCTTAGCTATTGACTAGCTAGCCTAACGCATAATTATCAAAATATCTTAGCTAAGAGACCAGGTAGCCTAACGTGTTTTATGTCTTGGCTAGGGACTAGCTGGTCCAACATGTAGACATCAGAACGTCTTAGCTAAGAGACTAGTTAGTCTAAGGCATGTCATATCTTAGCTAGGACGAAGCCCTAAATTTTAAAGTGTTGATATTATCTTCACTACTGCATCACTACTGCATCACTGCCTTATCACTAGTGTGTACATCGGTTGTTTCCAATGTGCTTCCCTTGCCCAAATCCGATTAATTTCAATGACACTAGCTTTTCTCTTAAGTAGTACTTGCATTTAGCAACACAAATCAGCGTTAATATAAAGGTAGTAATGTACATTATGTAATTACGACATGTAACAACGAACTTACAGAAAAGTGATTATTAGTCTTAATAATGATCTGTAACGCGACATTGTCCCCGTCTCTTTCTAAAAAAGGAGAAAGCTTACCCTCACTGCATTTCCTTTTGGTTCTATATCTACAAGACCTTGTCAAACGCAGCTACAATACTCAATATTAATAGATAACACTTAACCAAATCTAGTAAAGTTTGTAAGAACATGAAACCACTGAATGGATGCTGTAAGTTTACATGGGAAAAAAAAAAAGCAAGAAAGAAAAATCCCGGGTAAGGAACGCTTAACTTTAAGATACAATAGTGACAGCTATTCTGCTAAACAGAGAGTAGCACACTGCACAAGCTCTCTTTGCATACAATGCTCGTATCTTTCGCCTCTCCACAAGATATAATCAACAAAACCAGAATTCACCTATTGCTTAAGCAGACTGGCAATCTCACCCTTCTCATACATGGAGGTCAAAATATCACAGCCACCAACCAATTCACCATTAGCGAAAATCTGAGGGAATGTCGGCCAGTTACTGTACTTCTTCAACGTCTCCCTCAATCCATAATTATAGTCTTCATCCAGTACATCGACACTTTCGTAGTCAACCCCTTGGCTTTCAAGAATTCCTACGACCCTTTGCGAAAACCCACACATTGGGGCGCTTCTTGATCCCTTGATGAAAGCTACCACTTTGTTCTCTTTCACCAGCTTGTCGATGAGATCCTCCAAAGGTACCGTCAATTGCACGTGGCGCCCCGGTGTTAACCTCAGATCCGTCTTCTTTCTTGGAGCCTTCTTTACCCAAGTCGTGTTTCCTGTTTCGTTGCCAGGTGGAACTTTTCCTGTTGCTGCAATATGTTCTTGCATCCATGATTTCCATGCTTCGGTTAAAGCGCTTTTATCGGGATCCTCGACAACTCCAACCTAAGTGATGGGGTTTCAGATTAAGTTACGAAGCAAGATAGAATTCAATAAAGTCCTCAAATATTTGCACCCTATCGATTTTGTGAAAGCGGAAACATTTATATTAGCAGAGAAACCTGCCACTATATATAATGTGAGTAGTATCTAACAGTCCAGTATTCGAATTACTAATTAATTTGTAGAGTAAAATAGATGATCATAACAACAAGACCCTGATGTACTTATGCAGGCATATGGTCAATTTTGCTAAGCATAAATCAGAAAAATAAGAGCTTTACAAGCTCATCCAAAAAAAAATGTCTTCCCTTCTTCAGTTCTTCTGTTTCTTCGAACTGAATTTTCTTAATCCTGACTTTCGATAAAGAAAATTGAGCAAGTACTGCATGTTTTCTCTTTATGCATATGTTATATCCAAGCATTTCAAGTGGACTGGATCTTTTATTAAATCATAAAGTTGTATGCTTCTTTATGAATTTCTCCTATTTGTTACGGTTCAATGCACAGTAACACTTAAATTCTTTTGGCTAAGCTACAAAAATAAATAACTAGGTATGCTTAAGGCACACTGTCTACATTTTGTTTGAGTTTGTATGACTAGTAATCTAATGAACTGCTCTAAACTCACTCAAGTTGGATCGATAAAAAACCAAAAAGAATGACGACACAACACATATCCAAAATATATATATCAGGCAACTCTTTTTCAGCTACATTCACATTTAGGACAACTTAGGGCCTAACAAGAACCTCAATCAAGCTCGGATAACACGTTATGTTGATTTGAATACAAGAATTGACTCAACAGAATGAAATGCAACTCCGTAACGCCAAACAAACGAACTTGAATGACAATCACACAATAATGTAGCAAGAAGTATGAGGCAACTCTTCTTCAGCTCGATTCATTCACAGGGCAAATTTAAGGTCTAATAAGAAACTCAATCCAGCTCGAATCACTCGTTTTTCTAATCGACCACAAGAATTATCCAAAGGTGTCGAAAACTGTATTATTGTTATTAAGTATACCTTAACAGATGAACAAAGTTCCGGCACAGTCTTCTTATGAGTGAGCACGCTCGCCGCCAGGTTCCGCGTAATGCCGACGAACTGAAGGTCACCATTCCCGTCGTAAACGGCGTACACTCCGGAATCAGAGGGGAATATTCCGGCGTCATCGGACGGAACGGCCACCAATTCAGCCTCGGAAAGCTTCTTCAGCGCCGAAACGACGACGTTTGATCGGCCGCGAGTTTTGAGAGGGGTTTTGTGCTTAATTGATGTGGAAGGAAATTGAAGGGCGGGTTTGGGGGGGAGGGAATAGAAGGAAAGAGTAGGGGCATTTCTGGAAAAGGGAAATTTGGAGAACACTTGAAGAGATGATGGTGGAGATGAGAGGTTGAATGCGGCCATGGAAATTAGCTTTGTAATTTTTGCACTTAGATTGGAGGAGGTATTATTATTATTTAGGACTGTCCAAATTTCGGCCGGTTCGGCCGAACCGGCCGAAACCGAACCGAACCGCGCTAACCGAAACCGAACCGGTTTACTTTCGGTTCGGTTTCGGTCGGCCATTTTTTCGAAGTTCGGTTATGCGGTTCTTTCGGAAACCGAACCGAAAAATCGCAAATAACCGAAACCGACCGAATAAATGATTTATGAATACTGATGTTTTGATTTTGATTAAGCATTAGCTTATGTGGTTATGCCTATGTTAGGCTTATTTATGTGCCGACATAAATTTTGGATTATTCGGTATTTGCATATTTATGGATGTTTCGTATTTAATTTGTGGATTGAGTTTGCATTATTAGATTATTTAACGTTATGAGATGGGATTGAATTTGTGAATTGTGAATCGTGATTGTGCCTTGCCAACTTGCCGTTGGTGATGGGACATTTTTTTATGGTACAATAGTACTAACTACTTAGTATAATAGTATTGGATTTGGTTACTTTGTTTATGGATTGCTATAATAGTAATAACTAATTAGCCGATCTTAAAAAATAGTATAACTAATTAATAGTTGTATCATATATGTCGTAACTCGTATTGGATATAATCATTAAATCATATATGACGAAGATCCTTGGATTCTTGAGAAAAAAAACATTCAAGCAATCATTAAGTTATTTCAAGAAGATTCAATTCTCTTAATGCTTGCTAAAAAAAGATTGTTACTTAATGACACACATAAATGGACAAAAAACTTTCTTAAAACATTATGCCTCAATATTACAAGAACATTACATCAAGAAGTTGTTGTTTTTTTTTTTTTTCCGAACCGGCCGGAAAATCGAACCGAACCGGTTGAAAACCGGTTAAATCGAAACCGAACCGAATGTAGTTCGGTTCGGTTTCGGCCGGCCATATTTCCGAAGTTCGGTTATGCGGTTCTATCGGAAACCGGTCGAAACCGAACCGAACCGGCCGATGAACAGTCCTATTATTATTCATTATTGGGTAAAACTGCTAATTGAGGTGTTCCTCTATGGTTCTGTTGCTGCGGTTCTGTCCAGTTTTCTCTAAAATCGTTGAGCAGGTCGAACAGAAAGTATGTTTTGATGAACGAAATGTCGAGTATTTTATTTAACAAAAAAAATAAAATATTTTGAGAGTTATTTACATGACTTTATTTCTTTGGTTAATGGGGTCAAAGTCTTATATGCTACTATTATTGTGTGAATTATTGTGAATTAAGGGGGTGAGACCCTATAACCTACACAATTACTATCCCACTAATGTGAAAAATAAATTCTCCTACTTATTGTATGTAATAACATTATATTTATATGGTATATTAAAAATGGCTATTTACACCGGACATTAAACTTGCTTTTATGTGAGAGTTAGAAAATCAAGTGCTTTTGTGATCTATATAAAGGTGCTTCCATATCTATTACAAAAGAGAGAAGAAATTCATATTTCTTCAAACTATAAACACTCTTCTCTTTATATGAACAAATATATTATACATATAACATATGATGTGAATACAATATTATGGGCAAAGAAAAGTATTAGCTTACGCTTCAAATTTCTCTAGTAGTGCAGAATTAGAGAAATTAACAAGGAATGGTTGGTCTGTTGTATCATAGAGGCGAGCGTGCATGGTGTGACCCTACTACATATTTTTCGTGAATAGGGACGCGAATCGTTTTAAAGAGAGTTGTGACCTAGTTTGTGCCTCATCCCAATTATACTTTATCATGATTGGTAATTTATCAACACTTGAGGTATAATATTCGTCCGATTCGCACATGAGGTAATATTTTTCTTATGTGTTTCTCTATTTTATTTCGTGATTAACTCGATAGAGAAACAATGATCTATTTTATGCTAATTTGTGAAATAAAACTTTATTTATTCCTTTGAAATATTGTGAATATTTGAACAAGGAACAACAATTTTAAGACGATTCGTCTCTTGAATACATTCATATGATTTAATGAAAGCTAGAAATTCATGATGGGATTGAAAAAAATGAATTTTGACCACAATTGAGTTTTACAAAATTGTATTATGCGACATAATGTGTTTTATCATGAGGCTGCTTAATTAACTTTCTTGTGATATCGTTATTGAGACTCAACATAGTACACATCAAGCAACCTCAAAAGGAGATTTAATTTTCAATAACACTACTGGGCTGAAATAGTGGTTTGGGTGAGAATTTTCTTCCACTGTCATTTATATCTTTATTCCCATGGTGATGATGCTTCTTGTACGTGGTAAGAAAATTTCATTTAAAAAAAAAATGCAATTGGTTTATCTATTTGATTTTAAACGATGTTAAATTGCATTCTGCATGAGATATTGATTATCATTATACATATATGCCTCTTTATATTTATCTGTTTGATCAAGAATATTTAAATAATGTTTGTGTTGATTTTATTAACCGGAGAATGAGATAATAACTGTATGCATTTCGTATGGAAAATGAACCGCGGAGAAATATATATATTCTTGGTCAGAATGCAAAAGTAATCGCTGTAAGTATTGCGTTCGGATCGAAAAATCTGCCGCCGGATCCAACTCCGGACCACATGCAAACTCACGTAATGGAGGACGAATCACCACCCTCAAACGCCCTCGAAAAGCATATGAGTTTAAAGCATCGAAAATCATCAGGCCAAGTACGGAAATCATTCCAGAGAAGCGCAGCAATCCAACAATGTCTTACGCAAATAAGGTGAGACCGAAGGATGTGACGATAGACAAAAACATACTTGAGGTCATAACAGGGAAAACAAGGGTACACCCACCGTCCGCGGATAAACCCTACAAGACAATTGAACTTTTGGATGAATTGAAAAAGGAATTGTCTGGTATGTGGAGTGATGCGACCCTCATAAAGGTGTTAGGGAAGCCATGGTTCTACCCAAATCTAGTGAATAAACTTAGCACAATGTGGCATCTCACGGAGGGATGTGAATTGATCGACCAAGGTCACAATAATTATTGTCTCAAGGGGGCGTCGCAAATGCAACGCAAAAAAATCCTCACACAAGGCCTTGGCAAATCGCGGGTAGTTTCCTTTCCATCCAAAAATGGACGCCGGAATTTCGAGCAGGGGAAGACAAGATGGAATTTGCCATCACGTGGGTGCGCATAAATGATTTGTTGATTGAATTTTTCCATGAACCCATTATTCTTGCTCTCGCAAAGGAGATCGATGACCCTATTAAGATTGATGGTAACACGTTCAACGTCATGAGAGGAAAATTCATGAGAGTATGCGTCCAAGTCTCTACGGAGAAGCCACTCGATAGAGGAGTTTATATTGGTGACAAACTTTACCAAGTGCAATATGAAAATTTGCCATCGCTTTGTTACAAGTGTGGCCGAGTGGGACATGCAACGAAGGAATGTAAAAAGATTGGTGGGGAAACGTTAGGCGAACCGGGTCCAATAGATAAAGGCACAGAGTTCCGAGCAAGGAGCAGACCCCTAAGGAGTGGCTCGTTGCTAAAGCAAAGAACGATA
Organism: Linaria vulgaris; assembly: GCA_948329865.1. Classification (NCBI taxonomy): domain Eukaryota; kingdom Viridiplantae; phylum Streptophyta; class Magnoliopsida; order Lamiales; family Plantaginaceae; genus Linaria; species Linaria vulgaris. The sequence continues at coordinate 32,485,446 of OX415254.1, forward strand.
CGGTGATTGGATGCAAGTCGTAAGGAAGAAAAAATGGAGTACAAAAGTATCTCCAGATTTTGGTACGTCGGCAGGGAATGGTAAGTATCATGGTGGGAAAGAAAATAATATGGAAAGAAGAACAGAACTACCATCTAGTATACTCACAAAGCCAACTCAACTGGGCGAACGGAGCCTTCGTCGGGCTAATCCAACCCGACTTTTGGATGATCCAAACACGATACCAGAATTTCAGTGGCCCCTCATTGATATCACTAATAGATCCACGAACAATAATGGTAACAGAGATATTCTCGACGGTGTGGGGACTGGAAACTATCACCATGCGAGAGAGAGAGAGAGAGAGAGAGAGAGAGAGAGAGAGAGAGAGAGAGAGAGAGAGAGAGAGAGAAGAGTGGAACATCTCGACATGAGCTCTTTGCGCAAGTGTTGATGCGGCAGATGATATCATCATGGATGGGTCGGGATGTTGACAACCCAATGTGCGCGCACCACCTTATCCGTGTTAAGATGAAGATTGTGTCTTAGAATTGTCAAGGAGCAGGCGATGTAGATTTTTGGATTAATTTATGGGATTTGGTGAGAACTCACAAACCCGATGTGGTCTATTTACTAGAGACTCGAGTAAGTGAGGAGCGTGCATATGAAATAACCCCTACTCTCGACAATACTGGTTTTGCTATTGCGCCTACTGAGGATATGTCGAGTGGTATTTGGATGCTTTGGAACTCCGACGAAATCGATATCGTAATTAAAGAACTGGAGGACCAAGCCATCCATGCCATCATCGGTCCAAAAAAACAAAATAAATGGCAGATTTCGGGGGTGTATGTCAAGCCGCACCATGTGGATAAAGTCAGGATCTTTAAAAGCCTTGAAGAAAGATCAAAACTTAACGATTTGTCGTGGCTTATCCAAGGTGACTTCAACGAGATTGGAGCTTCACAAGAAAAGATGGGAGGGGGGGGGGGGGAGTCATATGGTTCTTAACAGATGTCTTGCGTTCCAACAAAGAATAAACTCGTGGGGTGTCCAAGACCTCGGTTATCAAGGGGCTGATTTTACTTGGACTAATAAAAGAGAGGGATCGGCGGGTATTCGGGAAAGGATTGACAGGGCGTTGGCAAACGACAAATGGATCGAGCTCTTTCCTAATAATACAATGTTTCATCTCCTACGCACGCATGGAGATCACCACCCGATACTCACATGTTGTGAAGGTACGCCACGTCGAAGATCCGAGAGGCCATTTTGTTTTGAGGACATGTGGTATAGACATCCGGAATGTGAGGAAAAATTGAGAGAGGTTTGGGTGCAAAATCCGCAACTCCTTGAAGCCATAAAATCTGTCCCATCGACAATGCTACCATGGAACGAGGAAAGATTCAGCAACATATTTAAGAAAAAAAAGAAGAATCTTGAAACGCATTGATGGTGCTCAAAAAGCTCTCTCGCGCCACCCTAATAGGTTCTTAGAAAATTTGGAACGAGAACTCTTGGGGGAGTATAACGACATCTTGAGAAGCGAGGAGACTTTTTGGAGACAAAAATCACGGGTTCAATGGTTGGGTGAAGGGGATCGAAACACCAAGTTTTTCCACAAGTCCACGATCAATCGAAGGAAACGAAACGAGGTCCTCACTCTTAAAGTTGCGGAAGTCTGGGTAGATGATCAATCGCTTCTCAAACAACATGCAATTCAGTTCTTTCGATCTCTATTTTTCGAGAACAATTTCCCACACTCTGACGCTCCATACATCACGTTTTCAGCGGTGTCTCGACGAGGAGGCGCACAAGTCTGTGAGACGCTACCTCACTTTAGAAGAACTGAAAGTTACGGTGTGGGCGACCCACCCTTCAAAGGCCCCGTGCCCCGACGTCCTCCATGCACGTGTCTTCCAAACCTACTGGAATTGGATTAGCCCTTCCCTTTTTGAATTTATATGCAACGCATTCAAGGAAGGCGAGTTCGACCCGAATATGTGTGCCGCTTATCTCTACCTCATCCCAAAAGTGCCAACGCCTCAAACGATATCTTAATTCCTCCCAATCTTCTTGTGCAATGTAACATATAAATTCATCACCAAGGTAATCACCCTACAGCTCATGGGTCTCATGCCCGAGCTAGTCGCGTCTAACCAATCTAGCTTTATCAAAGGACTCGGAACACATGACAACATATTGGTTATCTAGGAAGCCCTCCATTCATTACGAAACAAGAAGAAAAATAAGGTTGGTAGCATGATTCTTAAACTCGATCTTGAGAAGGTGTATGATAAAATTAGTTGGAGTTTTCTTGAAGAATCGTTGTATGCCTTTAATTTTTCGGATAATATATTTAAACTTATCATGTTTTATGTAACGAATTCTTCCACAAAGATTCTTTGGAACGGCGAACCCCTAGAGGCATTCAAACATGGTTGCGGCCTTAGACAAGGGTATCCCTTATCCCCGTATCTTTTTGTCCTTTGTGTCAAGAGGCTCGCATATCTTATTCTAGAGGTCGTGGAAGAAAAAAGATGGGAGCCACTTATTCCATGTTGGGGAGGGTTGAAGTTATCCCATGTCTTTTTTGTCGACGATTTGATGCTCATGGGCAAAGCGACTTTAAAGACAACTCGAGCCATCAAGGATGTGTTAAATTTGTTTTGTAAATGCTCGGGTTTGAGACTAAGTGCGGGCAAGTAGAAAATTGTTTTCTCAAATGACGGGGACTGGAATTTGGAAAGACAAATATGTGCCATCTTGGGATTTGTGAGAACTCCACACCTCGGTAAATACCTCGGTGCGCAACTGTTCCATGGTCGAGTTAAAGGTGAAGACTTTAACGGGGTGTTCGACAAAGCGTCCGCGCGCTATATGGGGGTGGAAAAGAAAATCTTTATCTCTTGTCGGGCGTACTCTTATTCAATCGGTCTTGACATCGATCCCTATTCATATAATGCAATCATCTTGGCTTCCCAAAAATGTTTGTCATCGTCTTGACAAATTAAATATGGACTTCCTTTGGTCAAGTGACCCGAACGTACGTAAGCTTCATCTCGTTGGATGGAAAAAAGTGAGTAGAGGTCGAAAGGAAGGAGGGCTGGGTATTCGGTTAGCTCGGATAAATAATCAAGCTCTCCTTGCTAAATTTGCGTGGAGAATGCTCACGGGAAAATTTGGAATATGGTGCGATTTGGTTAACGCCAAATATCTTAAGGGTTGTCATCCGCTTTCGTACAAAACCAAGATGAGTGACAGTATTACGTGGAAGGGAATCATTCGCTGCTTGGAGCTTATCAAACCTTTCTTACGATGGAAGATTGGAAAAGGTACGATGATTTCCTTTTGGTTTGACAATTGGTTGGGTGATATACATTATGAAAAATATTAACGAGGCGAGTCTTAATATAACTCTTCATGATGTCATTAATGTGGATGGCGAATGGTGTTTTGATGCTCTTAATACCTAGATTAATGACTGTTGGACGAGTATTATTGAAGGGAAAGTTCCAACTTTGAATGAAAGTGAAGCTTATATTCTCTGGAACGAAACGACGTCGGGGAGTTTCTCTTGCCATGCGTATGAAGCATTGTACCATGCACACAGGGGTGGGAGCAACTTGGTAAATAAACTTGATTGGATTTGGAAGGCCCCATGTAGCAATAAAATCCGATACTTTTTGTGGCCCGCGCAACAAAATCGTCTAGCTTCCAATCAACTTCGCATGAGGAGGAAACTGATAGATGTTGCCTCTTGTGAAATCTGCTCGCACCCAGAGGAATCAGCCCTCCATATCTTGCGTCACTGCAAAACGACACGTAATGTGTGGCGCACAATGCTGTCGGGACAGGCTTGGCAGAAATTTTGGGAGTATTCGGATGAAGAATGGCTAAAGAAGAATATAAAAAACAAAGATATGGCCTGCTCCTTTATGCCGAACATTCCATGGAATGTAATCTTTGTGGCGGGCATTTGGACGATTTGGAAGACGAGAAACGAACGTATCTTTAAAGGAAAGCCAGCCAAGAATTTTGCAATTATTTTCCACATCAAACAATTAAGTTATGACATGCTCAAGTCAACAAACAATGGGCTGAAAGTGGGAAGAGGAAAATGGCAAAGACCGAAGAGGGTTGGATGAAACTTAACGTTGACGGGAGTGTAGATGTCGAACACAATAAGGGCGCTATTGGCAGAGTGTTAAGGGATGAGCGAGGTAACTGGATTTGGGGATTCACAGAACCGTTAGCGTGTCCGACTGTTTTGGAAGCCGAAGTGGAGGCAATCAGGAGGGGTCTTTTGCTCGCATGGGAACGACGAATCATGAACATATGTGTGAAAACCGACTCTCAAGAAGCATTCCGGATGATCAAGGGAGAGATTGGTTGTGTTGAGGGACTTCAGGACAAAGTGGAAGAATGTCGCGTTTTGCTTCATAAACCATGGAACCATGAATTCAATTGGATCGAGAGAACCAAGAATGGACACGCAGACGCGATAGCCAAACAAGGACATAACGAGACCGGGGGATTTTGTTTCTTGCGAACACCCCCCGCCGTGTTAGTTTCACTAGTTTCGATTGATGTAGCATAAGGGCACTTGTTTTCCGTTTTAGTATAAAAAAAACAAAAACAAAGTGCAAGAATTAATTTCTATGGTAAAAAAAGCATCAAACTTTAATTTCTCACGACGGCGTGAACGTGTTTTCATGTCATTTATATGTGATAACTTCTCCTCAAATATCTAGATTTCTTTATCACATTTGGAACTAGTATTTTGTTGAAAAAGTTGGTTTCGGCATGAAAACTTAACGTGTGAGTATATGTAGATTTATTTTGATTTCAACCTAATTAAAAAAAAAAAGTTTTGGCCTGTCTTGTAATTGACATGTCACTTAAAATGTAAGAAGGAGCAATCCACTTCCCAAAAGCTAAAAGTGGAAATAAACTTTATAATGACCATTTAAGCTAAGGATAATTTGGTCAGTTCAAATTACAAATGTAAGAAAAATTCAACCACAGTGTGCACTAATTTTAAGATTACATAGAGATAATTTGTATATTTTAATATTAAAATGGATAATGTGCCTATTTCATAGATTAAAGACGTTAATTTGGCATTTGCTCTTATTAAAATTAAGGCATGCAGTTGGCTCAAGGCGAAGGATTGCACTTTTTTTTTTTCGTTTTTCGGATGGTCCAATTTCTCTCCAAATTGTGGACTGTGGAGTGTTTCACTCTTTCATTAAAAAAGAAAGAAAAAAAGAAGAAGATTATTTCCCTTTCAAATTATCTTAACTGCGTTTAATTTTCAAACCTTAATTTGGTGGGGCGAGATAAAATTGAATGAAAAAGACTTAGTTAGTTAAATTTTAGTTAAATCTAGATGAATCCACATTCGTATTCCAAAAACTAGACTTTTTTCATGAGATATTTCGCCGACACATTGATTAAAGGTGACGTATTACACATTTTGAGAGTATAATGGATTGCAAATTAGTTTTTAAGTTAGGCTTTGATGCCTTTCACTCTAATTTCTATTAGCAATAACTTGCGCATTAATTTTTGGATCAATATTTGATAATCCACATGACATTCGATTGAACAGAAGCTGAATTTTTGTGTCCCATTTTTAGAACTTGGATTAGGCCTCATTAAGGTGCTTCTTCTAATAAAATTTCATCAATTTTTCAGCTAGAAAACTTCATTCAATCAGACATAATAAGCTGAATTTTTGTCCTATTGTTCATGCTGACATTAGTAGCTTATTACAGTTTTGACCACAACTTTGTAGCTTATTAAAACTTTTTTTTTCAGGTATGTACATATTATTGTACAATATAGAGCATGTATGTCATCACTCGATCCTGTCTCGTATTTATACTGATAGCATGGTATATTTATTGCGGATCCCTTATTCATCATATCGTATGATATTGCATGTATACGCTTTTGGTCTTTTACAAATACAATAATCTATGATCCCAAAAGAATGTAAGATAAACGACATGAAGCAATCTCTCTAAAAAAAACGACATGAAGCAATGAGTTATTATGGTAAAGAAGTCAAAACTACCTAATTAAGACATAGATTATGTTATATTACAAAGGTGCTTAGTATCTACTTCATTAACCAATACAAAGTGGCTGATTGATAAGTTGTACTTGTACCCTTAAAAAAAGAATTTAAATGGTTAATAGTGTTGCTGTAATTGCAAGTCATTTGGTCTCCTTCAACAGTAGGTTTTTTTTTTCCAGTGGGTGGACCACTAAATGGCTTCTATTACATGCAACAAACATGAGGAGCCCATGATGCTAAATCTTGCATCTCTCACTTCTATTTAGATTCAGTAATGTGCCTCAATGCCAAGCCAAAATCATTCATGGCTTTAGCTTCACTCTTACTCATGTTCCCATAAAATAATCTCCAACTTTTTTCAGTTAATATCTCACCATTTTGTTGCACTTGCATTGGCCTTTTGTTTCTCCAGTTAGAACTTTTTTTCGTGTGTTTTGTTGTCTCGTGTCGCTCGTGTGACGATCCTTCTTTTGCTATGGGCACGCCAAAACCCCTACGAGTCAACGTACCCTTGTCGACAGTAACCATCATACTTTGCACAGTGGCCTTTGTCGCGCTCTTGTACACGGAAAGAATTAGTTCTTTTTCTTCCAACATTTTCAGGTTCAAGTCATGTGCTAAGAAACCTGCTAAGAATTCTGCATCAGGTAACATAACAATATCAACTTCTTAAGAACTCTTTTCATGCCTGAATATTGTCAATGAACTTAATTAATCGTAGTTCGACTATTGGACAGATGACAGGAAAGTAGAAAGCAGTGCACTGAGCTATGCAGCGGATGATCAGTTTGAGTTCAAGCCAGAGGAGTGTAGTCTTGTTCATGGAAAATGGGTGTTCAACCGTTCGATCAAGCCACTGTATTCAGACAGGACGTGCCCGTATTTGGACAAACAGGTTTCGTGTGTTAAGAACGGAAGATTGGATTCTGATTATAGGCACTGGGAATGGCAGCCTAATGATTGTATGTTGCCTAGGTTTGATCCTAAAATGGCACTTAGGAGAATCCGAGGGAAGAGGCTAATGTTCGTTGGGGATTCGTTGCAAAGAGGACAGTGGCAATCCTTTGTGTGCCTCGTTGAGTCCGTTATACCAGAAGGACAGAAGTCGATCAAAAGAGGCCGTGTTCATACGGTCTTCAAAGCCAAGGTACAGTTGGATCAACGTTACCTTAATAAATCAATCACTGATATATGTACCCGGTTTAACCCTTGTTTATCTTTTAGGAATATGATGCCACAATAGAGTTCTATTGGGCTCCATTCCTGGTGGAGTCGAATTCTGATCTTCACGTAATAGCTGACGCAAAGAAGAGAATTCTTAGAGTTGATTCAGTTGCCAAGCATGCTATAAACTGGATAGGAGTGGACTTCCTTGTGTTTAATACTTACGTTTGGTGGATGAGTGGCCTTAGGGTCAAGACGTTGTATGTATCGTTCTTCGATGAGTTTTGCGTTCTGACTTACTTTTGCTTAAGTTTCCAGCAAAACACAAGATTTTTACGGTATCTTATATAAAACCGCAGATGGGGTTCGTTTGCAAATGGAGAAGAAGGATACGAAGAACTGGACACAGCCGTTTCATACAAGATAGGTCTAAGAACATGGGCTAATTGGGTGGATTCAAATGTCAATCCCAACAAAACAAGAGTGTTCTTCACTTCAATGTCCCCGACACACCAAAGGTTAGGCGCCAATGAATCTCAAATCTTTTGTGCTAAACATTATCTACAAGATCTTCCGCTAAAGTTTTGTTCACGAATAAATCTAAGAGAGAAATATCAGAACAAGACAACAATCACGTAGTTCTGAGTAAACAAATCTATGTAATTTTTTATCGTTTTTAATTTCATTTGTTCTTCTATTTATATCATTTCATAATAAGAATCTCGTACACGAGTAAAAGCGGACATTTTCATTGTGTAGGAGTGCTGATTGGGGCAATGAGAAAGGGATAAAATGCTTCAACGAAACGAAACCAATCACCAAGAAACAACACTGGGGGAGCGGTTCAGACAAGCGAATGATGAGTGTGGTTGCCGGAGTTTTAAACAGAATGCAGGTCCCGGTAACTGTGATAAACATAACTCAACTGTCCGAATTTAGGATCGATGGTCACACGTCTGTCTATACTGAAACGGGCGGAAAATTGTTGACGGAAGAACAAAAGGCAGATCCATTGCATAATGCAGATTGCATACACTGGTGTTTGCCTGGAGTTCCTGATACATGGAATCAAATACTTTATGCACATTTGTTGTCGCAGAAAGATTAATGGAGATGTACAAAAGATTGTATGCATGGTTTTATTCAAGAATGTGTTAAATATTTGCCATTTAAATTGTTGATCATTTTTTGTTGCTAACTTCATTATTTCACAAATAGACATTGAAAGAGAACCTAAAAATAGAAATAAATTATATGTAATAAATCTGAAAGTGCAAGCATTCTGGCAATGTTAGTATAACATTGAGATTTCAATGTTAGAGTAACATTGGTTAACATAATATTTTCTACAATCTAGGTTTAATATCTGAATTATTGTTTACCTTATTCACTTAACTAACTTAGTTCCACAACTATGGTTGTTTTTTATTATTATTCAGGAAACAAACTTACCATAGGCTGATCGTTCAATGTTTCTATTATGGGAAGTTTCCTTAATTAAGTTAACCGCTCAACTTAAAAGGAAAGAAGTGTTCGAGTGCAACTAGGATACATCCAAGATGAGTTCTGATTTGAAGAAGGAGACTTTCCTTAGTTAGTTTACTAACGAAGGAACTTTTATTCACGAAGCACTGCGAGAACTTGGAAGAAGAGTTCAACAAGGAAACTAGAGGAATTACCAATCGTGTACAACACACCTTGAAGTCCAAGTCAAGAACCTATATATAGGTGTGAAGTGCATCAAGACAAACACGAGATAAGAGATAATAATTTCGAGAGATTAATTTACAAGTTGTTGAGTGTTGTCTTGCTTTTGCAAAGTTTGTGAGTTGTTAGATTAGTTCTAGGTTTAGAATTAAGAAAACAATTATTGTCTGCTTTGTTGAGCTCGAGCAATTCGAGAGTGAGGAACTTGAGAGTTGTGAGAAACATCTTTGTTAAAACCTTCGTGGTTATTTTGCCTACGACTCGGAAGTTAATATTAATATATTCACTTCTTAAATTTTGTGTTTGTTTATTTTCGCTGCACTATTATTATGGACCGTGTTAAAATAATATTGTTAAGTTAACAAAGTACAAGCATCAACCCTATCTACAATTACAATTAGTATCAGAGCCAAGCATCAACTCCACCGGTGTTTGGCGTTGATACGAAAAGATGGACAACACCAACCCCAATACCAACAGGTTACCAGTATTGGAAGAACCAAATAATTATACTTATTGGAAGATCAGACTCATGGTCCACATCAAATCCATTGATCTGAGAGCATGGGAATCTATACTCGAAGGCTACACCGTCCCTTATCTACCTAGAGATGGAGATGCAGATCTGGTACCTAAGCCCAAGGCACAGTGGATATCCAATGAGATCGCTCTCTACAATTTCAATGAACTCAATGCCATTTTTAGCTGGGTAGGTAATCATATGTTTAAACTTATTCAAACCTGCAATACAGCTAAATCTGCATGGGATATTCTTGAATTGCATTGTTAGGGAGATGTGGCTGTCAGGGACTCTAAACATAGAAAGTTGCTTAGGGACTTTGAAAAAATAGAGATGGGTGAAGATGAAAGCATTGATAGTTACTTTGAAAATTACTTTATTTAGCTAATCAATGTCAGAACCTAGGTTTTGTAATTTCTAATAAAACTATGGTCTACAAAGCTTTTAGATCCACGTCTTCTAAATTCACTATCAAAAGTATTGCCATGAATGAGTCTAGAGATCTTGTCAATATGGAGTTTCAAACTTTAATGAACACTTTAAAGGAATTTGAACTAGAATTTCTAGATAAGTCTAGTAAACAACTTGCCATAGCCTTACTTGGAACTAGCTCAGATACCCCTGGAAGTGATGAAGATGAGTATGAATTAATATCTTCTAACTATGAAAATATTACCAAGAAATTTAATAAACTAGGTTACAAAGATAAAAGCAAAGAAAAGTAATATGGTAATTCCAGCCCTGGTTACAAAAAATTAGCCCCTAAATTCATTAAGTACAAGGCATCAAAGAGCACTCCTCAAGATGTTGAGAAATTGAAAGATGTCCAGTGCTATGAATGTAAAAGGGTTTGGTCATTTTAAAAATGAATGTGCTAACACCCTCCGAGCAAGAGGGGACTCTCATTGGGTTTGTGTAGATGATTTTAATGAAGCTGATTTCAACTCTGGATCAAGTGCTGATGAAAACTCAGAAGAAATCAATATTGTTGCGTTGTACACTCAGATTAACTGGCCAGGAGAAGATTCCAGAAACTACAATGGATCACAATGTTACTCTAACATTGAGGAACCAACAACAGTCCAGGAGATCTTCTTTGGAAATTGGGACAACAATGACTTAAAGGTTAACTCTGATATATACTTTGACTGTGATGATACTAACTTTGATTATTTTCATGGTTCAGTTGATCTAGAGGAAGAATACTACTTTGAAGGAGAAATGTCCCAAGAGGAAATCATAGATGATCTGCATGCTACATTTCTCAAACTGGAAAAAGAGAACATTAAGCTCATAAAAAGTAATAAAGCCTTGAAGCATGACATTGATTGTTTGAAGAATATGATGAAACTACATGAAAGAGATCTTGACAAAGCAGAAGCTGAGCTGAAAGATGTAAAGGAAAAACTCAAAAATGATAGTGAGATCATTGCAAAATGGAATTCGGGAACTTATAAACTTGATGAGGTACTGAATTTGGGTAATACATGTACAAATGGTCTAGGATTTGTTGAGAAATCTTCCTCTTCTGATGTGAATTCTGCCTACCTAAAAACTAGCTTTGTCAAAGAATCTACAAAATTGAGTCATGGTCCTATCAACACAGGAAAAAGTAAACCTACATTTATCTGTCAATATTGTTTTCAACCAGGCCACATTAAGCCATTCTGTAAAAAAATATTTGAAACAAATTGGAAAGAAAATAGCCTATGTATCTAATGTTAAACCAATAACTACTTCTGATGTTAGTCTAACATTAGGTTCTGGACAGAAAGGTAAAACTAAGATTGAAAAGATAAAATCCCTTAAGATTAAGATTGTGTGCAATGTTGTTTTCTTTGTTGTTTACTCTAACCTTTCAGGTAACTGGTACTTTGACATTGGATTCTCAAGACACATGAGAATCTTAAACATATGATTCCCCTGAGTGTTGGAACTGTCACCAATGGAGGAGGCACCAAAGGGAAAATCATTGGAAAGGGGATACTCAATGTTGAAGGATTTCCACCTCTCAAGGACGTTCTGTTGGTTAATGGGTTAAAAGCAAATTTAATTAGCATTAGTCAGCTCTGTGATGATGATCTGCTAGTTACTTTTGACAAAGTGTCTTGTGATGTCTATGATAGCGACAATGTCCTTGTTATGACAAGTACTAGATCCAAAGATAACTGCTATCGAGCTCAGGAAGAAGCAGAATGTTTCCATGCTAAGGTGGATGAGGCTTCTATCTGGCATATGAAACTGGGACATGTGCACTACATGAACTTAGAGAAATTATAGAAAGTTGATGTTGTAAGAGGTTTGCCCAAGCTAACCAGTCCAGGTAAGCTTGTGTGTGGTGACTGCCTCAAAGGTAAGCAAACCAGAGTTGTTCATACACCCATACAGGTATAAAGTGCTACTCCTAGAACTAGTAGGTGTTTTGAATTGCTGCATATGGACTTGATGGGTTCTATTGAGGTAAGTAGTTTGAGTGGTAAGAAATATGCCTTTGTTATTGTAGATGACTTCTCTAGATATACATGGGTAAAATTTCTTAAAGAAAAGTCTGATGCTTTTGATCAGTTCAAAATTCTTTGTGGTAGTATCAAAAACTTGTATGGCTCTTATGTATCTAAGATTAGGTTTGATCATGGAAAAGAATTTGAGAATGCTAGTTTTGATAACTACTGTAATACTAAAGGATTTTTTCATGAATATTCAACTCCTAAGCCTCTTCAGCAGAATGGTATTGCTGAGAGGAAAAACGGAACTCTTCAAGAAATGGCCAGAGTTATGCTTAATGCTAAAGACATATCTAAAAGATTTTAGGCTGAAGCTTTAAATACTGCATGTCACATTAGTAACAGGGTGTACCTTAGACCTGAAACAAATATGACTCCTTATGAAATCTTGAAGGGTGTGAAACCAAATATTGCATATTTTCATGAATTTGGATGTGACTGTTATATGCTAAATGATAGGGATTATCTGAGTAAATTTGATCCAAAAAGTGAAAAAGCGCCTCTTTGTAGGTTACTCTGCTAACAGTACATCTTTAAGAGTCTATAATCCTAGATTAAAGACTATTTAGGAATCTGTGAATATGGTGTTTGATGATTTCACTCTTGAAACAGGTACTGGTGACATCTCTGTTTCTGATGTTGGACCAACATTGGAAGCTGAGAATGTTACTCCAACACTGGAATCTGAAGCCAGAAACACTAAACAGGAGAAAGAACCAGAGACACCTGCCAGATCGGATGTCAGACTAACAGCAGAAGATTCTGACTCAGACAATGAAGTTGGTGTTGAACCTAGAAGAGACCCCCATCTAGGATTCAGAAAGACCATTCAGTATCTCAGGTAATAGGTGAGATCGCTGAACGAGTAAGGACACGCAACAAAAAAGACTAAATTATAGAGATATGGTCAAGTTGTGTGTTTGCATGAACTTCACATGTACAATTGATAATGCCTCATGTTTTGTCTCTGCCATTGAACCAAAAAATGTGAATGAAGCACTCCAAGATAACTTTTGGATTAATGCAATGCATGATAAGATATTACAGTTTACTAAAAATAATGTTTGGATTTTGGTACCTAGACCACCAAATGTAGATGTAATAGGGACTAAATGGATCTTTAAAAACAAAAGTAATGAGGATAGAGTAATTGTTAGGAACAAAGCTAGGCATGTTGCTCAGGGGTCACACAAGTGGAAGGTGTTGATTTTGATGAGACGTTTTCTTCAGTAGCTAGGATATAATCTATTAGGTTGCTTCTAGCTATTGCATGTTGTCTAAAGATTAAATTATACCAAATAGATGTAAATGGGTCTTTCCTAAATGGGATAATTGATAAAGAAGTATTTGTAGAACAACCTAAAGGATTCACTGACCCTAACTACCCCAACCATGTGTACAAGCTTGAGAAAGCTCTATATGGTCTTAAACAGGCTCCTAGAGCATGGTATGAAAGACTTACAGAATTTCTCTTAAGTCTTGGCTTTGTTAGAGGTGATGGAGACAGAACCCTGTTTGTTTTGTAGAAAAATTCGGATATATGTATAGCTCAAATTTATGTGGATGACATAGTGTTTGGTTCTACTAACAATTATATTTTAGAGAAGTTTGTTGAATCTATGACAGGAATATTTGAGATGAGTATGATAGGAGAATTAAATTTATTCCTTGGTCTCCAAGTGAAACAAACAAGTACTGGTATATTCTTGAACAAGGAGAAGTATTCAAAGAATTTGGTAAAAAGGTTTGAACTTGCAGATTCAAAACCTTGTAAGACTCCCATGTTTGCCTTAGTAAAGATCACCAGAGATGCAACTGTAACCAATGTTGATCCAACATTGTATAGATCAATGATAGGCAGTTTGCTTTATTTATCTGCTTCTAGACCTGATATAATGTTCTATGTTTGTGTATGTGCAAGGTACCAGGCTTATCGAAAGCAGTCTCACTTGATTGTTGTGAAGAGAATCCTTAGATACATATCTGGAACTTTGTCCCTTGGCATCTGGTATTCATATGACACTAACACTAACCTTTTGGGTTTCAGTGACTCAGATTGGGCAGGTGATGTTGAAGATAGGAAGTCCACAAGTGAGGGATGTTTTTATCTGAGGAATAATTTGGTCTCATGGTATAGCAGAAAGCAAAATTGTGTGTCTCTATCCACTGCTGAATCAGAATACATAGCAGCAGGCAGCTGTGTTACCCAGCTTGTATGGCTCAAACACATGTTGCTCAATTATGGGTTAGATAGTGACACTTTACTTATGTTCTGTGACAATCTTAGTGCTATCAGTATCTCTATGAATCATGTGCAACATTCTAGGACTAAGCATATAGACATAAGGCATTATTATCTGAGAGACAAGGTTGAGGACAAGTTAATTCACATGGAACACATTGAGACAAACAATCAGCTTGCTGATATGTTCACTAAGCCCTTAGATTCTGAGAGGTTTTTCAGTTTGAGGAATTATCTTGGCATGTGCATTGTGTAAGAATGTTAGTACACTAGTGTTGACATAACACCACTGTCTAGCGCTGGTTATTGGTTGTGGTGTGTCTGTAATTCTTTTATTTTTCTTTCTGCATTCTTTCTTTCTTGCATTTTCCATCGTTGTTTTGTCATGTTTTGGTTTGTGTGGTTAATATGTATGAATAGCTAAATTGGCTAGTGAACAGGTTCATATCAAAAGGTTTGTAAAGTAAAAACTATGTTGTTGGTCTGTGAATGTTAACCTAACATTAAGAGAAACTGGGGTGCACATAGTTCACTACTTTGGTGTAATTCAGTTGTGACTTATCTATGTTTAGGTTTAGCAGGACATGAAGAGAAGCTGGGGTACATGATGTTGAGAGCTTCAGTGTTATTCAGTTGTGCTTATGTCCATGCTTTGTTATATTTTGCCAAGGAAATGCACGATGGTGATCATTTCTAGTGGGATGTTTGGAGTTTTGACTGCCTCACATTCAGTAGCGCTGATCACTTGGTGTTTCTCTTGAAAATAGGTTGGTCAATAAGTATGCATAAGGAGTTGGGGTGATGAAGTATATGATAAGTGTATTGTCCTCATTCAATTCCTTTGTACTTGCCTAATATGTAGCTGATGATGAAGTTGTTGGGGTGTGTAGAGTTCTGTGTTGCCCACATTCAGTGATGATATTATCCTTTTTTAACATTCTTCAGTTTTAGTTCAAAAGAGTTTATGAGAATTGCTAAACATTTGAATTGATATGTCCTGATCCAAGTCAGTGAAGCTGACTGTACTTGGTTACCATCTACCAATGTTGACTTAACATTGTTGCATTCATTCTAGTTCTACATTTTTTTTTGTTGGTTTGGGCTTAGGGGGAGTAGTAATCTTAATTCATGTGTTGAGGCATACACTTTGGGTGACCATACTGTAGGTAAACACACTGGTTTGTGATGTTCTATGCTGTAGGAAGGAATTTTTCCTTGGATATTCATATCTACTATTTCTGTGTGTTTTTTCTGTCAGAAGTGTCACTTGCTCATAATGATGATCTTAAATTGTGTCTTGTGTACTCATGTGCTTTGATGAAGTTTCAGATCAGTCTCATGAATATCTCACGCTCTCACATGAAGTTGTTTTGGATGAAGCCCTGCACCTTCAACTTTCTGCCCTGCTGTTAACTTACCAATGTTAGTCTAACATTGCAACGCTATGACTTATAAGTTTTCAATTTTGGAAACTGCTCTGGTCACGTGTTAACCTAACACTGACACGTGGGTAAGTACTGTGCGCGGAAACGTGTGACAGTGGTCCGATTATTTTGGTAACATGTTACAACACCACTCTCACCACTCTTCATATTCAATTGTTATATATTTTTCCCTAATCTCTTCTAATTCTTCACGCTTTCTAAATCAAATTTGTGCAATCAAAATTTCTGGGAACTCAAACTCTCTTTTTCTCTCCAAAATTACTCTAACAATGGCTCGCAAGTCTTAAATTGATGCCCTTGTAGATGTCACTGAGCAGATTGAGCAACCACGAAGGTACAATACCAGGCATGCACCAACTGAAATTGCCGCCGCTGCTGCTCCAAAGAAGAAAACTACCTATCAAAGGCGCAAGGGAAAGAAATCAGCAAAGGGTGATGTTGGTTCAACATCGGAAGTTGCTGAGAATACCTCCACTCCCACCAACACAGAAAATGAGGTAATGATGGCTAACCCTACTCAAAAGTTAACTGTTGAGGTTGGTATTGAGGGGAAGAATGAGGCCCTTGTTGTTGTTGTGGGTGAGTCTGAGGTTATTCCTGAGGTTCCTGGGGAGAATGTTGGGATTGTGTCTGAGGTGGTGACTGAGCAGACTGTGAATCTTGAGGTGAATGCTGATATTCTTGCTGCTGAGGGTAATCTTGTTGAGGAAACTGCTGCTGAATTGGGTACTACTGAGGGTACCTCTGTTGATAATGGGGATGAGGGTAATAAGGAACCTGAAGAGGTTGAGAGAAGAAGAAGAAGAAGAAGAAGAAGAAGAAGAAGAAGAAGAAGAAGAAGAAGAAGAAGAAGAAGAAGAAGAAGAAGAAGAAGAAGAAGAAGAAGAAGAAGAAGAAGAAGAAGAAGAAGAAGAAGAAGAAGAAGAAGAAGAAGAAGAAGAAGAAGAAGAAGAAGAAGAAGAAGAAGAAGAAGAAGAAGAAGAAGAAGAAGAAGAAGAAGAAGAAGAAGATGATGAAAGACTTACTCTGACTGCTCTAGCTAATGTGGATATAAAGAGAAAGGCTAAGCAAGTGATGGTTGCTTCTGAGTCTGATTCTGAAGAAGAAGAAGAAGAAGAAGAAGAAGAAGAAGAAGAAGAAGAAGAAGAAGAAGAAGAAGAAGAAGAAGAAGAAGAAGAAGAAGAAGAAGAAGAAGAAGAAGATGAAAGCCTTACTCTGACTGCTCTAGCTAATGTGGATATAAAGAGAAAGGCTAAGCAAGTGATGGTTGCTTCTGAGTCTGATTCTGAAGAAGAAGAAGAAGAAGAAGAAGAAGAAGAAGAAGAAGAAGAAGAAGAAGAAGAAGAAGAAGAAGAAGAAGAAGAAGAAGAAGAAGAATGTTACTCCAACATCAGACAGTGATGAGTACTGTGATGAAATGGAGGGTGAGTACCCAAGAAGCCATATTTTCTGACTTCTATGTGTTTGTGGAAGCAGAGGAACAATGGGAGGCTTATCAGGCCAGAGTAATCCACAGCGAAAGGGAAATAGAAGAGGAAAGTTTTAAGGAAAACATAATCTATGAGTTGCTGGAAGCAAGAGGTGTGCTGGGATCAGTGATGAATCACTCATCATTTGTTCTTGATGTCATCAGAGAGTTCTATATGAACCTCCCCCAATGGGTGTGCCACCAAAAATCCCCCAAGTATGGAAAGGCTTGGGTTAGGAAGAGTGTTTTTGACATAAGCCCCTCTACCATAAATGAATTATGGGTCTTCCTGATCAAGAAGAGTCCAATGATCCAAGCATGGATGAGATCATCGCTAATCTCACTGGTGGGCTGACAAGGAAGTGGAATGACAACTTTCTCACAACAAAGCTAACTTCGTTGAGTGTTGTACTACACAAGATTTCTACCTACAACTGGCTTCCATCTTCCAACACAACAGTGATAACCAAGGAGTCCGCAAAGCTGGTGTTTAAGTTGAAGAATGGACTAAATGTCAACATAGGGAAAAAGGTGTTGAGAGCAATGAAGGAAGCCACTACAAAAGCTAAGGGAATCATTCCATATCCCTCTCTGATCTCTGGCAACTTGGTGAAACAAGGGTTCAAGACCTTGAAGACAGTGGGGTGGATTAAAAACAATGCCAAGATGTCTATCACCAGGAGCTACTTCACATAGGTGAGGATACAAGATCTTCCATGGAATCCAAAAGATGGAGTTGGTCCAAGCAAAAAGAAGAAGAAGAAGACTCACAAGTTTGCTGCTTATTCAGTCCCTATTTCCAGTGGGGATAGCTGCTCCAGTGATAGCAGATGCTTTTGTGGAAGAAACTCTCATTTGGTTGGACAGAGGGTATAAATACACTCAAAGGGAGATTGTTGTCAAGCAAGTTAGGCTTCTTGAGATTGACAGCCTCAGAAAACATCTCAAGGATCTGCCTTCCTCACAAAAAGGGTGAAGAGTAGATCAATTTTTAATTTTTGAGCTTTAAATTTTATGTTTCTTATCTTAATTTGAACTATTTCTATTTTGCTTGAACTGTTGTTTCTATTTTTCTGTTCTATCTTTATTCTAATCAAGGAGTATGTTCCTTGTTACAGTTATGACCTGTAATTAAGTTTACTGCATTTTGGTGCTTTGTGATTTTGCTTATGTAGACTTGAATTTGTTACAAGTACCAACTCTGTCTGCAGGTGTTATCTGATATCTGATGTTAAGATAACAGTGAGAAATTCAATGTTAGAACATCTGGCTGATTTCAATGTTAACCTAACATTTATAAGGTTGGATGTTATGACAACATTGAAAATATCAATGTTAGATCAACATTGTGATTAGACCATTCTGAAATTAAAGGGGAGTTACTTGATTAACAATTGTTCTTAGCGTGATAAGTTGGTTTCTGGATATTTGATCTGGATGAATAGGTTCTAGGATTTTGCGAAGTAAGGCAAAACGGGGGAGATTGAAAGTGCAAGCATTCTGGCAATGTTAGAATAACATTGAGATTTCAATGTTAGAGTAACACTGGTTAACATAATCTTTTCTACAATCCAGGTTTAATATCTTAGTTATTGTTTTGCCTTATTCACTTAACTAACTTAGTTCCACAGTTATGGTTGTCTTTGATTATTATTCAGGAAACATACTTACCATAGGTTGATCGTTCAAAGTTTCCATTATGGGAAGTTTCCTTAATTAAGTTAACCGTTCAACTTAAAAGGAAAGAAGTGTTCGAGTGCAACTAGGAAACATCCAAGATGAGTTTTGGTTTGAAGAATGAGACTTTCCTTAGTTAGTTTACCAACGAAGGAACTTTTATTCACGAAGGACTGCGAGAACTTGGAAGAGGATTTCAACAAGGAAATTAGAGAAATTACCAATCGTGTACAACACACCTTGAAGTCCAAGTCAAGAACCTATATATAGGTGTGAAGTACATCAAGACAAACACGAGACAAGAGCTAGTCACTCTGAGAGATGTATTTACAAGTTGTTGAGTGTTATCTTGCTTTTGCAAAGTTTGTGAGTTGTTAGATTAGTTCTAGGTTTAGAATTGAGATAACAAAATCTTGTGTGCTTTGTTGAGTTCGAGCAATTTGAGAGTGATGAACTTGAGAGTTGTGAGAAACACCTTTGTTAAAACCTCCGTGATTATTTTGCCTACGACTCGGAAGTTAATATTAATATATTTATTTCTTAAATTTTGTGTTTGTTTATTTCCGCTGCACTATTATTCTGGACCGTAGTTAAAATAACATTGTTAAGTTAACAACGTACAAGTATCAACCTGATCCACAATTACAAAATCAATTTACACAAATCAGTATAAGTTAAAAACATCACCAAGACTTTATTAAGAAAAGAATTGCCTAAAAGTTTTAATTATGGGTAGTTTTAATTACATGGAAAAAAATAAGACTAATATTAAAATCACAGAAGTTCCAATTTGCACCTTTTTGTTTTTGTATAGGGGTGTTTTGCCTCGTGATACATGAGAATATTGTTTAGTTCAATAATTGATACAAAGAATATCATTAATAAGATTTTTATAGCTAAGTTTAATTTAAACGATAGTAACTTAATAACCTTATCGATGATAATGAAAAACGGAAATTAAATCCATCTTTAGCTCTTAACTTATAAAACAAATATTATATGCATTGAGAACTATACGGTTGCTAACTTGTAAACATGCCTAGTCTATCGACTGTAACTGAATCTAGATTAGTGTAGATTCTTTAGATTTCACCTAACTTCTAATCAAATATTAGCGTAGATTCTTTAGATTTCACCTAACTTCTAATCAAATATGCAAGTCTTTACTTGAGAATGGTTATTTTGTTAGTACTAGGGCTATTGTAAGGAGATCAGCCAATTGATCTTTAGTGCTAATGTGAGATACCGAGACGAGTCCCTTGGCCACAGATATCATGAACAAAATGAATGTCAATGGCAATATGCTTCATGCGAGAATGAAGAACATGATGAAACGACAAATGCGTGGCTCCAATAGTGTCACAATAGATGGTAGGTCGAGTGCTTAGCAGAACGTGAAGCTCGAACAAAAGTTGTTGGATCCAACGTACCTCAGACGTGGTGGTAGCCAAGGCACGATACTCTGCTTCGGTAGAGGAACGAGCAACCGCTCGTTGCTTGCGAGAGGACCATGAAATTGGTGTAGACCCAAGAAATATAACGAAGGCGGAGGTAGACGTGCGATCAAGAGGATCGCCAACCCAATCCGCATATGCGGGAAGAATATTGGTGGACTTTTTGCGAATAAGAAGGCCGTGGGAAATGGTACCCATGAGGTAATGACAGATTCGTTTCATGGAAGTCCAATGATACTCACGAGGAGAAGAAACGGACTGAGCGAGGTGATTGACCAAGAAAGCAATGCCAGGCCGCATGAGGGCCAAGTACTGGAGTTCACCAATAGCTTGACGATACAAGTGCTCATCACAAGGAGTGGCAGGATTCGAGGACGCAGCGGAAGTGGACATAGGAGTAGAGACAACTTTGGCACCATCCATCTTGTGTCGAGAAAGTAGGCCCCGAATATACTTTTGTTGGGAGAGAAATAAGCCCTCCGAGCACGGAACGACTTCGATGCCAAGAAAGAAGGTGATGGCGTCAAGGTCTTTGATGGCAAACATGGAGCTTAGTTGGGAGACAATGCAAGAAATAAGAGAGAGATTATTTCCCGTAAAGATAATATCGTCCACGTACACAAGTAAGAAAAGAATGATGGAGTCGCAACGGTAAATAAACAACGAACAATCGGACTTAGATTTAGAGAAGCCAAGACCCAAAAGAGAAGCTTGAAGTGCACGAAACCTTTCGCGCAGGGCTTGCTTAAGGCCATAAATAGCCTTACGAAGGTGAGACACGTGCAAAGGAAGAGAATGATCCACAAAACCCGGAGGTTGCTGCATATAAACCTCCTCAACGAGAGTCCCGTGGAGAAAGACATTGCTCATGTCAAGTTGACGAATACTCCAAGAATTGGAGACCGCGAGGATAAGAACTACACAAACTATGACCGATTTGACCACATGACTAAAGGACTCGATGTAATCAACCCCGGGACGTTGGTGAAAATTCTTGGCAACGAGACGGGCTTTGTATTTTTTAATAGAGCCATCGGGTTTGCGTTTGAGACGAAAAACCCATTTACACCCAATGATGTTAGAAGCACCATGACGAGTAACAAGATCCCAAGTTCTGTGAGAAACAAGGGCATTATACTCTTCAGACATGGCAGAACGCCAAAACGGGTCCTTAAGAGCACTAGATACACAAGTAGGCTCAAGTGAAGATGTGAGAGGATGATTAGAACTGATCGTGAGAGCCTTGGGCTTAAATATGTTGTTCTTCAAGCGAGTAACCATATGATGACCATTAGATGGAGGGGGACGTGCGGTCGGTGCAATAGGAGCCGCAACACTAGGAAGACTTGTCGGCGGAGTAGGCGGCGTGAGAGCACCAGAGGAGCCATGATAATCGGTGGAGGAGAAAGTAAAGAGATAGGTTGACTGGACGGGAAAGGAGGCAACGTGGAATGAGGCGGTTTGATGGAGGGAAATGTTTGCTCACAAAACCTAACATGTCGAGACAAAAAGAGCCGATTTGTCGATGTATCAAGACACTTGTAGGCGCTCTGTGAAGTCGAATACCCAAGAAATAGACAAGGTTGAGAAGGATAAGATATCTTGTTGTGGACATAAGGGTGAATCCATGGATAATAGAGGCAACCAAAAACCCGTAGCTTGAGGTAATTTGGATGGCGATTAAACAACTTAAAAAACAACGTAGAGAACCCCAATGTTGAGGAAGGAAGCCGATTAATTAGATAATCAGCTTATTGAAAGGCAAAACTCCAATAAGAACTAGGCAATTGTGCTCGATAAAGAAGGGCGCGACCCATTTCGACAATATGACTATGACGGCGTTTGGCTATGCCATTCTGTTGTAGCGTGTGGGGGGCGGGAGTGAGCCAACTTATGTCAAAGTTGATGAGAAACTTTTTAAGTGCCAAGAATTCTCTACCGTTATCACTGTAAAAATTGACAATGTTGTGCGCAAACTATTTTTCCACAAGTTTTTTAATTGGCAGAATTTATCTAAAACTTGTGATTTTGTAGTCATAGGGAAGATGTAACAATAGCGACTAAACATGTCAATAATAACCAAATAAAAACGATAACCATCCAAACATCGGCAAAAACATAGTGCAATGGATGTAAAGCAACAAAAGAACTATCTAAAAAAGGCAAATGATGCGACTTGGTCGCTAAACACGAGTCACAAGAGATATCCTTCACAGAGGATTTATTAAAAAACGGTAAATTAAATCTAGAAAATAAATGGGAACTCGCTTGTGAGGCCGGGTGCCCGAGACAATGGTGCCAAGTAGAAGTCATTGTACGAACACCTAGGAACACAATTTTTTCGGATTTTTGAGGTAAGTCAAAGGAGGACGAATGTGATACGTCCCATTAGTGCAAGTTCCTCTCGCTAGTTTGTCCCGTGGCCCGATCCTTAATATCAAAATATTGGGGAAATAATTCCAAAGAAACATCATTATCCTTACTAAAACGATGAACATGTAGTAAATTATGCTTGTAGATGGCGTATGAAGCACATTATTGATAAGAAAATCATGTGCCACGAATCAAATCAAAGAGTTACCAGTATGAGCGATCGGCATGCCAGTACCATCGGCTATTTGGACTACACATGTGTCGTCATATTCTGAGTGATAAGATAGATTGTTGAGATCACCTATGAGATGATGAGACGCACCAAAGTCAACCATCCAAGGGTTAGAGGATGGACGATGATTGGGAGTGGACGGTGTATGAGCAAAATTGGCGGTAGGATTGAGCATGTTCTGAAACTAGAAGGATTATGACTGCAGAAAGAGCCACGAGGACCACATTTGTTGCCACACCCCCGAAAAGGTGAACTGCGGCTGAAGGAATAGCCACGACCCGCGGATGCAGTCACGGTGTTGGCGGTGACCACAAGGGTGGTGTTTAGGGCAGAGGTAGCTACTCCCGGCAGAGGAGTTATGGTCGGAGTTTGAGGCGGCCGACATGACGAATGTAGGGCAAGGGTGGGCGGCGGATTGTATGAGAGAGTAGGGAAAACAATTGTTAGATTATTTTTGGCTAATTGATACCAAGTAGAAATAATATAGTATTTATTATTATTGGCATAGTTTACAATGAATCATACTCTTCGTATTTATACAATTACAATCTTGGAGAGCAAGTTAAAGATAACTACAAGGAAACTTAGATTATAAGGAAAGAGATAAGACATGAATCTAAAACTATCCTAATGAATCGGATTTCATACTATCCAAGGGATATTTATGACTATCTCGTACATCGTTTACTTTGCCAACTAAGTTTAATAAGGTTAATAGTTGTATATATAATTATTTTTGGTTTGCTAGTTTATTAGTCTCATTTGTTCCTAAGTGGCAGAGTTATCATGCAATTATTAAATGTACTCGTCTCCCTCCAACTATTAATATCCCCAATTAGATTAAAACTCAAAGACAAAAATATCCCTCAATTTAATGGGTTTGTGCGGGAAAAAATGATTTTAAGAGTAAAATAGTCATTGCTTACAATTTAGTGGGATGGTTAATAAAATAGGTGAATTACTACGATCAAACATCCTACTATTAACTTTAGTTGGACTTTGTTTGAGGGGATTATTTACCAAACATTCAACATAATAATTGTACAAAGTTATATTAGTAATGGAGTTTTTATAGTCTTGACAAAAAAATATTTCAAAGCAAACGAGTCCTTTACTATCTTATGCACATTAGCACGAAACTTTAATCCTATAAACTTGCAACACTAAAAAAAATAAAAATAAAAATTAAAATTACCGGTATATGTTTTACAATGTCATATACCGTGCCAGACACACTGTATAGTCAATTTTTTTTAAAAAACTGTGACGTGCAATCCTTGTTGTGTTCATTATTCAGATTGTGGAGCCTGACCAATGAAGACGAAGTACTGAAATTGAAGATTGGAGTTCTAACAACAGTGAGAACGAAGAGCAAATCAAGACGTGCAACCAAAGAGTGGTTACGGCAGTGATCGTGCCTGAGTGGCATTACATACGCAGTTCTTCCAAAGAGTGGCGATATCGACGCGTTATCGCATGCCAATCACGCGTAACAATTTTTGGCCCAGTTTCAGCCCATCTTCGTATGATGCCCTAGAACGCGTTTTAGCAGTTATTTAAAGGCTTTTTGGTGGTGAAACCTAAAGTGGGTGAGGGTGAGGATGAGGCAAGATGTAATTATGTAGCTTCCGATGTGTGGCCGTGTGGCCACCATGAGAGAGAGAGAGAGAGAGAGAGAGAGAGAGAGAGAGAGATTAAAATAAGAGAGAATACACTTGTGAGATTGAGAGACATTGTGAGAGATTGTTCTTGATCTATTGAGAGACATATGTTGTATCTTATTTGTAATCACTTAACATCATCGTAGTGGAGATCCTGGCTTGGACTTCCCCCAGAGATAAACATAGTCGAGCTGCATAAATAAATTGTGTCTTGTATGTTGATTGTAATTTATCGCTTTCGATTGTGCGTGTTTCTCTATTCTTGTTGTGGTTTTGTATTTTCCGTTGTGCAGCAAGACTGGTATCAAAGTTAGTACTCCTGATTCGTGTGGGTGTCCTTAGAGTGAACGAGAAAGGATATGTGCACCCAGCTTAAGGAGATGATCACAGGTGGTGCGGCGTCGAATTAAAGGGGAGGCTCGGAGATCCTTTGTTCAAAGGAGAAAGAAAAAAAGTTTTTTGGGCTAAGAATAATATCCCAGCAGCAAACTAAAAGAAGAGTCAAAGTTCTAGTCACGTGAGGCGCACGTAGGAACAGTTCGGTGGTCCTATGTTTGAGGGGAGGATTTGTGGGGCAAATAATAGTCCCACATCAAATATTAGTCCCATATGGGTTTATAGGATTGAAGATATCTCAATTGGTATATATGAGGCATTTTGGAAAATTTGACCCTAAAACAAAACCATGAGGGCTTGTGCCCAAAGTAAACAATATCATACAAATGTGAAGATTCCAATTCCTAAGATTCATCATGTACATGCGTCATAGCTTTTATCTTCTGTATCATCTAAAGTGATTTAGAAATCTAAATATAATAAGACATATCTATATTTTTTACCCATAAAAAAAGGACATATCTATATTTTATGAACTTCTAACATTATTTTCTAAATCAAAGTAATTGCAATCATGGGTCAAATCTTCATTTTCGTGGCATGTTTCAGCCATCTAAATATAATAAGGAAACACCTTCCAAAACTTTTGAGATTTTTTAACTTATCTAGAAAAAGTCACGCAAATAAATTTATTAATAGACATGATGGAAAATACTCTTATGTTTCTTTTTTTAAAAAAAAAAATTGGAAAACAAAAACATGTATAGATCCGATACGGTTCTAGAAAATATATATCTCAGAAATTGAAACTGGAAGGCCCAATTAATTAAGTACCAAGCTAAGCCCATGTTTACACGAAGAATGGGCCCACTTTAGTTCAGTTGCATAAATAAATTGTTCCCCACGGAAGATAGCTAAGCTAACACACACAAATCAATACGAGGTCGTATTTCTTCTTCTTCCGCGCGCCATAGACTGCTAGAAGGATCCAGAAGAGCAAGAGCTATTAATTAGGGTTTCTTCTTTCTTTTTATTATAGGTAAAATTCAAAATTATTAACCTAAAAAAAATAAACTGATTCATCTGCTTGCTATTTGTTCTTAATTTCGATCTTTTAATTTTTGAAGAAACGAAAAATGGCCGGAGGCAATTTTATTCACAGGGTAATTTCTTATGTGGCTAATGAGCTCGTCGTCAATGGACTCGCCAACAGGTAATAATCAAATTGCTGTCTCTTTTTTTTTTTTTTTTTATGGTGTAAAATTAAATTAGCTGAATTTGAGGTCGAGATTTGTTGTATTTGTCGATGATGACTTTCGCAGATTCGTAATGATTGCGGGTATGAGCGCTATAATCTTATCAGAATTTTATCGGTCTGAGGCTCATGCAATTAAGTTATTTAATACATATATGTTAGCTACTTCCCGTAATTATGTTTAATTGCATTTGTTTCATATGCTTGTGTATTTTTTAGAATAGGTAGAGATTAGATAACGTAATAATTCACGTTATTTGGTAACACGATTTATCTTCTATTTTTATTACTAATAAAATGTCAGTAACAGATATATGAATCTCGCAATGTAGTAGATTACCAGGTGCTAATTCTCGAGTAGGGTACACTATAATGGATTGGTCGGGTTCAATGAGTGAAAGAATTGAGGAATCCTCTTTTTGACTCTGACTCTCCCACTCCAGTCGTTGCTTTTCTTTCTGTTACTTCGAAAAGTAGCTGCTTTAGCTTCAGCCACTTGAAATTTTGGGCTCCTTTTTATTTCTCATCACACAAATGGCATCTTCTTCTAGAAATCCTTAGCTATTCTTAGCATTATATGGGAGATATCATTGAATATATATATATATATATAAAGCTGACTAAATGCACTAATAGCGTGTCACTTCCAATTATGTACCCAGCAATAAGGTTGTGTTAGGTGCTAACAAAAGGGCTCTTGCTTTATTGAATCATTGACCTTTAACTTTACTTTCTATTTTCTTACAGTCCAAGATTCCAGAGGTTTGCTGTGAGGACATCGAAGAGGATAGATGAATTTACTGATTTGGGTATGTGAATTTTTCTCTTCGTTTGTTTTCGCTTTCACCTTTTGATAGGTACCTTATACTGAATTGTATATTTGTTCTCTTCACATAGCTGCCCAGAAGAAGAAAGAAATAGCCGAGCAGATGAAGGAGGTGTCGAAGAATTTTGAGGTTTGTTTATGTTTTCTTCCTGGAATTGGAACTGGTACTGCTTACGTTGAATTTCTTTGTGTAATGTTATGATCTGTTTGTGTGATGTTTAACGGAAGATAATTTTGCTTTTTTGCAGTCAAATAGGAACCAGTAGTGCTCGATGCTGTTCTACCGGCTTACTAGTGTAACTGTACAGCAAGTTTCTATGTTTTGATTTCGCAGAGATGATGAACCTCTGTTTTACTCAATTGAGGATGTACGGTTTAGGTTTAAAAGTTATATTTTACAACAGTTTCATGAGGTGTGTGAGATTGTGTAGCACCAATGAATAATTCAAAATTTCTTGTCACGAGTTTTGTTTGATATGCTACCATTTACGTGGTCATTTGATTTGGGCTACTGAATAACTAAAGCTTGATTTGGTGATTTGAATGGCTTTGTACCTTTTTTTACCTTATCCGTCCAAAGAGAGCTGAAGTATTCAATATAGCAGACTTCATCAGCTTTTACAGATTGTGCTTGCTTAGTTGAAGACGGACTTTATCAAATTCATGGATGTTAATGTTGTAATCTACATATGTACAAAGATAATAAGAGGATGTGAAGAGTAGCCGAAGCTAGCCGGATGAAGAGCATGACTAGTAGTATGATGTGTTTGTCTCTGTTTTTCCTGGTTTCGTACAGGTTATAAATGAAATATGTCTCATCAGTTTCCATGTAGATATGTGCGAGAACTAGATATCGTGTCTAGGTAGGCTCTGTTTCATAAATGGACATATTAACATTATGTGCGATGGGTTCATGGGCGTCTCTTCACAAGCTGTGGTTAGATTGATAGCCGATTCGCTAGAGTACTTGTAGTCTGTAGACCAAGTTTGAGGACTACTTGATCCGGTGCAGATGCGGGGGTTGAGCAGTACGTAGCCTGTGCCGAACCGGTCCAGCGGCCCCTCGACGAAGCAAAGACAATGGATAGAGTTGAGCATAAAATATCAAATTACAACCTGAAGTTATAAAAGCTAAACCCAACAAATGAGGAAATTTGGGAAAATGTAAACTAGCAAATTGAGCATTGGAAAGCTAGTTTTCTATCTTTGTTGCATAAACATAAGTAAGATGAGACAAATATAAATACATCTCCCACGTAGATTATATATATATATATATATATATATTATTTTTGTTTGTGGATGAAGTTTCAATAAACACAGCGGGATCTGACCGGTCACAGAACGTATAATATACCAAATTTTTAAGAGCAAGTCATCAATTAGTGACTTGTTCGATATTTGAGTTACTTTGTTAAGCCATGCATGTGATTTTGGATTTTACCCAAACCATCCCTGGGTTGGTTTCGAAGATGTCAACCAAATATTTGTCGCAAAATAACTTTTAGTTTAAGTTTTGGTCATATAAAATTCATAAATAAAATGAACAAAACGGCGCCACGTCAGCCCCTGACAATTATCTCCTCACACTATAGAAGCCTTTCAATACACTTATCTCGCGCCAAATATTTCATATCAAATTCAAAATTCACGCTTCAGTTTCTCACTCCATTTGCCTCTATTGCACCTATGTATGTGCTCTTTCGATTGCTGATAATCACTGCAAACACGAAGGATTCAGAGCATTTTTCGATTCCGTTTACAGCAGATTGGATTGAAAGAGAATAGATCTGGAAATAGCAAACTGTGAAGAACAGGATCTTCAGCTGTACGATGCGTGGTTTATTTCTTCTCCTTTGCTTTTGTTGTTGTTATGAGCTGCTTACTGTATATTATTATTATTCGTTGCGTGCTTCTTATAATTAGGGCTGCTAATTGATATCGAAAGCATTGTTTACTTCTCATCGCCTTTTTACCACCAGTTCTGTTAACTTTAATCACTCGTCAAAATCTGCTGCGGAGGAGAACAGATCTCGAAATAGCAAACTTTGGAGAGCACGATTGTCAAGAATCGGAAACGATTTTCAGTTTGAACATTGCGTGGTTTGTCTCTTTTCGTCTGCTCTCGATCTCAGTTCGTTGTAGTTATAAGCTGCTTCCTGTGTGTTATCCGTTGTATACTTATTATTATGGCTGGGAAATGAACCAAGGAAATTGAGACTTAAATGGCTCTCGATGTCAACTCTTTGTTGTTATGCTTGCGAGTTTGATTTTATTAGCTGACTCATGTCTGTTATCTGTTGCATTTGTTTTGCTTATAATTAGGGCTGAACATCGATCTTAGGTATCGAGATTTACTTGAGCTAGATGAAAATAGATCTGGTTTAGTAACTTCTTGTTGTTAGCTGCCTCCTTTTGATTATCTGTGGCATTTAATTGCTTATGATGACTGCTGTAAATTGAACCAACGTAATCGAGATTTACTTGGATGAATATAACGATGGTATAGTACCTTGATTTCATTAGCTAATTCCTGTCTATTATCCGTTGCATTTATTTCTTTATGATCAAGGATGGAAATCAAACTAATGTGTCAAGATATAATTGAGCTAGATAAGAAGTAAATTTGGTTTTGTAAGTTGTTTTCATTAGCCAATTCATATCTTCCGCAACCATGCTTCAACCCCGGATCGTCGGGGAGGAACATTATGAAACTGCTCAAAGAGTTGAGCAAACTTTATAAAGAACATCATGACATTATGAAACTGCATCAATTTGCTTATATTTAACTACGATTTGAGCTCAGGTAATTGACATTTACCTGAGCTAGATGAGAGCAGAGTTATTACTTACCTTTTATTAGCGGCTTTGTGTCTATTATTCTGTTGCATTTACTTGCTTATTTTTTGGCTGAGCTCAGGTAGTCTAAATTTACTTGTTTTCACTTTTGCAAGACTCATTTCGGATAGTGTCCTCATTTGTCTCGCTCGACGATATAGATTATTTTTGTTCTTTTTGTCACGGATACTGAATTTCTCTTTCTATTTTAGCTATTTTGACAAAATATCTGCATTGAAAGAGTCGGCAATCCATACATATGCTAAGTAGCTGTCTCCAATCAGAAATAAGGTCAATATGTTCAATTAAGCTCGAGTGAAACAAGAATAAAATAAAATTAACCTGTCGTGTTAGGAAAATGTTCAACTGTCCACCAACAAAAATGGTACATAACACATAGTCGAGTGCAGTTGTAGGATACTAAATAACTTATTCAAAATATTTATTCTTCTTATAAGAATTCTATTATTTGTCTAGTATAGGAGCCCCAGAAGGCACAAACTTCATCCTATTCCGTAATAAATATTGTTGAACTATACATACTAGGTGGAGCTGTCCGGAGATGCAGACGATCTCTTGCCGAGCAACCAATTAGTCATTGGATAGTCCATAGATTATCTTGCTCCTCGCTCCAGCTTACGCCAAAGCCAAAATTTTTAGCCTGATTTGGCCTGAACTCCATAAGTGGTTATGATTACAACAGTTATAGTCTTAGGATTCTACTCCCTGCAACCACAACAGCAAAATGAATTAATTTTGACATTTATTTGTGTCAAATTCGTCAAATTTTAACAAGCGTAATAATCCAAGTAGAGTGATGCATAATATATATATCTACGCACACGTGTGTGTGGTCTGCGTGTCTCGACTTATCAAGGCCCAGAAACTTATTTTTGAAAGGAAAGAACCAAGTCTAAGCTGCAAATAGGTATTACCTCTCAGTTGAGTCATCATTGTAAGCACATTATGTGTCGATGAACTCAGAGAAGTTAGCCTTGCCTAGATAAACCTGTTGCATTTCCTCTTTCCAGATCTTGCAGAAAAAAGAAGCAAAAGATATATGAGATTTTCCAGGCTTCATTTTTAATTGGAAACAATTAATGGATCACATAGGAGATTTAAGCACATACCATCTCACGAAATTCGAGTCGTATATGAGGGACGTTTGTCTTATGGATATCATTTCCATCCGGCCCTCGCTTGTAGTAACCCTTCCCGATCCAGTGAGACTACAAAACAGTCGACAGCTAAGCAATAAGAACAGAGCTAACACTTAAATAGCTAACACGGAACTATAACCAATAGGAAATAACAAGGCTGAAATTCATTACATGTTGACTACAATTATGAAATGGGGACTATGCAGTCCACATTAATTGTGCGTTATTACTACTTAGAACTAGGCTTGCTTCTTCAATGTACTATAGTTCAAATATATAACGAGCCTACAGTTGCTTCATCTCAATAATTTCTGGTAATACAGCGTACCTTTAGAGCATGCGAAAAACCAGACTGATAAACTGAGTTGCGAGCAATCTCACATAAATCACATGAACTTAGCTTCCACACCTGTATTAACAAATCTGTGAGAATTTCAACAAACTCAAGCAAACAAAGAGGATGTCCAATCAGAATCTAGATACTTACTGAAGCAGCTATACTGTACTCTTCCACAAGAGGCTCTTTAGTTAAGTGGATTTGCAATGGATCGTCAGTCGAGAGGGACACGTTGAGGCCCCGGAGGAAAAACATGGGCAATGGATTTCGGTGGTAGTCCAAAAATAACGAGTTGTTGCTCAAAGGAGACATAGCCAGACCAATCTGAATAAACACGTTAGTCGTACTGTCAGAAATTATAGTCTAATAATCAGGCGAATAGAGTAATACAATTTTTTATTAACTTGCCTGTGCTAGGTAGTACAAATACTGAAGAACAGGGGATTTTCTCAGATTGATCCCATGTGCGATATTATGAGCTGTGAGAAATGTTGCCGCAAGATGGTCTATGTCACCAGCCTGATAGTGTTATAACATCAGGGTGGTGTATATAGTAACACAAGGCAGATAAATGTACAATGAATGAAACATAAACACTCGCCTCTCCAGAATGTGGCCGGAACTTAATAGTTGTCATTCCTTTGGACTCACGAAGCTGCAAATGTCCGATTTAAGAACAAAGTATTGAACGTATAAAACACAGAATGACGGACTAAAAGTGGTTTAAGTACCACGGGAAAGAAAAGAGATATACATACATGCTAAGACAAAAAATTAAGGGCATGCCGAAATGTGTCCATATCAAAAAGACCTTTGACAAGCCACCATGAACAAAAGAAACATAACATGCTAACCTTGTTCAGGGTGTAGAGGTTGGCGTAACAGTAGTAGGCATAGTATGAAAATGCAGGATTAAATATATTCGTCCACTGAGACGGAGTAGGCATGTGTTTTGTAGGTCGTCTTTCAGGCTTGCTTTCATCATCCACAAGATCCAATCCAACCACCTGTTAAAACCAAAGAAAACGACGGGTAATAAAAATGCTAAAAATACCTGGAAACTGCAATAAAATTGATTGTTAGATATATGTGATATGATGTCGGTTTTGAAATACAAAACTAAAGAGTTAAACAAATTCCGGAAGGCGAAGAAATCCAAAGATTAACTAACAAAAGAGAGAATAGTATTTTCCAGCAGATAACATTCTGAGGAACTCTTATATTAAACTAAGAGATTATATTGTTCCAATTAGATCAGTTCAGTTATATAATAATGAAATTTGCTGATAAATAGAACCTAACAAGATTACTGCATAGATGACCTATACAGATTGCTGGATATGTATACATTAAAAGGGTCAGACGAACCTGCTTCAAGAAAGCATGGAGTTGTGGATGTGAATCTGGATCAACAGTAACCTCAAATAAAGGCAAGAAGATATTGTCAAGGATGTTTTGAAATGAGGTCACGATTCCCATATCCTTGTACACATTGTACAATCTTGGAAGCTAGACAATAGAAAATGCATAATGAGAATAAAACCCTTCACATAATTGTCAATTAAGAAAAATTGATATTCACCCTGAGAGCAAAGACGAACACAAGAAGTGTAAAATCAGATTCTGTTGCAATAACACTCCTCCAAATGATATTTTTTTTCCTTCTAAATTAAGGACAGATATCTTTGACCTCCGCTAGCATAACATATTATCACGTGTTTCAGTATTTCCAGGAATAATTTCTTCTCATGTTACCTGGTTGAAGATCATTATATTGGCGGCAATCAAGATTCCACGATTATCTTCTTATGTTAAAAACACCTAACTAGAGAACATTACTACAGAACTTTGTGCACAAACCATAAAACCCAATTAGTAAAGTACTAACAATGCAACTAAATATCTGCTAATAATTTGCAAGTTGGAACTTGCCCAACTTGACATTTATATGGTCAAAAGTCAAGAGCAAGAATGAATGTCTGATGGAAATTAAATTTTGAGTCACAATAATGATGGAGGAGATTACAAAACCTAGAGAACTGCTCTTTTCAGTTGGCTAAGATGCTATAAGGTTACTTATCCGCATATACACTCCTATAATTTCATATACTTTGCTCACAAGTTCATATATGGCCGCAATTCAGATATCTGGTGTCTTCAGCATTGAATAAATCAGATTATATTTCTGATTGCAACTTCTAATTTAGAAAGCATGTTGTACCCATTTTCAATTATATAAGTCCCAGCTTTCAATAGGGCTGATCCATAATTCACGAGTTGTTGACAACCATAAGATCTGTATAGGCTATCAATGAATCACATATTTTACCTGAATCAACCATACAACATTCTCACTGTACAAGTCATTGTTTACAATCCAACTTGCTAGTTGGTCCCACTCACTCATCTTTCTTCCATATATTGATATTCGGTATTCGGCCATCTGCAACATTGCAAGATAACATCAGCAGATTAAACCACAAAATCAAACAAATAAGCATAGAACCAGATTTTTTTCTTTTAAAAGTAAAGTGCCTTGTATTACTTGAACTGTACACAGTACACAGAAGTATCGCATATAACGTAGACTACAAATACACATAGGATTGCATCCTGATATTAAAGAAGAAGATGAAAGGTAGAACAAGCATTTCTGAGATGTATTTAAATAATGGTTTCCCATATATTGTACAAGCGTCAGAGCCATCAAAACTACAATAAAAAACTGAGGACATACAAACAAAATATATATTAAAAGAAAGTATGTAGATACAATATAAAAAACAAAAGTCTTCACCACAAATTTACTTACTAATAAGAACATCGGTCACAAGTAATTTCGATTCTACCTCTCTTAACCCCATAAACAGAAGAAGCCCTTCAATCCACAACCAAGTAAAGAAAAAAAGAGCCTTGGTTCATGAAAACTACACATTCCACGACAAAGTATTTCGGACAACAATTTTATGGACACACACCTGATATTTACTTGCAGACAGATCCGAAAAAACTTGTTTTGTTAATTCACCCAGGAAACGACCTGATGAAACACCACAGGTTTGATAAGAACATGACAAGGTCACCGGTTCATTCTGGTATCTTTAAATCAGAAAATGCAGATACTAGCAATTATCAAAATGTAATAATGATAACCAATTACGCTATACAATATAGTTACTTGACAGTAGAGCCAATATGTAAACTGATTAGATATAGATTTGCAAATTATAATTCTTTCACTGCATAGCTTTTCATGACGTGCCGAGAGGAGAGGAGAAAAGAAACAGAATCTACCCTGTATGAGATTATCCTGCTTCAGAAAGATCTCTCTCAATCTACTCTGGCCACAGGGATTATACTTCAAATTGAATTTGTCAAAGCGATGAAATGTGCTTTTGTCAGCATGAACGTCTAATAGGTCAACATTTAGATCATACCTGTTGAGTTGTATTAAAAAGAAAAAGAAACAACCATTAATTGAAATTTGATATACATAGCAGTGTGAGTGATACAAGAGCAAGACGGAAAGCTGTATAACTACCCAGTCAAATCCAAGCTCTCAAACACTTCTTTCAAGGTCAGATATGTACCATCACGGAAGATAACAACCTGAAATTGAGCATGTGAGTTTGTTATATACTCCACAAGTAAATTAATTGGCAGTGTGTAAACAAATGCACTGTAATTTCCCATTTTTTCTTGATCACTATAATCCGGAGTAAAGTTATACTCTTCTTTGAAAAATAACCATACAGAAATTGGTAAAGGAAAGACCAAACAAGTCAAACAAAAGCGTTACCTCATCTGGTTCCTTTCTCAACTTTGATTTTATAAATCTTAGAAGATGTTTCTGGTTCATGCAGGCTGAGTGATGGACGTGAGTGTCAACTTTCCTGACATTGTAAAAATCACGATGTGGTGCACTTTTCTGAGCCAGGAATTCTCTATCCGCATTAAGCATAAGATGTAGGTTGAATTTCTGGGAAGCAAAGCATGGCAGAGTTAATTATAGGAACTTGAAATCTCAGAATCAAAAGCTGAAGTATTTATAGCAAAAGACTTATCAACCTGTTCTAGAAGAACTAGTCTATGGTGACATAGAGTTCGGATATTCCCAGCTGCTATAACTTTGAGGACAAAATGCAGGTCGGTGAAAAAGGTAGTAGCATCAGCTACGGGAAACAGTTTCTCTTTTGCTGTGGGAGAAGAAAAGGAACCATTAGACTTGATGGAAAAAGTAGGAAATATAGGAAAAGAAATTCTGGAGAACTTGATCGATCGGATTCTTTTTTTTTTGTATCTTACAATCTTTGTCTGCATAAACCTGTACAACTCCATCTTCCATCTGGAAAAAATGCTGCAAAAATTTGAAACTCAATTCATCAAAAAGAAGAGATAAAAATGTTGTGTCTGACAAGCATACCTAAATGTATCAAAAAGATAAGATAGAAAAAAAAATGGATTTACAAGCGAAAGCACTGATAAAATAGAAAATAAAATGTACTCTGGGACTTACGTCTGATTTCCCTTCCGGGGTAAAGTCAAAAGGATTTGTGATTGGCTTGGGAGTGCATGGATCGGATATAATTTCTCTTACCCATGGAGCAACAGCTTCCCTAAAGACGTAACTTTTTCGCAACTCAAGGCAATCCTGCAGCGTGCGGTATACTTCAGCTTCATCTGGAGATGGTATCTCTAGAAGCAATCACATGGAGACAATTTAATACCCGAAATTAGTTGATCATCACAAGTTCCAAATATTATATGAAGACAAGCGAGATGCTAGCTCGAATCCTAAAGAAGTTGAACAAGGTAAAAGTTTGCACACGTAGAATGTGATAGGAGATAGCAGCACAAAACAAAATCAGGTCAGACTTGCTCACCGCACATAATAACGACACATTACAACACCACTTTATTACACCTGGGTGAAATTTTAAGAGAAGTTGACCTCACTAAGATCCCATTCTTGAAACGTAAATGATAAATAAAATTAAATATTAAAAAAGAAGGATCGAACACCTCAGGATGAAAAATAAAAGCTAGAATTCCAAAGGACAGGTGGCAAATAAAGTGTAATAGAAGAAAGTCTTGTGGTATATCAAAGGTAGTGAAAGCCTACTGCCTAATGAAAAGTCGGAATTATCAAGGTCTCTTTGGATACTTCACAGCCAACAACCTAGCATGGAAAGCATCAAAGGGAGCTTAGAACATTACCAGATGGAGATATTCTCAACCGTACAAAAGTCTCGTGCTCTGGCTCTTTCCTTAGAATGTCAGCAGCCACAGGATCAGGTGGAACACCATGCAGATCACCAGATACGCTATGCGAGCGAATCATGTTTGATGTAGCCAGCGGCATCGATTCACCATTTGCATTTATATGGTCAGGTGCACCCTGTAACATGTTCCACACTCAGGAGTCCATATGGGAACGACAGAAATGAGAATATTAATTAATGCACAGGGCATTTGGGCGAGGAAGACAACATAGGTACACAGAGTAGAATAAACAAAGGCTTTTACAATTCATAAGTGCTGCTCACCGCATTTCCATTAGTGTTAAGATATGTGGTATCTAGCTTATCATCAGTCACATTGTCTTCTTCATCCGAACCTTCTACACTTTCAAAAGCACTTGCACTAGCAACAGGTGATTTAGGAGAGGTCGGTCGAATAAGATGTCCGGCTCTCATCATAGAGTTCACACTACCAGACTTTCCT
Source organism: Linaria vulgaris (assembly GCA_948329865.1). Taxonomy (NCBI): domain Eukaryota; kingdom Viridiplantae; phylum Streptophyta; class Magnoliopsida; order Lamiales; family Plantaginaceae; genus Linaria; species Linaria vulgaris. Next base: position 32,522,433 of record OX415254.1, read on the forward strand.
GCACAAAAAAGAATGTTACCATGAATCAACAGCTACATCTGCAATATTTTACCCATTCTCCTGTAAAATGGGCAAAAAGAAAGCATAAGCATTACTTTGTCAGACATTCCGGAGAAAAAACTAAGGGTCAAAGTAACCCATAAATTACTGGAGACTTCTCGACCGCAACATAACTGAATAGCAAATTAGAAAGCTAATAACTCCTATGTTTTTCATGCATCCTAACATAGGTAACTTTAACACAAATCATATTAAAAGTTTCACCAACTTTGCTGAAAAAGAAATTCATATGTTTGATTTCTAGTGTAGGTGTTGTGACTGCTACTGGGATCTCAAATGAATGCCGGAGGGTAACATATCACATGAGTTATGTCACTAGTATTGAATAACTAAAAGATAAGACAGCTTGCAACCTTATGTATATCATTAGCTCTTGAACCTGCAATATGCTTCTACCAAAACAAATGAATCTCAAACTTCTACTCATAGAACTCTGAATTAGTCTACATCTACCAATGGTATCCCATTCCATTACAGCACCTTCACACATATATTTACCCTGAACTGATGATGCATATCAAACTCATAATTTCATCTCACACTCCACAGTACTTTCAGAATATCACAACGGTCTTTTGCATGAGCACGCATATCTATTCAATACCACAAAATCAAGTTAGGTTCAATTCATTTGTCGTTCCAGTGATACACTTGTATACCGACAAAATGCTTGAATTGAACAAATCAGTTGCAAATCATACAGCAATAGAATATTGGCGCGCACTAGTACACCTTCATACATATTTCCACTCAATTGATGCATATCAAACTCAAATTTCATTTTGTAATTTCCACATTACTTTTCGAAATATTGGAAAAACTCCTCATATAAAAACACATATATATTCAATAATACAACACTAACTAAAGCTCAATTCATTTGTTATTCAGGATAGAAATTTGTATAAACCAATATGCTTGAGCCGAAACAAATCAATTCCAAACTCCTACACAAACTGATGTCAATTAATCAACATATACCAATGGAATATCAGCGCACTCGTGCACATTCAAAACAGATATTTTCTCAATTGATGCATATGAAACTCCGAATTTAGTCTTGCCATTTGAACATTAATTTCCAGAACACCACAACACTACCTCACATCAATTCAAAACCTCGAAATCAACCACTACTCGATTCCGAAACACAGCGTACCTTCAGGAAGCGTGTGAAGCCTCGGCAAACCTGCCGGAATCGCATCTACGTTCACCTCACCACCATTAACCTCACCTCCTTCACCGCCGCCTGAAAACGTAATCACGTCCGGCAACGACGCCGAGCCGCGGCGATAATAACCTCCGTTGGCCTTCCTCCTTCTACGCGCCGTCGAGTACTTCTTCAACTGGTCCGCCGCGTCCGTGCCGACGTCCTCCTCCAATCCGCCGTCGTCCCTATCTCTCTCCAACGTCTTCGCAAACTCCAGCAGCTGATTTAGGGTTTTACGGTGCATATAGTACGCCGATACCGCAACGAACGAGGCTCCGACGAGTGCCGCCATGGCTAGATGCAGCGAATAGGCGTCCATTAGAGTGTATGGAAATGGCGAATTTGTGTACGGAATGGTAGAGAGAGAAAGTTGAGTAAACCCTACTAGTGGGGAGAGAGAGAGAACAGTGAAGCTCTGTTCTGATTTTTAGAGTAGGAAGGGAAGTTGAGCTGGCGGTATTTATATATATAGGGAGAGAGAGAAGGATATATATATGATTAAAGAGAGAACATAAGGAAGAACAGGGTATCTAAGTATATATTATACGGTTATACGGTATAATATATTCGTTTATGCGTTTTTTGTTCTCTCTCTAATGTTATATTATTAAGTTAGAAAAAATTTGCATTTTGCTCGAGTAAATACCAAAAGAATAAATCATTTGAATCAAGTATTTTATAAGATAAAAATTTATTTCTTTCTCTAACTATTTACAATAATTATTTTAACAAGTTTTATAAAATAGCGAAAAAAAATTCGAAACATACACAAAAAGTAAAAACTTGATCAAATAACATCAAAAAAGAAGTAACTAAGCTTAGGTCTCAGAAATTTTCAAACGCAAATAGACATTACGAAAAAAGTGTGGAGTGTGGAGTGTGGCAGCAGCCAACAACCATTATTGTGTATATGCATACACATCAATTATAGTGGCACACTATCTCTTGTGTATAGTTCGAGACTCCAAGGGCACAATCAATAACCATTGTGATGGACATCAATTTTGGTGGCACTATCTCTTGTGTATAGTTTGAGACTCCAAGAGCAAGTTTGAATGCCAATAAAGCTTGTGGTTACATTGTGAATGGAATGATTAATTTCAAACAAAAAAATACTTGTAATTAATAACATGTTTGGTTTGGTGTTCGAACTAGTGTATCTTACGCCCACACTATACAAGAACTTATTTTTGGCCTCAACTCAAAGAGGAGGCTCAAAATGAAATAAAAAAAGAAAAAGAACAAGAAATATATGTGATACATCACCAAATCTCACAACCTTCCGCTTAAAATTTTAGAAAATAGTAAAAAAAAAAAAATATTTGAAACGTACACAGAACAATAACTTGATCGAAGAGCATGGATGCATAAAAAATGAAGTCACCAAACTTACATTTTAGAACTTTTCAGACATAAATAGTTATTTTGAATATTCACAAATTACTATTTAAATGTTTTTTCGAGATTGATTTGCGCTCGAAGAAATAACTGTAGCTTATTAATTTTTTTGTGAGACCATATTCTTAATGATAAGGAATTTACAATCGAACTTTTCACATCAGAAAGACTTGACGTCACATACACAAACACTGAAGATATATAATTAAGTTATTCCTCGTGTGAAACGAATTTGATGAGTGTTATGTATTTCGTTCATCACGACGTAATATTTTAAATCTAATTAAATTAAACAACCATATTGCTTATCGACCATATAAGCTTATAGTATCCTGGAGAATTCTATTTGTGAAAATTAAGTATGACATCCTTTCAAAAAAAAATTACAAAGTAAGTATGACATGATATAATAATGGATATATTTTTCTTCTCTAATGTCTCTTAATAATCTAAAATTATTCGTAAAGTGCTATATTATTATATATATAGTAGATATTTGACGCGGTTCGGCAATTGTGCAGTGAGATTTTGTTAATTAAGTGAAGTATATGTATATCCGTGTCATCGCGTCCCTGATTTTGTTACTTGTTACTCGTTAGCTATGTTGATAAAGCGATAACGCCCTTAATTATAGTAATCATAATAGTCTCTTTCAGTGATTAGATTATGTTGGCTTTCTAAGTGTGTAATAATTAATATGTGCAACAAAAAAATATGTAGCGATTTGTGGGGGGGAAAATCGAAATTGGTCATTTATTGTGTCATATTTACAATTTTCGTCATTTATTGTGTCATTGTTTTATTTTGGTCATTTATTGTGTGTTTCACTACGATTTTGGTCCTTCTGATGGAATCTCAGCCAAAAATGTCATGTAGGAGCACGTGCCGCCCTAAATTCAAATTTTTTGAATTTTCCACAAGCAAATTCGCATGTTGGAACAAGAATTTTAAATTTTTTATTTTAAATTCCGACCCGTCCCATCCGGATAACCCGGTCAAATCGGATTGGCCGGGTCAGAATTTTAAATAAATAAAAATTAAAAAAATTGAAACCAACGTTTTCACATGTGAATTTGCATGTGGGAATTAAAAAAGGTTGTATTTTGGCCGACAAGTGGTCCCACGTGATATTTTCGACTCAGATGTCTTCTTAAGGACCAAAATCGTAATGAAATACACAATAAAAGACCAAAATAAAACAATGACACAATAAATGACGAAAACTGTAACTAGGACACAATAAATGACTAGTTTCGATTTTTTCCCCGATTTGTGGCTTGAGATCCATACCTTTTTTTTTTTTTTTTTTTTTTGCACTATGATTGATATTTTTCACTTTTTTTATGTAACACTCACTTTAATTATTGGGTAGGGCCCTCCACTCTCTTCTCGTTAATTTGTGGAGCCTTCTATTATAATATGGGATAATTACATCTACGTTTTGTTCAGCCTTTGATTTAGCTGCCGAAGAAATAATATTATTGGTTGAACAATTTCACAATTCAAGTACCTTTTGATATCATAATAATATATTGTTAGTAAAATATTTGAGGTTTAAATAACTACAGCTAATGTTTGAAAAGATATTATAAACTTTTATCGGGAATGACATTCTAAAATCTGAATGTTGGTCGGACGAGGAAATTGATCAGCTTGCTTAATCAGTTCTTTTTATAAATACTAGAAACGTTGGCACGCGGGACTCACATGATTAATTCATTTTTAAGTACTAGAAGCGTTAGCACGCGATTCTCGCGAGTTAATCTTTATTTTAAGTATAATATAATTAGTTTTTGTTGTAAAGATTATAAAGTAAATATAAATATAGAATCTACCTATCTTAACCTTTTTTTATATAAGGGAGAATAAGGTAATAATTATTTCTTTTAATGAAAAGATTTAAATAATAATAAAGCTAAAATAAATTACAATTATATCCTAGCTAATGACAAACTTTAATAGTGTGTCCAAGGGTAAATAAGAAAATCAAATAATTGGTCTCAACATGCCATCGCATGGCTTCCTTTATATAATAGTATATATTATTAGAAATCATTAAACTGAAATATTGAATGTTGGTCGGAACGAGGTAGCTGATCGGCTTAATCAGTTCTTTTTTATAATACTAAAGACGTTGTCATGTGGTTCCCACGTAATTAATATTTTATTTTAAATATAGTATAATTAATTAGTATGGTAAATATTATAACTTAATTATAAATACAAAATATATTTAAGGGAATTAAGTAATGGTTCTTTTCCTTGAATAAGAAGATTTAAATAATGTTAACGTTAAGTCACTAAGATAAATTACAATTATGTCCCAATTTATAGCAAAATTTAAGGAAATTGAAATATTGGTATCAATATGGCTTTTTTAACACTAGAAATGTTGGCACGCGATCCCCGCGTGATTAGGAATTTATTTTAATTTGTATGGTGAAAAATAACCTAATTGGGTAAAAATGAAATATATAAGGCTGGATAAATTTATATAGAAAGTTTCAGATTTTGAAAAATTAAAATCATCAATCACCATAATTATTGTAGTTATTGATTCTACTTAAATCTAAGGCTAGATTATGAACTTAGTTATAAAATATTGTGCTAACACTAAAATTCTAAGACTAAAATCAAAAATTAAAAGTGTGTATCACAATTTGCCTTTCTTTATATAATAGTATATATATTAGAAATCATCGCTCGCAATATCCGCGTATCTTTCTTTTCATACAAAAATGTATAAAAAGATACTTACCATATATATAAAAATGGATTATGTACATAAAAATAATCGAAACATAAATATGAGGGTTTATGGAAAAATATAATATGAAGTTTTTTAATAGAGTAAATAATATAGTTATTATATTGTAATTTATTTTAATAAAAAATTTAATGTCTTTTTTTTAATCAAACGGAAGACTTTATTAATCACATAAAAAAGAAAGAGTCTTTACAAAGGTGAATAACATTTGCTAAAATGAAAAGCTTGCAACGAAACTTAAACCTACAAAACAGAAAAGAATATAAAAAACTACTTAGGAAACCTCCAATTAGGTACTCCTCTAGCATCAAGTAACACCAATCCACGAACACGCCTACTACAAGTAAGTTCTTCTAACATCTCGCCACTCTTCAAGTCGCAAGCCTCATTAGCAAGATGATCCGCAATCGAATTCCCTTCTCTAAAGTTGTGCATGAGAGAAACTTGCATTTTAGTAATAAGGCCTCGAATATTATGAACCGAATGAGCAATCTTTCAATTTCTGGATTTAAAAGAATGAATAATATGAATGACAACTTGGGCATCCACTTCAACCTCTGATTCCCAAAAACCTCTCTCCCTACAAAGGATGAGGCATTTTCCAACGCTCTAATCTCGACCTCCATGTTGGTTGCGACACCAAAGTAACTCATAAAAGCTACAATGAAATTGCCAGGCTCATCTCGAACAATTCCACCACCCGCGGCTTCACTGGGATTTCTCCTAGAGCAACCATCGGTATTAAGCTTCAATATGCCCCTCTTTGGCTTTTGCCAATAAAAATTTAATGTCAATTTCACTTCTCTTATATAATAGTATTGATAAGGTCCTTAAAGTTTGAAACTATGGACCCATGAACGTGTTAGACTTCGCATAATGAGAGACAATTGAGTAGAAAAACGAATGAATACGAGAAATATTGAGTTTTATCACTTCGACCGACATCCATGCTAATAGCTCCCAAAGGGCTAGAAAATTTTATTTCCCCTCAAATATGATTGGAAATCACTTGGTGAGATCAATTACCTTATGTGCACATAATCAGTATCTAAGTGGACACCTCTAATTAAATCATGGGAAAAGACCACTTTCCACCCAAAACTATGACCCATTTCCTGTCTACCTTCCTACTTTATCATTCACCCCCATCAAGTATCATAATCACATCACTTTCTCCCTTCCGATGTAATTAAGTCCTAACTAGCCGTTAAAGGGTAACTTGCACTAAGTGTGCCTGAGTAAGTAAGGGCAAAATAATTTTTTCTCTCTTCTAACTATCGCAAGCATTATAATCCCCAAATTTGTTGATCTTTTGCTCTAAATTCATTTTCCTCTTCAATTCCAACACCCAAAAATATTAAGGTACTGATTTCTTCCTAGGCTCATCATGGAGAACACTCACATTTGCAATTGTGGACCAAACCTTGTGGTGAAAACCTCATGAGCCAACCTTAATTCGGGGGAAGCTTGTGCATTTTGGATAAACCCGAGAAACTTACCATAATCGGGAGTACAACTTCCATCAGGGATAACATCGGCTGGGCTCCTTAATGTCTAGCATGTTAGGTTAGTTTTTCATTAGGTAATCGACTAAACTTTGAAATTGGGTGGTGATTTGATTTAGGGATTTAAGGTTCATTTCCGTAGCAGGAATTTGAGGGTTTTGGAGGAGGAAATGACAATTTTGTGTTAGAAATTTTTAGGAATTATGTTTTTCTCTCGCATGACTGTTATAAGAGAGGAAAAATACTATTTTGCCCTTACTCAAACGGCACGCTTAATGCACGTGACCCTTTCACGGCCAGTTAGGGGATTAATTACGTTAGAAGAAGGCAAGTGAAGTGATTAGGATACTTAGGGTGAGTAAGTGATAACAATTAAAGTTCTGAAGTAAATGAAAAATACCATAAATTATGGTGGAAGGTGATTTTTTTTTCTTAAATCATTCACACATCACCATTACAATTTTATAATTTACACGTGTTTTCAAATATAATAAATCATCTTAATTTATTCATTGATGACATTTCCTTGGATTGAACATAATGTATGAAATAAAATGTCTAGCCTCGAACATTGAATCTGAGGATTCAATTCTTCAATCACAAGCTACACAATTTTGTTAATCGCACATATTGTTCAGAGAATAAGTGATACAATATTCACCAATGATGAATGGTATTCGTATGTTAAATGTAAGATCGTTTATATTCAGGATGTTTGAATGGAACCTCGACCCGTTACCTTAGTACAAATAAGAACTTTAGTATGATGACCGCGACCCGCTACTTGATACAAAACACGAATCTTGGTATAGTGAAGACGCCACAAACGGTTATGGAGGGTGCCATTTGATAGGTTGAATTTGAATGCCACAAACGAGGGCGATGAACTCGTTTGATAAGTTCTGAAATAGTTCTTCAAAGAACAAAGAGAATAAATCTCACAAAATTTATAAAATTGATAAATGTTGTCTTACAATGAAAATGACCTCCAATATTTATAGCAAATCAGCCGTGAAGCCAAAAAGACAAACTTGGCCACTAAGAAATCAACTCTGACCTCCCAACAACTTATAGGAAAAGAAAATACATTAACTAGACTAGGAAATGATGAAACAGTGGTTAAAACTCGTCTTTGACTTTTGACCATTATTTAAAAGGTGAATTGGATCAGATTTGACCATCTTTCTTGATTATTTGGGTTCCCTTTATAAATATGGACCCAAACTTGATTAATTAGCCCATAAAAAGTTATTCCCATCTTCTTAGTACACCCTCTTGTGATTGACTCGTTTAAAGTGCAAACTTGGGCCATTCTTGTGAGATCTTCTTCATTTTAATTCTTGCAATCTTCTTTCTTTGTCAACGCGTCCATATTTGCATCAATAAGAATGAAGAGAATTGCATGACACAAAAGCCGTGCATTGGGAAAAAAAACTGATACCACGTAAGAATTAGAAACTAAAGATGAACAAAGAAAAAAAACAATTAAATACAAGAATACGCTCACCTTGTTGTAGATTGTCTTGCCCTCCTTTTAATTCATTGCACAATAAATAAATAAAAAACAAGAATATGCCGTCTCGTTGTTTTGATCTACATTAACAGAGAAACAACTCAAGTTCTTAGAAATACTATTTTTCTTTGAAAAATGAATTAAAATATTATCTTACTATCAAACAAGAGAAGGAATACAATATTATCTCAATTTAAGTTCTTGATTAGAATCACATTACAATATAGCATAACTTGTTCATATTGCGTTATAGATAATCTTGATTTATTTCTGATTCTTGACAAGAGATGCTGTCCCTTTGCTCTCAACATTGAAGCAAATTAATTTAAGTGAACCCTTGTGGTTCAAAAGATGGATCACAGTCCGTACCAATGAGCTTGAGGCATAGCCGGATTCCGTGGTCATATTCAATAGGATCGATAGGTCATTTTCGCTATCTATTTGAATACGAAACGTAATTAATTGAGAAAGAAATGCACACATGTCAAATTTCATTGGATAACTTGATATGGACATTATTATAGAATTGTACTTAACAATATATATATATATATATATATATATATATATATATATAACAAAACGCTGCAAGAGAGGTGAACTAGCACAACTGATGTGCTCCAGAAACAATCCAAAACTGAACCACTCGTTCTATTTACACGTGAATAATATGAAGAGTGGTGAATCTTGCAGCAGGTGGCAAAATTGAAAAAAAATAATATTACATATTTACTTTTATTTGTTACATTGTACAAAAATCTAATGATGTTTTGTAAATAGGTAGGCCAATTTTGTTCAGGAGTTTTGGATAAGAGAAAATGGTGTGTAGTCGGGAAATTAGTAATCTACGGAATATAAATCATCCGCCGCTGCAGTGTATGTATTATTTGAAGCTCCCTACTTCCTCTTTTTCTCTTTTAATAGTATAATAATTAGGTTGTTGTTACTTGTTATAAATATGTCAAGTGGAATATGCCTAGTGGTCATTGTTGAAAATTATGTACAAATACTATTTAATAATATTAGTAGTTATTGTAAATATCGTAGGGGTTTTGACAAATTACCTCCCTATGTTATAGTAAATTGGTAAGTTACTTCCCTATGAAAAATAAGTTGGTCAAATACCTCCCCGTGATCTCAAAAGTTGGCATTTTACTTCCTTATGCATGGAGGTGTAGTTCACTCTCCCTTAAATGAGAGTGACAGTTAGATTTTTTTCTTTGAAAATACATTTATACCCCTATTGCTATAAAAAAATATCTTTTAATTCAATATTTTAAACTATCAAAAATTGTGAAACTAAATTAAAATTTAAAATAAAAAATCTAAGATATATACATGTAATGCCTTGTTTCTTATACTTTTTTTTATATAAAAAAAGAAAAATAGAAGAAAATCAAATTCGAAATTACACAAATGATAATATTAGTTTTGATAAGGGTATTTTAGTCTTTTAATATGAAATTTACAACACAGTTTTTCAGGGAGGTGGTGTGCCAACTTTTGAGATTATAGGGGGTTATCCGGCCAACTTATTTTTCACAGGGAGGTAAGTTGCTAATTTACCATAACACAGGTAGGTAATTTACCAAAAACTCAATATCGTAACATGTTGGAAATTCTTTCATATATAAGGAGCAACAATATGAAGAGAAAAACACTCGTTCACAAGTAATATACTCCTTATTTGTTCTTCTTTTCCTATGTCCTTTTAATATATTGTTATAGATCTCAATAATTTTAGTTTTCTATAACAGTTGTAACAAAAGTTCAGTAAATAACTAAATATGATATGAAAATAATTAAATATTATATATTGCTATTAAACAGCCCAAGAGTTCCACTTTTTTCTTAAAAAAAACTCAAATTCAGTTTTTTACCTTTGGAGTTAACGAGTAAAGTTTATACCAATAAGATAATAATGAGAAGAGAAGACAAAGCTAGACAGCTGTATGCACTAAAAATATCAACACGACAGTACAGTTGATTAGCGAAAGTGGCTCTAAGTCTCTAACCTGATTTAACATATCATGTGTCCACATATTGTGCATAATTATTTGGACAAAGACACTTTTGCATTACTATCTTTTATGTCAGTCCAAATTTTATGGGGCTCAACTGAGGTGATAATTTTGTCGCTCTATTATCTTAGGACACGTGGTGAATCTTGATATATGTACGAGATCTAATTGGTCCAGTAACCATGACCATGGTTAGATAATTTTGTTCATACAGTTTTACCTCGACTGGCCATCATGGTGTAGTGGTGACAATTGAAGGTTTGAAACACTTCTATAAGACACTTCATTAAAAAAACCGAAAGTTGTAGTCCATATAATGCATAACATTAATTTTGTATGTCACTTTTTTTTTTATGACATGGGAACCCTCAGCCACTACCCTTCGGGTGCGCACCGGATAAACCCACGGGTCGACGAAATAGCCTGCAAACCTCGTCAACCAGTTAAGCCACACTAGGGTAACCATGTGTGACAGGCTCAGACCCAAAATATTAGAAAAAGTCAACTAAAATATTACACACAATCAAAATAGATTTACTAAAATTCAGTACCTTATTTTGTTATGAGCAACTCACGGTAATGTGTGTTCGAAAACTACACCAAAATGAACAATTATGAGAGAGTGCATCTCATGACACGAGAAGGAGGACATGTTCGAAACAAAGACTTTTGTTCGCATGCTTTATCGACGATGACACTCAAGCTGGCCACCTCTATCAAAGAGATTTACGATGTTTAGAGACTGCTTCATTAGCAATGGCCGTACAACAACATTTGCGCCCAAAGAGACATGCTACGCGATAATGCATAAATAGTCAAATGCTGAAAAGACCTAAAAGCCCCTGTATTTTTAGAAGAATCTCGTAGTAGAGCGCCTCAACAAAAAAGACGGAGCACTTTGTTAAAGAACTCTCAATAGTCTTCTTGCCAAAGACATTATATATATATTGCCTCGTAGAAAATAGACCATGCCTCGTACTGATACTAAGGATTTGATATAAAGTATTTTGATGCTGTATATTGTAATTTATCTTTGTAAATACAGGATACATTTGTCAGTGCCATTTTAAAATTACGCTATAACTTAGGACCATACGTAGTATAGAGTATGAGTTTAGGACCACATGTAATGAAAAAAAATGTATTTTTTTTTTCTGAAATTTATGTCAAGCATATGCCCTATGTGGATATGTGACTTGAATACTTAGAGCTGAGGATACTTAGATCATCAGAATATGCACTGGCTCATAAGAATGAAAGGTGCTTTCTTAAATATTGTGAAACAGGCAGAATACGTGGCTCATCGTCTTCTTATCCTTTATGGTACATAGGACAATTCTTTCGCTTTCCAAATTAGTAATTAAGTGTTGGGATTACAAGGTGGAAACCGAGTTTGGTGCCACTAAAATTTGTCCTTTTGCCAATCTATAATATCACTAAAAAGTGTGTGCATTAGACTACAAAATTGGTTATAAATGTAATGAAGCTGCATTATTGTTCACATTCGTTACATGGCAATATGATGTAACATTTTATTCTTATTACACTTATTAGTATATGGTTATAATATATTTCAATTTATATGATTTTATTACTCACGAAAATAATGTTGGAGATTAGATTAGATTATGAAAAATAAATATTTATCCTTTCTCATAGCTTATAAGCTTTTTGATATAGTAACAAAGCTCAAACCAAAGAGATATTGGGTTTGAATCATGTTCTAAGTAATTGAAGACTTGAATTTCGTGTAATATAATTTCATACTAACAAGGTTACACGGTTGCACGCTAGCAAGGTAAAAAGGTAACATATTGCAAGCTAGCATGGCAGTAAGATCACACGGTTGCATGTTAGCAATGTAGCAATGTAACACGGTTGCATGTTAGCAGGGTTGCACGATATCGATGTAACAATGTTAAATTCGTAGTAGCACAAGTACATATAACATACTAGCAAGGTAACAATGTTGCATGCTAGCCTAAGATGGGCCAGCTTGGCCCATGAGATATCTATAAATACCCCCTTCCGTGAAGGCAAAACGAACACAAGAGAGATTCTACTTTCTCTCTCTAAGTCAGAGCTTTCTCTCTCTAGACTTTAAGAGACGAAATTTCGTCCAACACGCCCGGTGAGACGATATCTTATGCAACATGGTCCATTGGCCCATCAAACTCTTGTGTGAAGTACAATCCGTACGAATTGTTCCATTGGCCCGTCCGTTACAATATCTCACCCGACAGTGTCGGCCCAATAAGCTCCAAGCCCAATCAACGACATACCTATTCAACACGACCCATTAGCCCAAATGCGCAATAATTGCCGCCACAAAAAAATAATGAACTACGTTCGGCTTGATTTTCTATATGTAACATTTCTTTATAAATCTTGTTCTTTTTCGTGTCACAAAAAAAAAAGGTAAATGAGTGGTGATGACATTACAAAAATAAAGACTTTCATTAAAAAGGGCACAAGTACCGACTCAATATTCTAAAAGCTCAACGTCGTATAGGAAATTAATGTTTACTAATTGATACATGATTACACCTTTTGCAAAGACTGTTAAACTTGACATCTTGTGATATATAATATAATTAAGTGACGATAAGCTCGGAGCTGGATCTCATTTTTTACAAGAACTCCATTACCATATATATCAAGTTATCGTCGCACTAGCTAGTGCATTTTTTTTTTTTAATTTATCAGTATTGTTTTTGTGATCTCCAAATCTCATACATCAATGGTGCACTTGAATAGATCTCATGAAATGTTAATCAAATAGATCGGTCAAACAATTACAAGCCAATCTATATATATATATATATATATATATATATATATATATATATATATATTGGAATCTTCAAGCTCTATTATATTACACAAAAAAGGATTAACTATAACGCATCAAAAAGGAAACAGAGATCATGCCGAGACCGTGGCAAAAAAGTTGTGGCGTTGGGCGGATCATGGCATATATACCAGTTTAACGTTTGTTCCACAAGTAAAACCCAGGAATCATATTCCCTTATCATGAGTTTCAGACCGATATCCTTTAGGATCTGAAATATGCCAATATGTGTTGGTGGAGAAAAATATAGGAATCACATTCCTCGGTCCGTCTAGGGAACCTCATAAAGGTTCAAGAAATTTGAATCTTTATTTTTTTCATTAACATTGAAATTGTCGGATCAGATTTGATACGTTTTAAGCACGATGTTAAACCAACACTTGATATTCGATGTTGCCTTAACACTGATCACATATTGTAATTAGCAGCGGAAAGCTAAAGAACATAAGAAGTAAATTTTAAGAAGATTATATAAATATAATCTTTTGATCTTTAGCAAAATAATCACTATTACAAATAATAATTTTAACCAAGTCGTTCTCTCAACCCTCAAGCTCCTCAATCTCAAGTAGTTTGAACTTCAATCGAGCAAACAAAGATCAACTCCTTAATTAATTCTAAACAAGACTCGTTAATCTCAAACCTCGTAATAGCAAGACAAAAACTCAACAATAATAGATCTAATCTATATGAATTCTTTAGCTCTTTTGTCTTGTTACTTCTCTTGATGTACTTCACACATTTATATATAGATGTCTTGAACTTGATCTTCAAGGTATGTTATACACAGTTTAGTACATCTTTAATCTTCCTTGTATAACTCTACTTTCTTTGGTCTCATGCTCCTTTTTAACTTGAATAATGTTCCCTTAATGGCTTAATTAGATCGAGTTATAATTAATAAAGTCACATTTTTCAATATGGAGAACATCCTTGGAAAGTTTTCTTGTAGCATTCGGTTTTAAACTTATTTCCTTCTCTATGACTCATTCGTCTATTTAAGAAAACAATCGAATATGGAAACTTCATGCCTAAACTTATATTAAGTTTAACCCTGAAATTAGATTAATAAGTGAATAAAGTAAAATAATTATAATTACAATTAAAATCAAGATTATTTAAGTGTTACAATGTTTAATATTATCCTAACAGTGCATTAGCTCAATGTTAAGCAAACATTGGAGCTTCAACGTTGTAATAACATTGATCGAACATGTTGCACTTTCAAACATTATCAAACTTTTTTCTAATAGTTTTGCAAAGGAATATAGAAAACGGAACAAAATTCTTCTATTCCCTTTCCTATATTCCCTTCTCTCTTCCCTCAATTATATAATGACATGTGACATGTATATGCCCACATAAATTAAATCGTCACATTAATCAATCAAATTGATTTAGTTAATCTATACTATGAAATTAATTTTTTTTCCTCAAATAAAATCTTATAGAGACCCACGTAAATAATCCCTCAAGTAAAGAAATCAAATCTCTTCCAATCAAAAAATGAAAAATGCTTCATTAAAAAAAGAAAAGAAAAATACGTGAATTAAATTCTGCTGTCTTATAACTCTATATTTCATAATCTCTATATAACTTTCAATTACATACTTATTTGTTTCTTTAATTCCCAAAAGGTGTTAATTAAATACCGTCTTTATAAGTACTGTTCCCACGCGTTGTACATACTTAAGTTGTATATTCAATATTGTTTTTATATGTCTCTATGCACCATGGAGAGTTTAGTTAGTTACTTAGTTTAATAAAAAGAAGTAATATTTTCACATCAATATAGATTTCAAAATATCTGTTAGAAATATTTATAATTTTATCCACTATAAATACCACATTTTCTTGACGAATTTGCTTCACTTTAAGTTTAAGAATTCTGCAAATACTTGTTATTATAATCTTGCTTCGTTTTTATGTATAAAATGCCATTAATTAACTATATTGATAATGTTATTTCTCACATAATACAATCTTAAGTTTTTCTTTTACATTTTTGATTGCAAGAGATTTTAATTTCTTTACTGGGGAGACTATTTACGTGGGTATAAAAATGATTTTAATTGAGAAAAGATAATATTTAATTACATAGTATAGATGAGGGATTAATTTATGTGAAC
The DNA here is from genome assembly GCA_948329865.1 of Linaria vulgaris. Classification (NCBI taxonomy): domain Eukaryota; kingdom Viridiplantae; phylum Streptophyta; class Magnoliopsida; order Lamiales; family Plantaginaceae; genus Linaria; species Linaria vulgaris. The sequence continues at coordinate 32,537,887 of OX415254.1, forward strand.
ATATACATGCCACGAGTCATTATATGATTGAAGGAAAAAAGAAGGAAATAAGAATTAATGGAACTAGAAAAATTTTACTCTAAAAAACGACAATAAAATACCGAGATAAACGCTAACTTTTTTCAATATTTAGGAACCAATTAGTCAACTTTAGTCCATGACAACCGAAACTCAACAAATCCACTATTTGGTGAACTCCAATTTCGTGAAACACAATTCCTAATTCCTCGCACATTTACCAAATTGTTATAAATATGATTAGTGGTATATGCCATGAATTAAAATTTCGGTTTTGGAGTATGTTTCAATGAAGCAAATTTTAGAAACGTTTCGAAAAATTTCAGAAATGTTTCAAAAAGTTTCGAAAATATTTCGAAATACATAGTAACATATATTGTAAATAATACCAGAATATACAAGATATAAAATAAAATTTACTAAAACTGTACAAAAGTAAACATTATAATTTTTACTTTTTAAAAGTTAATAATTATCATTGTTTTTAATTATCTGTTACATAAAATTTAATAATATATTTTAAAGTTTTATAAAGTTCAATTACAGTAACACACTAACATACACTTGCATTGTACATGATCAACAAAAAATAATACTGACGGACACTAGAAAAACATAAATAATTATAAACATTAAAATCTTTTGATGTGCATATTGTACAATCATCCAATATATATATATATATATAAACCTAGTTTAGTTTCGGTGGTCAGAATGAGGATAATAATAAACAATTATCACAAACCAAATGTATTATAAGTCTGCACATTTATGATTTCGAAAATGTTGCTGCGTTTCGTTTCCTTCCAATGAAAAACCGAATTTATTCGGCCGTTTCGTACGAAACGGCGCGAATTTTCAATCCTTGGTATATGCCTAGTGGCCATTGTTGAAAATTATGTACAAATACTATTTTATAATAATAGTAGTTATTGTAAATAACGTAAGATATTGGAATTTTTTGCCTATATAAGGAGCCATCAAGATGAAGAGAAAAACACTCATTCACAAGTAATATACTCCTTATTTGCTCTTCTTTTCCTATGTTCTTTTAATATATTGTTATAATTCCCAAATAGTTTTAGTTATTATATAACACGTTATCAGCACGATAGTGCTCGATCCGGAAGATTTTAGTTCCTTCGTTAGAGAAAACGTTCAACGTTAAAAGGTACGAAAATTTTATATTTACTTGTCCATCTATCTACATTATTATAGACAGTGCGGATTACCGCCAATCTATAATTTTATGATTAGATGAATATGTGTTTATAATTTTGTTGTTAAAGTTTAATATTTACGTGTTCATCTATCTACATTATTATAGACAAGGCGGACTACCGCCTATCTATAATGTTATGATTATTTTACTGTTATCTAACTCTAACACTAAAACTAATTTTAACTTTCGTTGATGCTTGAGTTAACCCCAAGCTAGAAACGATTGACAATTTATTATTGCTTATTTTATTGCATAAGCCATGAAAGTTTTTACATAGTAATGTGGCAGAAATTATTTACGCACTTAATTCATTGCAAATATTTTACTTGTTTACATTATTTCCATAAGCCCATGAAAGTTTTTACATAATAATGTGGCGGAAATTATTTACGCACTTAATTCATTGCAATTATTTTACTTGTTTACATTATTCCATAAGCCCATGAAAGTTTTTACATAGTAATGTGGCGGAAATTATTTACGCACTTAATTCATTGCAATTATTTTACTTGTTTACATTATTCCATAAGCACATGAAAGTTTTTACATAGTAATGTGGCAGAAATTATTTATGCACTTAATTCATTGCAATTATTTTACTTGTTTACATTATTCCTTAAGCCCACGAAAGTTTTTACATAGTAATGTGGCGGGAAAAATATATGTATTTACTTATCGTAATATTATTCCATATGCATGTTAAAATATCATTAATGCGGCGGAAATTATTTTACATGTTATTATAATTAATTTTTGTTGCTAAATTATTAAAGACATTACCGTCCATAAAACATGCCAAAAATAAAAAAAATGATTGTTTTTCTAACGGCTATAAACGGCTACTTACGGATATTTTTTCTCTATAAATACACAAATTTCATAACACAAACTCCACACAAATCTTCACCTTATTTCTCTCATTTTGCAAAATGATCTCTATGACAACAACGATCTTGATCCTCATTTACCTTTCAATTTTTATTTTTATGATAGTAGATGAAGACACTCCTATGTTTGTCCCTATGATATTCCTCCCTTTCATCATAATAATGTTCGAGTTCAAGATTTGGTTAGAGATGAGATAATTGCATTGTATTATTGTAATAATTATGCTTCTATGATTATGTGTTAAATAAATTGTCTCGATCCTAATAATATTTTTCTTGGTTATGTATTTAGCTAGCAAAATGTCTAACCTCACGAGTACAGTTAGTTGTATACTCAATATCACTGACAAGAATTATGGACAATGGAAATCGGATACGAAATTGTACCTCAGATCAAAGAGTATCGTTAAAACTCTTGCCGCAGTAAATACAAATACGAATCCAGAAAAATGTGAGGCTGTGATCTACATGAGAAAACATCTAGATGAAACCTTAAAGAGAGAATATCTCGATGTTACTGATCCTCATAAATTATGGACAAATCTACAAGAAAGATATGGCCATCAAAAGGAAACCATGTTGCCAAAAGCCACCGATGATTGGAACAATTTAAGGTTCCATGATTTTAAAACTGTAAGCGCATACAACTCCGCGCTTATGGAGATTCATTCAGATTTAATTTATTGTGGGAGAAAGCTTACTGGTAGAGAAATGATAGAGAAAACACTTTCTACTTTCCATGTGTCCATGATAAATGTTCAACAACAATACCGCTTGCTGAATATTTCAAAATATCACAACTTACAACAAACGTTGTTAATGGTAGAAAGTTACAATAACTTATTGATGAAAAATCACCAATCTCGTCCTCCTGGAGCACATGCATTACCTGAGGCAAATGATATTAACTTTTCAAACTCCTATGGACGAGGTAACAATGAGAATGCCAATCAAGGTCGTGGTCGTGGTCATGGTCAAGGTAGAGGTGGTCATAGAGGATGATATGGCTATAGAGGTGGACGCGGTAAAAGAGGTGGACGCGGTAAAAGAGTCATGGTCGAGGGTTTTCACAACCCCCCGCATACCAATAATGTCTTTAAGAATAACCACCAGAACAAAGAAAAACATAATAAAAACCCTCAAGGTTATTGTTTTAGATGTGGAATAAAAGGGCATTGGGCCAACACATGTCATACACCAGAACATCTTTGTAAGATGTACCAAGAAAGTTAGAAGGGTAAAGAAAAGGAAGTTAACCTTGTCGAACAAAATCTAAATGGCGATTCCACCTTTATGGAGGCGGCAGACCTTACTGATGACTTTGATGTTCGTTTGGCTTAATATGTGTTATGCGATCTTCTGACTGAATATGCTTATTGTGATTTATGTTTTAAGTTGTATTATCTACTTCCTGCATTCATGTTGTGTGCTTTCAATAAAACAATCTATTTTCAAATATATACCCTATTTATTGCAATATTTGTTTTAATATTGTTTATTTGAACTGAAGCGTGATATGGAGCATACTGGTGATTTCTGCCTACTTGACTGTTGTACAACTCATACAATTCTCACAAGTAAGAAATAATTTACATATTTAGAACTCTCAAAATTTCAAATCGGTACAATAGGAGGTCGTATTAAATTGATTGAAGGATCTGGTACAACTACTTTTACTTTACCAAATGGAACAAAGTTTATCATCGATGATGCCTTATTTGCCCCAAAATCCAGAAGAAATTTATTGAGTTCTAAAGATATATATGGTCATGGATATGATACTGAGTCAATGACTATGAATAAGGCTAAATATGTTTTCATTACTAAGAATATGCCAGGAAATAAACATTTTCTTGAAAAACTACCATATATCTCACCAGAGTTGCATTATACATATATTAATGAAATCGAATCAAATATGGTAGTCAATGAAAATCCAGAATTATTGACTATATGGCATGATCGACTAGGTCATTCTGGTTCAACAATGATGCGAAGGATAATTGAAACTACACATGGACATTCATTAAAATGATCCAAACTCAATATGAGCAACAATAGTCCATGTGAAGCATGTTCTCTTAGAAAGCTAAGTATAAAGCATTCACCAGTTAAAATTAAGACAAAATTACCCACATTTCTTGAAAGAATTCAAGGTGATATATGTGGACCTATTCATCCATCATGTGGACCATTTCAATATTTTATGGTATTAATTGATGCCTCAAGTCGATGGTCACATGTCTGTCTATTGTCTACTCGCAATATAGCACTTGCGAGATTTTTGGCTCAAATAATTAAAATAAGAGCCCCATTTCCTGACTATACGATCAAGAAAGTCAGACTTGACAATGCTGGTGAATTCACATCTCAATCTTTCAATGATTATTGCATGTCAACTGGAATTACGATTGAACATAGTGTTGCACATGTACATACTCAAAATGGTTTAGCCGAATCATTAATTAAACTTCTTCAATTAATTGCTAGACCATTGTTGATGAAAGCTAAATTGCCAAGTTCTCTATGGGGTCATGCGATTTGACATGCTGCATCACTAATTCGCATTAGACTAAGCTCGTATCATGAATACTCCTCATTACAACTTGCTTTTGGTCATGAACCTAATATTTCCCATATAAAGATTTTTGGTTGTGCGGTTTATGTTCCAATTGCACCACCAAAGCAAACAAAAATGGGACCACAAAGAAGGTTGGGAATATATGTTGGATTTGACTCACCATCAATAATCAGATATCTTGAGCCTCTAACATGTGATGTCTTTACGGCACGTTTTGCCGATTGCCATTTTAATGAGGCAAATTTTCCAACCTTAGGGGGGAGAAAAGAAGTAGTTGGAAAATGATATATCATGGTATAATAAATCTTTGACAAGCTTTGATATGCTAACAAAGCAATGTGATTTGGAAGTAAAGAAAATTTTGCATTTACAAGCTATTGCAAATCAATTACCCGATGCATTTACTGACATAAGCAGGGTAACAAAATCACATATACCAGCTGCAAATGCTCCTGCTCATATTGTAATTTGAAAAGAAACATCAAAGGATGATATCTTTGATATAACTAAGAAACATGGGCGTCCTACTGGCTCAAAGGACAAAAATCCTCGAAAAAAAAAGGAGCATAAAAACCTAATGATCCTATTATTGAGGAATATATGCCTCATGAGTTGCAAAATGTGACATATGAGATACCTCAAGAAGTTATCCAATCAGATCCTATAAATAAAGAGAACGTTGAAATCTCTATAAATTATATCAATACAGGAATGGTATTGGATCGAAATGAGATGGAAAATATGGATGAAATATTTTCATATTTAGTCGCTTATGAAATTGTGAATGAAAATGATGATCCTGAACCCAAATCTGTACTTGAATGCCAAATAGGAATGATTGGGTTAACTGAAAAGATGCTATGCAAGCTGAATTAGATTCGCTTAGTAAGCGAAAGGTATTTGGACCCATTGTTCTCACACCGAAAAGTGTGAAACCCGTAGGGTTCAAATGGGTCTTCGTTCGCAAACGAAATGATAAAAATGAAACTGTATGGTACAAAGATCACCTTGTCGCACAAGGTTTTTTTCAAAGACCTGGAATCGATTATGAAGAAACGTATTCTCCTGTAATGGATACAATTACATTTCGATTCTTGATCAGTCTAGCGGTCTATGAAAATCTAAACATGCATCTCCTGGATGTTGTCACTGCTTATCTCTATGGATCACTTGATAATGATATTTACATGAAGGTCCCTGATGGACTTAAATTACCCGTAACATCAAGTTCCAAACCTAGAGAAATATACTCAATTAAATTGCAAAGATCATTATATGGGTTAAAGCAATCAGGTCGCATGTGGTACAATCGTTTGAGTGAATATTTATTAAAAGAATGATATATAAATAATTCTTTGTGTCCATGCGTGTTTATTAAGAAAACATCATCTGGTTTTGCAATTATTGCGGTTTATGTAGATGATTTAAATATCATTGGCACTGATAAAGAAATTCATTCAACAATGAATTATTTAAAGGATGAATTTGAAATGAAATATCTTGGAAAGACTAAACAATATCTTGGTTTGCAAATTGAGCATGTTAATAATTGAATACTTGTGCATCAATCTAACTATACTAAAAAGACATTGAAACGTTTTAACATGGATAAAGCAACACTTTTGAACCATCATATGATTGCAAGATCATTGACTATAGATAAAGATCTATTTCGTCCTTGTAAAGAAAATGAAGATATTCTTGGTTCTGAAGTTCCATATTTAAGTGCCATTGGAGCTTTAATGTATCTAGCTAATTGTACTAGACCTGATATATCATTTACTGTGAATTTATTAGCCAGGTTTAGCTCATCACCCACAAAAAGGCACTGGAAAGGAATTAAACATTTATTCCGTTATCTTCAAGGAACTGTGGATCTTGGTCTATTCTATCCTAACAATGCGGTATAAGAATTGATTGGTTATGCAGATGCAGGTTTTCTATCAGACCCACATAAATCCAGATCTCAAACAGGATATGTATTCACGTATGGAGGCAATGCTATTTCATGGCGTTCTAAAAAACAGACACTTGTTGCAACATAATCGAATCATGATGAGATTATTGCACTCCATGAAGCAAGCAGAGAATGTGTATGGCTACGATCAATGACACATCATATAAGAAGTACATCTGGCTTACCTATTAGAGAGGGTCCTACAACATTATACGAAGACAATTCTGCATGTATTACACAGATGAAAGAAGGCTATATCAAGAGTGATCGAACCAAACACATACCCCCAAGATATTTTGCCTACACTCAGGAACTCGAGAAGAACAAAGAAATTAATATCCAATATGTTCAATCATGTGACAATATGACAGATCTTTTTACAAATGCACTCCTTACTGTAACTTTTAAGAAACATGTTCAAAGTATTGGGATGCGTCACCAACGAGACTTATGAAGAATTGGAGATGCCAACTTGAGGGAGAGTTCACACGGCTGCACTCTTTTTCCCTTATTAAAGTTTTTATCCCATTGGGTTTTTCTTTATAAGATTTTTAACGAGGCAACATAAGACGTGTGCAAAAGACGGATCATGTACGTAACAAAATCTTCAAATGTCCAAGAGGAAGTGTTATAAATATGGTTAGTGGCCATTGTTGAAAAGTATGTACAAATACTATTTTATAATAATAGTAGTAGTTGTAAATAATGTAAGATATTTGAAATTCTTGCCTATATAAGGAGCCATCAAGATGAAGAGAAAAACACTCATTCACAAGTAATATACTCCTTATTTGCTCTTCTTTTCCTATGTTCTTTTAATATATTGTTATAATTCTCAAATAGTTTTAGCTATTCTATAACACAAATCGGTTTATTTTTTTATCAAATTTTTGACTATCATAGTCAACAGCTCAAAGTGTTGGCAAATTACATGTATCACAAGTACAATAACTAGCTCCCGAAAGTTGTTTATATTATTATTAGGGCTTTTTATTTTTTCCGCCCTTTATTTTTTCTCAACTTCAAGTTTTACCCTTTTATTAAACGGGCTTAGAAAACGCCCGCTAACTTTCATTTTTTAATTAAACATTGCCAACGGGCTCCGGTTTGGGCCAGCTCCAAGCCCAATCTACGTGGCTTTTGACATGGCGTGCGGATGATTGCCACGTGGCATCAGGTTAATTTTTTTTATTTTTTTTTATTTGTTGACTGGAGGCAAGGTGTAATTACTTAATTACCCTCGTCACCAGTACAAATCGTACATCAGTTTCAACGAACATTCCAACGTAACGTACAACCCCACACCACAACGTACTACTCCAACTAGATCTCCATCTGCCATTATCGTCTCATTCAAAAATCCTCCGACACAAAACCCTAAATTCACTCTCACACGAATGCTACCACCACTACCAAGAACCGCACCCCACGCGCCACCACCATCGACGACGATGACATGTACAACACCATCCCCATCCACAACCTCCTCACCGATCACCACTCCCTCCGCTTCCCCAAAGTTCGCGCCGTTGCTGCGGTGCTCCGCGCTATCGGAGACCTCCGCCACCCTCCGTTCTTTCCGTGGAAGCCTCACTACGACCTCCTCGACTGGCTCGCTCTGTTCTTCAGCTTCCAGGCCTCTAGTGTTGACAACCAGGGAGCATTTAGTTCTCCACCTCTCAAATGCTTAGATGCGGTTGACTCCAACACCAGACAATATTGACTCGCTTGAGTACTCCGTGTTGTGAAGATTCCGACGAGGCTTGCTCCGGAACTACGCGAGCTGTTGCTCGTATTTGAATGTTAGGTCGAATACGTGGTTATCCGGGTCGCAGTCGCGGAATCGTATTAGAGGAGAGAGTTGCTTTACGTGGCGATGTACTTGTTGATTTTGGGCGAATCCGCGAATTTGAGGTTTATGCCGGAGTGTATTTGTTACATTTTTCATCATATGGCCATGGAGTTGAATAAGATCTTGGAGGATTACATTGACGAGAATATGGGAGGCCACATAAGGTGTGGAGGAATTACAGTGATATAAACGAGTATTTTTAGAGTAAGAGGTGTTTTGAGAAGCTGAAGTGGCCGTTTGATCTTGGGGGTAACTTTTTCGTGATGGAGAATAAGGGGAAGAAGGTGGGAAAGATGGGGTTTGTTGAGCAGAGGTCGTTTTAGAATTTGTTTAGGAGTTTTGATAAGTTGTGGATTATTGATTTTGTTTCTTCAGTTGGCGATGTGGGAGGGAAGGCAGTTTCTGTGGCAGGCATTATTGGAGCAGAGGGAGGCTCAAGTGAGGTGCTTGACAGTGTTTTTCACTTGGACTGTTCCAAGGTAAGTGGAGTGACACTACAAGAAATGCTGCATGTAGAATGCGAAGTTAAGGAATGCGAAAGGGATTCACATTCTAAAATTTTCTGTTCGAGAGCGATAAGGGCATTCTAAAGTTTAGAATCCAAAACAATCGCTTTCCAAACAAAAAACTCGGTTGAACTTAAATAAAAATGAATGATAAAATCATGGAAAGCGAAGAATTCGCTTTCCAATACTGAAAATTCGATTACACTTAAAAAACAATCATTGTAAATACTAGAAAGCGAGAGAATCGCTTGCCATAGGAAACATACTTAAAAAAAACAAAAAAGGACCGATCCACACTTTGACCAGTATTCCCGCAATTTATTTATTAAGATTTTTGTTTTTACACACTTTTTTATGAAAATTTAGTTTTCCCCCAACTTAAGAAAACAAATCAAAATTATAAAAAATGGGTCCCACAACAGAAAATAATACTCCAATACATTCCCCAATTTTAGTTCATCGAGAACACTCTACTACTGAATCCAAAAAAAAAAAAACACTCTCACTACACATGTACGCCGACTCTTCACCAACACATCCTTTCACCAAAATCCTTCATAGCATATCTCCATTCTTATTGTAAGGTATGTTATTTCATCTAATATTTCTATTTTGTTTGTTCCCTAGTGTTAATTTTAGAGAAAAAGTATGCGTACGAATTGGGTAAACAACGTTAGGCGTACGAATTCCTTCGTTTTCTCTTGGTTTTGTGAATAATGTTGATCTTATGTATGAAATTATGATTTGTATTGCTTAATCCATGTTGAATTTGTAGAAATTGGATGAAATTCGTAGCTAGGGTTTCGAAATTGGTGTTTTTAGGAATAATGATTCGATTTTGGGTTTTATGATTAGGGTTTGACTAGGAATAATGATTCAATTTCCAATGGTATTGGTGTACCCTTTATTTATAGGGATACTTACATTATTATCTGAGCTTAGGGAACAAAACCTTTCTTACTGTTTGAGTAATCATAGGAACACCCATGAATATTTAAGAACATTACAGATTGGGGGCTCTCATGAAGTCTGAATATTAACCAAGAGCTCACCCTTGTAGTTAAAATAATTTCATAGAAAATCTCCTTATCATTTTACTTGTTTTCCAAGATTCATAGGGTATCTCTATAACCATTCAAAGAGGGTGTGTGTTTATAAATTATAGTATCCGTCAGGATTGTGGATGTCTATAGCCCTTTTTTGTAATTATAGTATGTTTATTTCTTAGTGTTTGGTGATGATGTATAACTTGAGTGTTGAAGAAATTGTTATCTTACAAAGCATAAGAAGAGTTCTAACATGTTTTAATAATCATAATTTGTTATCGCATCATAATTTGGTATAACTTTTGTAATTTGAGTTCAATGCTTTGTTTCAATTTGTTTTTAATGTTAATTAAAATATATCATTACAGATATGGCTGCTCCTTCTAGACCTGCTGGTTGCGGACAAGGTCCGAGCTCAAGGAATACTGCGATGTGCCCCGGCTCCTCTCCGATGGATCTACCACTTGATTGCTCCTCCTTTACAAATTATTACAATTAAGGAGTGGATTTCCGCACAATCAGATTCCATCTCTCCCATAGGAGCACAACCTACGCAGCGGGCCAACGTTGAGATTCCTGCATCATACTCTCCCAATACACCGGTTATGATCCCGACTCCACAATATGTGCCCGCTGGGATGGTGCCACCTGCTCGGACTCCGACCTCTGCAGCACAGGGTTCAACGCCATCTATAAGCTCAAGTTCACAACCATCTGCTCAAGGAGAGAGTTCAGAGACTTACCCCATCGTCTTGACGCACGAGCTTTTGACATCGGCTATGGTGGAGTACTATCCCACCGAGGGGTTTCATACAACTACAACTACTGAGAATGATTTCGAGTCTGAAGAGGATGAAGAGGAGACAACATCAGAGATGTCACGATGGACAGATGTTGATAACCTTCCTGCTGACCCTTCTGCTAGTAGTGGTCGAGGCGAAGCTCAGTTTGCACAACGTGAGCATCATGAAGCTAAGGTAGTGATCACACTCGCAACAAATGGGTCATTCCGGCCAAAGAAAAAAGTATTTATGTCATAGGAGAGCCTCGTATGTCTCGCAAGAAGTTTATAGAGAACGAGAAAAAAGAGTGCGAGAACAGATTTAGGGTATTAATTATTTGTCAACATGTTTTAATATTATTAATTTCTTGATAATTACTAATTTTAGAAATTGGACTATAGGATACGTTTGAGTGGGATGCCTCAATTGAGGAAAAGGTTATGCATCAGTATCACAAGGTGTCCCAGGAGCGATGGACTGGAGCAATGAGTAAGGCGAAAGAATGGTGGTTGGCGATATGCTTAGACTCTTTATATGCTTAGACTAGGTCGACTTGGGTCCCGAAGGACCGGTTGAAAGCTTACGTGAAATTTTGGCTAAGCAAAGAACACAAGAAGCGATCAAAGCAATGCAGATTGAACATGCTCAAATTGAAATGCCCCACATTCTTAGGTGGTTCAACGTCTCAAGACGAGTATAGGCTGATTTTGGTATGTTGTTGAAACAATTCATATAAATTTTTTTGTTTATTCTATGATATAAATTGAATATTCACTAATTTTTGCATTATTTGTAGGGCTGGGGAGAAGGGCTGCCTTCCAGATGAGGTGCCTATCCAATATATCAGGTTACGCACGCGGACAAAAATTATGGCTGAGCGGAAAGTCTAGTGGGTAAATGAGTGGTGCAAGAAAGCATACGTAAATCTTTTTATAAGTTGTTTACAATTTATATATTGACTGCATTTAAAATGTAGATAATCTAGTAGTTAATTTAACTTTTTGTAATTTAACGTGAAGGATAGATACGTTGATCGCATGTTTGTGTTAATGGAAGGAAAACCTATGGATGAATGGGAGCCATTTGAGGTCATTGCTTGGATGAAGGCTGTCGGGGAGCCGAGAAAGGGTAGGTGGCCAGTTATTGGTGGTGATCCAGAATTTATTGGAGTACCTCCTCGCAAGTTCAAGCGGGTGTGCAGCAAACGATTGCCAGACCCTGAGCATCAGTCCTGGATGGATGAGCTAGTAGAGAAGAACATCGAGCTTCAAGCGAATTTGGAAGCGACAAAAGCTGAAATGGCTGAGCAACATGCAATACAACAGACAGAAAACAAGAAACTATATGCAATAGTACAATTTCTATTGTCTCAGCAAGGCTTGTCGAACCCGTTATCTACTAACTCTACTAGAGAGGGGGAATCTAGTGGGCACGATGGGGTGGGGGGGGGGGGGGGGTGGGGGAGGAATTTTAGTAGTTTTGTATTCTGATAGGTTGTTTCCTTAAGGCTTCACTAGTGGTGCATTTTATGCATCGTTTTGAGAAAAGAGTGGTGTATTTTGTTCATCGTTTTGAGAAATGAGCAGAGTTTGTTGATTTCTGTTTTGGTGATGTTAAACTTGATTGAAGGCGTTTTATAATGCATTTGTGATTCTGTTTTTTGGCTCTTGATGGTATTGAATGCATTGGCGTTGAATGTGCTGGTGTTCGTTAGTTTGAATGTGCAAACTTTGTCCCCAAACCTGCTAATCTGTAAATTCATGAGCAGAAGTTTTTTATGTTGCAATTTGATGCGGGGCGTTTTCGTCTGCTTACCTGTCAAGCTGACTCAGCGCTCCACGTTAGACCAGCCCGAGATCCTTATTGGTCTCCAGCTAGCTTTGAGTTCGGGAAACCTGCACTGGAAACACGGCACGTGAACTAGGCGGGGGCTGACCCCGCGAAGGCACTCCGACGCTCAAGTCAGTAGGCAGAAACTATCTCTGATGAGAAAAGCTTAAGGAAGCTTGTTGAATATTGTATCTAATCAAGCCTCCAAAAGTATGTCTAATTGAATCTCTAAAAGTGTATCGAATTGTGTATATAGAGAGTATTTCTAAACCAAGGCTATCTGTCTCCAATTGTATCTCGATACAGCTCTATATCTCTAATTTCCCCTTTAGGCTCAAGAGACAAGATTAGAGATAACTCAAGACTTGTAACTAGAGAGAGGATTAGAGATATAGGTGGGGCGCTCTGTCTCGAATTGTGTCTCGAAACAGCTCTATGTCTCTATTTTCCTATTTATGCTCAAGAGACAAGATTAGAGATAACTCAACACTTGTAGCTAGAGATAGGATTAGAGATATAGGTGTGCGCTCTGTCTCGAATTGTATCTCGAAGCAGCTCTATGTCTCCAATTTCCCCTTTAGACTCAAGAGACAAGATTAGAGATAACTCAAGACTTGTAACTAGAGAGAGAATTAGAGATATAGGTGAGAGCTCTGGTTTTGCATGAGTGAAAATGATGTACCTTTTGTGGTTTAGGTTGGGGGTATATATAGTGAATTGACTCCACTAATCATGCCACGAAATCCTCCATTGATTGCACCAATCACTCCTATGTCTTGCCTTGTGTCTAATTCTGTCTCTTTGGTTGTGTCTAATTCTGTCTCTAACTCAAAGTTTGTGGGTCAATTTTGAGTTAGAGATAGTTTTAGACATAACTTTGCACTATCTCTAATCCTATCTCTAATTTAGAGACTGAATTAGACATAGTTTTAGAGATAAAATTCCTTGTTTTTATTTAACGCATCTTTCTTCGCATTTTCATTGACAGAGTATCATCCCTCGATTGACGCCACGTAATACGATCATAATATAGCATAACATAAGTCCCCCAATTTGCAGAGGGTTGTAGTATACGAGCGTCTGCAAATTTAATGCCTCGGTTAAATGTGTGAGTTTGCGGCCGATGAGTAAAGCAAGTGGATTGTTGGTGAGGCAACTAAAGCCAAAAGAGTTGAGGTTGTTCGGGCCGAGCTCGAGAAGCTTCAGATTGATCATAATCTCTTATTCTTCAATTTTTCTCGAAATTAATCTTCAAGAGAATCTCGAATTTTCATAGAATAATTTCCGTCTGCATCTTGTCTTTCTAGGTCAACCCACTCACGGGTGTTTTTGTCTTTTCGCTAGAAACATGTACTGGAATTATTCGCATGATCAGGAGAGAGAGGAAATATTTGAAAAATCAATCTTGAGTTTGCATGCAGTACTGTTACATACTTTTGCTGTATGGGAGTTTGACCATTTATTTTATGGTGACAATGTACTTGGACGAAATTTTATATATCCATATATGTCTCTGTCACAGAATCTTTGTTTGAGCAGGGTAGCAGCGTACCCAGTGTTCAAATTCTTCACTTTCCAAATTCGCAAATATTGCGTCCTTATTAAATTAGCAAATAAATCTTCACTTTCCAAATTCGTCACTAAATCTCCACCCGTAAATTTCACTCGAAATCTCTCTTCATATCTTGCCATGCATCTCGGATTTTCTTTTCATAATGTCTGCCTGCGTTTCCGAATTTCCCATTACATGAATAGATATTGTTTCCTTTCAGTGTGCCTCCGAGATTGATTTCCGCCTTTATAAAACAGGTGCGATTGTTCTTTTTTCATAAAAACGCATACCTGCTCCATTTGTTGCTGTAGCTATACTCTCGAAACCTCGCTCGACATTCTTCCCCGTGTGGCTAGAGAAGAATATCTCCCTGGTAATTGATATTCTCCCCTGCAATTGTTAGTCTATTGGCTGTTGAAAGCTTCAAGCGTGAGTCTAAATCGAAGTTATTTCCTCGAATTAGTTTTGATACGAGTATTTCTTCCCATAATTTGTAAGTCGTAGGGTCGAAATCTCAGCATTGTCGTAGCCTTAATTTTGCATGAAATTTTTGCTTTGTAGTTGAACTGATTTGTGTCGAATTGAATGTCGTTTTGCCGCCGAAACTGGTCTGCACTTCTGATATACTTCCGTAGTTCATGTGAGAAGTATAGAAGGTAGGATAGAGGTCTGAATATTATATTGTGGTATATGCCATATAACCAAGTCTGTCCATAAGCACGTTAAATATATATATCTTATAACCTGACCACTTATAATTAATTATTCATGATCAGCTATTTCTTTGATTTACTTGTCATCCACAGTCCATAATGCAATTGTATATTCCAGGCGTGATCTCTGTTTTATTATTGAAGCTAGAATAAACCTGATCATAATAATGTCTCAAATTTTGTCTCTCTTTTTGTGTCGAATCGTATGTCTATATTGGTGTGTAGACTTCTCAATGACACATGTATCATCCCAAAATGAGGCGCCTTTAGCATGCATAACCCAGACTTGTTAATTCTCTATGTGTAGGTTTATCACGACGGCGAAATCATAAATTGACGCATTTCTTGAGAAGCCCGCGTTTTCGTTATTGTGCTCAACATAGTCCTCGTCGTCCTCTTACTCCCTCAGGTGCTGACATATTACTACTTTCCTTTGCCTTTGATATGCTTAATTTCCTAGTTAACGTTTGTTTTAGGATGGGTTAATTTTTGTTCAGTTCTCGATGTCTGAGCTTGCACGTGGGTCCCGGGGTGGGGGTAGTGACTCTTCCAGTTCAACTTCGAGCAATTCAGAATCCTCGTATTCTTCTACAAGTGATTCTTCGGATACCAAAACCAGTCTTAGTTTCGTAGCAGAATTGGATAAATTGGGAGAAGAAGAGGTTGTAAGTGAGGTTCTGCCCGTTGACCCATATGTGATAGTTGTTGATGATTCTTCTAAGAGAGAGCGTATCCCAGTAGATTTTGATCGTTTTGTGCCTGAATTTCCTTTAATTCACGATGAAAATTATTTTCGTAGTAGTTTTGATATTCCTCC
This sequence comes from Linaria vulgaris, assembly GCA_948329865.1. Lineage (NCBI taxonomy): Eukaryota > Viridiplantae > Streptophyta > Magnoliopsida > Lamiales > Plantaginaceae > Linaria > Linaria vulgaris. The sequence goes on from OX415254.1 coordinate 32,553,650, forward strand.
TAGATATGGCATCATTATCCCTGGTCCTGATGATAGAATTAATAGACCTCCTGCTGGTTGTATCACTGTGTTTTCCAAGTATCTAGTAAATGGTCTGCGTTTTCCTATTCCTGAACCTTTATGTCAGTTATTGAAATTCTTAAATGTATGTCCTAGTCAGTTCACTCCAAATAGTTATGGTGCCATGATCTCCTTCTTTGTAGTAATGAAAGCTTTAGGTGAGCCTTTCACTATGGTGGAATTTTTGCATTTATTTTCTGTGATTGACTCATTGGAGAGTGGGGAAGTAGGATTTCTTCAGGTTAAGGCCATACGGGGTCGTAAGTTTTTAAGAAGTTCTCCGAGTGGTTATGGAAAGTTCTGGAAAAGACATTTTATCTTCGTGAAAGAGTCAAGACCCACTGAGTTTGATTTCCGAGTGAATTGGAACTTCGGCCAGTTCTGCGTGCCTTTTGGTCTTGGTCTTGCCGGTTGGTCTACAGGGCTCTTAGGTCGTTTGCATAGTCTTGAGCTTGACGTGACTTTTTTAGTAAGTGAGAAAGTATTGCGACCTGCCGGTTTTTCTTCTAAGTTGCTTGATGGAGATTCAGACCTCGGTATTAGCTTCTTTATTTTGTTTACTGTTCTTTTATCTCTTGATTTTGCTTTGATGATCTGCATACTAATCTCATCATTTCCTTAATGTATTTCAGGTGCTCTTATTATGACTCGTCCAGGTGATCGTAATGCAGCTATGCTTCAGATGGTTGCTGACGAGGAAGCTCGCAAGGCTAAGAATAATAACGCTGCTGCTTCCCGCAGATCTCATGGTCAGAGAGTGGGTCCCAAAGCTCCTATGACTGGTTCAAGTGGTAATCAGCGTGTTGTTCCTTCTGCATCAAAGACTGTTCCTTCTACTATCTCGGCTTCAGTTGAGGTTGCACGCCCCAGTCGTGGAGGCGATCGACCTTCGCGTCCTTCTAGCAGTTCTGCCCGATCTGTTGATGATGCTTCTTCTCGTCCTTCTGCTCGCAAGTCTCCTCGTGCTTCCACTGACGGGTCTCAGATTGGTGGTGGTACTCCCAATGTGAGTTTGCCTACTGTTATTGCTGCTAGATCAGAGGGTGGTAGTCGTGGGCAAAAGAGAGGGTCCACTGATATTTCAGCTACTTCCCGTGAGAAATCTAAGGGAAAACGTGTTGCTATTGAGCCAGTGACTGAGACTCATACTCCCGTTGCCGAGACTCTTGTCCCAGTCGATGTCTCTACTACTGGAGTTCTCAATGAGATCATGGCTAAATATACCCTTGGTAGCTTTTCACTCACTGATGAGGATGCTAAGAGGGATATTGGGAAGATATGGTCTTCTATAGAGCGTGATATTTTAGGGAAAAGCTTAGGCGCCGAGCGCTTGATTGACCACGCGTATTTACAGAATGCTGTTGTGAGTCTCTGTTTTCATCTCAATTACTTTTATTATTACTTTGTGGTTGAGTTTATATCTTCTTCCCTTTTCAGAGTTCTGTTTATACAGATGCGGCGTTGATCGAGTGTAGGGCAGTAATGGCCAAGAGCAGTGCTGAGCTCTTGAAGTATTCAGATGCCCAAAAATCTGCTGAGAAGTCGAGGGATGCTATAAACAAAGAATTTCAGGAATTGAAGAAGAAGTACGAAGCTGAGGTCATTGAAGTGAAGAAGGAGATCAATGCAGTCCGTCTGGAGTTGGAGCATGAGAAGACTGCTAAAGTGGAGTTATCTGAAAAATCGAAGAAGGCTGATGCTAATCTGTTGTTGGAGATTGAGTCTTCTAGCAGGATCAAGAGGGAGTTGGAAGGGGCCAAGCTCGAGCTCATTGAATTGAGAGCCAGTTTAGAAGCTGCTGACATGGTCGGCTATACCCGTGGTATCAACGAGGTATACTTTGTTTATTGTTAATTCTTCTGTTATTGTGTACTCATTCATAGTGTCCTTCAATTGTTCGTTCTCTATTTTGTAGGGTTTGACAGTTGAGCGTAAGTTGGAGGTGGCACGTGAGTTGTTCCGTTCTGATACCTTCAAGTACATTGGATTACGCCGTGGATCCGTTGATATGAAGACATGTTTCAATATGTGTATTGCTCAATCGCAAGAGTTCGGCGGGTACCATCCGACTTTTGATACTAGTAAATTAAACATTCTTCATGGTGTTAAGTTGGATGACACTTCCACCAACACTGAGATCGTTACTAGTGATGTTGTTGCTACTAATGAGATCATTGCTGAAGTCGTTCCTGATCCTTTTGTTGCTTTGTTGGCCGAGAGTGAGCTTTGGTTGGAGTCTGTGGAAACCGACGAGGTAATGGAGGAAGATGATGTTGGTGAGATAGAGATATCTGGTGGTTTGGAAAATTCTGTCGTCATGCCTATCGAGGATATTATGAAGGTGAGCTCTCCCACTATTCAAGATTTAATGTTTACAATACCAGATTCGTACGACTTAAAAGGTGGACATAATATTGATGCTCCTCAGTATCCCAATCTATTTGCGTTTCCTCCGTCTCTAGAGCCTGGACCTCTTACTCTTAGTTATTCTCAGTTGCAGGAGACTGCCGGTCCCGTTGCTGCCTCATTCGGGATAGTTCTTCGTCAGGATACCACTGATGCTTCCATTCCTTAGTTTGGTTTTGTTAGGGATTCGGCGCCCTGTGTGGCTTTCTTTTTTGAACTAGCTTCAACATCTTTATTGTTTTGCATGTGGTACTTGTCATACCTGTTTTGTGGATTTCCTCTATAACTGTAGTTTGCTTTTGATTGGATCTTGGCACTTGTTTTATTCCTTATTTTTGATTGTGAGATGAGTATGCTCCTCTATTTTGACGCCTTTGTAGATTAATTGATGATTTATTTGAAATTATAGCTTTCTTCAACTTCTTGATGAATGGGGTACAATCCTTGGTCGATGACTTTCGCAACTGCTTTATTGAGTAGGTTATCTTTAATAACTTGTTGAGGTAGAGCTTTTGCAACTTTGTTACTGTTCTTTCTCAAGCATCCAGAACCAACTGGTGCGGGGTTTCTGTTTTTGTTTGATCGTGTAGTGGAGTTTTAGCTCGTTTTCTTTACGGGAACTTTAACCAATAGGCTATTCACCTAGTTAATTTGGTAGGGACGTTATAGAACACTTAATTTATGGGAATTTCACCCATTAGGCTCTTCACGTAGTTTAATTCGGTAGGGCTGTTATAGCTCGCCTACTTTATGGGAATTTCACCCAATAGGCTCTTCACCTAGTTTAATTCGGTAGGGCTGTTATAGCTTGCCTACTTTATGGGAATTTCACCCAATAGGCTCTTCACCTAGTTTTATTCGGTAGGGCTATTATAGCTCGCCTACTTTATGGGAGTTTCACCCAATAGGCTCTTCACCTAGTTTAATTCGGTAGGGCTGTTATAGCTCGCCTACTTTATGGGAATTTCACCCAATAGGCTCTTCACCTAGTTTAATTCGGTAGGGATATTATAGCTCGCCTACTTTATGGGAGTTTCACCCAATAGGCTCTTCACCTAGTTTAATTCGGTAGGGCTGTTATAGCTCGCCTACTTTATGGGAATTTCACCCAATAGGCTCTTCACCTAGTTTAATTCGGTAGGGCTGTTATAGCTTGCCTACTTTATGGGAATTTCACCCAATAGGCTCTTCACCTAGTTTAATCTCTCGCAGTCCTTCGTCCCTTGTTTTCTTGATGTTTGTAGCTTTTTGTAGACTACTTTGTGTAGTATTGAAGCACTTGAAGAAGACTTTGCTAAAGTATCCTTTAAACAAGTATCCGACGAAGAAGAAGGTTTTATTTATTTCGGACTGCACTTGCGGCCACGACAAGCTGCCTACGTATCCCTTATAAGTGGGAATCAAGCCGAACGTAGTTCAATTTGGTACTTACATCTCGCCGAGTTCCACAAGTCGGAACCTCGCATTGACTCCCACAAGTCGGGATCTCATTATTTGCAGAAAAAATAAACCTACCAATCTACGGCGCTTACACATCAAGCGCTTTATTTACTAGAAAATCTAAGATTGTCCTCATTCGTGTTCCATCATCCGCTTTGTAAATTTCTCATGCGTAGAAACGACGCAAATTCTGAATGTTCCAAGGCCTTTTCAATATCTTCCCTTCCAGTTTCGCCAAATAATAGTATCCTTTGGTACTCGCCTTGACGACTCTATATGGTCCTTCCCATGTTGGTTGTAGCTTTCCTACATGCCTTCCTGTCGCTTCAACCTTTCTTAACACCAAGTCCCCGACTTGGAATTCTCTAAAACGTACTTTCTTGTCGTAAGCCTTTGCCATCACAATCTTATTAGCGAGCGAACATTGAAAAGCTTCTTCCCTAATTGCACCTATCATATCCAAATCCAACTTCCTTAGTCGAGCGGCTTCTTCAGGGTTGTAACTCTCCATTCTATGCGTTGTCATTCCTGCCTCCACTGGTATAACAGCTTCTGACCCATACACCAATAAAAATGGAGTCTCCCCGGTTGCTCTCTTGGGTGTAGTCCTATAAGCCCACAGAATTCCGGGCAAAGTTTCTGGCCAAGTTCCACCCACTTGAAACAAACGTTTCTGCAGATAGTCTTTCAGTGTCTTGTTGGTGGACTCCACTTGTCCATTTGCTTGGGGATGGGAAACTGCCGAAAAGTGTTGTTTTATCTTCAGCTCTTTACACCACGATGTAATCTCTGATCCCGTGAATTGTTTACCATTGTCTGATACTATCACCCGTGGAAGACCAAAACGACAGATAATATTTCTCCAGATGAACTCAATCATGTTCCTCTCCGTGATTGCTGCTAATGCTTCGGCTTCTACCCATTTGGAAAAATATTCCACCGCCACTACCATAAATCTTTTGCCATTCTTTGCCGCCGGTAATGGTCCCACTAAGTCTATTCCCCACTGATCGAAAGGACACGTTGCCTCCATGGGATGTAAGAGTTGAGCTGGTACATGGGTTGAGTGAGCATGCAATTGACAGCTCTCGCACTTCTTGACGTATTCCATCGCGTCCTTGAATAAGGTAGGCCAATAATAACCTTGCCTCATAATCTTCTGACCCAATGCTCTACCACCTGCATGATTTCCGCATGATCCTCCGTGGATTTCATCCATGACATATTCTGCTTGATTTGGCGATAAGCACTTCAATAATGGTCCTTCAAAAGACCGCTTGTATAGTTCCTCATTGAAGATCACGTATCGCGAGGCACTATACCTCAACCTCCTTACTGCCTGGGGATCCGTAGGCAAACTCCCATCTTTAAGAAATTTGATAATATCATCCTTCCAGCTAGGTTCATCAATAATTGGCATCACAAACTCTATCTCTTGGTTCTTTGTGCGTGGAATTCTGCCTATCGCAGGTTGTTCAGATGCCAATAGGACCACTCGTCGTTCAATGTATACGTCCGTTGAGCTGGCAAATCTAGAAAGTGCGTCCGCCTTGGTGTTTTCTGCCCTTGGAATCTGACTAAGAGTAAAAACCGTGAAGGACTCCGCTCCCTCCTTCAACTTAGCCAAATATCTCACCATGTTTTCTTCCTTTACTTCATAAGTACCAGCGAACTGATTGGCTACTAGCTGCGAGTCAGTGAAGACTGCTAGATGGGTTACCCCTAGAGATTTGCACATTTCAGTCCCTGCTACAGCCGCCTCGTACTCTGCTTCATTATTAGTCACCGTGAAGTTGAGGCTAATGGCATACTCATATTCCCTTCCTTCGGGGGACCGTAGATAGATCCCTATTCCTCCCTTTGAGGTAGTCGCGGATCCATCTACGTGAAGAGTCCACAGAACAGTGGACAAGGCCCCTTCCAAAGCCAATACTTGACCCTCCGTGGTCATTTCTTCTCTTCCTCCAAATGATTCAGCAACAAAATCAGCAAGGACTTGTGCCTTGATCGCTTGTCTGGGTCGATACTCTATTCCATACTCGCTTAACTCTATTGCCCACTTGACCAATCTTCCCGATGTCTCTGGTTTTGTCAAAACTTGCTTCAACGATTTGTCAGTTAAGACTACGATTGGATGAGCCTGAAAATAAGGCTTTAGCTTCTTTGCTGAGTGAACTACCGCTAGAGCAAACTTTTCAATATCTATATAATTTAATTCTGCTCCATGCAACACCTTGCTGATGTAGTAGACTGGTAAATGATGCGTCCCTTCAGCTCGTACTAGGACAGAACTAATGGCGTTAGGAGAAACTGCCAGATATAAATACAACACTTCCCCCTCTACGGGTTTGGCAAGCAATGGTGGCGTCGCCAAATAGGTCTTGAGTTGCTGAAAAGCATTCTCACAGTCCTCACTCCACTCAAAGTTTCTATTCTTCTTCAAAATTTTGAAAAATGGAAGACTTTTCTCAGCCGCCGTTGATATAAAACGACCCAAAGCTATCATTCTTCCTAGCAAGCATTGTACATCCCTCACAGTTTTAGGAGACGGTAATGTAGTAATGGCCGCAATCTTATCAGGATTGGCCTCAATCCCTCTCTGATTTACCATGTATCCCAAAAACTTTCCCCCATTAACCCCAAAGGTGCACTTCTTTGGGTTTAACTTCATACCATATAGTCTCATGATCGAAAAGGCTGTACGCAAATGATCAACATGGTCCTCTGCCTTAACGCTCTTTATAAGTATGTCATCAATATATGCCTCCATCGTCTTTCCAATGTGATCATAGAACATCTTAGCCACCAACCTTTGAAAAGTTGCCCCTGCATTTTTAAGTCCGAACGGCATTACTCGATAACAAAACACTCCTCTATCAGTTACGAAGGCCGTCTTTGACATATCATGCATATCCATCAGGATTTGATGAAAACCACTTTGGGCGTTCACCATACTTAACAAAGCACATCCTGCTGTAGAGTCCACTAACAGATCTATTCGAGGCAATGGGAATGGGTCTCTTGGACAATGCTTGTTTAAGTCTGTGTAGTCTACACACATCCTCCAATCTTGATTAGCCTTAGGAACCAACACAATATTGCTCAACCACTCCGAGTAGCGTACCTCATATATGTGTCTTGCTGCCAACTTCTGGTTTACCTCCTTCTCGGCTGCCAAATTCTTCTCTTTACTGAAGTTCCTTTTCTTTTGGCGTACCGGCCTTGCATCCGAATTCACATTTAGTCGATGCACGACTATTCTAGGGTCTATCCCCTTCAAATCTTCATCTGTCCACGCAAACACATCATAATGTTCACGTAAACACGTGATCAATCGCTCTTCCACCTCCTTCGTCATACAAGTTCCAATTCGGGTAGTTTTGGCAAGGTCATTCTTTGCGAGGGATATCTCTTTAAATTCTCCCAGTGGCTCAACTTTGCCGTTTTGCGTCAACTGCGCCTTGTACTTTTTCATCCTCTTATTTTCTTCTTCTTCTGGAATGAGTGTCTCAACACCCTCTTGGGCCTTTTCCCCTAATCTTTGCTTCTTAGCTTCCTTCTGCACCTCAGTAACATTTATCAACTCTCTCTCTTGGCATATTGTATTCAACATGTTGACTTCTTCCTTCCTTGTGGGCTTTAAAGATGCCACATACGACTGCCAAGCTGCCTTGTGATCTCTACATACCTCACCCACACCTCTTGGCGTGGGAAACTTTACCTTTTGATGATAAGTTGATGCTATTGCCCGGAATTCATTCAACCCTGGCCTTCCGATTATCATATTGTAGGTGAAAGGAGTGTCGACCACTACATACTTCAGGTTTCGAGTTCGCCTAGCGGGATTGCTCCCAAATGAGGTTTGAAGCGTTACTACCCCTATTGGTATCACCGTGACTCCCCCAAATCCTTGCAGCGGAGTAGTTACCTTTTCCATGTAAAGCTGCCCTAACTCCATCTTCATGAGAGTATCATAAAGGATGATGTTGGCTGAACTTCCGTTGTCAATTAATACTCTCTTCATTGCATAATTTGCTACTTCAATGGTTACTACTAACGGACAGTCGAGCTCGTGGGACTCAGTCATCTGAGGATCCAATCGCTCTCGATCCTTCTCATCAAACGTTATCGAATCTGGCAAATCCTCCACTATTCCAACCAAGGACGTATTCCTGGTGAATATTCCTTGATTTATTTTCCTTGTAATTCTCTCCCTTGCTTTGTTGGAGTCTGCTCCCGTTGGACCTCCAGAAATCATGTTTATTATCCCTCTCAAGGGTGCATTCTCTATTCTCAATGGTTGTGTCGCTGCTTCAATCCTTCCTAGCTCCTCTCCTTGTCTATTCTCATCAGTCTTATTCCTCTTGGTCGAAGGGCTATCTCTCTTGTGTTCACGCACATACTGCGCCAAGTGTCCTTCTTTGATTAGACGTTCTATCTCTGCAAATAAAGAGCGACATTGTGAAGTATCATGCCCAAACTGCTCATGGTAATGACAATATTCCTTGGACTTGCGAGTTCCCTCAGTCTCTTTGAACTTATTTGGCTTACGGGTCAAGCCTTGTTGACGGGCTACAGCATATACCTCCATGATGTTAGCATTCAATGGAGTAAAGTTCATGGGTGATCTGCCCCTTCTTCTGTCATTCCTATCTCTGTCTGGAACGCTTCTCCATGGCCTATCGTTACGCCTTGAATCATTCATCTTCTGTTTTCCCGGATCCCTGTAATCTCCTCTGTTATACTGATTCAGTTCTTCCACCTCCATCTCACGACGCAATCTCTCCATGATGAGCTCAATAGTTGGGGGCGGGTTTCGCACTAAATCATTGGCCAAAGCCCTGTTCCTTAAGGTCTTGAAAAGGATTCCTCGAATTTCCCTTGGGGTTGGCGTTTTGACTTTCAACATCTCCACATTAAACTTCTTCATATATTCCCGCAGAGATTCTCTCTCGCCTTGTTTAAGGCGGCACAGGTAATCTGCCTCAAGCGGATCTACCGAGAGTGTAGAGAACTTTGATCTAAACATGTCACGCAACTGTTCGTAACTGTAGATGCTTCCTGCAGGTATACGTGCAAACCACTCTTGTGCCACTCCCACTAGAGAGATCGAGAAAAGTCGTGCCTGGATTCTAGCATCAAATCCTCCCAGGCTCAGTATTCCATCCAAAACATGCAAGTGCGATGATGGATCTGTTGTCCCATCATAGTTGGGCATTTTTGGGATATCCTGTCCTCTACCCAGGACCACATTTCGTAGTTCCTCACAAAAAGGTGAGGGTTCCGACACCCTGGTGTTATTTTGATTATAACCACCCGTTCTCCTTCTGCCATCCTCGTATCTCGGTGGACTATACTCACGAGGAGCCTCGCGGCGCTCCCTCATTTCCAAATTTCTATAATGTCTATCACGCCTGTCTACTCTCTCGGTATCTCTTCCTCTATGAACTCTATCATATGAGTTCACTTCATCATCCAACTCCACACGCCTTCTGCGTGGGTCAGTGGTTCTCATGTCATCCTCAGGCCTCGGACCGCCCACATGCCTCAATGAGCGAACATTAGAGGAGGCTTGACGGGTCTCTCTATGTGAACGTGAGATCACATCTTCCTCCCTACCTCTGTTCCGATGGGCTATCCCAGTCGATCGGTGATCATGCGAACGTGAGTTCTGCGCCTGAAATTCGGTCCTTCTTTGAAGTCCTGGTTGGGTCTGAGGAGCAACGGTTGGTATGACACCCAACTGTTGCAATGTTTGTACTATTTGCTCCACATGCTGTGGTGGTAGAGGAGGTATCACCGCCAGATCGGTCTGTTGGTTCTCCACTGGTGCAGCATTTCTGCGAGCTCGTGTTGTATCAGTCACAGAAGTTTCATCCCTGTTACCGTCCCTATCGACACGGGTAGAAGGGCCTTGCGGTTGGCTAGTAGCTGCAGTGTGAGCTCTGGTGCCTACAACCATGTTTGAGTGGTCACGTGTGTTTCTAACTCAGTGCACTTAAATGGTTTCCCATAGACGGCGCCACTGATGCGGGGCGTTTTCGTCTGCTTACCTGTCAAGCTGACTCAGCGCTCCACGTCAGACCAGCCCGAGATCCTTATTGGTCTCCAGCTAGCTTTGAGTTCGGGAAACCTGCACTGAAAACACGGCACGTGAACTAGGCGGGGGCTGACCCCGCGAAGGCACTCCGACGCTCAAGTCAGTAGGCAGAAACTATCTCTGATGAGAAAAGCTTAAGGAAGCTTGTTGAATATTGTATCTAATCAAGCCTCCAAAAGTATGTCTAATTGAATCTCTAAAAGTGTATCGAATTGTGTATATAGAGAGTATTTCTAAACCAAGGCTATCTGTCTCGAATTGTATCTCGATACAGCTCTATATCTCTAATTTCCCCTTTAGGCTCAAGAGACAAGATTAGAGATAACTCAAGACTTGTAACTAGAGAGAGGATTAGAGATATAGGTGGGGCGCTCTGTCTCGAATTGTGTCTCGAAACAGCTCTATGTCTCTATTTTCCTATTTATGCTCAAGAGACAAGATTAGAGATAACTCAACACTTGTAGCTAGAGATAGGATTAGAGATATAGGTGTGCGCTCTGTCTCGAATTGTATCTCGAAGCAGCTCTATGTCTCCAATTTCCCCTTTAGACTCAAGAGACAAGATTAGAGATAACTCAAGACTTGTAACTAGAGAGAGAATTAGAGATATAGGTGAGAGCTCTGGTTTTGCATGAGTGAAAATGATGTACCTTTTGTGGTTTAGGTTGGGGGTATATATAGTGAATTGACTCCACTAATCATGCCACGAAATCCTCCATTGATTGCACCAATCACTCCTATGTCTTGCCTTGTGTCTAATTCTGTCTCTTTGGTTGTGTCTAATTCTGTCTCTAACTCAAAGTTTGTGGGTCAATTTTGAGTTAGAGATAGTTTTAGACATAACTTTGCACTATCTCTAATCCTATCTCTAATTTAGAGACTGAATTAGACATAGTTTTAGAGATAAAATTCCTTGTTTTTATTTAACGCATCTTTCTTCGCATCTTCATTGACAGAGTATCATCCCTCGATTGACGCCACGTAATACGATCATAATATAGCATAACACAATTTTCAGAAGCTTTGCAACCTGTGATGAATGTGCATGTGTTTGTTAGTTTCACCTTTTCTTATTTCTAGCCTAGAATTTTGGGACTGATGGTTCTTGGTTACTTATTTCTCAAATGAGTTTCTGTTTCATTTTCTAATTAATGAATAAAACGTCGAAAGACTTATTAGCCAATCATCTTGGTATGCTTAACAAAAATCATATCACCTAAATAGCTCTCAGAGAAAAAGGGCCTCACATCGATTTCATTTTTTGTGAAAAAGTAGGCGAAGGAAGTAGCTGTCATGAGTTAACGCCAAACAGTTACAGAATCAATGAAGATAAATGATACCCCAGAACATATTTGTATTGCAAATGATCATATCTGATGTGTTTGTATTGCAAATGATCATATCTTATGTGTACCCACGCACTAAAATGAGAGTGCAAGCGCAATGTCCTAGTCACACAAAAACCAAAATTTGGAAGTAGGAGCAATTCCTGAAACCCTCAATGATACTACAATCTGTATCTATAACAGTATAAAATGAACCAAAGAAGAAGAAATTGATCAAAAATAATAATAATAGAGAAACCTTATTCTATTAGAACAACTGCAAGTACAGTGCAAATATGTCCAAAAGTAACTTATTCCAGCAAGAGTGCTCCTGGATTTATAAGCTTACATATGCAACTAAGCATTACCAGTCTAGAGATGATACATTTTACATGAAACTGGTGCAAAATGAAGCTCCCAAAAGCCTTGCACCCAAAAGCCTTGCAGATCTCTGATCTGGTGTAAGAACATAACAGAATCACCAGGCCAACCATCAAATCAACCTAATCTCTGCAGATACTCAGACCATTTTGATTTATGTATATATACCATCAAATTAACCACCGTGGTTGTTATTGCATCATGATTTATTCCACAACCCAATCTTTCACCTGTTTTGAATTTAATGTTACACAAAATTAATTAATATCAACGAAACTTTATAGACTATATATTAGCAAGTGTACCATGCACGACATACCGGCTAGATGGTTTTTGATCATTTGCAATTAAGAAATAAGAACAAGTTTTTAACATTTTGTTTTAGTTCAATTTTGCAACTCCATTATGCAATTAAGCACCAAATAGAACTCCTAATAACTGAATAAGAAAAAGGTATATAGTAACTAAAAGTTAAATGTGACTTCAATAAAATTAATTAACAACATACCGCCATGAATTGACAGGCTGCCGTCTAGGTTCAAGTAAGGAGAGTATTTGACATGAGTCGGAGCCTCATGACTCTCTAATACTTTTTCACCGTTAGCGGCCATTGATTTGATTTCAAAGAATTCTTCTTGCTGGACTAGAGATCAAGAAAGAAGAGAAGTAATGTGTTATGGAGCTTGAAGAGGTTATAGTATTTTGTGGCAGCAGAAAGTCAGATCGATCGAGGCTAGCGCGTAAATATTTAAGGCTAGTCATATACCTTAAAGAGAATCAGGTTGTGATATTGTACCCAAGAACTCTAATTCTTAAAGTGGATGAGATGCAGTCTTCAACCTACATTGTGAATGTGTTGCATCTTGTCTACCACTTGTATCCCCTGCAGTTTTACATTTCTTTAAAGTTTAAATTGATCACTCTGCTCATTCTCAGTTCTCTTTCAGTCCATTTCTTTAAATTGATCACTCTGTTACAGACACCTCCGTCGGAATTTGAGAAATATATATATATATATATATATATATATCATATTTGATATTTAGAATCCACAAGGTAGCTAATTAATCAATCACTAAATCAACAACAAATTACTCGGTTGGTATCAATCAGCATAATAGATGAAACTCATAAATAACAGAAAATAATAATGATGGAATTAGACACTACATACCAGGGCTGGAATCGTAAGAAGAAACCGACCAAGGAGAATCAGAGTCGCTCATTACTCGGTTGAAGGGATTATTATTAATTGAAGTAATTGGAAAGTAGAATTGTGGGAGGGAAATGAAAAAGCCATTGAGTTGTGAAGGAAAGCTTAGAGTTGAGAGGCGGGAGTTTTTTAGGTCCAATATTCACAAAACTCATAAATAGAACGATAAACACAAAATTCCCTAATGAAAATAAAAAATAAAAGGAAGAAAAAGTAGTATTAAAATGGAAGAAAAAATAAAAGGGGAGAATTTTATTAGTGTCAGCCACCAGAACATAATTAACGGATTTTGGATTTGTGCAATTTTGGATATGACATAATTTAATAGTATCCTAAAATAATACTACATGGCCATAATACTTCACAAGCTCAAAAATAATACTTCACAAATAGACTCATAACAACATTGTTGGCGAAAGAAATTTAAACTCACAATCCTCGGCGAAATAAATTCAATATGCATACAATATAGTTCACAAACTCAAAATATCTACACTACCATATCCATTATGACTCTAAGAATAATCGTGGTCGCTGTCATCCTCTTCTTCTTCATCCTCTTCATCAACATCCCCGATTTCATATGGTTCTTCTTCATCAACATGTGGCGCATTTGGGTCAACTTGCTTAAGTTGGTTGTCGGCCAAGTTTATCCTTCCAAATAAACTTATATCTACTTCGAACCGTAGTTGGGATGCAATATTGTCTTGATAGATATCAGACGCTTCCCTCGACACATCTCTCACGTTACTTTGAGATGTCATGTCAACAATATACCTCGCCCTCATTGGACACACTACCCACCAGCCCTTTCTCATTGCATTTTCTTGCGAAGGATATGGGATATAACAACATTGTTGTGCCTGACTTGCAAGAATAAATGGCTCTGTGTCATTGGTAGCAAGGCGTTGATTTGGGTCTATTTCTACTAACGGATATTTTTCATGTATCCTTAGTCCTGTGTTCAAATTAAACCAATGGCACTCAAAGAGAATAACCTTGAGTGGGCGACCACTGTGCCAGTAATTTACCTCGAGCACCTCCTTCAACACTCCATAAAAATATTTTTCTTCGGTATCATCGCTACTGCCCTTCACGTACACCTTATAATTATTTGTTTTCTTTCTTACTGCATAATCCATTGTGTGGAACCTAAACCCATTTATGACGTATCATTTCCGCACCCAAATAGTCACACTTGGACCCATTACAAAAGCTGTGATACAAGGATCTACATTGAATCTGTTAGACTCCGCTAAAGCTCGGAGCCACTGAACAAAATGATTGTTACGTCTTTGTTGAATTCGGTGCCCAGAGAGTCCATGACACACCTCATTATCAAACAAGCTGTAAAAGAATATTTACACGCTTTAGCCCGTGATATATTAGAATATATATTGCTAACTATAATGAATAAATTACCTCAAAAATGGTTCGATTTATGGATAATTTTGAAGTATATACATCTCCGCAACTTTTCGCTCATCTGTAGTAAACTGTCTATAGTTCTTTCCACTACCAACATGAGCACCTTGGGTCCGGTAGATCGACAATCCGTCCTCGAATTCAGAATTAAGACTCACCTCATTTCTATTCAAACGGTTGGCCCTCGTTTCGATACTTTGTTCAAAATATTGAGATGAGAAATTCGTGGTTTTAGATATCAAGAATGCCTCACAGATCGACCCTTCAATCCGAGCACGATTTCCCACCCCCTTCTTTAGTTCTGGCATTTACATGCATTAAAAAAAGACACAACACACTTAGAATCACAATTGACATTAAATGTACTAATTGCAGTTTAAAGTTTCAAACGAACAAATCTCTCAAAAGGGTACATCCACCTATAATGTATAGGGCCACCCACCTTGCTTCCCATGGTAGATGAATCGCCAAATGCTCCATTGAGTCAAAAAATGAGGGTGGAAAAATCTTCTCTAGTTTGCACATAGTAATCACAATGGAGCTCTCTAATTGTTCCATAGCTTTTCGACTCAATTCAGTGGAACACAATGCTTTAAAGAAAAGACTCACCTCCACTATTGGTTCCCGAACGGATTTCTGTAACAAGTCACGAAATGCAATTAGTAGTAGACGTTGCATAAATACGTAACAATCGTAACTTTTCATTCCAGTGATCTTAAGTTATGGCAGTTGGACACAACGCTTTAAATTTGACACGTATCCATCAGAGAACTTTATGCCACGTAACCAGTTGCAAACAAACATTTTTGCTCCCTGCTCAAGCAATAAATAGCCTTTTTTTTTGTATGCTTGCCCTGACGGTCTATACTTAACAAATAATTCTCTTCTGTTAGTCAACTCCTCCAAATGCAACCTTGCTTTCATGTTGTTCTTTGTCCTTTCTGGGTCATCCATCACTGTGTTCTTGATTTTGTCAAAAACATTCTTCTCGCAATGCATAACATCTAAATTGTGATGAATCAAGTTTGCCCCCAAGTACGGCAACTCCCAAAATATACTCCAATGGGTCCAATTGTGATAGACCCCAAAGCCTGGAATAACTGATGTGTTCTTACCATATCATACATTCCCCAGACATCTAACGTGCCTAATCATCTCTGGACCAAGTCTTCGATGAAGCGGTGGATCTGTCTCACTTTCACCTTTTAAGAAGTCTATGGTGTTCTCTCTCCAAGGGTGATCCATAGGTAGAAATCTACGGTGGCAATCAAAGAAACTGTATTTCCCTCCCGACTTCAACCAATGAGCCTTAGTATTTTCCATACAATAGGGGCAACTTAACTTTCCGTGTGTACTCCATTGAGATAACATTCCACAAGCTGGAAAATCACTAATTGTCCACATGACATGAGCGCGCATCACAAAATTCTGTTTCCTAAAGCTATCATATGTTTCAACTCCGTTATCCCACAAGGAACGAAGTTTATCTATCAACGGACGTAGCATGACATCGATGTTTTTACCCGGACTTTTGTGGCCAACAATTAATAGACTAAGAAAAATATATTTGTGTCTCATACACAAATCGGGAGGAAGATTGTAGGGGGTAACAAATACAAACCAACACGAGTAAGTAGAGGAACCATTATTCCATGGAGTAAAACCATCAGTGCACAATCCAAGTCTAATGTTGCGCGGCTCTGCTGCGTATTCAGGATAGGTATCGTCGAACACTTTCCAAGCATCACCACAAGCAGGATAAATCATTGTATCATTTTGTTCCTTACATTTCAAATGCCATGTCATGTGCTCAGCAGTTCGACTTGCCATGTCCAACCTCTGCAACCTAGGGGTCAACGGGAAGTACCATAATTTCTTCAGTGCAAGGCGCTTCTTCTTACCCGTAGGCTCAACTTGATCCTCGTAAGTTTTTGCACCACATCCTGGACACCTTGTGTGATCGCTACTTTCACAGTCTCCATAGAATAGAGAACAATCGTTCTCACAAACATCAAAAGTTTTCTTTCCAAGCCCCAAACTTCTAAGAAGTTTTTTCATGCCACACACATCTTTTGGAATTTTTTCGCTAACCTCGGGAGACAACAACCAGTGCACAGATTCTATGACCTTATCACAATACGCAACAGAAGCTTTGTGTTCACTTTTAGTGGCCATAAAGTGTGCTACCCAACTCAGTAGAGAAACATTAGACCCATCGTTGAGTGGCGTCTCTGCTGCTTGTAACAACTCAAAGAACATTTGCGCCTCTTTGTTTGGCTCTTCGATTGATGCATCAGAAATATTTACGTTTTCAAAACGCCCACCAAAATTATCTGAACTATTTCTCTAACAAGGTTACTCGTAGTACTATTAGAAGGCTCGTTGTCAGGCGTATTCGATTGCGCAAAGGTTCTACGTGACTTCCCGTGTGAAGTCCACACATGATACTGATCAACAAAACCTCTATTGTAAAGGTGTATTCTGATGCTTTCTGAATTTGACCACACTCGGTTACACCATCTACAACAAGGGCATTTAGCTTTCCAGTTTTTCAATATATCGGTTCTTGAAAATACAAAATCGAGAAACCTTCCAACACCTTCTATATAACAATTGTTCCAATAATTATCATCACTAGGCCTATCATATATCCAACTCCGATCTTCGCCGTTATACATTTAATCTAACGAAACAAAGACAACAAAGATCCATATCAACAAATATATCAATTATCATTTCTCGTTAAGTAATGATTTATAGTTAACTAAAACTATGTAATAACTAAATTAATTGTAATAAACTAAAATAATTGACAACAAATAACTAGAAAATAACATACCTTTGGTAGAGGATGATGCCCAATCTAAATTGAGGTTTATAATGTTGTATTTTGGAGGGCATGCCATAAAAAAACTAAATAATTAGTTTTGAGATTAAAAACCGAAGAAAAAATGAAATGGGTGAAGAAGATAAATTTTTTCGTAGATCTGGAATAATATAGGAAGCTTCCTATATGATTTTTAATTATTTTTAGTAGAAAGCGAATATTTTCCTTTCCACTGGCAGGAGAGAGAATAATATGGAAAGCGAAATATTCACTTTCCACCGTTAATATGTAAATAATTATCGGTCCAACTTTTTTAGTTTAGCGGGATAGTTTTTTTTTTCTTTCTATTTTTCACTTAATTCTATAAATACAACTCCCCCATCCATCTAAATTCTACACTCAAATCATATATTTTTTTTATAAATTTTACAATTCTCATGCTTCAACTCTTCCTTCAAACCTTCAACACAAAAGCTCAAACCTTCAATAAAAAAACTCTTCCTTCAAACCTTCAACACAAAAGCTCAAACCCTCAATAAAAAAACCTACAAACCTTCAACAAAAAAATCTAAATCTTCAAATCTTCAACTAACTCCTCTAAACCTTCAAACCTTTAAAAAGAACCCCCCCCCCCCCCCAATTATTTAAAAAAACCTTTAATTCATGAACAAAGAAACTTAGATCTACAAATATTCAACCAAAAACCTCCAACTCTTCAACAAATATCTTAATGTTCAACCAAAACACCTCCAAACATTCGAAGACATGCACGTGGCGGAGGAGGTGAGGGGGTGTAGATGGGGAGGTTGGCAGAGGAGGTGTTGGAGTTGTTGGTAATTCTTTTGATTTTTCAAGTTTAGTTGTTGATTGCTGCTCAAATGCTTCGAATTGCTTCTAATTTTATGCATATATTTTCTTTCCTTGTGTCACAATGGCCAGAAACTTCATCAGCGTCGTGGTGATGATGTTTTTGGTGCGGCAATGATGTTTTTGGTGGCGGCAGAGAGAAGGGAAGGCACAATTGTGCATGAGGGTAGTTAAAAAATTGAAGATTTGGGACTGGATTTGGAATTCGATAATTTGGGACTGGATTTGTATATTAATTAATCATGTTTAGTAGTTAATAATTGCACTGGATTATCTGGGACTAGATTTGGGACTGAATTTGTATATTAATTAATATGTTTAGTAGTTAATAATTCACTGAATTATTTGGGACTCGATTTGTATATTAATTAATCATGTTTAGTAGTTAATAATTGCACAATTAATAGTATTTCCTTAAAAGACATATATACTGGAAAGTGAATATTTGGCATTCCACATAATTGGCACAAAAATGAATATTTGAGCGGTAATGAATTTACCGCCATATTTTCTAAAATATTTCGGAGAAAGGAAGCGAATTATTCACATTCCACTTATTTTGTAAAATATTCAAATATTTGACGAGAATCAGAAAGGGAATTATTCGCTTCCCATAAGCGCTGTATATCATGTACGCGTATTATACCTGGAAAGCGAATTTCGCTTTCCAAAGTATCAGATTAAAGCAAAAAATTTCGCTTCCTGTAACATGGGATGCGAATTATTTCGCTTTCCCTTGACTTTGGGAAGCGGATTTGCTTTCTGTATATCTTTAGGAAGTGGACTTTCGGGGTGTGAATGTCGAAAAACGAATTTCGCATTCTAACCCTTTTTGAAATGCGATTTTGGATTCTATAGGCCCTTCTTCTTGTAGTGATGAGTGGAGGTTGACCAAAGACATGTATTGTTGATAGGGGTATTTTAGTATTTTCAAAAAATTATGACGTGGCGCCACGTGGCTACTGTCCATACGCCATGTCAGCTGCCACGTAGGCCGGGTTTGGAGCTGGCCCAAGTTGAAGCCATACGCCATGTCAGCTGCCACGTAGGCCGGGTTTGGAGCTGGCTCAAGTTGAAGCCCGTTAGACATTTTTTATTAGAAAAAAAAAGTTAACAGACATTTTCTAAGCCTCTTCAATAAAAGGCAAAACTTAAAAGTTCAAAAAAATTAAAGGGCAAAAAAAATGAAAAGGCCTATTATTAGTAATCTTTTTGTACCTTGTATTCATCATAATAACAATCACATCCCCACAATATATTAACTTAGTTTCACTTCAATGATAAATTGTCTGGGCACCGTTGTCTCAAGAGCTAACAATTGTCGATTGTCCGGTTGTCCCATGCCATATTATTAAAGCTAATTGGTTCCATCACAAATATTAGCATCTACCACCAAATTAATTAATGCAAAACTAATTATTGCATGCATCGTTCCTCATTTCTACTAAGTAGGTGATACATTTCATTTTCACCTGGTGTAACGAGCTAGATGCTAATTACGAGCGTGTTATGCACCTCCATATTATCTCGCCCATATTTTATTTTCTAACAATTATATAACAATTATGGCGACGCATATTTCAAATTCATCGATGGAAAAATAAAGCAACCTTACCTAAAGTTGGGATATACTTGAAAAACATGTTGGCTTTATATATTTACTTAATAGCAAACAAGAAAGGCGCTTTAATATTGTGTTGTCAAACCACCTGCGGTTTTTCTCGAGTCTGCAGCTCTATTAAGAACATCATGAACAGCTGGTCCCAAGACCTTATTATCCAACAAAGCTACATGTAAAAACATGACTAATTATAATATAGTCCTCCCAAAGTTAGCTAATTAGGTTACGAGGTCTTGAATTTCGATTCATCCAAGTTAATCCCCTCCTCGGCAGCACGCTCGCCACCGGATTTGTCCATGGTGGTCAAACCACCTTTACGACCCATTTCCTGATAGCCTTGGCGACCCAACTGCTCTTTTCGGGTTTGCCCGCCCCGACTGCCCATTTCCTGGTACCCTTCACTTCCCAGCTGGTTTCTTCGGGTCTGTCCTCCTTTGCTTCTCCCTGCATTTCACATGCCCACACCATTAAATTAAATAAACCACCTTAGTCGGCATAATCTTTGATTTTACTAGTAGACATTCCTCTCCTCTATATATTACGTGAAGAGCAAAACGCAGGTATTACGTACGTATAGGTAAAATCTTCATATGTTCTAACTTGCTTGAATTGTTAACCAGTGTTCGGTGCGCTAATTTATGTTAATAAACTATATCTTATACACCTCCTTCTAATTTTAGATATACTTTGAGGTCCCTCCAAAAGAAAATGAATTTACCATGCAACACATTTTCACTTCAAAATTTCAAACGATCTCTCCTTTCTTGATTTTAATTTTTGATAAAACGTGCACAACCTCAATATGAAGAATATTAACCACATATATATATATATGCGTTTCGAATTAATCAGATATATCAGATAAAAAGAATTCTTATTTACGAGTTTCAATGTGCAAGCTAGTGCGAGAGTTAGTTTTACTAATTTTGGGTACACCTTTAAGTTTTAAGACTTCTATTAATGAACAATGCATACAAATTATTCGAGTTTAATATATATATATATATATATCTGTATACATTGGTTCGTACTAACATACATATATACAAACATAATACATATTTGCATGTAATAAAAACACACCCACACCCACACCCACACCCACACCCACACCCAAAGTTATACTAAAATACCTTCAGCAAGGTGTTCTTGGGCTTCAAGGCTCTTTCCACCTGTGCCACCAGGTACAACGGTCTCTCCCTGTCTTGCCCTAGCGTCAAGTTCAGCTCTCTCCTGTTCTGATGCCATTTTTCCTTTTCCTTTTTAAACACTATGCTCCAAATTCTTATTATTAATTTGCAGTAGTAATTTTCTTCAACACACACCTCTCTTTATATACAAGTAATAACAAGTACAATGCAATGATGCATGTACGAATTGTTGAAGAAAAATGGTGCACGTTTAATTTAATATATTTGCATAAAATTGTGAAGAGGTGGAAAACGATACGTGGCGTTCTCACTGCTGACGCCAAAGGAAAGAAGAGGTTGTACGACGACACGGAGACCGGAGTTGCTGAGTCAGACTGAGGAGCTTACAGAATGTGACACGATGATCCATCGTGCTGTATGTTTGTGTTTTTTGTTTTTACCAACCGTTCAAAATAATTAAAAAATCAAACGAAACGTAGCTAATTATTCTGTTGAAAAAAAACGTAGCTAATTAGTCTTTTATTTAATTGTGCTGTATTAGTTATTAATGTATCTAATTATTTTATAAATATATTAACATATATGTTTTTAAATTTTCATGTGACCTTTATATAGCATACGTTATATATACACATTGTTAAACTATTGAAATAGAACACAATCGCCGTTGAAAAACAATGCAAAAAGCTTCATTATAACCGAAAGATTGAATCGTTTAATTTGGAGAAAAATTAATCTTCTCTAAAATCTAAATTGTGGAAAGTGAAATTGTGCGTGTCTGTTATAGCTCATTATATATACTGGAGCGGGTGAACAATTTGCCGGTAATTACAAAATAACCGAACTAAACTAATTACTCTTAATTTATTAACTACTTTCCCAAAGTGGAAAGCATTAACAACTTAATTAATTGAAATGTAAATAAAGGCTAAAAATAGAAAGTAATAAATAAAAACAGAAATAGATGATTTAACACCTTCACAAGATGGGCATGAATGTTAATGATGCCCATCTTGGAGATCATCGTCTTGAAAGGTTGAAATGCTAATTAAGGGATTGGTCAAAATATCAACAATTTGCTGATGATTTGGAATGTGGAGCACCTTGATCAAGTCTTGTTGTACTTGGTACTTTCTCCCTTACAAAAAAGCAACCAGTCTGGATATGCTTTGTCCATGATGTACAAGATTGATTGCAATGGAGCATGCACTTACGTGAGAGATTTGACGGAGAGATCTGTTAGCAGTTGAATGAGCCAAATAATCTCACAAGTGGTAGTAGCAATGGCCCTTTACTCTGCTTATGTGGAAAACCTACTCACAGTAGGTTGTTTCTTGGCTTTCCAAGAAACCAAGGAGTTCCCAAGGTAGATGACATACCAAGGAGTTCTCAAGGTAGATGGCATAACCAGTGATGCTGCGCCTTGTTTCCTTAGAACCTGCCCAATCACAATCTGAGAAACCTTTGAGACCAAGGTCTGATGATGATGAGAAAAATATACCACGGCTTGGTGCTGCTTTGAGGTACCTCAAGACCCTGTGTGCTGCTGCTAGATCAACTTCAATTGGAGCAGACACATGTTAAGTGAGGGGCTGGATACTGAAGCTTGATCTGGTATTATGATGGTAAGATATAGAAGTCTTCCAACCAGTATTTTATAGATGGAAGGATCAATAAGTGGAGCAGAATCTTTTGTGATGTGTTTAGGGTATTGGTGTGTTGCTTGGTTTGCAACCTAGACAACCTGCTTCTTTGAGGATGTCTAGGGCATATTTTCTCTGGCAAAGAGTGATGCCTGACTTGTTTTTTGCCACTTCAATGCATAGAATATACTTGAATTCACTAAGATCCTTGATTGAGCATCAAGATGTTGCTCTTGATCTTGTTGATTTCTTCCAAATTGTTACCTGTGAGGATGACGTCATCTACATAGATGCATAGAGTTGTGAAAGAATTGTTAGTAGACCTAAAAAACAGAGAACAATCACTGGTAGTTTGAGTGAAACCATATCTAACAAGGCAGTGAGTAAGCTTGGTGTACCACTGTCTTGATGCCTATTTTAAACCATATAGGCTCTTTTTGAGAAGGCATACTTTTCCTTCATTTGTTTTGCGGTAGCCTGGAGAGGGTTTCATGTAGATTTCTTCATCCAAATATCTACGAAGTAATTATTGATGTCCAATTGAGTAAGGAACGACAGTTTTGTAGCAGCAACAACAATGATAACTCTAACTGTTATTAACTTGGCCACATGAGCGAAGGTGTCAAAGTAATCCATTCCTTCTTTTTGTGTGTAGCCCTTTGCAACCAACCTTGCTTTATATCTTTCAATGGAGCCATCTGACTTGTGTTTAACCTTGAACACCCACTTACAACCAATGTAATTTTGACTTGGAGGAAGTTCTGTCAATTGCTAAGTGTTGGTTCTGTATAATGCATCAAGTTCTACCTTCATAGTATCTCTCCATTCTTTATGTTTACTTGCCTTAGTATAAGTTTTAGGTACTTCAATGTTAGTAATAGAAGCAGTAAACACTTTATGAGAATTTCCAAGTAAGTCAATAGACAAGTAGTGATGAATTGGATATTTTCGAGTGTGAGCATGATTAGACTTGTGTAAAGATTGAGGTAAAGAACACTCATAGAATTTTAAGTAAGCAGGAGGTGCAATTGTCCTTGAGGATTTCCTTGTTGGAGGGCCTCTGTAGGAATGGGTATAGAAATACCCGAGTTATCAGCCGGAATACCTGAGATATCAGCATGAGAGTGATCTAAAAAAATTTCTGAAGTGACAGGAGTAGCAGAATCAATGGTGTAGACACTGTCAACCTCCATTATTTTTCAGGGGTAAGGGGATCTTGTGGAATATCATTTGCTGAAGATTGATGAGACACATCATTCTCATGTCTAAGAGAAGCATCAGCTTGAAAAATAGTTTTAGTGCAGTCAATGAAGGAGTTAGTGCATATAGACTGTATAGTGTAGCTGTGTTTATCATTGGGATCAGATATTTTTTTATCTTTAAAAGGGAAGATGTGTTCATAGAACACCACATTCCTTGTTACATAAGTATTTTTGGTTAGAAAATATAGAAGGAGGTAACTCTTTGTATCTTTTGGATATCTCAGAAAAACACTTTGAGTTGCTCTTGCATAAAATTTCTTCGAGTGTGCTGTAAGAGTGGAGGCATAACATAGGAAACCCAACACTTTCGAAAGACTATAATCAGTAGGTTTATTGAACAATAGTTCAAAAGGAGTCTTGTTAGATATAGTTTGAGAAGGCAATATGTTAATAATGAAAGCTGCTATAGAGATGTAATGGTTCCAATATTTTAAGGGAATAAAGGATTGAAACCTGAGAGCTCTGGCAATCTGAAGTAAATATTGGTGTTTTTTCTTAACTAGACCATTCTGTTGTGGTGTTTCCACACAACTAGTTTGGTGAGAAATGCCAAATTTATCATAAAAATCCTTGAGAATAAATTTTGTGCCATTGTCAAACCTAATACACTTTGTCTTAGCATTAGTCTGAGTAAGAATAAGCTGCTAAAAGTTGGTAATATGCAGTTTAACATCAAATCTCTGCTTGAGGAAGTAAATCCAAGTACATCTAGTGTGGTCATCAATAATGGTCAGAAAGTACTTAGAGCCATCATGAATCACAATGAATCAAGTCAAAAGCATTAACAAAAACAATAGTACTATTATTAAAAGGAAGTATTTTCTGATTAGCCAAGTGACAAGTTTCACAATGATGTATCTTTTATGTTCCACTTACATTTATTTGAGGAATAGTTTGAAGCTTAACGAATAGAGCATGGCCCAATCTACAATGCCAAACATTGGCAACAATAGCAACATTATTACATTTAACATGAGACATAGAACAATTATGTTCTAAAATGTAAAGGCTATCTTGCTGTTTAGCAAAACCAATCATCCTCGTGGTGATTGTGCCATGCAATAAACAAGAAGAGGAGAAGAATATCAAAAATATTTGAGATGCAAATGTTAGCTTAGAAATGGATAACAAATTGTGTGTAAAAGAAGGCATATACACGACATCATGAAGAAGAACTCATGCGAAAAGAGTTACAGTACCAATGTGAGTAGCAATAATGATGTTATTGTTAGGTAAGTGAATGATGGTATGTGTTGGTTTAGGTGGTGCAATAAACCAATTTAAGTGACAAATCATGTGATCTGTTGCTCCAGTATCTAACATTCATGAATTAATAGAGTATAAATGAGAGATAACATATGAATTAAAGACTTGAGAACTAGAGATACTAGTTTTAGCAGTGGCAACATAGTAATGAGAGACATCTAGTAAAGCAGATGTAGATTGCAACTGAGTCTGGGATATTTGATATGCCAAAAACTGTTCAAAGAGCTCCTTGTTAGGGTTTATGTTCTCTTTCTCTGGTGCTAATAGAGTAGGAGAAAAATTGCTTGCTACATAATTAGCTAAGTGACTAGGAGGTGGTCGTCTTCTAGTTAGACCTTCCCATCCAGGAGGATAACCATATTGCTAATAAAACCTATCTTCAGTGTGATCATTATAACCACATAATGTGCACTTCAACTTCTTCTTATCTTGTTTGGAGAGGAGGTTTAGTCCGTCTTAGCTGAGAACTTATCCATGATATGGATATATGGTAGGAGTAAGAAAACTTGGCCTGGGTTGTGGTGCCTGATTAGTAAACTTATTCCTGATGAACATAGCCATAAAGTCCATGTTGCTAGTGGAGTTATAGATGTCACTTTGATTTTCCTTTTGGAGCAACATAGAATAGACCTTAGAGAGGCCTCGCACAAGAGAGATCATCAAGACTTGTCTCCTTATTGCTGAGTAAAAGTCATTAAGGCCCACCAAGAATTTAATGACATAATCAGATTGTTGCAAATATATCATAGTATGGTTGGCATTATATGTGCATTGTCCACAGATACATACAACAATGGGTCATTGGCTGATGTATTCATCACATAAGGATCTAAAATGGCTGTAATACTTGGTCACACTGAGAGCACCTTGAGATATTGTGGAGAGTAATTTCTGGAGAGTATAAACTCCTGATCCATTATTTCTTGAATACCTTGTTTTTAACTCATTCCACAAATCTTGAGCCACATCATAGTAGAGCAAACTTTTCTGCAGTTCTTTGGCTATTGAGTTCACGATCCAAGAGAAAACTAGAGTGTTTGCGCGCAAGCAACAAGTGTGCTCAATAGGATCAGACATATCATGTTTAGGAAGGGTTCAATCAATGAACCAAATCTTGTTCTTGATACTCAATTCCATAGTAATGCATTTGCTCCAAGAGATATAGTTACTACCATCAAGTTTTTCACTTACAACCGAAGTACAAGTATATGAGTGCCTAAAAAATACACAGATCCAGAATACTCACACAAATTCTTCAGAGAAGTAACAGTATGAGTAGATGTACTTGAAGTAGAAAGAGTTGTCATTTGATCACAATTAACAATATAATTGGGCAAAATTGAAGAATTAAGGTTTGTTTGGTTCTAGATATAGAGAGATTAGCCGTCTAAGCCCGGTCAGAAAGGGCTCTTATCCACCGCTTTTCCATCTCACCTCCCCTTGCGACAACTTAACTCAGCCCTTGGCTGATAAATCCATGAATTGTAAATTGTCCATACTACCTTTCATTTTCCACGTGTGGCAAGGTTGTTTGGTTGAATGGTTTCTACACTATTTCTCACAGACACATTTCTTTTCCTCCCAAAAACAACTCCATTATCCCTCCCAAAAATTGGAGTTCTTCATTTGCACACCACTGCACAAAGACATCATAAAAACTAGGCGCGATTGGCAATTCTCTCGCACCTTGCTCACATGTGATTTTTGCACTTCTTCTCCACTCTATTATGCTTCTGTTGTTAGATTTTATGCATTTACTTACCTTAAATTCGTTCAAAACGCAAGAACATTTGCGTCGTCAATCTCTGGTGCTGAAACATACCGCTACTTCAATAGTTTGTAGGTATAACATCTCTTTAACAACTCAAATTTCGTACTTTGGAGCTCGGATCGTGTGGTTTGTTATACAATAAACATTATTAGAAAGTATGGTTATGTGTATCTACATGTGTTTGTTGACAATCTATATATGTGCAACTATGTTAGTGGCTATTGTGATATAGTTGAGTTAAATTTTCTGTAAAGTTTTGTTCTTTAACATAAACCCTAGAGTTATTTTAGATGAACATCAATGTTATAATGATTATTTGGTGTTAAGTTGAACCTTAATGAAGATTACGTGATTAAGGTTTATAGAAATCTAGTTAGTTTCGACATCGCCACTGATTGAAGTTACGAAACTAAACATTTGACTGAATGACCTTTAATTATTGGGTGAAATTGTGTTGTGTGGCGATCAGATGGATCATCAAAGGCATATGCTAGTGTTAGTGCTATTGCAAATTGTATTGTTGAGAGTTCAGGCATTCATGTTTATGGTCATGATGCACCAATGCCGAATTAGAATACAAAATCTTCGGAGAAGGAAAGCTTTACGATATAGCATGTTAGGTAAGATTCCTAGTATCAGAGAACACATGGACAAGCTTACTCAGAAAAATGATGTAGATTCAATTCAGAACTTATGGATGGACCGTGAATGCTTTGATAAAATGTGTTGGATTCTTCGAAAAGTTAGGGGTTTGTGCGAGAAGTTTGTGAGCTTGAGGGTGCAGGTGACCATGTTCATAAATATATTAGCATGCTGATAAGAGAATTATTATAGTGATTTGAGTACCCAATTTCTTATGCTTTTGTACAATCCTTATGGCGGTTTTACTTGTTTTAGTATTGTTTTATTATTTTTGTAGTTTGACACAAGTCAGAGCAAAACGATGCTTATTTGGAGGATTTTAGCACTTTTTAGTAACAAGGGGCAGTGGGGCCACGACGCTACCAACCATACTACTAAAGAAACCAGAAAACAGAATGCAGGGCGAGCAAGAGCAGGACCGCGACGAAAGCTGGAGATACATGGAGTCGCGCGATTAGAGGTTCATCACGCGTGTGGCACGCATAATGGGCCAATGCGAGTGATAATAGAATTATTATAGTGATTTAAGTACCTGATTTCTTAAGCTTTTATAAAATCCTTGTGGCAATTTCACTTGTTTAAGTATCGTATCGTTGTTTTTGTAGTTAGGGTCGAGTCGAAGCAAAATAATGCTTATTTGAAGGATTTTCGCACTTTTTGGTAACAAAAGGGAGTAGAGCTACGGTGTTATCAACCACGCTACTAAAGGGGCCATAAAACATAATGTAGGGCGAGCAAGATCAGGATGGCACATGAAAGCTGAAGAAATAGAATGGCACCATCGCGCGCCTGATCAAGACTAAAATTGGGTCGGCGTCAGAAATCCTAAAACGGAGCCAATTTGTTAGGGTAATCGTTTTTAGCATAAGAAAAGTACACAAAACAAGTTACAAAGAGTTTAAAGAACATTCTAGGGTTAGGAGAGCAGAAATTATATCGTTCGTAGCACTACAATCATAGTTGAAGGAGAAAGGTGAACAAGAGGAGCCAGCAATCAGAGTCGAGGAAAGTAGCGGAGAAATCAGGAATTTAATATTTTATTTTCCATATTTGAATAATCTATGATGAATTGTTGTGATTTTAAAATGTCTATGAGTAGCTAATCCTCTCGGTATCTGAGGGAAGATGTAGTTAATCTCATATGGATGCACCATGAAACTATGTTTTTATTATGTTTATTGATGAATTTGTTTTGTTGGATATTATTTATTGATTATGTTACTTGGTTTGTTTGATGTAGGCGTTTATATGAGTCAGAGTAGTGACATTGAACAACCTTGTATTATATTAAATTATGCATAGGATATTGTTAATGCAACACTAGCATTGTAGACCAGACAGATAAATCTTTAGACCTTCGACATTAGCGTGTTCGTGGAATCTAAATCATAATTGGTTAACTATAATTCACTTCTAAAATATTGTATGGATCCGATGACATGCTGAACCTGGTGAGAAGTAAAGTTCTTAATCGTCTGGCATCATTTAGGATTAGAGGGTTCTTTAGTGCATCGAAAGGTGGCTAATTTGCTATATCAACTTGGAAACAAAATAATTATCAATAGATAGTGTCTTGCATATGAGTCATCGATATTTTGTCTATGAAATACATACATCCGAGATTAATGAAATCCATCTCCTAGATACTTTTTATTAAATTTGTTTCATAACCTTAGATAACAACCAATCAACTAATCAATTAAATTATATTTTAGTTAGTTAACTTAGTTTTAGTTCTTTCGCAAATCTTTCCAATTACAATATTTAGTTATTTGTGCTCTAGCATCCTAGTTTAGATCTTTATTTGTTAGTTAGTTAACTCCTATTTATTTGTCTTTATTTATCTCTTCAACAATTAAAGCAAAAATAAAAGAAAACCAATTCATTGAGTGTGCAGCAATACACTTGTTAATTACAAATATCTACTCTCCTGGGATTCGATACTTGGGTAGTAACTATGCTTTCTATTTTATTATTACTTGCGCACATGTGTGATTGAATAGTAATACATAGTTAAGTTATGCATCATGTTTTTGGCGCCCTTGTTGGGGAGTAACAATACATTTGTTAGCAATTTTTAATATTGTTGTTGTGTGAGAAACACTTACTTCCGCATTATTATTTCAGGTTTCGGTAGTGTATGACACGAAAAGACACCGTTACACCATTACTATTTGATCATGAGATAGAAAGAATTTGCAGACGTCATCGAAAATAAACACGAAGTATGTCGAACACTGAAGACGGAGTAACTCCACCAAGAGAAACACAATAAGGAAATCACCCTGAAAGAAATAATGATCAACACTTGGGAGGATGATATTTCATTCGACCTACTAGAGAAGAAGTCTTACCAACACTTGAAGGCACTAGATCATATATTGTTACAACTGAAGATCATGAACCAATCAAGCAGCTATATTCTCTATGATCGGCCAAAATCAATTCTGGGGAGGAATTACTGAAGATCTAATGACACATCTCAATGACTTTATTGGGACGTGTAAAGCATTTCAGCTCAGATATGATTCAACAAAATTGAAGTTATTTCCATTTTTTTTTGAATGGAGGAGCTAAAAGTTGGCTGAATGAACTGTTAAATAACAACATCACGACATGAGAGCAAATGGCACAACTATTCATACAACAATTTTGCCTATCAACAAAGACAACAAAGATGAGAAGTGAGATAGTTAATTTTCGATAAATGGATGCAGAATCATTATCTGAAGCATGTGAATGATTTAAAGGCATGACAAAGCGGTGTCCACAAACGAGGTACTACTCCAACAATTTTACTACGGTCTGAACACAATATGCAAAAATACATTAGATGTTAGCTCGTTTGCCCTGTTAGAGACCATTGCATCAACCATCTAAAAGTGGAATATAGACCGGGGTCCAAGCAAGAGAACAATAAGGTTCACGAAATCGACAATATCCCTCAACTATCGGCACAAATGGACACCATTAACACCAAATTGAAGCATATGAATGCAATCTCACCAATCATGGTATGCAACAATTGTGGAGGAAATCACCCAACCAATGAGTGCAAAGGAGTAGATGTGGCTATGCATGAAGAAGTCAACTATGCTGGTAACTACTCGATGCAAAACAATCCGAACTCGAACAATTACAACCCAGGAACAAGAAATCCCCTTATTGTTCTTAGGGAGGGTAACAAACTCAACAACAAGAAGGAGGAATTCAGAAAACAATGGGGTTTCAACCAACAGAAAAGAAGGTAAATCTTAAGGAAACGTTGTATAACTATACGACGAAGACTGATGAAAGGATGGGGAAAATAGAGGCTAGATGTCAGAACACCGACAATTCATCGAGGAACATTGAGAAAGAACTTGGCATAATTGCAAATCAGTTAAGTACTCAACCTACTTGAACATTGCCTACCAACACAGAGACAAATTTGAGGGAACAAGTTAATATGGTCTCAACTGAAGAAGATGTTTTAAGCAAAGTCTCAGAGCCAATAGTGAAGGATGGTTACCCACCAATTCCATATCCTTCCAGAATTCACCACGTGGAACAATTTTATGTGGTCTTCAAAAATCTATCGGGATCAATGACACTGGAAGAAGTAGTGAGACAAGTACCAGACTATGCTAAGTATTTGGGAGATACATGAATAATCAAGAGAAAGATGGATGAGATCGGGATTACAAAGTCTTTACACTTTAAGCAATTGAAGGACTACCAACAAATCTTAAGGATCAAATAAGTTTTACTATACCATGCATTATTAATGATAATTTACTTGGACATTCTCTATGTGATTTAGGGGCTAGTATTAATCTCATGCCATACACTGTTTATGAACATATGAAATTACCTACTTTGCGAGCAACTGATCTAACAATTCAATTTGCTGATATGAGAATTGATTATCCTAAGGAGGGTAATAGAGATGTTATGGTTAAGATTGGTAAATTTACTTTTTCGACTGATTTTGTGGTTATTGATATGAGTAAAAAGTATAAATTTCCATTAATTTTGGGAAGGCATTCTTAGCAACTGCTAGTGTTTTGATTGATGTAGGAAAGGGAATTGTCACTTTAAAAGTTCACAATGAACATGTTGGTTTTAAGGTCGAAAAAGGGTTCACCCAGAGGAATCACCAATCAAGAAGCTAGCTAGGGGAGAAAATTTGACGCATCCATTTAACCATGATAGAGCGACTGAAACACCTTAGAATTCGTAGCGTCGGGCTAGACGATGTAAAAACTAAGCGCTATTTGGGAGGCAAACCAAAAAGTTTTATTTTTTAGTCATTTATTTTTATCGTTATTTAATTTTTCAATTTTGATTGTTTTGTAGGGAAAAACTAGGAACAAGCATGAGGAAGTTTGAATTACAGAAGATAAAGAGGAGTTATATTTTTAACGAAAATCTGATGGTAACAGTTTTTTAACCGAGGGAGGCGCGATGTGGCACATAGCATGTACAAATCGCGTGTGCCTCAAGAATATTTTGGGTGATGCAAATTTTTCGCACTGTGATCGCGGAACCTACTAGAAAAGAACACAAAAAAATATTGAACGCAATTTTGATCGCGCGCCAAATTGAAAACGCTTTATATACACTGCTGATATGTGAATATGTTCTCTTACTTATTTACTACATTTTATCTATTATTCCGGGAATTTATATATTAGTATGCTGCTTAAATGTATTTACTTGT
The DNA here is from genome assembly GCA_948329865.1 of Linaria vulgaris. Taxonomy (NCBI): domain Eukaryota; kingdom Viridiplantae; phylum Streptophyta; class Magnoliopsida; order Lamiales; family Plantaginaceae; genus Linaria; species Linaria vulgaris. The sequence goes on from OX415254.1 coordinate 32,585,752, forward strand.
GGTGGAATCCTAATCTATATATACCTATATGTATTACTATACTATTTATATAGGTGCATTCAGGGTTTAGGTCACTATTCATCCCCACAAGTTAAAATCTCAAGCTGTTCTTCTTCATTATTATTCTCTATTCTCTTCTACACTTATCTACTTGTTCAAACACCATGACATTGCAGAAAAACACCAACATACACCTTAGGAATATTTCGAGTTTTGAGCAGGAGGAATCACCACCATCATCTCCGTCCTCCAACCATGCAAGAAAAAGACAGTGGATGATAAGCCTACAAAAAATGAAAAGACTCATGAAGAAATCATTCATCACAGAAAAGGGATTTGATGTTTTCCACGACAAGATCCAAGACATGGGGTGGAAAATGTTTGCTAAACAACCGGGAGAGGTTAACAAAACTATGGTGATTGAATTCTTTACAAAAGCGACTGCACCAATATCGGGACTAATTTCATTGAGAGGGAAAAAGGTACATATCTCCGCAAATATTATCAATGAATTTTATAAGTTGGACTTAGAGAAGATTGCGAAAGGGGAGCACCAGAAACGAGAACCTGCTATGCCAGAAGAAGTATTGAGGGATGTGGCTATTCCAGACACCATTGTTCGAGAGCCGAACTAAACTACTCCTTTTATCCTTTATAATAAACTGGTGCCAGAATATAAGGCTTGGTATAATTTCATTATTTCACGTATTTCACCTACTAACCACATGACAGATGCACACTAGAACATAGTAAAATATTTGACATGGATACGCAACGGAATTCATATAGTGTGGGGCAAGAAATTATGAATTTGATTAACACTTTTGCTACATGAAGAACATCAGGAGCTATCCCACATGGAGGGCTGATCACAAGGATTTGTAGAGCAACGGGAGTTCCGTTTAAACAATCCGATAAGAAGGAATTTATTAAAGATGTTATTAAAAGAAGCTAATTGATGGATATGGAAAAACAAAAGTGACGCCATCTAAGCCAATGATTCTAGAGGAGTTGGTGAAGAAAGAAATGAAAGAGCAGACAAATCAATTAAAGGAATTCATTCGAACTGATCTAAAAAAGGTTCGAGACGATATTTACAACTCAGGGGAGGAAGTGATGACCAGGTTGAACAAGATGAACATGGAAGAATTTGACACAGCACCAGACAACATTCAGGAAGAATAGAATTTCCAGGGGAGTCATTTGTTCTAATTCTTTTTGTTTTGTTTCTTTTTAGAGAGTAGTTCAATCGGGACATGAACGAGTTAAGTTTGGGGCGTGTGTGAATAGCTTCGCTATTTAAGTTAGTTTTACTCCAATTTTTCTGTTCTAGAGTCTGTTTTTAGTTATTTTCGAGTCTGGCTTTTAGAATAAAAACTCGAAGTAATAAAAACATGCAAAAGTTAGGATATATGATGATATATGCCTAATATAGAAGGATTCGGGAAGAAAGGAATTATGCCGAGATGATAGGAATACAGTTTCTTTAATTTTGTTGAAAGCATGATTATTTTATATACACCATTCACGATGAGCATGAGTATAAAATATTGAGATAATTGTATGGGATTTTATGAGAAAAGGGGATGTTATTGAGAAATTATGAATCCTAATTGACTTAGTCTATTACTGCTTGTAGTAACTGTGAATTTGAAATGCTGAAGAAATGAAATAGGCCATTTTTTTTTCTATATTTGAGTTTTAGCTTTTCAAGCCAAAATCCTTTATGAAGAAATATCCACTGAACCCCAGTAAAACCTTTTATAGGGAGACTTTGTTTATGAAACCTACTTACCTACCATTAGCCGAAAGATTTTTTTATCCTACCCATTTATAGAGATGGAGGTAGTGGATTGAAGGAGGGATAATCATGAGCTAAGAAGATATATTAACAGACAAATGATGAAAATATTAGAGTGCACAAATAACCCATTGCAAAAAACTTTAAGTTTGGGGGGGTGCATCTCGAAAATCTATGAAGTATAGGGTGGATTAAATTCTTGCGCAAATAAAAACGCAAATGAAAAGATGCCAAAATGACCCTAAAATGTATGGCCAAATGAAGAAGGCACAAACAAGGGAGGAAAATGATACATTAATGAGTATATCCACTATGGACATCTTTAGAGCACATAAATATCTTTTCCATTTATAGCCCATACCCCAACCTATCATTATAAGCTAATGAAGTCCAAAAGATCTTCAACATGAAAAACCCGCATGCATGAAAAACAGTGAAAAAAGTAGAAAGCAAGTGAGGAGTAACTATATGTGAAATTTCTTGATCTTATGAGTTTTATATGAAAGTCTTGTATTATATACTTGTGATACATGAACACACTACTTTACACGATGAAATATTTGTGACAACAACTTGATTAACCTTGGTGTGCAATGACTTGACATACATGATTCTTATTATATCAAATCCTAACATAAATGGCATTCTGAGACGAAATAATGGTTTTAGCATGTTGTTTTTATCAGAATTTGAATTATGTTGTTTAGAGTCTTGCTGGGACTGAGCAAAGGTTTAAGTTTGGGGGTATTTAATAAGAGAATTATTATAATGATTTAAGTACCTAATTTCTTAGGCTTATGTAAAATCCTTGTGGCAATTTCACTTCTTTTAGATTCTTTTCATTGTTTTTGTAGTTTGACGCGAGTCGGAGCAAAACGATGCTTATTTGGAGGATTTCATTACTTTTTGGTAACAAAGGGGAGTACACAGATACAACGCTACCAATCTCGCTACTAAAGGGACCAAAAAAACAGAGTGCAGGGAGAGCAAGAGCAAGATCGCGCAAAGAAGCTGAAAATCAGCATGGCACGCGATCAGGACTAAAATTGAGTCGACGTCAGAAACCTGAAACATAGCCAAGAGCAGAAAAAAGTATAAATGTGAGAAGACGCTCAGCAGTTAGGGGAATCGTTTTCAGCATAATAAAAGCACACAAAACAAGTTACAAAGAGTTTAGAGAGCATTCTAAGGTTAGGAGAGCAGAAATTCTACCATGTGTAACACTACAATCATAGTTGAAGGAGAAAGGTGAATAAGATGAGTCAGCAATCAGAGTAGAGGAAAGCAACTTGGAAATCAAGAGTTTAATCTTTTCTTTTCCTTATTTGAACAATCTATGATGAATTATTGTTATTTGAATATGATTATGAGTAGTTAATCCTCTCAGAGGGAGGATGTAGTTAATCTCATATGCGTTAACCGTATAAAATAAATACGAGATTAAAGAGAATATTAGTCCTAAATCAAAAGGATTAATGGACAATACTATTGTCACGAGTACTTCCGATGAGTTGTACCCACTCCCAACGAGGAGGCCCATCGGGTGTGACCAATACCGCTCGGTTATTAACCCAAAGCGGTAGGAGTGGCCATCCGACGAGGGCACCTAGCGTCCCCCGGAAAGTCACGATGAGTCAAAACTAGATATCAGGGTGGCATCGGATAAAAAGCGAACCCGGATGGATCCACCTGATTCAGATATCCATCACGACACTGAGCAGGGCCCCAACGGACTCCCGAGTCCCAGAACCTTGACAAAAACACTTCCTTGCTATGCACTCCCAATACAAATGCTCTCGGAACACTACCCCAGTCGACCAAACCAAAGGACGGAACTTCACAATAACGTAAGAACAACAGAACACCACTTTTCGGGCACTCGGAGAAAGAAAACACCTACCCACGAAAGCTAAAAACCCCTCGGAGATCAACTCATGAATAAACACCCCCTCGGAGAATATCCTGAACCACTCACTCCAGAGTACGTACCTATCGGAGAAGCACTGTCACTAAGAGAACACCCAATCTTGGCCCTCAAGTCATCATTAGAAGCAATAAGCCCTCGGAGGCAAATAAGGTAGTCTACCCCTTATCATAAAGGAGGCAAAAGCCCTCGGAAGAAGATAAAATGATACAATCAACACTTAGTAAAGCAAGATAGACGTTATCTTATTAGTTAAATGAACATTGTAACGCGTGTAAAGCACCACCACATGCATAACGACACCTGTAAACCCATGCATAGCAACACCTGTCCCTAAAAACTCTATATAAATAGAGGAAGAAGGGAAAGAAGAAAGGAGGTCGGACAATTGGGGGAAAACACACATATAGACTCGGAAATATGCATATCGACTCAGAAAAATAGTGGATCATAGTGAATAAAAGGAAGGAATGTTCTTGTTATTTTTCTCTCTCTTTAAATAGCGTTTAGTTTTTGAACCACGGGCAAAGGCGTTCCAACCCAAATAAATAATTCAGTTAATTAGGTCGTAATTCCAAACCTGTTAACAATATGGATGCACCTTGAACCTATGTTTATTGACGACTTTGTTTTGTTGGATATTATTTGTTGCTTATGTTACTTGGTTTGTTTGATGCGCGCGTTTCTCTGAGGTAGAGTAGTGATATTGAAAAATGTTGTATTATGTTGAATTATGCATATGAGATTGGTAACGCAACACTAGCAGAGTAGATCAGGCAGAAAAATCTTTAGACCTTCAACATTATCGTGTTCGTGGAATCTAAATCCTTGTTGGTAACTCTAATTCACTTCAAAAATACTGTATGGATCCTATGACATGATGAACTTCTGGTGAGAGAAGAATGCTTAACCGCCTGACATCATTAGTGATTAGAGGGTTATTTAGTACATCGAAAGGTGGCTAATTTGCTACATCAACTTGGAAACAAGACAATCATCAATAGATAGTGTCTTGCATATGAGTCATTGGTATTTTGTCTATGAATACATGTATTCAAGATTAATAAAATTCTTCTCTTAGATACCTTTTACTAAATCTGTTTATCAATCTTATATAGCTTCCAATAAGACAATCAATTAAATTATGTTTTAGTTAGTTAACTTAGTTTTAGTTATTTTGCAAATCTTTCTAATTACAGTCTTTAGTTAGTTGTATTCCAGCATTCTAGTTTAGATCTTTAGTTGTTAGTAAGTTAATTAATATATCTTTGTCTTTATTTATCTCTTCAACGATAAAAGCAAAAAGAAAAGAAAACCAATTCATTGAATGTGCAACAATATAATTGCTAAATGACAAATATATACTCTCTTGGGATTCAATACTTGGTTAATAACTATACTTTCTATTTTATTATTACTTAACTCATATACTTGCGAATGTGTGTGATTAAATAATAACACAAAGTTAAATTACGCTTCAGCGAGAAACTAAAACGAAGCCCATACCGAAGAAAAACTGTAAAAAAAAAAGGCTATGTTCAACAGTTAGGGTACCGTTTACAAGAGCTTGATACACAAAAATACAGCTTTCACAGTCACTTACAAGAGCATTCTAGGGTTAGAGGAGCAGAAATTCTACCGTTCATATCACTACAGTCATAGTTGAGAGTGAAAGGTGAACAAGAGGAGTCAACAATCCGGGTAGAGAAAAAGGAGCATGGAGATCTTTTAATCTTTTTTTTCCTTATTGAATAATCTATGATGAGTTGTTGTGATTTGAATAGGACTCTGAGTAGCTAATCCTCTCAGTATTTGAGGGAGAATGTAGTTAATCTCATATGGATGCACCTTGAACATATGTTTTCATTATGTTTATTTATGGCTTTGTTTTATTGGATATTATTTGTTGCTTATGTTACTTGGTTTGTTTGATGCACACATTTCTATGATTGCAGAGTAGTGACGTTGAGCAACCTTGTACTATGTTGAATTATACATAGGAGATTGTTAACGCTACACTAGCATAGTAGATCAGGTAGATAAATCTTTAAACCTTCAACGTTAGCGTGTTCGTAGAATCTAAATCATAGTTGGTAACTCTCTAATTCACTTCTAAAACACTGTATGAATCTTATGACATGGTGAACTTCTGACGAGGGGAAAGTTCTTAACAACCTGACATCATTAAGGATTAGAGGGTTCTTTACTACATATAAAAGGTGGCTAATTTACTACGTCAACTTGGAAGCAAAACAATCATCAATAAATAGCGTCTTTTGTCTAAGATGTATATGCATCCGAGATTAATGAAATCCATCTCGTAGATACATTTTTATTAATATGTTTTACAATCTTAGAAAGCAATCAATCAATCAATTAAATTCTATTTTAGTTTCAGTTCTTTTATGAATCTTTCCAATTGCAATCTTTAGTTAATCTTACTTCAACATTCTAGTTTAGATCTTTAGTTGTTAGTTAATAATTAATATTTCCTTGTCTTTAATTATTCAATGAAAAAAAGAAAAAAATTAATTCATTCAGTGTGCAACAATACAATTGCTAAATTACAAATATCCACTCTCTTGAAATTCGATACTTGTGTAGTAACTATACTATCCATTGTATTATTACTTGACCATATACTTTCGAGTGTGTGATTGAATAATAACACATAGTTAAATTACGCATCACACACCACGATCCGAATCAGGTTATCGGGTTCTAGCGGCAGCGGTTGGGGCAGACCATCAATCGATATTTTGGGAAAGCTCTTAATGCACTGTTGAAGGCAAGTGAACTCATATGAGTTACACCCAAACCAGTGGAAGTTGAGAACAACGATTGTCAAGAGCCATGGACTTATTTCAAGGTTTGTTGTGTTTTTAGTTCATTAGAAAATACATTATTCCTACCAATTCTCTAGTTTTAACCAGTTCATATTGATTCATTGTAAGTGTAGGGTTTCCGTGGAGCTTTGGATGGTGCCCTAATTGACGTGACAGTCCTATTGGCTAATCAACCAAAGTATAGATATAGAAAGGGTGGAATCCATGTTAACGTTCTTGGCGTATGCAATGTTAACATGAAATTTGTATACATATGGTGTGGTTGGGACGGTTCAGTTGGCAGACAAGAGAGTCTTGAGAGATGTCATTTCTTATCATGCACTTCATAGTCTGAACGTTCCGCAAGGTAACCCCTTAAAATTTGTTTATATTGTTTGCATGTGTTTCTTCTTGCTACTTACACTAAATTATCTAACCATTCATTTTATGTGCAAGGCAACTACTACCTGGTTGATTATGGATACACAAATTGTGAGGTGTCCTTGGCTCTTTTCAGTGGCAGGCGTTACCACCTTAAGGAGTGGGAGACCGGTAGAGCATCGATGCATGACCATGAGGAGTTCTTTAACATTAAGTATTCTAAAGCTCATAACATGACTGGACATGCATTTTGTAAACTCAAGAACCGGTGGAAGATTCTGAAGCGGCCTTCCTACTATCCCATTAAGGTTTAGAACTGTATAATCATGGCGTGCACACTGCTCAACAACTTCATTAGTAGGTAAATGCTGGACGATCCCATCATAGACTCAAGTGACGAGAAAAGTAGTGATGGAGACAACAATGACGATGACGATGACGATGGACCCCTGACTAGATAAAAAGGCATAGGGAATTCTGCGGCCTGAAGCCAATTTAGAGATCAGATTGCTATGTATATGCGGAAAAATTACCGTACGTGGAGGAGCAACCGTTAGTGGTTGACGGGTTAAATTAGATGGTGGGATTATTTTCTTGAATAGAAGGATGCTTAGGGAGGTGACAATAATATTAACTAGATGAACATATATTTGTTGATATTTACTTTTGGTCTTTTTTTGACAATTTACCTTATGTATGAATTGTGGTACTTTTTGAATTGAAGTGATGATCGTTTACGAAGAATATGTTTATATGCTTCCTACCATTCTTGTTGTGTTGGTTGCTATGTGGATTGCATTATCTTGGATTTCTGGTTACATGGATATGTTTATTATTGGTATTGACACTCATGGTTACACTCATCCAATATACTTCCATAAATGGAAGTCATTACCTAGATACGGCGATTAACAATTGATGCGTATAACTGCGTGCTTGCCATATTTTGTAGGATCCTACATTTTGAGATGGAAGCATCTAGTGCTAACTCATTCCCAAAACCAACTAAGACGGAGAGAAAATGAAAGGGTAAGGCAAATGGAGACATTGAGAAAGAATCGAGCCATGTCTGGACCACTGAAGAAGAACGGGCCCGGATCAATGCTTTATATGAGTACAAGGCATCAGGGAACAAAGTGGACAACAACTTCAAGGCAGGATACTTGAGAGACTTGGAGAAGTTCATAAGAAAATCATTTCCAGACACTGATATTACTAGTTATCCTCATGTTAAGTCTAAGATCACAATGTAGCAGAGGTTCACTCACATCTCTACACAATGTTCGAGGTTATTGCAAGAGCGCTTCATATGATCCGGAGTCCCAAACAATCAAAATCAGCGACGAAAGTTGGTGGACTGAATACAAGAGGGTACGTTAGACACATAAATGTTTAATCTAAATTTATGATTTTCTACTCCACTTGTTATGATCTGATAGAAGTAAGTATGTATATTTAACTATTTCTGGTTTATTGCATTGTTCCCCAGATGCATGACTACCTTAAGACTTACCGCAATAAGAAGTTCTCATTTTATGAGGACTAATATAAGCTCTTTGGCAAGGGCATGGCTACTAGGGCTACTGTGCTAGTGTAGAGGATATATCTGATGCTGTTAGGATGTAATCAACAATCCAAGATTTATGTCTCAGGTGAATGGGGGGACGAAGAATGTTGCTGGCACTAGATGAGGCCGCATGATGAAGACTGAAACTCAATATCTATCCATTGTAAAGGCAGATGAGATCTATAGTGATCTAGATATGGGTTACATTGTTACTGACTACAACTTTCCTGTGCGCACGAAGGACAAACTCGGAGCCAAGGCCATCATAAAGAAGATCAAGAAGGAGCATGCCGAGAAGAGAAGACTCGCTGCTGAGAGGGCTGAGAAGAAAGCTAATGAGGTGCCTCCATATATGAAAGAGTTCATGCAGAAGACTGAAGATACCATTGAAAGGTTATTTTCGATGGTATCCCAGCCACAGGCTGTTCCTGAGGATCTAGCGAGCATGTAACATAAGGGAATCTATGGGGCACTACAGATTGAGAAGTTTGATGAGGATCAGAGGATGGTGCTAGCTCACAAGCTAGGTCACAACAAAGAAGATGCAAACCTATTCTTCACCATGCCTCGGAATTCTAGGCCCCGGTACTTGAAGATGATCTTGAAGAAGAAGTCTTCAAACTGAGCTATAGTGAATGTTGTGTGTCCTCTGATGGTGAATGCTTTTAAACATCTTGATTTGGTGGTTTTTGATGAAGCCGTTAGTTAACATTTTGCATTGATTGGGAGTTGAATATTTGTAAATGTGGTCTAACTTAGGTCTGTTCATAGTTAGATCATGTTCATGTTCCAATTATTCCTTCTTCTGCCTGTTTTGTACATTCCACATGAGGGTTGCATCGGTGTTTAGATCTTACATCTAAATGCCTTATTTTAATTATGGTAGCAACAACAAATATGGGAGATGAATTATTCTCGAATGACTTTTGTCTATTCGATTAGTTGTATTTGACTTCTTTGCTTGCACTGTAGTTTGTTAATTATGTCAAATGATTTGTGATGGTATTACTATGCTCTATATGCTAAGTAATATTTGGTTTTCAGTGCATACTATAGGTAATTTGTGCAACTAGCACAAACTGATATAAAGGCATCAACTCAGTGCTTCCATATCTGCATTTTTTTTTTCTAACTTTGGTTGGTTTGGTTTATCACCTGCACTTCATTTCAATCAAAACTAAAACAAACTAAAAGCATTACACAAACTCATGGCACTACAGTAGCAAGTATAGGTTTCACATAACATTAGGTTGCAAAACACAAGACCGCAATTTGTAGCTAAACTTTATTTGTCATTATTCCAATGCAATATACACTGCCTATACGTTTATAAGGAATACATGGTTGAGTCTTAAAACTCCCACGAACAGACCGAGCACGACGCATGTGAGCTATGCCTTTCGCCTTCGTTGATGTTATCATTAATCTCTAAGTCCCATGGTAGATTCACATAGACAACCCTCTTTCATTGGTTATCAGATTGCACGTGGCACGAAGCTTGTCCAATTTCCACCTCTGAATTGTGGTTAATCTGCTTTGGCTTGCCTGCAATCCCGTACATTGCATAATATGTTGTGTTACAGTAGGACCGTTATGTTAACTTTTACATAAAAATGGACTGTTTATTGTGAACTATGTACAATAACTTATGAGCATCGCGTAGTCTATCCTCGTTAATCCTTTTAGGGGCGTCGTCAATTACTCGGGCACTTTCAGCTACTTTACCAAATATCGATTGCAATTCCTCTCAAGCAAATTCACCGTTCTCCTTGTAAATCTGCGAAAAGTTTGTTCCACTATGATTTCCAATTGTGTCGAACAACGTTAGGTCTAAATAATTTCAACTAAATAAAAGTCTTATTGAATTAATATCTCAACTATGACTTACCGCCACAAAATAGTCCCACGTGGTTGGATCAGCCGTAACCGTGTTCTTGGTCTTGTCCCAAACTACATTGTCATGTAGGAAGAACATCTCAAAGCAATCATAACGAACCTCAAGGTTGTAGAATCGTTCAAACATCTCTTCACAAGTGAAGTTTTTGTTGAAAATGTGGTTAACTCGATTTCTCCCATTGGTGATAACCATGTCCAAGAACTTAGTGTGTCAAAGAGGCACTCAACCGATAACGCTCTCTGGTGATCTTTGTAAATCGAGAATGAGCTCCTCGTCGTAATACTCCTCTCAATTCCTGTCGTAGAAATATCCGCATTGTGTTGCGTTTGGCTTACCCATCTTGAGCAACAAGAATGAAATTCCCTACCTTATGTTTTTTTTTTACTATTGTTTACAGTGTGAATTAAACTGTCAGTGTAGTAATTGGTTAACAGGCTCAATTTATAGTTGCGTGGGGAATATGAGGTAAATAAGTTCTTACAATGTAAGAAAATATCTGATTGTCTCACACAATCAAAGTGCATGGGAGAATATATTCCCGAATGACTGCTTTTGAAACTACCCGTCCAAAACTACCACTAAAAACAATAAAGAATACTACTTTTAACAAGGGTATCTATTTGCCACATGAAGACAAATACAAACAAACTAGATAATCATATATAGTATTCCCGGCTTTTTTTAACTGGTGCATTGAACCCCTGATTACATAGACAAAATTGGCAGACATTTTTTGTACTTATGCTGCCTATATCCAAACCAATTGTTCCAACCTAATCATACTAATTACCAAGGAAAAAAATAACTTAAAAGTGTATAATACTACGGCAACATAAAACATAGCAAAAGATACTGGTGATGCAATATCGTCTAAGGCCCGTAGGGTTAGAAATTTCGGGAATATTATCACTGAGTTCGTTTCGGAACGCCTATCTCGAATTTGAGGAAAATGAGGCAATATTATTTTATTAAGGATCTTGAGTGAATTACAAGGGGGGTCGTACAAGGTGATAGCTGCTATTCGAAGAGAGTACTTTTTGTTATTTTACTAAGTACAATTGAGTGTGTGTGGTGAATTTTGCGAGAATGCACTTGTTCAGACTTGTGTCCCTCTTCTTTGATGCTGAAAAATGGGGCCTATTTGTGTTAGCCCTTGGGTCTTTGTCCAATGGGGACCAATCTTTTGTCTTAACTCTAGGTGGGAGCAATGGCCAATGTCGTGCGGGTCTTTTGCGCCAGTTGGTCTTTTCGTCTTAACTCCGAGTAGCAGTGATGTCCAATGGTGCGAGGGCCTTTTGCATCAATGGGGGTCGTCTGGCATGAGACGGCCAATGGCATGAGTTGACTAAGCTTTGTCTGAGCGAGCAATGATTGCCTCTGCTCCAATCATCTTCGAGGGCGGCTCTAAACCAGTGAGGGAGATCTGGTCTATTGGTCTGAACTAGTAGGATTTGTCGCTTTCTGCTCCAATAGCCGTTTTGGGCCAATGAGGTATGGTCTTCCATCATAATGGGGGTGGTTGGGAGCTTCTTTGAATCAGTGTGGTTGGCACGTCCTTCTTATGTCATGTCGTTGTAGGTTCTGCTTGGAAGTTCGAGCTACTCTCCAGGTTGCGTGTTCCAAGAGTGACTCGTGGAGTCGTACTTCGTTTGAGTAGTTCTGAGATACATCTGGTGCTATATCGAAACCATAGTTGAGTGGTATTTTTCCTTCAACACTTCCTTGTATTCACTCATTTCCTTAATGTTTTGTATTGTCATCCTTCCTAAAAAATATTGTTGGCTAAGTGTTGGATACCACCACCCGGGGGTCCTTTGTCGCGGGTCCCGGGAAATTCGGGTGGAGTTAGCCAATTGGGATATCGACACATCAGTCTTGGGGGGGGGGGGGAGGGGGATTTTTTGCAATCTTCCTCATGGGTACCCTCGATCGTAGATGACTTTGGGTCGTTAGGTGAGGTGTGCCTACGTTTTTTGGTCCGAGTCGTGTTCCTTTATTAGGGCGTTGGCCAGTCGTGGTTCGGGGGTACCTTCTCCCGGCGCTAAGACCATGTACTCTCCTTGGGGTTTTCTGTTCATGGCCCAGAAGTACCTTCTCTGGATATCTAAACCGTGTGCTTGTATTGGGAAGTTGACTGGTAGTGACTCGAGGGTACCTCTTGCCTAGCCCTTGGTCGTTTTTGTGGGGTACCATTTTGCCTCTTTCCGAGGGCATGGCGGATTATGCATCATCAAATACCATAATTACTTCCCTAACCAACCCAAACTGAGAAACAATTATCAAGATAGATATATAAAACCACTCCCAAAGGTCACTGACCCACCACCCATTACTGGACTAAAACAATTGTTGCTCACATCAGGCTTCTCTTCACATTCCCCCTCTTCCAGCTCCAAAGTATTTTCAACTGTGCCGACAAGCTCCTCCGGGAACTTCACAATTTGATATCTCTGGAAAACACCCTTATATAAGTCCCACTGTCTTTCCTGTTCCATGCTAAAATACCTCTCCACAAATGTCTCCTGCAATCATAAAATAGAAATATTCAATAAAAATGTTTAGTGTTTTAATTGATTTGATGTTAACTGAATGTGTTAACCCTAGGCTTTTTTCAATGATGTTAACCCTAGGATTTTTTCAAAGGCTTCGTACTCCTTCCCTTCGATACTAGATATACGGTGTTCTATTTTTCCTTATAAGTATTTCACAGATTACAAATCCAGCGCGAGGTATTGAGAGCTTTAAATAGCTTCACGAATGCCCCCTAGGGATTCGATACTCTCGCACTTACCTTATCACCCGTGACCGACTCCCTCGTAGCTTATAGTCTCAGGGAAGATATACTAAGACATTTCGGAGAACCCTTCTTAAAATATCCCTCCTTGTGTATTCACCCATCGGTAGCAAGGCATCGGAACACAAGGAACGATACATGTCATGTTCTTATCTCCTTCAAATTGATAAGGCTTTCCAAAGAATTGATTCAGCATACCGAACACACATGGCCAACTGAACCTGAAGGCTGCAACATCCGAAAGCTATGTCAGCTTTATCGGAGATAGTTGTCTACATAAGAAGCAAACACTCGATATCCTACCCCTAGGCATCAGACACCTGTCTGAAAGGAAATATCCTACTTGTATGAAGAGGGACCTCTATAAAAAGGAAAGGGAAATTAAGAATAAATATATACTTTTTCGGAGGACAACAAAAAGTGGCTAGATTCTCCTCAAACTTGAGCAACGCGTTTTAATCCACCCCAAAAATCCCTCAAAAGTAAACAACTGTTAACAAAATGACACTGTCTGTGGGAATGCCATAGAATCTTGCCTTCGAGTACGTTTGAAAAGATCTCATAACCCAAGCCATGAATAATTCTCCTTCTAAGAGCAACCCCCATGATCGCTGGGAACCTATGTTTAAAGAGCCCTCGAAGACACAATCCTTTCCCACGACAAGAAGAGGGGACTTCATAAATATCTCTCGATCTGTGTTCGAACATCTTATAGAGGGGGCCACATGGAGAAGCAGATCGGAAGCGGCATACCCTCCCGAGGACCCCCCTCCACGGCCCCATAGGGAACGATACAACTCCGAGGAGTACGAATCTTGTCCAGGGCCCCACTTCCCGCGTGACCGCCATCGCTATGACACTCTTTCACAGAGTCGAAGGCCTAGGACCCACTCTGCGGATAATAGTGGGAGAGGGCTATGTGACAACGAGGAGGTTAGGCCTCCTTACTCCTGGGATCGCTAGTTGCCCCCGCCCACGCCAGGGTAGACGACTCCCTATGGGACATGCTTAATAGCCTGCGTAGAGAAATGAGGGGCATAAAGAAAAATATAACTCCAGGGGAAGAACTTATGTACCATGGGCTCCTTTCGTACCAGAAATTGCTCAAGCCTTAGTCCCCTTGGGGATGCGGCCTATCAATTTTCCTTTGTACACAGGAGACAAGGACAAAAGAGATCCGAAAGACCATATCCACCAATACATAGCTACTATGGATCTAGCATCAACTCTTGACTTCGCCCTGTGCCGAGTGTTTTGAACCACCCTCGCAGGCAGGGCTCAGTCATGCTTATCCCAGCTGCTCCCCGACATGATTTCCCACTTTGCACAATGGCGTGCTTATTCGTGCGACAGTTCGCCTGCAATAGGAGATATCCAAAATCTGCTAGTCACCTTTTCACGGTTAAACAAAAGAAAGTTGAGTCCCTCAGGGACTATATGAAACGCTTCTCGGATGAAGCCTTAGATGTGCCAAATGCCGATTCCTTTGATCATAGCGGACATTCTAACCCAAGGACCTAGAACGGGGAATTTCTCAAATACCTTATGGGTAACCAAGTCAAGGATATGAATGAACTCATGCACAAGGTAGAGACCTATATCATCATGGAAGAAGCTGAATGTTCTAAGATCAAAGCAGAAAGTAATGACCAAGAGCACGAGAAGAGGTCCCATGACAAAACCAAAGAAAGAAAAACACCCTCAGACGAAGGGATGACGAGAGTACGGTAAAAAGGCACCTCTAGCCCACGCCGCTACCCCCTCTGATGATAACCCCCGCATAGGTGCTCAACGTGATGAAGGAGAGTACTGACCTCCAATGGCCACAACCTGTTAGAAGGACCTACGAAAAGTAGGATACATGCAAGTTTTGTAAGTATCATAAAACATACGGACATAATACGGACACCTGTACTACCTTGAGGAACGAAATACAATGGCTTCTCAATGTCGGGTATTTGGCAAGCTACTTAAAGGAAAACAATCAAGAGGCGCCTAAGTTAAATGTATGGAAGAGGATTCGATCCGAGGGGCATGTGAAGGAGAGGGGACCTAGCACGAAGTATCGTGAAGATACCTCCCCTCAAGGGTTGCCCCCCCTCCGGAGTCCTACGAGGACAATCCCCCCCACAGGCAGAACGATAAACATGATCGAAGGAGGGGATATCTCTATATCGCCCCACGACTAGAAGAAAAAAATATCTAAAAGAAGCCTAGCATGTAGAACAAGGGCCGCCCATATGTTTAATACAGAGAACCAAGTTTCCCACTATCGCCTTCGGGCCAGACGATTTAAAAGGAATAGTTTACCCCCCCCCCCCCCCCCCCCCCCCCGAGGACCCGCTAGTCATCGAAGCAACTATCTTCAGTATTAAGGTCAAACGCATTCTAATTGATATGGGCAGCCCAGGAGATGTTCTCTTCCTACCTACTTACCTAGCAATGTGATTAAGAAATGAACATCTGGAAGCAGCCAAAGTCCCCCCGGTAGGCTTCTCCGGAAAAGCGTGTTGCACTCTGGGAACGATTACCCTTCCCATGTTCTGGGGCGAAGGGGCCATGAGACAAACGGAGCTC
The DNA here is from genome assembly GCA_948329865.1 of Linaria vulgaris. Lineage (NCBI taxonomy): Eukaryota > Viridiplantae > Streptophyta > Magnoliopsida > Lamiales > Plantaginaceae > Linaria > Linaria vulgaris. The sequence continues at coordinate 32,601,518 of OX415254.1, forward strand.
ACCAAATTCTAGGTAGTGGAGGCATCCTCCCGGACGTACAAACACCATTTGCGGACGGCCGTTTATACAAACATTCGAGGCCATCCGCTCTACCCTCCACTTGATGGTAAAGTTCCCCACACCCTCGGGCATATGGGAAACTACGGGCAGTCCATCCAAAGCTAGGGAGTGCCGCATGAATGCTATCCCCTCGGAAAATGACAAGGACACCACCACACCCGTAAAAAAATAGAACTAGTTGAAGAATTAAAGATGATCGAGATAGTAAGAGGACACCCTACAAAGACAATCAAAGTAGGAACGGAGATGAGTTTGGACATAAAAGAGGGAGTAGTATCCATGCTCAAACAATTTAACCATCTCTTCACTTGGGAAGGCGGACCCCGGAGAAGAATAAGTAATCGGGTTTGTCAACACTTCCTGAATGTCAAGGCAGAAGCCAAACCAATCCAACAGAAAAAGAGAAACATAGGCCGTGACAGAAACAAAATTATCCGATCTAAGATATATGGCTGCTTAGCCTGTGGAAGATCCTAGAAGTTCAATACCCGGAATTGTTAGCCAACGTGGTCCTCGCTCCTAAGACTGGGGGAAGATGGCGGATGTGCATTGATTTCACCAATCTAAACGAGGCTTACCCCAATGACTGCTATCCCTTTCCCAGCATAGATAAATTTTTAGATTCCATGGCAGAATGCACCTTATTATCCACGAGGGACGGAGACCAGTGGTATAACTAAATCCCAATGGTTTCCCTAGACCAAGATAAAACTAGCTTCATCACTGATGTAGGTACCTTCTGCTATCTAGTGATGCCGTTTACTCTAAAGAACGCGGAGGCCACATACCAACGCCTAGCAAACCTAATATTTGCGGGCCTAACCTGAAACTCAATGGAGGTATAATTCGTTGACATGATCGTTAAGAGTCCCCAAGTAGAGGACCACTCGGAGGACCTCGGCAAGGACTTAGCAATTATGGACCAATTTGGGATGAAGATTAACCCCCAGAAATGCTCATTTGGTATCAAATGGGGGAAGTTCTTGGGATTTATGGTAACAGAGAAGGGGATAGAAATGAACCCCAAGAAAGCCAAGGTTGTCATCATCATGCCCACTCTAAGAACTGTCAAAGACGTTCAAAAGTTAACATGGAGGATGGCATCTTTGAGCTGGTTCATTTCCAAATCGACCGACAAAGGATTACCCATCTTCAAGATCCTAAGAAACATGAAGGACTTCCAGTGGACCGAACAATGCGAAGGCGCCCTCATAGAATTGAAAAACTACTTAACCCACCCACCATTACTGGTAAAGCCGACACCTCAAGAAGAGTTGTTCATGTACTTGGCAGTCGGAGAAGAGGCCATGAGTGCCGTGTTAGTCAAAGAACATAAGAGGGAACACCACCATGTGTACTACATCAGCAAAATGCTATAAGGAGCAGAAGGAAGGTATACCCAAACCGAGAAACTAGTATTAGCTCTAGTTACAACGGCGTGCAAGCTATGCCCCTACCTCTTTTCACATTCGGTCACAGTGTTGACTAAATTCCCTCTGCGAACCATCCTCGTCAAGCCCGAGACTTCAGGCCGGTTGATAAAATGGGCCATTGAACTCACCGAGTACGATATCTCATATGCCCTCAGACCCTCGATCAAAGCTCAGGTATTAAAGGGACTTCGTCATGGAGATGACGGGTATAGAGGTTATTCAAAACCCACCTATGTGGAACGTGTTCATCGACGGGTCCACCACCACTACACCTGACGGGGCAGGGGTGGTCTTGTCTAACACCAAAGTGGAGGATGAAACCCTATACTTTGCCGTTAGGCTCGATTATCCCTTATCTAATAATGAAGAAGAATATGAAGCCTTACTGATAGGAAGGAGGTTGGCCCACGACGGGGGAATTAAAAAAATAGTAATTCGCAGTGACTCCCAGCTAATCGTGCAACAAGTTAACGGTACATACGAGGCTAAAGAAGAAAGAATGCGTAGCTACCTACAAGCTGTCCATCAAAGGCGCGCTTGGTTCGAAAGCTGTGAGACCGTCCAAATCCCCCACTTCGATAACCAAGAAGAGAACGTTTTATCTAAGATAGCCTCTCAAACCACTACAATACACACCTGTCGCGTTACCTTCCTCCAGGCGACAGAGTCGGAGAAGTTAGAAACCGATGAGGTAAATACCACATTTAATTCATCAAGGGGCGAGTGGATGGATACAATCTTGGTTTACCTAGAGCACCCGGAGGAATACACCACGAACAAAGCTGAACAACAAGCTATGGCCCAAAGAACATCCCGATACTTCCTTCATGAAGGCATCCTATTTCGTCGATCTTATTCCCACCCCCACGCTAGGTGCTTAAGTCAAGTCGAAGCGGAACACGTTATTAGGGAAATTCACGAAGGAACTTGCGGGAGCCACAGAGGGGGATAAAGCATGACCGGACACATCCTCTGTCATGGCTACTACTAGCCTACGATAGACCGAGACTGCTAAGAGCACATTAAGCGATGTAAGTCATGCCAGATCTTTGCCTGCAGAATCTATCAACCCGCGGTACCTTGGGTATCGGGACCAACCCCTTGCCCTTTCGCAAAGTGGGGGATCGACATCGTGGGACCCCTGATCCCCAATGTGGTCCAAAAAGAGTTCCTATTAGCGGCCGTGGACTACTTCACTAAATGGAGGCGGAAACCCTAGCTAGAATTACCTCTAGGGCAGTCATCAACTTCATATGGAGGCACGTAATGTGTCGCATTGGTATCCCCCGATACCTAGTTAGCAACAATGGACTCTAGTTTACAAGCCAAGACTTAGAGAAATGGTGCAACCACTGTGAGATAAAACACCACTTTGCGTCCGTTGGCTATCCCCAAGCCAACGGTCAAGTGGAAAGAACTAATCAAACCTTGCAAAAAAAGTTGAAAGCAAGGTTAGATTGGCATAAGGCTAGGTAGGTAGAAGAAGTTCCAAGAATCCTATGGGCGTATAGGACTACCCAAAAGACCGCCACGGGAGAAACCCCGTATAGCTTGGCTTACAGTAGCAAAGCGATCATACCCCCAAAGTCGTGGTAGAAAGCTGGCGAGTCCGAGAGTACGAAGAGGTAAGAAACAACTTGAATCTTGCCCTAGACTTGGACCTCCTAGAGGAAAAGAGAGCCCACGCAGCCATTTGAATGGAATAATACAAGGCACGCTTGGCGCAACACTATAACACTAAGGTACGAGCTAGAATCTTCCAAGTAGGAGACTTGGTACTAAATGTGAGGGACCCTTCAATATTGCCAAGATCATCGGAGGCGCCACCTACTTACTAGAAATCCAGGAAGGAAAAGTGTTCCACAATACTTGGAATGCATATAACCTAATAAAATATTATGCTTGATGTAAACGTACTCTGTACGAAGGCACACCCCTCTGTCTCTAAATAAAACAATGTTTACAGTAGATGATTCATATATTATCAAAAGAGGAATAGCCTTGCCATTACAAAATTATAGTCTCAAACAGACTATAGGCAAACCTATCCCACGATGTCATCTATCTACAAACAAAAAAATAAAAAAAGCAACACCCAAAATATGTATATCGCTAGAAGCTAATACAATCGCTTCTACATAATTTTACACACCTAAGCCAAACAGAAAAAGAGAAAAAGTTCAAACATCTTCCATGAGATGTTTCCCCTCTCGGATCAATCGGCGCCGCTGCTCCTCGGTTAGGTCCATTGGCTCAGTCAAATCTACGAAAGACACGACCAAACCCTCAGATGTTGGTACGGACTCCAAAGACAGAGCCAAGTGGGTACCCGAGAACCTGGGCACAATGTTCAGACATGGGATAACAATAATCGGAGGAAACTCAGGAAGAGATCGCACGACTTCCTCGCACATCTTGTATCCTATACGCAGCATCTCCCTGAACTCCTCTCGGAGCACATTCCGAGGGTGAATGGAGTTGGATATATCCATCACCGCTTGAGCCCGGGCCAACACCTGAGCTACCTCATGCCTGCGGGTCACCTTAGTTATCTTCCAAAGTGCCGCATCCCTCTCCTCGGAAGCCCCAAAAAGTTGTTCTTCCAAAGTACGCAGTTGGTCACGGAGGTCCTCCACCCTCTCTTCTTACCAAACTACCCATGCCCACTCCAACGACATGCATCGCTCTATGTCCCATGACTTCTTAGCCAAGCCCTTCAAAGATCCATTATGAATATCACACGCCGTCTTACTATCAGCCTCGAGCTCCTATAATTTTTTATATGGCTAACAAGAGTTCCCTCTCCAAATCGTCTCGGTAACGATAGATCAGTTCTATCTCCGATGAGACTTGGTCCCTCCAAGAACCCACAACGTTGATCACCATAAATAGCTATAAGGGTAAAAGAGAAGAAGGGCAAGTATGACATCAAAATAAGTGTTACTCCCAGAAAGTGGAGGAAAGGGAACCCTACCTCACAAAGGTCCTTGCAAGCCAGATACTGCAAGGAGGACAAGGAAAGGGTAATTAGCACGGTACAGTCTAACCTATTCAATACACCACTCAAAAAGGTCTAGCATAAAACCACGTTGGGGTTGATTCCGGGGAACCACCCTGCTTCCGTTGACACTTCCCCGTGCTCATCTCCCTCGGCCTGAGATACCCTATCGGGAGGAGGCGACAAACACTCCTCGACCACATTTACCACGTTCCTCCCAAAACCAGGAGGAAGATCCACCTCTGGAGCGCGTCCTTCCCCCATAGGCTGGGAACTTACTCCTAGGGAGAGAAATGGACCCGAAGACACTACAGGCTCTCATACTCCCGTGACCCCACGAGGGAGAGTCCGCACCTCAACCTCAGGATCCTCGATCATTAAAAAAGAGGGATCCTCGACTAATTGGCGAGGAAAGTGGTCCAAATCCAAGTGCCCCGGGGCCAACTCCAAACCCGAACACAAGGATCCTACTCCATCCTCGCTGCTTGGATCCCGCCAGAGGCACTACTCAATGATACCCCTTCAAAAGCCTTCACAGCAAAGAACTCCATTTCAGATACTGTAAGGAAGAATAAGCAGAAGATAAGTTGCAAAAGCCAAGCTAAAGAAAGTCATAAAATAAGTGCAAAGGAGATGTGTTAGGAAAGAAAAAGTTGGTGTGCAGCGGGCGAGGCAGAAGTTCTCTTTCAGCCGCCCCTTCTTGCAACCCCGCCATAGTAAATGCATTCGACAGTTCCAACAGATCGCAGACGTCATAACTTCCCGCAACAACCGTCTATCCTATAAAACCCTCGCCTTCTGGACGGCTTCCTCGAGGTTGGGTACGATGTATCCCAACCCTCAGCGAGTGGACACCCCTCACGAAGAAGATAGCCCATCCCGGGGCTTCAAAAAAAGAAATGGTTCTTCTAGTTATCGCAAGGGGTGTCATGCCTGGTGATGGTCGTAAAAGACCGATGATGATCCCGATACACTAAACTGAAGAACGAGAGCTCGCTAGGGTAAGGCCGTAAAATGAAAATGCTTCCCACCCGATAGGGTGTAAGGGGTAAGTCTAAAAGCCCACTGCAAAGAACGTATCCCACCAAATAATGGTAGGAATTGGGCGTAAGTGGGCCGGGGCATATCTGCCAATACCGAAAAAGCGATTGCAGGAAGGGGTGAAAGAACATGCAAAGACCACATCGAATCTGATCTGAGTACACTGTCATGTACCCCGTATGAGGGTCGTAAGTTCTCTGATTGGCTCGAGGTAACACGAAATCGTACCCACCAAGATTCAAGTCTCCACGAATAAAGACGCCACGGAATCCAAGGATTCCGCACTCATAGCGGACCCCACCTGAACCTCACTTATCAAAACCCAAGGGTTGACGGTGATAGTATTCAATATCGAGAAGCGATCTATTGGAAGGTACGCTTCTCTACTCTTAAACCCATTTCTTATGTTTTGTGGTAGGAGAAGGACCCCTAAAAATGGAGGACAAGCCGCCTTCCGTTCGCCTAGAACGTAACATGAAAACGTGGTTGGGAGCACGACGCACCATGCGCACTGAAGTGGATCTCCGAAGGGAAACAAAGTCACCATGGGAATGAAAAGAACGAGGAGGAGTCATAATACACTCCTAGCCTACTAAAGGTAAGATTTCTCTTTTATCAGCCTAACACAAAGACGTCAAATGAGAAAAAAAAAGGGACGAAAACTCCTTTTCAGTGAGAGTGACACAAAAACATTCGTTTAAAAGACAAGATTTGTCTGGACTTGAGGAGAGTGATTGTTCAGAAGGAAAGGAATATATAGTAAAATTTAAGGGGACCCGCTCCTAAGAAAGGGACCATCCGACCAATAGCGAGAAGACACGAGGGGGGCATGTGTCAGTACCCCCTAAAAGTCAGAGGGAATGTTCCTTCTCATCATTCTTGCAGCGAGTGGAAGAAGGAACGCAACTACTATCTTAAATACTCCAAGATAGAATCAAGAATTTTAAGGTTATCCAAGACATTGAAAAAAGGAGCTCCAGTCCCCAAGGATGTCGTAATACATACTCTTCTTTCATACTAAGTATATCTCGACAAAAAGTGATACGAGCAAAATGACAAATTTCATTAAAGGCGAAGGAACTCGCAAGAGTACAAATTCAGATACCACCATTACATTACATAACAGAAAAAAGAGAGACAAATAACAAAAAGAAAAGTAGCTCCTAAGCATGAGAGGGTGTGGCGGTCGTAGAAGGGGTGGTCGGGGATGCGGCATCGGAGACACACTACCCCGAATTAGGGGCCTCGAAAGAACACCAATAATGGGAACCCGGGCGGGAGCAACCGGAGAAGGAGGGAAAGGAGAAATGTGCTTTTGAAGAGGGCGAGGGCCCTCTCTAGTGAAGGCCTCTACATCTCCAGAATGTTTATCTCGCGCGGATCGGCCTCAGAGGCAATCCTCATCCGCACATGCGTAAAGCATTGAAAGAAGCCCCACAACACATGCCCTATCAGATACTTGTGATTCTTTCGGGCATAAATTTCCTAGCACTGACGAAGGGTCTCTTCCAGAGTAAAATTAATGGCGTCATCTAGCTTCTGTTGCAATTCCTTGGGAGAAATACCCCCCGATGCGGGAGTTTTCATCAGATCCTCAGTTAGAGTCTCCACCCGAAAAAGGTCTTGAGACAAACTCTGCTCCAACCCCTCCTGCCTCAAAACCCTCGCGACCCTCTCATTTTTCGCAAACTCCACCTCTCCTTCAATGATATCCCCGAAGCTTCAAGCTCCAATACAGAAGTCTGGTGACGCTTGTTCTCCACATCAAGCTCGGACATCCGCCGAGTGGCCTTGGCCCATGCCACTTCATACTTCTCCACTCGTTCTCGTAAAACCCTATTTTCCTCCTCTGTCTTTCAGAATCCGATAGCGGGACCTGTGTAACCATGGAGCTATCGGATTGAATAGCCGCCAAAGAACCTGGAGTAACGTGGCTATTGAAGGACGGCGGCATAGACATCAACTCCTCCAACAAAAAAGTAGCCCTCTCAGAAACGGGGCCTGAAGGCAGGATATCGGGGACTGGAGGAAGAGAATCCTCTCCAAAATTAAACAACTCGCCCCCTGCGCACAACCAATGCAAGTATGAGGACATGACCCCCTAACTCATGAATCAAATGCAAAGAACAAGAGTTCGGAGGCATACCTAAGTCAAAGGCATCTTCCAACAGCGAGGCCCTCTCGACCTCAACCATCGAAGCTTTCCCCTTATCTATCAAAATACCCCTTAAGTTAGTAAAATATCGGACAAATCTCTTCAAAATTCGCTGAAAGAAAGTTCCAGAAGAAACACTTACCCAAGACCCGAGCCGAACAACAGATGCCAACGGAATATGGGAAGAAGGAAGACTGATTGACGGCATCACCAAAAGTAAATCCACTGTATCTACTGACGCAACGGACTTATCTGATGAAGCTATCTCGATAATATTCGACGGGGCAGTAGAAGGACCCATCATAAGACCGTCGAGAGGAGCGGCGGAGGGCGGTGGAGCGATGGAGAAGGGCGGCAAAGGTATCCCATCAATCCCCACGACATCGTCCACCCCTCTAGGGAGAAGGTAACAACGGCAGCGTCCACCGAATTCACATCTAGACCTCCCTCATCAGGAGCGTCCGACGTCCCACTCGATGACCAAAGTAACCTCCGCGGCATCGAAAACCCTAGCATCGCCTGGGGCCAATACATTTTCTTGGGCCCCCACCCTCGGAAGTCCCCGCCCCGCCATAAATATCAGCACCCTCCACCATGAAAGGCTTCAACACCTCTGCTGCGAGAAGACCAAGGACAGTTAAATTCCGTTACACCAAAACACCATAACATCAAAAACTACTAAGGCAGAAGACATGTAAGACTTACCAAAGGTAACGGCGTAACCCACGGGGATAGCTAGAGGTCTCTCGATCCTATCCAGAGAAGCAATATACCGCAAGATCGTGGTCTGATAGAGAGCCGTAAACTTAGACGACTCCACCACTGCCTTCGCCACGAACACCGACGAAAAAACTAGAATATCATCCATGATCCACTCGGGAAATTGAGGCACCCTCCAGGAATAGGGCATGCCCTATTTCCCCACGGTAGGACGAACATAGATGAACTTCTTCTTTCATGTGCTCTGCGAGCTGACATTCCCCGCCGAAATGCGGTCATCCTTGCTCCGATGACCAAAATAGTAAAAGAGAGCCCCCCGGAGAGAGTTTCAACTCGAAAATAGCAAAGAACCTCTATTTCGTACAGTTTATCCCCATAATCAAACACTAGAAGACAAACAACGATAGGGCTATAAAGGAGTTCGGGGTGAGCTGACTCGGGCACACATCACAAAACTTGAATATTTCACAATAGAAGGGGGAGGGGAAATGATCACAACCCCGGCCTCACCTGGGAATAATACACCGTAAGGTGATTGGCAGGAGGAGCGTTGCCCCTTTGACCGGCCTCGGGAATCACCACCGTCACATTCTGACCCAATGCCTCGTACTCAGTGCATAAGTTCTTCACTTTCTCATGGGTGGCAGTACTAGCGGTGACATCCACCTTCTGGGTATTTCGAGGAACCCCACCCTTGTCGGAATGCTTCTTAGACTTCTTCGCCTTCTTCGAGCTTCCGCTGCCACCCGGCTCCGTCATCGCCGCTGCACCTCACTTACGCGAAACCAAATGAGGAGTTCATGTCACCATAGGGGGATCTAAAGCTGACGAAAAGGCGACGACACCGGAGATAGAAGCCGCGGAGACCATGTCGGTGGTAGAAAGAGACGCCATTAAAAGAGAAATGAAAGCTTAAAAAAGATTAATAATTTGTCGAGGGATTTTTTGCGGGAAAGAGAAATCTATAGGAATTGCAAAGTGTGAAAAAGACTAAGAGGAAAGAGGGTATTTATAACCCTAGGAATTAACGGTTATTAATTGCCCGTTAATCCCCCTTTGGTGCCCCACGACACCACGTTCCCTGAACGCGACTTAAATGCCTGCTCCCTATCAATAACATCCTCTATAATGGTGCAGAATCAGAAGTGTTCGGACCGTTATGCCCCCATGATGAAGGGACGTTACTATCCGTTATGCACTACCCCAAAGAGACGTGGCTTTAATAAATGCCACGTAACCAAAAAGGGGAAATTTTATAAAAATGCAACAGGTATAGTGGGCAGCAAACCGGCCTATCGAAAAGGCAACGGTAACTTGTCCGATACTACCTCCGAATAGGGCAACTCCTTTCAAATTCCTCTTGCCTCTCAAAAGAGAGCAATATAATTGGGGGGGGGGGGGGGGAGGGGGAAGCTGATGTTAACCCTAAGCTTTTTTCAAAGATGTTAACCCTAGGCTTTTTTTCAAAGGCTTTGTACTCCCTCCATGATGCCTTCCAGGCATCACGGAGATCACCCCGGTATCGGCGGACTTAGATGTTCCCCCCGATACTAGATATATGGTGTTCTATCTTTCCTAATAAGTATTTAACAGAGTACAAATCCCGCGCGAGGTATCGAGAGCTTTAAATAACTTCACGAATGCCCCTAGAGATACGATACTCTCGCACTTACCTTCTCACCCGGGACCGACTCCCTCATACCTCATAGTCCTAGGGATGATATACTGAGACCTCTCGGAGAAACCTTTTTAAAATATCCCTCCTCGTGTATTCATCCATCGGTAGCAAGGCATCAGAACAAAAAGAACGATACACGTCATGTTCTTATCTCCTTCAAATTGATAAGGCTTCCCAAAGAATTGACTCAGCATGCCGAAGACACATGGCCACCTAAACCTGAAGGCTGCTGCATCCGGAAGCTATGTCAGCTTCATCAGAGACAGTTGTCTACATAAGAAGCAAACACTCGATATCCTACCCCCAAGCATCGGACACCTGTCTAAAAGGAAATATCCTACTTGTATGAAGAGGGACCTCTATAAAAAGGAAAGGGAAATTAAGAACAAAGATATACTTTTTCGGAGGACAATAAAAAGTGGCTAGATTCTCCTCAAACTTGGGCAAGGCGTTTTAATCCACCCCAAAAATCCCTAAAAAATAATCAATTGTTAACAGAATGAATTGAGAGTAATAGAAGTTTGACCTTGTACATGTGCATTGAAAGAATTAGGATTAAAAAGATAGAAGTTTGACCTTGTACATGTGCCTCTTATACTCATTGTTAATGAAAAGCTTGCTACCACCAAAGTTGTAATGTACACCTGGAATTTCACAAACTTCAGAAACATCTCAAACTTGTGCCTCATTGTAGCAATCTTGCGGCGGATACGGTCGGCAGAGACATCGGTTCTCAGAAACCTTGACAATCATTCCACCAAGAATGGACAGTTCAAGGACCTCCACATCCTTCAAATCCTTTCTATATGCCAACTAACTCAGAATTTACAATAATAGTGCCCGTGCTCTGCGCGAGAACAAGTCGCCTTTGAAGATTGCCTTCAGCCTAAGTTCCGTTGTTAGCACCATCTTCCATGTATGACATCAACAATTAATTAGATAACCAATTGATCTCAATATTAAATTACTTTTAGGTAGATAAAAAAACTCAAATTCATCAACCAATTACCACCAACAATCTAATACCAGGGTCATTCTATTAAACAAGTCAATGCATATCATTAGTTCTTGGATACAATCTCAAATAAAGTACTTCCATTACACGCTTTTCGCAATCAGAGACATACAAAACCCAATCAACAACAACATTATGATAAACATAACCCATCATCCTACACGACAACATAAGACTGCTATCCCTATTGTAGCCTCATTCTCTACCCACAATTACGATTCCCATTTACAAAGTCATCCTTAGTTGCGTTTGAACTAGATGCAACATGGGTAACAATGTGGCTACTTTATACAATTGGGTTGTTGTTGTTTGATTCATGTAAACTCTGGCTACTGTGATACGTGTACGATCTAGTAGCAGTGATCGATCGCATTGCGCCAAAGTGGAAATTCTGATTGTCATGTTGTACAAGGTTTTCTAGGTCATCGGCCCATATGACGTGATATTTGTGTCGACGATTTCTTGGACATAAATAGTAAAAACTACTGGGACAGGTGGAACGGGGTCCAACGAGCATGTACCTCATTGGACCAGAGCCACAAAGACAAGGTACATCAATTAGATTGGCCATCTACAAGAGGTGATCTAAGGAACACAATCAATACACCTATATCCAAATAAGCCTAAGGAAAAGAAATCCTACTTATTATTATACAACACATAATCTTTCTTAGGTCAAAAAACAAGAAAGCATCCTACAACTCATAGTACCCACAAGACAAAATCATTGTTACAAGAATGCTATATAGAGAAGCATAACAATAAAATACACCAAAGCAGAGCATGAACCACGATTGAAGCCAAACACAATACAGAAAACCATATCAACCACAACCTATAACCCAACAAAAGAGCAAAAACACATCTAAAAAACCATGATACTTGATTGAGATTTTTTTTTTTGGTGAAGCCAACAACAATACCATGCTATGGTATATATCAAAATGCCAAAATTGAAAATATCTCATACTATGACTCACGAACAACAACAACTTACCAAAATTGATTCAGAATCTGGTGGAATTTCAACCAGAATCGGTTGAATTTTGGAAGCAAAATTTGGGGTTATGAAATTGGGCGTGAATATGGAAAGTGAAAGTGATGGGTTGAATCAATCTAAAATTGTTGGATCGGGACTTGATACTCTTTTTCCAATGTTATAATACCACTAGATTCGATGTTATCTTAACATCCGTTAACAGTAGTTAATGTTAGGACCAATCTACTAGATAGAGAATATAACGCAAAGGAAAAGTAAAGAACACAAGTAGGTAATTTTAAGAAGATTATAAGGGTTTATAGTCTTCCGAGCCTTAGGCGAAATAACCACTATCAAAATAATGATTTTAACAAAAGTCGTTCTCTCAACTCTTAAGCCTCACACTCTCAAGTTGTTTGAACTCAACCGAACAAACAAAGATCAATTCCTTAAATCTAAACAGGACTTTTAGACTAAACTCGTTAATCTCAAACCTCGGAAAAAACAAGACAAAGACACTCGACTCTAATAATTTCCTCACGGGAGATTTTCCCAACATGCCTATTTATAATGTAGTCTTCCTTGATGTCCAAGACATGTTGTGCACGTTTTTGATTGCTATTAGATATCCTCGTATGACTCTAATTTCGTTCATGGCAAGTCTTCTTCAATATAGAAAGGTTTCCTTGTTCAACTGGAAGTCTTCAATGAAAATGTTTCCTTCTTTGACTGAAAGTCTTCTAAGGAAATAATCCTTTTTTCCATCTTGTAGTCTTCTATGGAAAGAATCCTTCTACATCATGTAGTGTTGTATGGAAAGAATCCTACTGCACCTTGTAGTTTTCTATGGAAAGAATTCTACTGCAAGTAATCTTCTTTCCTTCTTGCAAATCACGCGCCTTGTTCTTTCCATTGCAGCGCATGTAGCTTTCCTTCTTGAATTAGGAAAGGTTTCTTTCTTTAACTTGAATTCTTCTAAGGGAAGTTTCCTTCTCTTTATAGAAGTCTTCAATTGAAAGGATTCTCCTCTGGAAATCTTCATTCCTAATTCGCTCTTCTTCTTTCCTTTCTTTTCAGCCTGCACGCATCTTCAATTAAGGAAAGTTCTTCTTTGGAAACTTATATTTGAATGACAACTTTTCTTTAAGGAAATAAATCCATCCTTGAAGTCTCTAGACCTGGAGCACATAAAATACCAACTACGACTCGTGGAACTTAGTTAGTAAGTGAATAAAGGCAAAACAATAATTTCCCCAATTTTAAACAGATTGCCTGCAGGTCCTCTGGTTTCAATGTTATCATCAATGTTGTCCCACCATCGCATAACATCGATTCCACAATACCTTGCATTTTTAATCTCTCCCTTTTTGTCTTTCTTCACAAAACCAAACATGTTCACAATGCATTTCATGCACAATGCTCCAGCAACCCAACATCATTAATATCTTAAGCTACTCCCCCTTAATATGGCAATTTCAACCTTGTAGCTTTAAGATACGAAACAGAAAACACAATGAGTTAAACATCATAACAATAAGCATAACTAAGGAAACATATGATACTTCATACTTATAGAAACAATAGAATAAACAGGAAGCTAAAATGGCTTACTTCTCTCCCTTTTTGTGAGGAAAGCAAAACCTTCACGAATCACTTAATAGGATAAAGTTCCTATAGCTCTTCCGTAGCAGCTATTTTCATTTTTCTCCCTAGAAACTCTATCATCTATTGATTCTTAAAATTTTCCATAATCATAGTCTTATCTCCCTAAAAGGAAAACAAAAGTTAGCCTCAATTGCAAATATTACCTCAGGTGTTACCTCAGATGTTGAGACTTCTCAAAATCTTCTTCCTTATCTCTTGATCTCAACGATCTCATCATCATTCTTAATTTCCTCATCCTTTTCCTCAGAACCATATTTTTCTTCTTCACCACTTTTTCTTCATTCTCAACCACTTTGGCCTCTCTCTTTCTCATTCTCCTGATCACCTTGCAATTAGCTAACAACATCATCAACCTCTTCTTATCTATTAGCACAACAACAAAACCACCATTGTCACCCACTATAGTCTCTCCAGCAACTAAAGTGTTCTCCCCCTCAATCAAATCATTCTTCTCTACAAAAAGTTCTTCAAGCACTGTCTCCTCAACTGTGTTTGAAGTACCAACAAAAACAACACCATGTTCCTCAGTTTTTAACTTGTTTTGTCTTATCAACAATGACTGGAACGAGTGTTGCACCTACGAGAAAGAACTCATGAGCAGGGGTGGGGTTATCTTCTTGATCAAGGGCCACAATCAAGATAAGAGATCGATGTCAAGAAATTTAAAAACAATTGCAAGTTAGAACTCTTAGTATTTGAGAGAATACGGCACAAAGAGAGTAGAACATCAAATCACAAGTGAGAGAAGTAATAGACGGTTACTTAAAATAAAACATGCATAATTCCCGCCTATTGAAACAGCACGTGACACCAAGTTTACTTCACAAATGACCAGAGCAGTTCACGAAAAACTTATAAGTCATAATGCTAAACCTGGATGTTGAGACAACATGCTTATAGACTGGTGTTGGCACAACATTGACACCTATTTTGAATCAACATTGGTTCTTGTAAATGTGGAGGTATTGAGCTTACACTGAAGATCTTTTCAAGTAAAAGCATGAGCTAGATCTGAAAATATATATCTGAAACTTAAGACATATTAGCAAGATAGTACCAGAGATATATCAGATCTATACACGGAAATGAGAGTTAGTTAACAGAAAATCCAACATTTTGGGTATGAAGTAAATTAAAGGAGTTAATCTACTTCCAAATCATAACAAGAGACAACGTAGTGTGTCACAGCAGCTAAATCACCCAAAATATATGCCTTCACACGAGAACATAACTATTTCTCTTCCTTAAGCCCAAAACCGACACAGACACAACAAGGAAAGAATGGATGAATGTAGGCCTAAGTGAATGCAGAATGCAGAATGTTATGACAACATTGGAAGATGGTAAACACTTGTGAAAAACTTCTCAAACCAGCACCAACACCAGCTCACATCACATCAAATCTTTATTATTTCATAACTCATCTGAACAAAAAATTGAAGGTTGCTAAACATAAAGCAAATGTCACTACTGAATGACAGCAACCTGAACTCCACACACCTAAGTAACATCATTAACAACAGCAAGTTAGGCAAGTACAAAGGCCTTGAATGTTGGCAATTCATTTAGCATGCACCCCAACACCCCAATTCCTTATGCATACTTGTTTACCAACCTGCATTCAAGAGAATTCACCACGTGATCAGTGCTACCAAGTGTAAGAAACCTAAACCTCAAACACCCTAGTAAAAAGTAACACCCTCATGTGTTCCTTGGCCAAACAAACAGAAACATGTAAATAAGCACAACTGACTAACACTGAAGTTGTCACATCATGTACCCCAACTTCTCCACATGTTCTGTACACCTTTCATATGAATAAGACACAACTGAATAGACATCAAAGTAGTGAACTTTGTGTACCCCAACTTCTCCATATGTTAGGCTATCACAACATTAGACAAATAGAAGAGTTTTATTACTTTTTCAAAATAAAGATGTGAAACTGATAACTAGAAAGAGTTGTTCATCAAAGAGTTCAAACACACAAACCAAATAGGCAAACATTCATGAAGACAACTAAGAACAAAAATAGAAATCAAACAGAAAAAATTTAATGCAATCCTCTACACCACAAACAAACTACGGTGTTAGCCAGTGGTGTTATGGCAACACCAGAATGCAACAATGTTCACATAACATTCATGTCAAGAGCATTCCTCAAATTGAAGAACCTCTCGCTATCTATGGGCTTCTGAAACATATCAGCTAACTGAGAGTTGGTCTCTATGTGTTCAATGTGAATCATCTTGTCATCTACCAGATCTCTCAAGAAATGATGCATAAAAAATGTATGATTTGTTCTAGAATGATGCACCAGGTTTCTTGATATGCTAATGGCACTAAGGTTATCAAAAAAAGAAAAAAAAAACTGTGCCACTCTTTATCCCATAGTCAGGCAACATGTGTTTAAGCCATATAAGTCGGGTAACACAGCTGCAAGCTGCAATATATTCAACAATTGATAATGACACACAATTATGTTTCTTGCCATAACATGAAAGAGGATTATTTCCCAAATAAAAACAACCCCAACATGTAGATTTTCTATCAGCTAAATCACCATCCCATTTAGAATCATCAAAACCAACAAGGTTTGTATTTGTATCATGTGTATACCAAATGCATAAGTCTATAGTACCAGATATATGTCTCAGAATTCGCTTCACAACAATTAATTGAAAAGCTTTAAGGTCAGCGTGATACCTAGCACAAACACAAACACAAATCGAGCACATAGTATATGGGCGAGCGGTGGATAGATATAGCAAGCTTTCAATCCTGAATCTGTACAATGTTGTATCAACATTGTCTTTTATGCCATCTTTTCCACTCAGCAAGGGAGAAGAAATTTGAGTCTTGCTTGATTTTGACTCCTCCAATCCAAATCTTTCCACCAAAAAGAAATCTTGTTCACCAATCATGCTCATCTCTAATGTACCTGCCAAAACTTCAACAAATTTGTCTAAAGTAGACTTGTTAGTATAAACAAAGACAATGTCATCAGCAAATCTTTGAGCTAAACAATAATCAGAACATGTAACAGACATGCAAACACTCAACATTATCATATCTCTATATTTTACCCTTTTCTTGTTGCGTGTCTTGATGTCATTAGTGATTTGACCAATAACGTGAGATATTGGATGATTCCTTTGAATATAATCAGTTGTATTCATCCAAACATCTTGAACTTGAACCTTTTCATCGTATAAGATTGACTGCTCGGATGTGTCAACATTATGACTGATTGATGTTGGCATAACATCAACTTCTGGTCCAGGTTCAGGTTCAGGTTTTGGATCTGCAGGTGGTGATGGAATAACACTGTTTGTTTCTAATGTTGGGGTAACATTAGAAGTAGAAGGTTCTTCAGTACCTGCATCTGTTTCCAATGTTGGGGTAACATTAGAAACAAACAGTTCTTCAGTACTTGCATCACTTGTCAAATCATCAAATACCACATTTTCATATTCATGAACAATATTCAATCTTGGATTAAGCATTTTAATAGCAATATTGTCCAAGGAATAGCCATCAAAGATACGTTCTTCACTTTTTGGATCATATTTGCTCAAAACATCTTTATCATTTAAAATATAGCAAACACATCCAAATTCATGAAAGTGAGCAAGATCATGTTTCTTCTTATTCATCATCTCATAAGGAGTCATGGGCGTAGAGAATTCATGCATATTTTCATTAAACATAGATAAGTCAGAGAATGACCTATTTTCAAATTCTCTACCATGATTAGACCAAATATTACCTAAAGAAGCACCATGTAAGTTATCAATACTAGCATGCAATGTTCTAAATGTATGAAAAGCTTCCGATTTTTCTTTGAAAGATTTGATCAAACTATATCTAGAAAAATCATTCATAATCACACAATCATATTGTTTACTCCCAACTCTATTTACTTCAATAAGACCTAAGAGATCCATATGAAGAAGATGAAAACAATTAGAGGTACTTGTAACCTATTCATCCCCTTGGATTAGATTATAATAAGCTTTGGTCACCTTACCTTTCAAGCAATCCTCACAGACCAACTTACCAGTACCCGAGAGATTGGGAATACCTCTCAAGGTTTCAAGTTTCAGCACTTTGCCCAAATTCTTGTTGTGCATGTCCAAGTCTCTTGTTCTTGGCAACTGAATAGTCCACATTTGTTTGAAAGAAAGTCACTTGATCCCTCACCAAGTAGTTGTCTTCAAACCTCTTACATGTCAAATCACACACATTTGCACAATTAGATACATCACAAGAATCTTTATCATACCTTACCATTAAGTCATCATCACACAATTAACTCATTCTTATATGGTTTTCACAGAATCCATCCAATCAAGGGTGTGAATCCATCAATATTCAACACTTCTTTTCCAATGATTCTTCCTTTACTTCCATCTTCATAGGTGAAAGTTCCAGTGGTTAGAGGTGCACAATCCTTCAAATCAGATTTGTATCCAGTCATATGCCTCAAGCATCCACTATCAGAGTACCACTTACCTGCCAAGTTAGTAAGCAAAGGAGAAAAGACAAACTTGCATACAATCTTTATTTTAGGCACCCAAAGTCTAGTGCTCCCCATCTCACAATTCTGTTCAGCAATGTTGGAACCGAATGTTGAGACAACACCAGATTCCAGTGTTGGCTTAACATCAATATCAACATAGCCCGAATCCCTATCCCACTCAACTGTGTTTTTTTAAGAGACTCTTTGTATTTATAACAATAAGCTTTAAGGTGTCCATGTTGAAAACAATATTGACAAATATAGGTCGTTTTCTTAGATTTCCAGAAAATACCTTTCCTTTTTCAAAACTAGGGATATTGGATTCAACAGAAGTAGTGGAGTGAGTAGCTTGACTTTGAAATCTTAAACTAGAATTATCATCACTGTCAAAGCATAAAACTTTATCAAGTTTATAAGTACATGTATTCCTCTTGGCAATAGTATGTTCAGCAAATTCTAACTTAGAAGTTACCTTTTCTAGTTCATCATCTTTCCTCCCCAAACTAACCTCAAGTTGAGCGATTGTAGCCTTCAAGCTTTCATTCTCTTTCATAGACTTCTCAATTGTACTCAACTTGTTCTTCTCCCTGAGTAGGTCTTGGTAGATGATATTTGGGTCTTCAAGAAATTCTTCTTGATTCGGTTCATCTTCAAAGAAGTCATCATCTTCCAAACCTACAGAATCATGCAAATACTCAAAGTCAGAATCATTATCAAACTCATCATAATCAGAAATCAAACATTCAGAGTTGTCTAAACAAATGGTTTCATCCCAATCGCCAAAGAAAATCTCTTGGACTGGTGTTGTCTTCTGGATGTTGTCACAACATCGAGCTGTCTAGGTGTTGAGTGAACACTGAGTTTCAATGTTGGCTTGACACTCTGTCCTAACACTGTCAGTCCAGTCCACATTTGTAGTCAACACTGCTGTCTGAATTTCTTCACTTGCTGGCACCTGTCCATTAGCACATTCTTCAAAACCTGTCTCATTATTATCATCTACACAAACCGAGTTAGAATTCCTTTTTGTTCTAGGGTTGTTAACACATTCATAAGCATAATGGCCCAAAACTTTACATTTGTAGCATTGAATTTGTTTGAGATGTGTATCATCATGAGGAATAGGTTTAAAAGAATATTTGGTCATCTTGTCAGAGAAATATTTCTTTAAATCAACAAGAATATTTTCATCTATTGGACTAAGCTTACTAAACATTTCAATCACAGTTTTCACTATAAGCTTGAATTTCTTCTTCATCATCTACTTTTTCATCAATTTCAAGATTAATCTCAAATTCTTTCAATTTGCTAAGTAGAGTATGAAAGTCTAAAGTGTCCATATTCCTAGCTTCTTGTAAAGTAATCACCTCAAATTTCTTAGAAAGAGTTCTCACAGCTTTGTACACCAGTTGCTTATTAGGGGATCACCTAAGTTTCGAATTTCTTTAGCAAGATCCATGAGTTTTTCAAAATAAGAAGTAATGCTTTCATCGTCTCCCATTGTTAAATTATCAAATTTGCTCAAAAACATGCGTAGCCTAGTATTTTGAGTACTTAATCATCTTCACAATGATTTTGTAAGATATCCCAAGCATGCTTAGCAGTTGAACAATCTTTAATTAATCTAAACACATAACAATTAAGTAAACTAAATATAGTTTTAAGGGCTTTTTCATTGAGGAAAGCATCACTTATCTCAGTTTGAGCCCCTCTGAATTTGGCTTCGGAAATACCGCATGATCTTTACCTGGAGTATACATAGGAATTGTATACCCTTCGATCACCATCTTCCAAGCTTGCTAGCCGAATGATTTAAAGAGCGCACGAATTATGATCTTCCAATAAGAATAGTTAGATCCATCCAAGACAGGTAATCTATTGTTGTTCGGATTCGTGTTGTCCATCCTTTAGTATCAAATCCAAACACCAGTGAAATTGGTGCTTGGCTCTGACGCCAATTGAAATTGTTGGATCGGGACTTGATACTATTTTTCCAATGTTATAATACCACTGGATTCGATGTTATCTTAACATCCGTTAACAGTAGTTAACGTTAGGACCAATCTACTTGATAGAGAATATAACACAACGGAAATGTAAAGAACACAAGTATATAATTTTAAGAAGATTATAAGGGTTTATAATCTTCCGAGCCTTAGGCAAAATAACCAATATCGAAATAATGATTATAATGAAAGTCGATCTCTCAACTCTCAAGCCTTACACTCTCAAGTTGTTTGAACTCAACCGAGCAAACAAAGATCAACTCCTTAAATCTAAACAGGACTTTTAGACTCAACTCGTTAATCTCAAACCTCGGAAGAAAAAAGACAAAAGACACTCGACTCTAATAATTTCCTAACGGGGGATTTTCACTATTGTCTTCGTGTCATTTTCTTGATGCCCAATATGCCTATTTATAATGTAGTCTTCCTTGATGTCCAAGACATGTTGTGAACATTTTTGATTGCTATTAGATCTCCTTGTATTACTCTAATTTCGTTCATGACAAGTCTTCTTCAATATAGAAAGGTTTCCTTGTTCAACTAGAAGTCTTCAATGAAAATGTTTCCTTCTTTGACTAAAATTCTACTAAGGAAATAATCATTTTCCATCTTGGAGTCTTCTATGGAAAGAATCCTTCTACATCTTGTAGTCTTGTATGGAAAAAATCCTACTGCACCTTGTAGTCTTCTATGGAAAGAATTCTACTGCAAGTAATCTTCTTTCCTTCTTGCAAATCACGCACCTTGTTCTTTCCATTGCAACGCATGCAACTTTCCTTCTGGAATTAGGAAATGTTTCTTTCTTTAACTTGAATTCTTCTAAGGGAAGTTTCTTTCTCTTTATAGAAGTCTTCAATTGAAAGGATTCTCCTCTGGAAATCTTCATTCCTAATTCGCTCTTTTTCTTTCCTTTCTTTTCAGCCAGCACGCGTCTTCAATTAAGGAAAATTCTTCTTTGGAAACTTATCTTTGAATGACAACTTTTCTTTACGGAAATAAATCCATCCTTGAAGTCTCTAGACCTGGAGCACATAAAAATACCAACTACGACTCGTGGAACTAAGTTAGTAAGTGAGTAAAGGCAAAACAATAATTTGTGCAGTTTTAAACAAATTGCCTGCAGGTCCTCTGGTTTCAATTTTATCATCAATGTTGTCCCAACATCGCATAACATTGATTCCAGAATACCTTGCACTTTCACAATCAGTATTTGGGGTTAGTATAGGGTATGTCGAAACGTCACAAGGGTAAAAGTGGGATTTTAATTTGAATAGTTTTGGGCAGTATATGAACCCAAACAACAAATTGAACGTAAGATGCGCTATCACCAGTTGACAGTATATCGAACCAAACTATAAAATATCGCAGAAAGGTAAAGCATATCACTCGAGATAGGATGTTCGGGCTATTCCAAGCTACTATACCGTAATACGAACCAAACACAACCTTAGGGTACAAAAATCAAAATTGGCAAAAATTAATGCGGAATGAGGATGATCAAAACCTGTAAATTAATACCATGTTGAACTATTGAAATCGAACGCAATCGCCATTGAAGAACAATGCAAAAAGCTTCACTATTACCGAAAATTGAATCGTACAATTTGTGGAAGAATTAATCTTCTCTCTAAATTCTAAATTGTAAAAAGCGAAATTGTGCGTGTGTTAGCTCAGTATATATACTGGAGTGTGTGAACAATGTTGGCGTTAATTACAAAATAACCGAACCAAATTGATTACACTTCATTTGCTTATTTAACTATACTTTCCCAAAGTGGAAAGTATTAATAAACTAAAATTTAAATAAAGGCTAAAAATTAGAAAGTAATAGATAAAAACAGAAATAGATGATTTAACACGAATTGATTACTTTTTGTTAAATCTTATTTTCATACTTTAATATGATCATGGTGCACTTTCAGCTAAAATCTCAAGCTAGTAAAATAAAGAGTAACAATATGTCTATAAATAGTTTTCAACAGAATTACATTGGGTTACACCACATTTGCTAACTACTCTAAATTTATTAATAATTTTGAAGAGACTAATTAAGTACACTACATTTTAGTATTTTCCAACACGAGTATTTAATACTCCACTTGGGAGATTAATTTGCTTGTATTACGAAAGATTAATGACATGGTATGGTAACCCACAGATTGTTGGAACTTGGAACTGAGTAATTGCTTAAATTAATTGCAATAGCCCAGCTTTGTCACCGAAGAATCATTGAAATTGATTTGATTTAAGTTTAGTAAAAAGCGTGTTAATTACGTCTGCTATCGTACTTGAGATCTTCCCTTTAGAAAATCAGAATCTGTCTAAACTTTTATACAAGACGAATATAATATGGGCAAGTAATGCAAAAATAAGTTAAATAATGTTTAACATCAATATATAGTTGATACTTGTCAGAATAGTGTTTGATGCGCGGTAATTTCGTCTGCTGACTTGTCACTTCAAGTCAGACTAACTCGAATCGCTTTCTTTAACTCTAATGGATTTTTACAACTCTAATGGCTTTCTTACTTGAATGGTTTTCTTCAACTCTAATGGTTTTCTTCTACTCAAATGAATTTCTTCAACTCGAATAGTTTTTTTCAACTCTAACTGTTTTTCAACTTGAATGGCTTTTCCACTCTTTATTGGGCTAATGAGTCGAATTGGGCCCATCGGTGGGATTATGGCCCAATTCGGCTTGTTTGCCAAAAAAATTGAACTTTTTTGTAGAGTTATCAAAATGCCACCTGTCGCGCATGTATTGGTCTTGCATAATTTGGTATAAGAGTGTTTAACTTGCAAAACGTCGGTTTAGTTATGTCTACAACCTAATACCAACTTATACAATTTTTGAAGAAATAAGGTATGTTTTCTTACAATTTCACCCTTTACATTAAAATAAGTCACCAAAATTCTAACACGTGTAGCTACCAACACTTTAAATTGAAGATATTTCCAAGAACCGTGACATACAAGCTCTTAAAATTTTAAATCACTTTTCATAAACTAAAATATGTTATAAATATGCATGTGACCTTGTTTGTAAATTATGGGAAGATATTGTTTATTAATAATAGTATTAGTTGTAAGATGATGGGGAATTAATTCCCTAGTTTCCATAATGCTTATAAAATGGCAAGAACCGTGCATTCACAATGTACCCAATTGAAATGAAATCTTGCTTATTATTTACACTTTCCTCTCTAAGTTCTTGAATATATTGTTACACCCCGCATAGTTTTACTAAATCTATAACACGTTATCAGCACGAGAGTGCTCGATCCGGAAAAATCAAGTTCCTTCGTCAAAAATCACGTTCAACGTCAAACAGTATGAAAGTTTTATATTTACTTGTTCATCTATCTACATTATTATAGACAAAGCGGACTACCGCCTATCTATAATTTTATGATTAGATGAATATGTGTTTATAATTTTGTTAGTAAAGTTTTATATTTGCGTGTTCATCTATCTACTTAATTATTATGGAAGGTTTTACTTTTACCTCCTACTATATTGCTTAGTTTATTCCACAAGCCCATGAAAGTTTTTACATAGTAATGTGGCGGAAATTATTTATGCAATTAGATTATTTCAATTATGTTAGTTGTTTACATTATTCCACAAGCCCATGAAAGTTTTTACATAGTAATGTGGCGAAAATTATTTACGCAATTAGATTATTTCAATTATGTTAGTTGTTTACATTATTCCACAAGCCCATGAAAGTTTTTACATAGTAATGTGGCGGAAAATATATGTGTATTTACTTATTGTAATATTATTCCATATGCCTGTTAAAATATCATTAATGCGGCGGAAATTATTTTACATGCTATTACAATTAAATTTTGTTGCTAAATTATTAAAGACATTACCGTTCATAAAACATGCCAAAATAAAGAATAATTATTGTTTTCTAACGGCTATAAAACGACTACTTATAGATATCTTTCTTCTATAAATATGCAGATTTCATAACTCAAACTCCACACAAATCTTCACCTTATTTCTCTCATCTTGCAAAATGATCTCTACAATAACAGCGATCTTGATCCTCATTTACCTTTCAATTTTTATGTTTATGCTTGTAGATGAGGACACTCCTATGTTGTCCCTATGATATTCCTCCCTTTTATCATAATAATGTTTTAGTTCAAGATTTGGCTAGAGATGAGATAATTACATTGTATTATTGTAATAATTGTGCTTGTGTGGTTGCGTATTAAAATAAAATGTATTGATCCTAATTATATTTGTTTTAATGTTCATTTAGCTGCAATATGT
Organism: Linaria vulgaris; assembly: GCA_948329865.1. Classification (NCBI taxonomy): domain Eukaryota; kingdom Viridiplantae; phylum Streptophyta; class Magnoliopsida; order Lamiales; family Plantaginaceae; genus Linaria; species Linaria vulgaris. The sequence continues at coordinate 32,626,077 of OX415254.1, forward strand.
CTAATCTCTCGAAAGTAGATTTCACCGAACTTGTCGATGGGAAAAATTATATGCAATGGGAATCAAATGTGAAAACGCATCTTACTGCGAAATTTCTCGCGGAAACAATTGATGAGGAAAATGAATGTACTGACCAGCAACGATGCGAGGCAATTATATTCCTGCGTAGACATTTAGATAATTTCCTTCAAACGGAATATCTCGATATTACCGATCCTTCTGAGCCATGGATTAATCTGAATGAAAGGTATGGCCACCAAAGGGAAACAATGCTTCCAAAAGCTATACATCAGTGGAACACATTAAGGTTCCAAGATTTTACATCAGTAAATGATTACTCCTCTGCCATCCATAATATCCGACAAATGCTAAAATTTTGCGGAACATAAATTACTGATGAGGAAATGATTGAAAAAACTCTTTCTACTTTTCATGTCAGTCATATACTCATCCAAATGCAACACAGACTAGTCGGATACACTAAGTATCACGAACTAGAGAGGGTATTGTTAACGACAGAGAATAGTAATAATATATTGATTAAGAATTCTGAGCTACGCCCAACTGGAGCACAAGCATTGCCAGAAGCGGCGCATGCCATAAATTTCTCAAACTTCCGTGGACGAGGAAATTACAATAATGGTGGCCGAGGCAGAGGCCAATATCAAGGTCGGGGTGGTTACAGAGGAGGATATGTTTCTAGAGGTGGTCGTGGCCATAGAGGTGGTCGTGGTCGTGGACGTGGTCGAGGTAGTTATCACAACCCTTAGACCAGTGATACGATCCATAACAATAACCATTATAATAAAAGAAAAAATATTCATAATAAATCTGAAAATTACTGTTTTAACTACGGAATGAAAGGACACTGGGCTAATATGTGTCGTACACCTGAACATTTTTGTAAATTGTACCAAGAGAGTAAAGGCAAAGAAAATAAAGTGAACCTTGTTGAACAAATGCCTAATAATCCCACATATTTGGCAGCATCTGATTTCACGGATGATCATGATGTTAGTATGGCTTGATATGAGCTATGTGATTCATGTCTGCGTGATTCCTGGTTTGATTTGCATTACGTGATTCCTTGTTTTGTGATTTTTGAATTGATATGTATTTGGGATTTCTGTTTGTAATGTACTGTGTTTTCATTAATTGTGTTTCCTTATGTATCTTAATGAAACTATTTCCCTTTTCTCAAATATATGCTTCGTTTATTGTTATATTATGTTTAACTCTACTCGTTTGACATGAATCCAGTATGGAGCATATCGGTGATTTTTGCATCCCTGATAGCGGTACAACTCACACAATTCTCACAAGTAAGAAATATTTTGCATATATAAAACCAACAAAGGCAAAAGTCAATACGATATGAGGTCCTACTCACCTGGTTGTAGGATTTGGTAAAGCTAGTTTTATTTTACCAAATGGAACGCTATTTATCATCAACGATGCCTTATTTGCCCCAAAATCCAAAAGAAATGTGTTGAGTTTTTTGATATATATCGTCATGGATATGATACCAACTCAAAAACTGAAAATAAAACTAAATATCTTTTTATTATTAAGTATATATCAGGAAAGCAACATATATTTGAGAAACTACCAAAACTCTCATCAGGATTGCATTATACATATATTAATGCTATCGAGTCAAATATGGTAGTCAATGAAAATCCTGAATTATTAAATTTATGGCATGATCGTCTAGGTCATCCGGGTTCAACAATGATGCGAAGGATAATTGAAACTACACATGGACATTCATTAAAAGGATCCAAACTCAATTTGAACAATACTAGTCCATGTGAAGCATGTTCTCTTGGAAAGCTAATTATAAAGCATTCACCACTTAAAATTAAGACAGAATTACCAACATTTTTTGAAAGAAATCAAGGTGATATTTGTGGACCTATCCATCCATCATGTGGACCATTTCAATATTTTATGTTATTAATTGATGCCTCAAGTCGATGGTCACATGTCTGTCTATTATCTACTCGTAATATGGCATTTGCGAGATTTTTGGCTCAAATAATTAAAATAAGAGCTCAATTTCCTGACTATACGATCAAGAAAGTCAGACTTGACAATGCTGGTGAATTTACATCTCAAGCTTTCAATGATTACTATATGTCAACTGGAATTACTGTTGAACATAGTGTTGCACATGTACATACTCAAAATGGTTTAGCTGAATCATTAATTAAATGCTTTCAATTAATTGCTAGGCCATTGTTGATGAAAGCTAAATTACCAACCTCTGTATGGGGTCATGCAATTTTACATGCTGCATCACTAATTCGCATTAGACCAAGCTCGTATCATGAATACTCCCCATTACAACTTGCTTTTGGTCATGAACCTAATATTTCTCATATAAAGATTTTTGGTTGTGCAGTTTATGTTCCGATTGCACCACCACAACGAACAAAAATGGGACCTCAAAGAAGGGTAGGGATATATGTTGGATATGACTCACCATCTATAATCAGGTATCTCGAACCATTAACAGGTGATGTCTTTACAGCACGTTTTGCCGATTGCCATTTCAATGAGGCAAATCTCCCAACCTTCGGGGGGAGAAAAGAAGCAGTTGGAAAAGGATATATCATGGTATAATCCATCTTTATCACACTAAGATATTTTAACAAAACAATGTGATTTGGAAGTTAAGAAAATTTTACATTTTCAAGATATTGCAAATCAATTACCTGATGCATTTACTGATATAAAACAGGTAACCAAATCACATATACCAGCTGCGAATGTTCCTGCTCGGATTGAAATTCCGAAGGACATAACCAACAATAATAAAATAAATGCACGTAAAAAACGTGGTCGTCCTGTTGGTTCAAAAGATAAGAATCCTCGAGAAAGAAAAAGAGAAAATATTATTAACTCCATTATCGAGGAAACTATTAATGATGAAACAGAAAATGTGACAAATGAGATAACTCAAGAGATCACCGAACCAAATCACAATATTGAGATCTCTGTAAATTATGTTAATTCAGGAGTTATTTGGAATCGAAATGAGATGAAAAATATAAGTGAAATATTTTCATATAATATTGCTTATGATCTTATGAATGAAAATGATGATCCCGAACCACAATATGTGGATGAATGTCAAAATCGGGACGATTGGGTTAAATGGAAAGAAGCTATGCAAGTTGAATTGCATTCCCTCAACAAACGAAAGGTTTTTGGACCTATTGTCCTCACACCTAAAGACGTGAGACATGTAGGCCACATATGGGTCTTCGTTCGAAAAAGAAATGAAAAAAATAAAATTGTAAGATACAAAGCTCGACTTGTTGCACAAGGCTTTTCTCAAAGACCTGGGATTGAACCGCTTGGCTGACCCCAGTAATGGATACAATTACTTTTCGATTCTTAATCAGTTTAGCTATTTATGAAAACTTAAATATGCATCTCATGGATGTTGTCACAACTTATCTTTATGGATCACATGATAATGATATTTATATGAAAGTCCCTGAAAGACTTAAAATTACTGAATCATCTTGCTCTATACCTAGAGAAATGTACTCAATTAAATTGAAAAGATCGTTATATGGGTTAAAACAATCAGGTCGCATGTGGTACAATCGTTTGAGTGAATATTTATTGAAAGAATGATATATAAATAATTATTTGTGTCCATGTGTTTTTATCCAGATAACATCATCTGGTTTTGCAATTATTGCGGTTTAAGTAGATGATTTAAATATCATTGGCACTAACAAAGAAATCCATTCAACTATGAATTATTTAAAGAATGAATTTGAAATGAAAGATCTTGGTAAAAACTAAATATTGTCTTGGTTTACAGATTGAGCATACTAAAAATCGTATACTAGTGCATCAATATAATATTATCAAAACGATTTTAAAACGTTTTAACATGGATAAAGCAACTCCTTTAAGTCATTCTGTCATTGCTAGATCATTAACTAAAGACAAAGATCCATTTCGTCCAAGTGAAGAAAATGAAGAAATTCTTAGTTCTGAAGTTCCTTATTTAAGTGCCATTGGAGCTTTAATGTATCTAGCTAATTGTGCTAAACATGACATATCATTCACTGTTAATTTATTAGCTCGATTTAGCTCATCACCTACAAAAAGGCACTGGAAAGGAATTATATATTTATTTCGTTATCTTCAAGGAACTACAGATCTCTGTCTATTTTATCCTAACAATGCAAAACATGAATTGATTGGTTATGCAGATGCAGGTTACCTATCAGACCCACAGAAATCCAGATCTCAAATTGGATATGTATTCACGTATGGTGGCGCTGCTATTTCATGGCGTTCTCAAAAACAAACACTTGTTGCAACATCATCGAATCATGCTGAGATTATTGCCCTCCATGAAACCAGCACGAAATGTGTATGGCTACGATCAATGACATATCATATAAGAAGTACATCTGACTTACCAATTAAAGAAGGTCCTACAACACTCTACGAAGACAATTTTGTATGTATTACACAGATGAAAGAAGGCTATGTCCAGAGTGATCGAACCAAACACATACACCCGAAATATTTTGCCTACACTCAGGAACTCGAGAAGAACAAAGAAATTAATATCAAATATGTTCAATCATGTGACAATATGGCAGACCTCTTTACAAAGGCGCTTCCTACTGTAACTTTTAAGAAACATGTTCAAATTAGGGAAATGCCCGCTAATTTTTTTTTTCAATCTTAAATGTCCGTTTTTTCCCAACCTGCTGAAAATGCCCGTTAAGTTTTAAATTTTCTAACAAAAATGTCCGATTTTAAAAATTCGGACATTTTATCCGATGTGGCATCCGAGTCAAAGAGACGCACTGCTGAATCAAAGAAACACGCCCGACACGTAACTTTTTTTTTTCAATCTTAAATGCCCGTTTTTTCCCAACCTGCTGAAAATGCTCGTTAAGTTTTAAATTTTCTAACAAAAATGCTCGATGTTAAAATTACGTGTTGGGCGCGTTTCTTTGATTCAGCAGTGCGTCTCTTTGACTCGGATGCCACGTCGGATAAAATGTCCGAAGTTTTAACATCGGTCATTTTTGTTAGAAAATTTAAAACTTAACGGGCATTATTAGCAGGTTGGGAAAAAACGGGCATTTAAGATTGAAAAAAAAGGTTAGCGGGCATTTTTGATAATTCATCGTTGAAATTATTGGGATGCGTCACCTACGAGACTTTTGAAGAATTTGAGATGCCAACTTGAGGGGAAGTTCACACGGTTGCACTCTTTTTCCCTTATTAAGGTTTCTAACGAGGCAGCATAAGACATGTGCAGAAGACGGATCATGTACATAACAAAATCTTCAAATGGCCAAGGGGGAGTGTTATAAATATGGCAAGTGGAATGGCAAGTGGCCATTGTTGAAAGTTATGTCCAAATACTATTTTATAATAGGTTGGAAATTATTTCCTATATAAGGAGTCATCAAGATGAAGAGAAAAACACTCATTCACAAGTAATATACTCCTTATCTGCTCTTCTTTCTCTATGTCCTTTGAATATATTGTTATAAACCTCAATAGTTTTAGTTTTTCTATAACAGTTAGTTATTTTTGTTGTGGTAAGGGTAGCTAGAGATTCTTTTGTACAAAATCACATATACCAGCTGCAAATGCTCCTGCTCATATTGTAATTCCAAAAGAATCATTAAATGATGATATCTTTGATATATCTAAGAAACGTGGACGTGCTGTTGGCTCAAAGGATGAAAATCCTTAAAAAAAAAAGGAGCATCAAAACCTAATGATCCTATTATTGAGGAATCTATGCCTGATAAGTCGCTAAATGTGACATATAAGATACCTCAAGAAGTTATCCAATCAGATCCTATAAATAAAGAGAACGTTGAAATCTCTATAAATTATATCAATAAATGACTGGTATTGGATCGAAATGAGATGGAAAATATGGATGAAATATTTTCATATTTAGTCGCTTATGAAATTGTGAATGAAAATGATGATCCTTAACCCAAATCTGTAATTGAATGCCAAAATAGGAATGATTGGGATAACTTAAAAGATGCTATGCAGGCTGAATTTGATTCGCTTAATAAGCGAAAGGTATTTGGACCCATTGTTCTTACACCGAAAAGTGTAAAACCCGTAGGGTTCAAATGGGTCTTCGTTCGCAAACGAAATGAGAAAAATAAAATTGTAAAGCACAAAGCTCGCCTTGTCGCACAAGGTTTTTCTCAAAGACCTGGAATCGATTATGTAGCGTATTCTCCTGTATTGGATACGATTACAATTCGATTCTTGATCAGTCTAGCGGTCTATGAAAATCTTAACATGCATCTTATGGATGTTGTCACTATTTGATCTAAGAACCCAATGTATAAATAAGCAGTGGTCTCCCCAGATCGAGATTCCGGTTTGATCTTACTTAGAGCTTGATAAACCTTGACCCGTTGGCTATAGAATCAGCCAAGAACCACGGTATAGTTGAACGCCACAAGATCGTGCTCAAGATCTTGATAAGTTCTTGAATATTTTAATTCCTCACAAAGAAATAGTCAAAATATTAAAAAGAAATATTAATTTTCGGAATATTGTCAAAACTGATTTTTACAATTCTTGTGAGACTTACTTGTAGGATAGAAAGTGACTCTAAAGTGTCCAACATTCATATCTAGGACATAGGAGTACTAAATAAGCATTTGACCACTCTTAATGACTCTTGAAACACTAAACAATAAGACTTGACTTCTTGGACATACAAAAGGTTTATTTGACCAAAACTTAATCTTCTTTACTTAGTCTTGAAGCTAGCCACGAAATTGATGGCCCATGGTATTGAAAAAGTGTCTTCCAATTTAATTTAGCACCAGCCCATCACTTGAATTGTGCCTCAACCCAATAACATTCATTATTGGTCCTTCTAAGCACTTCTCTTACATATTCTCTTGTATTTCAGCAACAAGGTTCAACATGGCCTCTCTAATTTGTTTTGCTCGGGCTTTAGTTATTGGACCATCATGAATTTTGAGTAGATCATTCTTTCCTTGATTTAGCGGCGTTAGCCCATCTCCATCATTCCCTCTTTCTTCGAAAAGATTCGTCTTCGAATCTGAATCTGCATCAAAAGGAGAAAGATCAGAAACATTAAATGTTGTACTTACATTATACTCACATGGAAGGTCAAGTTTGTAAGCATTGTTATTGATTCTTGCAATCACTTGGAATGGACCATCTCTCCTTGGTTGCAACTTGGACTTGCGCTTTGTTGGAACCTCTCTTTTCGCAAGTGTAGCCATACCCAATCACCAGGCTCAAAGATGACTCGTTTGCGTCCCTTATTAAAGTGTACTGATCCGTTTTCTTCTCAATGTTGAGTTTCACTTTCTCATGCAGATTTTTGATCATCTCCGCTTTTGCTTTTCCATCAAGACTGTTACGTTCTTCAACGGGAATTGGGGTAAGATCAAGTGGACTCATTGGATTGAAGCCATAGACAACTTCCAAAGGAGAGTGATTAGTAGTAGAATGAACACTCCTATTATATGCAAATTGAGCAAGTGATAAACAATCTTCCCAATATTTCAAGTTCTTTTGAATCAAAACTCTAAGCAATTGAGACGAAGTTCTATTCACAACTTCAGTTTGACCATCGGTTTGTGGGTCACAAGTAGTAGAAAATAGAAGTTTAGTTCCCAATTTGCTCCACAAAACACGCCAAAAGTGACTCAAAAACTTTACATCTCTATCACTTACAATGATTCTTGGTATCCCGTGCAAGCGAACAATTTCCTTAAAGAACAAATCAGCAATATTAGTTGCATCATTAGTTTTATTACAAAGAATAAAGTGTGCCATTTTGGAAAATCTATCAACCACGACAAACACAAAATCTTTTCCTTTCTTTGAACGTGGCAAACCAAGAACAAAGTCCATGGATATATCCACCCAAGGTTCACTCGGTATAGGTAATGGTGTATACAATCCATGTGGTTAGACTTTGGATTTAGCTTGGTTGCAAGTTATGCACCCTTCACAAATTCTTTCAACATCCACACGCATCATAGGCCAATAAAAATGCTCACTTAAAGTACTCAATGTTTTATGTATCCCAAAGTGTCCCATAAGCCCTCCCCCATGTGCTTCCCTAACAAGTAATTCACGCATAGAACACTTAGGAATGCATAATTTATTTTTACGAAACAAATATTCTTCAAACCTACAAAATTTCTCAAATGCAGCATGCTGACAAGCCAAATAAATTGTAGAAATATCAGAATTCGTAGCATATATTTCCTTAATGGACTCAAAACCAAAAAAATTTAGAACTCAAAGTAGTGATCAATGTGTACTTCCTAGATAATGCATCAGCTACAATATTTTCTTTCCCTTTTTTTGTACTTGATCACATATGGAAATGATTCAATAAATTCTACCCACTTAGCATGCATTTTACTAAGTTTACCTTGCCCTTTGAGGTATTTGAGAGATTCGTGATTGGTATGAATAACGAACTCCTTAGACCACAAGCAATGCTGCCAAGTCTCCAATGCTCTTACCAACGCGTACAACTCCTTGTCGTATGTCGGATAGTTCAGTTGTGCTCCCTTCAACTTCTCACTAATGTAAGCAATCTGTTTTCCATCCTACATCAAAACAGCCCCTACATACACTTGTTGCAACATCATCGAATCATGCTGAGATTATTGCACTCAATGAAGCAAGCTGGGACTGTGTATGGTTACGATCAACGACACATCATATAAGAAGTACATTTGGCTTACCTATTAGAGAGGGTCTTACAACATTGTACGAAGACAATTCTGCATGTATTACACATATGAAATAATGCTATGTCAAGAGTGACCGAACCAAACACATACCCCCAAGATATTTTGCCTACACTCAGGAACTCGAGATGAACAAAGAAATTAATATCCAATATGTTCAATCATGTGATAATATGACAGATCGTTTTACAAAGGTACTCCCTGTAGCGTCAAAATTTCAAGTCCCTATAATAAAAGACAAGAAAAATTAAGTACAAATAAAATTTGTATTTCTTCAAACAATATGTGATTACAATCTCTGGTAATCCTCTGATTCTTTTCTACGATAAATAATCTTGAAATTTGGTTGATTTGAGAGTGGATTTGATTTTGATCTCTTCCACGTGTATTTGGGTTGAACGTTAATTCAAGGGCTTTTGAGCTTGATCTTGAATTAACAGTCTACTTAATTTGATCTTCGCGACGAACTTGTTGAACGTCAATCTTCTTTAGAGGAATCTTGATCTTCAAAAATACTTGGGTGTAAGACAAACGTTGATGCGAGGGCTTGGCAGCTTGATCTCGGATCGAACGAAAACTTGATTTGAAGATTGTTGAAGAACGATATGATCTTCGTCTTTAGATTTTGGGGTTTTTTTTGGGTTTTGGTTTTCTTGAATGGACTTAAATCTTCAAAAAACGATTTTTCGAGGGTCTTAGGACTTGATCTCAGATTAAAAGGATTTTTTACTTGAAGACGAATGAAGAACGGTATGAACTTGGTTTTGGATTTGTTGAACTTCTTGGAGTTTGATCTTCCTCGGCAGAAGTGCAATCTTCAAAAATGGTTTTTGGATGGAATCGTGACTTGACGACGGATTGAAAGGAGTTCTTAACGAAGAACACCTTGAAGATGGTTGAAGGGTACCTTGAATGCCGCGAAGAGCACTTGAAGATGGATAAATTTGGTAGTGCAAAAAACTTAGAGTTTTGCCCTCTTCAACTTGTGAATATTTGTGTGTCCTCTTTCTTTATGAGAGGACCCCTATTTATAGTTGTAAAAACCTAGAGCTCCTCGCTTGTGATTGGTCGATTTTATTTTCAAGATAAGTATATATTTAATTTAGCTTGCTTATCAAGAAACACATCATATTTCTACATGTAATAATGTGATTGGTTGAAATATATCATCTTTTCCACATGGTCTTGTTTGATTTGTTGAATCACATCATCATTTTTTTTCTTCCTGTGACTTTATTTGGTTGGTTGCAATTCTCCATCTTTTCCATGTGGTTTTATTTGATTGGCCAATCAAATAGATATTAGAAAATCAAATAATTAACCTATTAATAATTGGAATATAATTTAGTAAAATTCCAAATTAAAAATAGAAATAATTAATTTAATTTCTAATAATTTAATTTGACACTTGTCAATATTTAATTAGAGTAGACAAAATTTATTTATTTACACTCCCTACTGTAACTTTTAAGAAACATGTTCAAAGTATTGGGATGCGTCACTTACGAGACTTATAAAGAATTGGAGATGCCAACTTGAGGGGGAGTTCACACGGCTGCACTATTTTTCCCTTATTAAGGTTTTTATCCCACTGGGTTTTTTCTTATAAGGTTTTTAACGAGGCAACATAAGACGTGTGCAGAAGACGGATCATGTACATAACAAAATCTTCAAATGACAAAGGCGAGTGTTATAAATATGGTTAGTGGGATATGCCTAGTGGTGATTGTTGAAAATTATGTATAAATATTATTTTATAATAGTAGCAATTGTTGTAAATAGTGTAAGATATTGGAAATTCTTCCCTATATAAGGAGCCATCAAAATGAAGAAAAAAACACCAATTCACAAGTAATATGCTTCTTACTTGCTTTTCTTTCCCTATGTCCTTTTAAATATATTGTTATAAACCCCAATAGTTTTAGCTTTTCTATAACAAGAGTAACAATATGTCTATAAATAGTTTTCAACAGAATTACATTGGGTTACATCACATTTGCTAACTACTCTAAATTTACTAATAATCTTGAAGAGACTAATTAAGTACACTACATTTTAGTATTTTCCAACACGAGTATTTAATACTCCACTTGGGAGATTAATTTGCTTGTATTATGCAAGATTGCTGACATGGTATGGTAACCCACCGATTGTTGGAACTGAGTAATTGCTTAAATTAATTAATTGCAATAGCCCAGCTTTGTCACTGGAGAATCATTGAAATTGATTTGATTCAAGTTTAGTAAAAAGCGTGTTAATTACGTCTGCTATCGTACTTGAGATCTTCTCTTTAGAAAATCTCTGTCTGAACTTTTTATACGAGACGATTATAATATGGGCAAGTAGTGCAAAAATAAGTTAAATAATGTTTAACATCAATATATAGTTGTTACTTGTTACAATAGTGTTTGCTGCGGTGTAATTTCGTCTGACTTGTCACTCCTCGTTAGACTAATTCGAGCTTCTGTTTGGTCAAAAGTTAGCTTTGAGTTCGGAAATCTGCAGTGGAAACACGGCACGTGAACTAGGCGGGGGTTAACCCCGCGAAGACACTCCGATGTCTAAGTCAGTAATGGGCATTTGATGAGATGGGCCTATAATGCCAATTATAGGACTTGAAACGTCGGAATATGCTGAAATATAGCAAAAACGGGTTAAATGTTATAAATGGGTTGATTTCCGCTTCAACTCGAATCACTTGATTCAACTCTAATCAATTGTTTCAACTCGAATCACTTGATTCAACTCTAATCAATTGATTCAGCTCTAATCACTTGATTCAACTCTAATCACTTAAGCTTACTTAGGAAAAAATGTACCTCAATAATGAAGATTAGCTAGGTATGTATAGGCATAAACCTTCCTTAATTCTATGAGTTGGCCGTGCTGGGCCCCGGCCTTTGTGGGCCAATTAGTTGGCCCAACTTGGATGAGCTTCAACTCGAATAAATTTCTTCAATTCGAATGACTTTCTTCTACTAGAATGACTCTCTCTGCATAGACAAAAAGTAAGGCCTCAGCTTGATTGGACATAAACTTAATCAAATTTAAAAAGAAGATGTCTAAATTTTTTTTGCCCCAAAACCTATAGAGCAAAAATAGCTCTACATAACAATTAGAGGACACATTCTTCATTTTTGCCTAACAGAAAATATTTACACAACATTTTTTGCACTGAGTCGAGAAAAATAATTTGTGGATGTTTAATTCTTAGATTATAGTTTTTTTTTTAATAAATTTGGCACATATCCACTTTGTACACAAAAATAAAAAGAAAGAAAGAAAATAATGTAATGCAGAGAGAGGCAAGTTAAATTATGTCGAAACAGAAACTATTTCACTTTTATAAAACACAAACGTTCAATTATACCAAGTCAATCTTCAGGCGGATGTGGCAATGTGTTATGCACTTGTTTCTTTTCGAGTAAGAAACTAACTTCCAAAAACAAAATAGAGAGAAAATGAGTTTAATTAAATAATTAAAATATAAATTGATTCTTCTTGATACGAATAATTACATGAATGACTTATTTAAAGAGAAAGGTGCAACAACAATTCCTTATTCTGCTCTTTCAAATCTTATCAGACAGGATGTTGGTAACAGCTAAAAAGTATTAACGCACTTCCATTATTAACAACTATTAACAATTCAAACTTCATAATCAATGGTCCAGCGGCTTGACCATTCGTTTGGGCTGAGGAATATTCTGATCCATAACACAATGCACATGTTGGACTTGGCCGCCCAATCCATGCAGATAGATTTCTTACAAGACTTCAAAACCTTAAACATTGACTCTTTCTTTTGTCATCCCTACTCTGTCTGAATATTCCAAATGTTTATTTATATATAATAATTGCATTTCATCCATGTTAATAGATTAATAATTAATTAGACAAAGCCATGCATAATTATAAACACAACAACATGATTCCTCCCCAATCTCTAATAATCTTAATTCTCTTACACCTTTCACTTGCATCAGCTACTACAACAAAAAGAGGCTTTAGCAGCTCCCATCATTGCCAAACCAAATTGCCAGAGCAAATGTGGAGACTTAACAATTCCATACCCTTTTGGCATTGGAATCAACTCCAACTGCTCCATCAACCCCTTTTTTCCATTTAAACTGCGACGAGTCGTTTACGCCCCCACGGCTATTCACCAACGTCAGTCGAAACTTTGAAGTTGTCAACATTTCAGAGCACCAGATCAGGATCAAGAACCGTGTGGCAGCTCGATGCTACAACGAATCAGGCGGCATCACGCGAGAGAACGAGATAGACATCGACTTCACGTCTTCGCCATACAACTTCTCGGACTTAAACAGGTTCTATTGAATTTGCCATCTCATCTATAAGCTCAAGCTGTTAGAGAGGGTAGACATTGTTTTTTTTATATGATCATCTCCAACAGGTTTACTGCCGTTGGATGCGATGATCTGGGGCTCATAGTCGGTTCTAGTGGCAGTAATTACGGGAGTGGGATTGGCCATCTACAAAAGGTTATTTAAGGAACACATCAATACACCTACATCCAAATAAGACTAAGGAAAAGAAATCCAACTTATTATTATGCACCACATAATATTTCTTAGGTCAAAAAACAAGAAAGCATCCTACAACTCATAGTACCCACAAGACAAACTCATTGTAACAAGAATGCTATGTAAAGAAGCATAACAATAATATGCACCAAAGCAGAGCATGAACCATGATTGAAGCCAAACAAAATACAGAAAACCATATCGACAACAACCTAAGCCAACAAAAAAGCAAAACCACATCTAAACAAACCACGATACTTGATTGAGATTTTTTTTTTGGTAAAGCCTATAAAAATAACATGCTATGGTATATATCAAAATGCCAGAATTGAGAATATCTCACACTATGACACACGAACAGCAACAAACTTACCAAAATTGATTCAGAATCTGGTGGAATTTCAACCGGTATCCGTCGAATTTTGGAATCAAAATTTGGGGTTATGAAGTTGGGGTTGAATATGGAAAGTGAAAGTGATGGATTGAATCAATAAGTATTTGGGGTTAGTAGGGTATGTCGAAACGTCACAAGGGTAAAAGCCAAAATTTCAATTTGAATAGTTTTGGGCAGTATATGAACCCAAACAACAAATTAAACGTAAGATACGCTATCACCGATTGACAGTATATCGAACCAAACTATAAACTGTGGCAGAAAGGTAAAGCACATCACTCGAGATAGGCTGTTTGGGCTATCCCTAGCTACTATGCCGTAATACAAACCAAACACAACCTTAGGGTACAAAAATCAAAATTGGGGAAAATCAAGTGTGTACAATCGATCGAAGAACAAACATAATGCGGAACGAGGATGATCAAAACCTGTAAATTAATACCATGTTGAACTACTATTGAAATCGAACGCAATCGCCATTGAAGAACAATGCAAAAAGCTTCATTATAACCGAAAATTGAATCCTACAATTTAGGGAAGAATTAATCTTCTCTCTAAATTCTAAATTGTAAAAAGCGAAATTGTGCGTGTGTTAGCTCAGTATATATACTAGTGTGTGAACAATGTTGGCTTTAATTACAAAATAATCGAACTAAATTGATTACACTTAATTTGCTTATTTAACTATATTTTCCCAAAGTGGAAAGTATTAATAAACTAAAATTTAAATAAAGTCTAAAAATTAGAAAGTAGTAGATAAAAACAGAAATAGATGATTTAACACACTCTGAAGATTCGAATTGATTACCTTTTTGTTAAATCTTATTTTAATACGTTAATATGATCATGTTGCACTTTCAGCTAAAATCTCAAGCTAGTAAAATATAGAGTAACAATATGTCTATAAATAGTTTTCAACAGAATTACATTGGGTTACCACATTTGCTAACTACTCTAAATTTACTAATAATCTTGAAGAGTAATTTTTTTGATCGGCGAAAAAGAATTTTATTAAAAAGGAGTATGAGACATACTCTCCAAAACGAAAGGTTACCAGAGAGTGGTAAAACACCATCCCAAGAAAAAAAACAAAATAGAAGCCAGAGTTACGATTCTTCGATATGATCCACGTCCAACCATTCTACGATCAATTCTACTCACACAACTTCCATCAGTTCTCATCCACAAAAAATTCAACCCAAGAAATGGAAGAGCTGCATATCCTGAAAGAAAACTCTATCCTTCAAACCATTTGAAAAACCTTACCTTGCCCGAAGAAAAGTCGTCCACGATGCACCGTCTTCAACCAAATTGCTTTCATCATGAATGGCCTTTTCCATGACAAGCCATTATCTCCAAGTAGTTTCCTCCAAGTAGTCAGAAGCCTGCCCGTTGCCCAACCACATTGCGAGGGAACCACTCGCACTCTTGATACCGCTAATATCAAAACTTCCATCAACCTCCACCTTGTTAAAACAACGATTATTGATTGTTTGAACTGCCCCTATTGCCCTCTGCCTGTTCTTTCTTCGAGAACAGAAACATTGATTTATCTCTTTCATCCATCTTCTCCAATCGGCTAATAACCTCAAGCTCGTTAGTAAATTGAATTCCCAAATTTTTTCGAAAATTCAAAATATCCACGGCTTCCTCATGGCGGTCTTTCCTAATAATTCGATTCTAATTCTCAATATTTGAGTCACTTAGCGTATTACTAAGAGAGGGTTGGTATACATCACCTTTGGACGTAAAATCCTTTGTTGATGAAGAAGAATTATGATGCCCTTCTGGACATTTTTCGGGCGGATTTAAAAAGTTATTTGCCATGGTCAACGAATTACCCTCCTCACGAAGTCCAACACTAAATTTTGCAAAAGCAATGCTTTCTTGTTTTTTCTTAATCTTCTTGGTAAGTTTCTTGTGCTGTTTCCGTTGAATATGGAGAAGTTGTGGAGATTTGGGTTTGACAAAGTCCACAAATTCAATTCTTCCTTCAGGGGTAATAATCCTGCCTCTGTCTTCGTTCTCCATAGATGCTTTACTGTCCTTGGATTTCTCAGGTGGGCAGCTATTCCCAGGCCCGTGCAAACGGGCCCCATCCTAGATCTGGGTTGCAGGGTTCGTAGGATTTAAGTCAATTGGGTCGAGTGGATGCCCAGTTGGAGAAGAAATCGGCCCAGGAGCAAAGAGAGCAACATAATTTAATTGTGAAGTTCGAAATGCTTACTCCAGGATTTTTGGTTGGTCCACTTTAGTGGGAGGTGTTGGGGAGTGTGAGTCTGGTGGTTTTGCCCACGAGTTCTTTGGTCAATACTTGAGTCAATGCAAACTTGAATACTCTTACAGTCCTCGAGAATTACCTCGGGCTGCATGCCAAAAGTGTCCGGCACCGATTCCCCATTCGAAAGATTATCGTCGGATTGGTAAAAGTCTCCGACACGACTGAAGCTGAAACATTCAGAGTCGGAGCAGTCCGAGTCGGTTTCTCCTGTGATTTTTCCGAGCAGGGAATTAGAACGCTGCGTGAGAAAGCCATCATTTTCTCCAACTCCAATTTCTTCCAAAAGTTTAACCTCATAGATTTTATTATCAATTTGGATTTTAATGGTTCTATTAATCCACTCTGGCAGCTTTGTCAAAATGAGGATCCTGGCCGCATGAAGTTTCCTTTTTAATCTCGTATCATCATCAATCTTGACATAAGTACCCACACTCTCACCAATTTTCTGGAAAAACTCAGAGTTCCATGCTTGCAATGGAGTACCAACACAATTAATCCACGTGAGCCTCTCTTTGATAACATCCTCATTAGACCACTAATTAGTACACTAAGGGGGTGTTTGGTTTCGATATTATATAATACACAACTTTTTTAAAACACATCTTAAAAAGCAGCTTATTTTAATATGCGTTTTAATATGCACGTTTGGTTGCAAAGATAGTCGTCGGTACTAACTTGTAACTTTTCCTAAATACCTGTTTTGTTAGATAGATTAAGCCATATTTGTGAAGTTACCCATATGAAATACCATTTATGTCCCCACCTTCCCCCTTTAATTTTCCAGTCCAAGGTGTGATGTGTAGTCATGAATAATGAGTTTGAATAATGACTTTGTTAATTCTAATTTTACAATGTCAATTGGAATTTTTTTAAACTTTGAACTCCTGCAGCCAACCTTCATGGGTATAGCTGTAAGGTTCATGTGCTTTCAATATTTCAAGTGCAGATTAGTATTCCGTGGTCCATGATCGACGGCTGCCCAAGTGTTTCTTCTCCTTTGGTTCAGACTTCATTGGAGCTGAGTTACAACTTGAAGTTGCCATCCCTGCCAGCATATTAATATTTAATATATCATCAGTACATGAAAGGAACTTTAATGGGACATTAACAAAAACAAACAATATAACATGCATGTGTTCTGTATCACCAAAAGAAAGCTATTAAATTTAATGTAAGTAGCAGTTTAGTATATCAAAACCACCCGTTTAAACAACCAACACACATTGCCAAACAGGCCAAAATATAACCATTCAAAGATCCAGATGTTCAATGTCACAAACAAAAATTGACTATGCATATAAAAACATGTCTGCTCAGTCCTCAAACTATATTTCTGTACACATATGCTATATATGTACATGTATATATACAATACACAACACCTAATTCTACAGAGTAACATAGAAAATATGTAAATCTGGGCACAAATAATCTGGACACACACACACACACACACACACACACATAAATATATATATATATAACAAGCAAACATCCAGCAACATGGATACACACACACACACACACACACACACACACACATATATATATATATATATAACAAGCAAACATCCAGCAACAATATACTATAGGAGGTGAATGATTACCAGGAATTTAAACAGTTGAAAGTTATATATATATATATTTTGCTAAATGCTGGTGATACATATATATATATATATATATATATATATATATATATTAACGGAGAGTGGTAGTAACATAACCTTCAAACGCGAGCTTCGGTTTGGTCGAAAAAATGAACGCGACTGTCACCTACGAAAAAAACGACACACATCGGTCATTGTTGAGGCGAGAAGAAGAATAATAATGGAAGAATTACATGAAAAAGGAGAGGTCTACCTTGGATTTGACGAAAATCGGCCCCTTTGTAGAACTAGGGTTCTTTCTCTTCCCGTTTTCAATTTCCCCAAAATATGCACAAGAGTGAAATGAGACTGAAAAAGGGTGTTGTGCAGTTTAATTTCGAGGGGTACGTTGGTGATTTCACAGTTCACTTTTTTGGACAACAACTGATATTAAAATAGTAACATGGGAGAGTAGAGATTGTAATTCGACTTTTAATATGCGGCCGTACAGGGCTTTCGGTTATTAGCCAAAAAGCCCGAAAATTTTGTCACACGAACCAAACACGATATTAAGTGATATAATGTTGCTAATATCACTTAATACATCAAACCAAACAGCCTCTAATTAGTACACTACATTTTAGTATTTTCCAACACGAGTATTTAATACTCCACTTGGGAGATTAATTTGCTTGTTGTATTACGCAAGATTGCTGACATGGTATGGTAACCCACCGATTGTTGGGACATAGTAATTGCTTAACTTAATTGCAATAGCCCAGCTTTGTCATTGAAGAATCATTGGAATTGATTTGATTCAAGTTTAGTAAAAAGCGTGTTAATTACGTCTGCTATCGTACTTGAGATCTTCCATTTAAAAAATCGGAATCTGTCTAAACTTTTATACGAGACGATTATAATATGGGCAAGTAGTGCAAAAATAAGTTAAATAATGTTTAACATCAATATATATAGTTGTTACTTGTTAGAATAGTGTTTAACTTGCAAAACGTCAGTTTAGTTATGTCTTAACATAATACCAACTTATACAATTTTCGAAGAAATAAGGTATATATGTTTTCTTACAATTTCAGCCTTTACTTATAAACAATTTCAGCCTTTACTTTTAAATAAGTCACCAATTCTAACACGTGTAGCTATACGAACACTTTAAATTGAAGATATTTCCAAGAACCGTGACTTATAAGCTCTTAAAAATTTAAATCACTTTTTTCATAAACTAAAATTAAAATATTTCTAAAGTTTATTATGGCTTATAACTTATAATAAGGCCGACCAATATTGACAAGACTATAAAAAGAAATCGAAAGTATGTTTTATATTTGGGAATTTATGTTGAACTCTTGCGACTCAGGCCACTTTTTATTACTAAAAGTTTAACACCATTTACCTACCTCTGTATAACTTTTCAATTAAATTGAGAGTTGAGACAGATTATTGTCGTCATCTCGTTTCGAGTGGAATTCCGCTCGTCAATACCCGTCATATATTATATATAGTTGTTAAATATGCGGATTAAAAGTAAGAAATATCGGCAATGTTTATATTTAGTTATTAAATTTTGTTGTTGAAATAGATAATAAAAAGGCAGAAATGCAGAAAATGCCTTCTAATTGTTGTGTCTAGCCACTTTGTCATGTAAGTTTTGTGCAGAAAATTTACTCGATGAGGTGGTGCGCAATCTAACCCACCTGACATCCGCATAGACAAAAAGTAAGGTCTGAGCTTGATTGGACATAAACTGAATCAAATTTAAAAAGATGATGTCTAAATGTTTTTTGCCTCAAAAGCTATATAGCAAAAATAGCTCTACGTAACAATTAGAGGACACATTCTTCATTTTTGCTTAATAGAAGATACTTCCACAATATTTTTTGCACTGAGTCGAGAAAAATAATTTGTGGATGTTTACTTAGAAAATAGTTTTTTTTTATAGTAAATTTGGCAAATATCCACTTTGTACACAAAAATAAAAAAGAAAGAACGAAAATAATGTAATGCAGAGAGAGGCAAGTTAAATTATGCCGAAACAGAAACTATTTCACTTTTATATTACCAAGTCAATCTTCAGGCGGATGTGGCAATGCACATGTTGGACTTCGCCGCCCAATCCATGCAGATTTCTTACAAGACTTCAAAACCTTAAACAACATATATTGACTCTTTCTTTTGTCGTCCCTACTCTGTCTGAATATTCCCAATGTTTATTTATATATAATTGCATTTCATCCATGTTAATAGATCAATTAATTAGACAAAGCCATGCATAATTATAAACACAACAACATGATTCCTCCCCAATCTCTAATAATCTTAATTCTCTTACACCTTTCACTTGCATCAGCTACTACAACAAAAAGAGGCTTTAGCCAAGCTCCCATCATTGCCAAACCAAATTGCCAGAGCAAATGTGGAGACTTAACAGTTCCATACCCTTTTGGCATTGGAATCAACTCCAACTGCTCCATCAACCCCTTTTTCGATTTAAACTGCGACGAGTCGTTTACGCCCCCACGACTATTCACCAACGCCAATCGAAACTTTGAAGTTGTCAACATTTCAGAGCACCAGATCAGGATCAAGAACCGTGTGGCAGCTCGATGCTACGACGAATCGGGCGGCATCACGCGACAGAACGCGATAGCCATCAACTTCACATTTTCGCCATACAGCTTCTCGGACTCAAACAGGTTCTATTGAATTTGCCATCTCATCTATAAGCTCAAGCTGTTTGAGAGGGCAGACATTTATTTATTTATATATGATATCATCTCCAACAGGTTTACTGTCGTTGGATGCGATGATCTGGCGGTCATACTCGGTTCTAGTGGCAGGAATTTCACTAGTGGTTGTTTGTCGCTCTGCTCGAATAGTACTGATTTGATAGACGGGTTTTGCACGGGCATTGGGTGTTGTCAGACAGAGATACCGAGAGGGGTGAAGAGTTTTGCTTCAGCGCTCGCTAGCCTTAACAATCATACGGACGTGCATAGTTTTGATCCGTGTGGCTATGCGTTTGTCGGGGAAAGGGATATGTTTCGGTTTAGTACTTCGGATTTTGCAGATCTGAATTTTCAGAACCGAACCGTTCAAGATGTGCCGATTGTGATGGATTGGGCGATTGGAAATGGAACGTGTGATCGGATTAGGGGGTCTAGTGATTATGCTTGTAGAGAGAATAGTGATTGTGTTGATTCGGATACGGGGCTTGGAGGATACCGGTGTAATTGCTCTGAGGGGTACGAGGGCAATCCTTATCTAAGTCCAGGATGCACTGGTATGTTTTCAAATCTATTTCACATCGTTTGGTGTTTTCTGTTTGTCATAGGTATTTTTGAATATTAATTGAGTAAACTGAAAAAATCTGAGTAGTAGACGATAGATTGTGGTAATCTGAGTAAGCAAATCTTCTTGTTTTTGTACATATGTTGATGGCTTCTATAGTAGACTCTGCAATTAGTCCCTTATTACAATAGGTATTAAGCTATATCAGAAGCACTTTTATTAAGCTGCTTTCTTTGTCAGATATCGATGAATGCAACGATAATCCTTGTGACGAAAACCAAATTTGCACAAATTTTTCTGGTGGCCATAGCTGCTCCTGTGCGGAAGGATTCAGACATGATGGCAGACGAGGTGGCCTCAGTTGTGTTGCACAAAACTCCCAATTCCCCGTGATTCAGTTCGCAGTAGGTAGTGTTTCGGTCTAAACTTTTGAACTTGATTCTCATTGCATAAAATCTTTAGTAATGGATTGAACACAATCAACCAGGTTTCAGTGTTGGTTTACTTTCCATATTCATTGGAATAACGTGGATATATTTTGTAATCAAGAAGAGGAAGCTCGCGAAAATGAGAGAAAAGTTTTTTCACCAGAATGGAGGGCTCCTTTTAAAACAACAAAGTATTTCTAATGACAGTGGAGTAGATTCTGCGAAAGTCTTCTCTGCCGAAGAGCTTCAAAAGGCGACGAATAACTACTCTGAAGACCGTGTTCTTGGAAGGGGCGGTTATGGTACCGTTTACAAAGGAATTCTGACCGATCAACGGGTAGTGGCGATTAAAAAGTCAAGAATAATGGATCAGAGTCAGATTGAATTGTTCATAAATGAGGTGATTGTTCTTACTCAGGTTAATCATCGAAACGTAGTGAAGCTTATGGGATGTTGCCTGGAAACTGAAGTCCCTTTATTGGTTTATGAATTCATTTCCAATGGAACACTCTTTCACCATATCCACGAACACGGTGAATCGTCTGGACTCTCCTGGAAAGAACGGTTGAGAATCGCTGCTGAATCTGCTGGCGCGCTTGCCTATCTCCATTCCGCAGCTTCCATGCCTATCATCCACAGAGACGTCAAGTCGAGCAATATTCTAGTAGACGATTCTTACACTGCAAAAATAGCAGATTTTGGAGCGTCGAGATTAGTTCCATTGGATCAAACACAAGTGACGACTCTCGTTCAAGGGACCTTAGGTTACTTAGACCCCGAGTACTTCCACACGAGCCAGTTAACCGACAAGAGCGATGTTTACAGCTTTGGAGTGGTTCTTGCCGAGCTTATGACAGGAAAGAAACCTCTTTCGCCTACCAAATCCGAAGCGGAGAGGAACCTAGCGACCTATTTCATCACGTCCATTAAAGAAAACCGTTTGTTTCAAATCGTCGAGCCTATGATTCGAAGAGAAGGGAGTTTGGAGCAATTGCAGGCTATCGGTGAGCTTGTGAAGAGATGTTTGAATTTACGAAGCGAAGAGAGGCCGACGATGAAAGAAGTGGCAATGGAGCTTGAAGGACATAGAAAATTTAGCAACCATCCTTGGATGCAACAAGAGAATAAGGAAGAAAGTGAGGCTCTGCCTCTTTTAAATGAACAAACAAGTTTGCCATCAGATTTGTATGCTGTTGATATTGTACCAGAGTTCAACGCTACAGGAACTTACCCTGTGCAAGATAGCTTGGATAATCAACTCTTCTATCCAAATCCTCGTTAGTTATTTTTGTTGTTGTAAGGGTAGCTAGAGATTCTTTTGTACACAATCAATATTTTTTTCTTTTTTAATAAGCAGATATCACTCTGTGTAATGATTTAATATTTGTTCATAATTTAATCTTGTAAAAGAGAAACGCTGTTCTCAATTCTTGAAAGACCGTGTCTACTTCATGTTGTAAGATATTTCACAGCTTGTTTTTTTTTTTTTTCAACTTGGCGTGGTTGATTAGTTTATCCAATTTGAAATTTGAAACGTTGCATATTTAGATTTGGGTTCAGAGATCACACGTTTTCAACTAGTTGGGATAGCAAATTGTAAAACGAATTATAAATTATGAGGTATTATGTTCTTACCCAAATTCCAGTTACGGTCTAGAGAGAAATAATAAGCTTTAAAATTATGCTTAGTAAATAATCATATTTGACCAGAAATTCTCCACTATGTAAATAATAAATAGATTGTCAAAACCTACCCATTTTTGTTACTAAGACTAACACTAAGGAGCCTTTTGGGACATTGAAATAGTCAAATAGACATATTCCTCTTTTATAAAAATCAATAGCCAAATCAACTTATAATATACTAAACTACCTTCTTAATGTCAATAAGTAGGCAAAAGGTCCATTTTCATATATTTTTATACGTTGCAAAAGTCACAATTTAATATTCGAATGTTAGGCGTGTGAAACACAAATTTTTAAAATTGCAAAAACAAGTTTTTCTTCTCACGATGCAATTTAAGACGTAATTTGCCTGGTTCAGCTCCCCAACTTGCATGAGAGTACTTTCAATTTCTAGTTTGGTTCCTTGGGTGGATGCATGTAGTTTTTTGAGCTATCGTATCATATCTTATACTTGATCGAACACGAATAGGGAAAATATGGTCTTTAGAACATGTGTCAAATTATTTTTTACAAGGAATAATGCGTCCATACATTTTCAATAACATAGTGATTAAAATGTCGTTCAAGTCATCCAGTATGTAACATGGAGTCAACAATGAGGTTCTCCGATCTTCCTTTTGGAGCAAGAAAAGAAATTCTCAATTTCTTAATAAAGTATCAGGACACATAGATTAACTGATTCTCTACGCCTCTAAATTCCAATTTCCCTAATAAAATGTAGTATAGTACAACATCTTCAGTTAAAACATTTATTTAAGAGACGTAATACATTTTGACTTTCTTTCTCATTTACCGACAATTACCAATTCGCTGAGGAAGGAAGTTGCTAAGCATGTTGATTTCATCCAACTTTTCAACCAAAAATTGTTAAACATTGACTTCTTCATTTTATGGTATAATACTTTCAGATTCTTTTCATCCATGACAAGAGATCAATTCATTAATAAAGATGCATATAAACTATATTGTTAGTAATTAATAAGCCTCCAAAATTTTTTAACATTGGAAAGAAAGACAGTATAGTACAAAGCATGTTGAAAAAGAATAGGCTTCTTCATCAATCCATAATCTTGATCTTCTTACACCTTTCACTTGCATTGGCTAGAAAAGCCTTCAACGAGGCCGCCACCACTGCCAAGCCCGGCTGCCAAACCAGGTGCGGAAACTTAAAAGTTCCGTACCCATTCGGCATTGGCATCAACTCCAACTGCTCCATCAATCGCTTCTTTGATTTAGACTGCGACGAAACATCCACACCACCGACACTTTTCGCCAATATCAATGACCAAAGCTTCGAAATAGTCAACATCTCAGATCACCAGGTGAAAATAAAAAACCATGTCGCTGTCCAATGCTACAACGAATTTGGCAACACCACACAAAGCAATTTCATAATCATCGACGTGACAGAGTCGCCGTACATCATCTCTGAATCGAACAGGTACCTGATTCTCAAAATCGCATGAACACTTAAGTTTGTAGCGAAATTTATAGTTTGAATAAGTCCCGTTAAAACACCTCCAATTTTAGAGTGTTTCACAATATGCACTTGAACGTTACTGAAAGCAGTTCTCGATCGCCCATTGAAAAATGCACCAACTGTGCATATGACCGAATCTAGATAAGCGGCGCTGATCAAATGTTCGGTGAATTTGCACAATTTTTAAATACGTATGGGGTAGTGTTCACCATTTAATAGACTTGCGGGCACATTTTGAAACACTATAATTCAGTAGTTTATCAAAATTTGTCCTCTTTATTTTTCTTATATATTGTTTACACTTCATGTGCAAATTGCAATTTGGTTGCGTTACACGCGATTAGTTTGTTGATACATTGGTTGCCGACCGACTTTAAGCAACCTTTGCATTTCCTGCTGAGATCCCAAGTCTTTAGGTGGGTCTTCTTGGTCACCCACAACCTTGGCTTTGCACTACTTAAAATACCTAATTAAGTAGAGACACGGCCGGACCTAGGTTTGGGTGTATCTAGGCTCATGCCCAAGTGGTATTTTTGTAAATTTAGTACACATAATACTAGTTTCTACAGTTTACACCACTAAAATAATATTTTATGCTTTTTTAGTCTACTATTTCTTTGTTATAAATCAAAAAACTAAAAACAAAAATTGTACCTAATGGAGACGGCTCTAACAACTCTTTACCCACATCTCGGTGTAGCCTAGGTTAAAATAATTTTCTGGAACCGCTTAAAAATAATCAAAGACTATTACCCAAGCGATGTGGGATATTTTTCTCAACACACTCACTACAAGAATGTTCAATTTTAGCTTCGCAGGTTTGCAAGCGAAAATTCATAGGGGAAATCTTCCAACTATAAATTCGGTTGGCAAAGTTAAAAACGGATGGAAATATCCAGCTAAGGAGTTTGCAAGCGAAACTTTGAATGAAAACTGATTTGCAAGCATCTATTCGCTTGCAAAGCTGACTAAGAAAAAAGGAATATTTTATTGCGCCACATCAGCATTCTCCACTACTAGATTTTCGCTTGCAAACTACCACATCAGTATTTCGTTTGCGAAAATTTGCTTGCAAATATATGTATAATTATTTTTCTTTTAAAAATAACTTCAAATGTATAATTGAAGAAATAAATTTAAAAAAAAAAAAATATATATATATATATATATATATATATATATATATATATATATAACTCCTCAATATTGGCCAATCAATTGCCTAATTAAGATTACCTACTTGAGTATTCTAAGTAAAATTGTCTAATACAAAATCAAATTGCCTAATGAAAGTTGCTAATAAAAATTGTCTAATTAAAATTTCTCACTTGAAATTGACTAAGTATATTTTAGTAATCAAAATTTCTCACATGAAATTGACTAAGTATAATATAGTGATTAAAATTTCTTAAATAATTGTCTAATTAAATTAAGCTATTTTAAATTAAATTGTCTAATTAAATTAAGCTATATTGTCTAATTAAATTAAGCTATTTGAAATTAAATTGTCTAATTAAATTAAGCTATTTGAAATTAAAAAATAACTGAAATTGTTTAATTAAAACACTTTATTTACATAATTGTCAACCTGATTTTCGCTTGGTATATCCACATCCGCTTTGTGCAAGCAAATTTTCGCTTGGTATATCCACATCAGCTTTGTGCAAGCCAATTTCGCTTGGTATATCCACATCAGATTTGTGCAAGCTAATTTTCGATTGGTACACCCAGGTCAGCATTCTAGCAGCCAATTTTCGCTTGCAAAGCTGACTAAGCAAAAAGAAATATTTCATTGCGCCACATCAACATTCTCCACTACTAGATTTTTGCTTGCAAACTACCACATCAGTATTTCGTTTGCGAAAATTTGCTTGCAAATATATGTATAATTATTTTTCTTTTAAAAATAACTTCAAATGTATAATTGAAGAAATAAATTTAATATATATATATATATATATATATATATATATATATATATATATATAACTCCTCAATATTGGCCAATCAATTGCTTAATTAAAATTACCTACTTGAGTTTTCTAAGTAAAATTGTCTAATACAAAATCAAATTGCCTAATGAAAGTTGCTAATAAAAATTGTCTAATTAAAATTTCTCACATGAAATTGACTAAGTATATTTTAGTAATCAAAATTTCTCACTTGAAATTGACTAAGTATATTATAGTGATTAAAATTTCTTAAATAATTGTCTAATTAAATTAAGCTATTTGAAATTAAAATGTCTAATTAAATTAAGCTATATTGTCTAATTAAATTAAGCTATTTGAAATTAAAAAATAACTGAAATTGTTTAATTAAAACACTTTATTTACATAATTGTCAACCTGATTTTCGCTTGGTATATCCACATCCGCTTTGTGCAAGCCAATTTTCGCTTGGTATATCCACATCAGATTTGTGCAAGCTAATTTTCGCTTGGTACACCCACGTCAGCATTCTAGCAGCCAATTTTCGCTTGCAAATTCCACGTCATACTAATCTAATTAATTAAATTGTTTTATTTGATGGCCGTGTTGGTGGTGTTGTGGATTTTGTGTATTAATATGTTCTATTAATTTAGGGATTAAATTGTACATTTGAGTTTGTCAATTTTGTTTTTTTTAGTTTTGCAATCGCATTTCGCTTGGTAGAAATGACGTGGCGAAGTTGCAAGCAAATTTTCTTTTACAAGGCAAAATTGCAAGCAACTTTTTGCTTGGAAATTCTCATTTTTAAAATTTTCACTTGGTGATGTTGACATGGCAAAGTGATATGCTAATTAATACAAAGCATATTTCTTATCATACTTTCACCCCCAAAAACCATATGCTTAACGAAACTGTGGCAAACACAATTTCTAAAAATAATACAACAACCGTGTACTGTTTCATAATAAAAAAAGTGCATAATTAGATAGCAATCAGACTTGCACAAAACATAATATAGTACAACAGACTAATCACCATAATCAGAATCACTATCTTGTGCTTGTGCTCCGGCATCTGGTTCACTTTCAGAAGATGTGACGTGGTGATCCTACTCTGGAAATTCTTGCTCTTCGTCGTATGTTGGGTCTTCTTCGACAGTTAAACTTGATTATCAGCCAAGTTATGAACATTATACGAGTTTGAATCGTTGACGACTCTGAAATCTGGAGCGGTGTTATCTTGAAAAATCTCAACATCATCATCAATCACAATGTCGTCAATATTTACAGATGATGTGTCTACAATATGCCTCGCTTGTGTTGTACAGACTGACCACCATCCTCTTGTTGCTCGGTTTTTTTACATGCATATGGAAAATAACAAGCTTGTTGAGCTTGACTCGCAAGAATAAATGGCTCTGATTCATTGGTTGAGAGGCGCTTATTAGGATTTATGTCAACCAACTTGTAAGTCGGGTGCACTTTAATACCTGTTGTCAAATCAAACCAATCGCATTTGAAATGAACCACGGTTAGTACACCGATACACATTTGCTCATCAAACATCCTACACATCAGGTATAAAAACAATAACTAATAAATAGAATTTAAAATTAAATAAAATTAAATAACGAAGAAATTTTACCTCAACCATGGCTCCAACTCTGAGCAATTTATACGTATAGCTCAATCTCCTGGTACTCCGATGTTGATAATTGTTTTCTTTTTTCTCGCCCCATGACTTCTCCATTCCTATGGAAGATTAAAAGCTCGTTATTGTAGTCGGTATTAACCGCAACTTCATTCCTGTTCAATTGATTTTTCCTGGTTTTGAACGTGTCTTCGAAATAGTGTTCTAGGAAATTGGTGATTTCTGAAAGAAGAAACTTCTCACTTATTGAACCTTCCACAAAATTCCTATTTTCTCCAAAATGAAGGCGGAAATATTTTCTCCAATTTGCACATAGTAAGCACAATCGAAGAAGTTCTTCTGCCTTTCAGATTGTCCTTTGTATTTTCAAGGTCATCCATCACAGTGTTTTTAATATTATCAAAGAAGTTCTTCTCGCAATGCATTACGTCGAGGTTGTGTCGAATCATATTTGACACCCAATAAGGAAGTTCTCAAAATATACTGCGTCGCTGCCAATTGTGATACCTACCAACTCTCTGGACAACTTTCTTTGATTTCCCAAAAGGCATATTAGGGAGGGTACTCACGTGTTTTCACATTTCTGGCCCCAATCTCCGATGCAACGACATATCGCTTTCCTCCTGCCCTTTGATGAAATCTGTAGTATTCCATCTCCATTCATTATCGGGGGCAGAAATCGCCGATGACAATCGAACCAAGAGTGTTTCCTTCCATTTTCGAGCCAAAAAGACTTTGTGAACTCCATACAATATGGACAAGCAAACTTACCATGGGTACTCCACTGCGATAGCATACCACACGCAGGGAAATCACTAATTGTCCACATTACATGAGCCCGCATACTCATTCTATCATACATCCAACCCCGATCTTCGATGTTGTACATTTTCAATCTACACAGATATCACAACAAACACCATTTATATTCGTGTCAATTAACATATGTGAATGACTTTCACTCTCAATTCCATAAGCAACAATAAATCAAACAATCGAAATTAAACTTTTAACTCACAAATAAATGGAATTAACATGCTAAAAGGAAAAAAACGTACACAATACATACATCTTCGACCCGAACTTGTTGAGAAGGATGAACTAACGATTTCACAATAATTCTTTTGATAAATCTCAAAAATCTCGAGTTGGCTTTGTGATAAGGGGAAAATAAAAATATAGATCTAAAAGATGAGGCTAAAAAGGAATTAGAAGCAGTAAAGATGACAAAAGCCACCAAAGGAAAAATCGCTTGGAAACTGTTGACTGGACAGTTTCCAAGCAAAAATTTGCTTGCAATGCCTTGCAAAGAAAAATTCGCTTGGAAGCTGCCAACTTTGCACGTTTCAATTAGAAATTCGCTTGGTAATCGCCAAGTCACCGATCCTTGTTTTTGTGCTTCTTTATTTGTGTTTCTTTATTTGCCAACTCAATGATCCGCATGACATGGCAAGCGAATTTTTGCTTGCCAACTACTGTACATCTACGAAATTTTCACCATTTCTCTTATAAATACCCACTTCCACCATTTCATTTTTCATCAAATATTTCTTCCCACAATCTTCACATCTAAATCCTTCATCTAATCTCATCTTTAAATTTATTTTTTTAATAATTTTGGTGATTTATTTTGGTTTGAGAAATCATAACTTAGTACTTTATATTTGATAACATTTGATTCATCTTTTGCTACACTTTATTATTTTTATAACTTTGATTATTTTTCTTTTGTAAGCTTTGATTCTTCTTTCAACTTCCTTTTTTTCCATCTTTGGTTACATTATATAGTTTTTGTTTGTTTATTCATCAATATTTTAGTGATAACTTGTGCTAAACTTTATTATTATGTTTGCTATTAGTTTTTATGTTTAATTTTGTATAATTGTTACTTTTGCTAATAATGATTTATATATATATATATAATTAAATTGGGTGTATATTATATATAATTAAATTGTGTGTATAATTTATATATAATATATATGTAATTAAATAAGCTTCAAATTAACTATAATGGTGCGTATTGTGCGCCATTTTTTTTTTTATTAATCAAGAACCAGTATTACCAAGCGAATTTTTGCTTGGTAAGTTTATTCAAAAACACACGCGCGAAATAATTGCCGCGTGTTTTATTTCAAATATTTGGTATGTATAAAGAATTGGCAAGCGAAATATCGCTTGGTAGCTTTGGTACAATACAAAATAAATACGTACTCAATATTCAGGCAAAGTGATTTTACACGTGGCTTTGCAAGCGAAAATGCGCTTGCAAATAGTCACTGCTGGACATTGTCATCAATTTACGTACTTTGAAATGTCCACGTAGGTTCCGAGCGATATTTCGCTTGCAAATCCTTGCTGGACACTTTCAACATTTTTTTCGCTTGGTAATGTTACACGTGTGTCTCAGTGAAATTTTCGCTTTCTAAATGTTACCTTCGACACCTATTGCTTCGACACCTGGAAACCAATATTTCGCTTGGTAAATTTGAAATTAGCAAGCGAATTTGCTCTTTACCTAGCGAATTTTTCACAGTTAAATTGCTACATTCTTGTAGTGACTCCCTCACTTGTGGCTCGATATTATCTTCAGTGTCATTACATGAGTAGGTTACCAGCGTACATACGTGTTGGGTTGGCTCTAATACCATGATATATAGAAACTGAAGCTTATATTTGTCCCCTTAAAAGAGCATGTTAAATGTAGATGAAACTTCTCTTTACTAAGAAAAATCCAAGATTATATACCCAAGAGACGTGGGATATCTATTCAACAAGTGTCCGGCCTTTCATGGCTCTGATACGGATTTGAAATGTCTCATCAATGTTTAAAAGATTAGAAATATAGTGAAAGCTTAAGTTTGTATGAGAAATGACCTTTGTAGTTTTCCATATACACTCTCCATATTTCTTGTTAAGAGGCCTTATAAGAGGGAGATAGACCTTGGTATATGCAAAAGTCTAAGATCATTTCCAAACGAATATGAATTAAAACTCAAGGCTGTTTGTTCCCTGACATGCTCAACACCTGATGATTATGGTTTTCCCTTTATGCCTTTCGATGAATTCGTGACAAGTTCAATAATAGACCTAATTTTGATTTGGCTCAAATACCAAATTAAATTGCCCTATTGTCTGAAACCTTTAACTTAGAGAGAAATCTTTACTTTGTAGAGAGAATCAGTTCATTCTGTTATCTATACATCAACACACCTGTTGCGTGTATATTGTAATTTTTGTTCGATATACTTGTGATAATATTTTTGATAAAACAGTGACACTGTTGAATTATTGTTTCATCTAAAATTTTAAGCACGTAAACATAATCAGCATCTACTGTTGCATATATTTTTTGAAGAACAGGTTCACAGCATTAGGATGCGACGACGCAGCCGCCATATTAAGTTTGAGTGGTAGAAACTTCACCAGTGGATGCATGTCTTTTTGTTCCAAAAGCAGCGATCTAATAGACGGATTCTGCACGGGAATCGGGTGCTGCCAAACAGATATACCGAGAGGCCTAAAGAGTTTTGGCTCTTCACTTGCTAGTCTCAACAATCACACTTCTGTCTTCAGTTTTAACCCGTGTAGCTATGCGTTTGTTGGAGATAGGGAGGTCTTTCGGTTTGGTCCATCAGATTTGATAGATGAAAACTTCCTAAACAGGACGATTGAGAATGTGCCCTTGATTTTGGATTGGGCAATAGGGAACGAGACTTGCGATCTGATGAGGACGAGGACGGATTATGCTTGTGGAGAGAATAGTGATTGTGTTGATTTGAATATGGATATTGGAGGATATAGGTGCAATTGCTCCGAGGGGTACGAGGGCAATCCGTATTTGAGTCCAGGCTGCACTGGTATGTTCTGATTTTAGTTTTATATGATTAGTATTAAGTAATATGTGATTTTGGCACTAAATACACGTGATACGAAAAATAAGGCCATAAGCTCTCGAGCCACATAGGAGCTAAGGCTCTGAACAGGCACCGCGTGCCTGTTGAAGAAAGAGCGGGCTACTCATAGATGAAAAAAATACCCTCGCGAAAAAAAAAACAATCAAAAATTTCCTGTTTATGTCATGTCTAACATGAAAAAGATCCATATAAAAGTGATAAGAACGGCGGAGTTTTTGCCTCTTTTATTAGATTTTGATACGATTTTTAGCTGCACCTTCGATCAATATGTTTAATTTTGTCTATTAAGCATACAATGCATTTTTTGTAAAACTCTTTCTAAGGATTTTCTTCGTCTAACGCATAAAAAATAGGCATTTTGCTATTAGCCCAATATTACATATGATTTCTACGGTAGAGTTAGTTTATTAGATATGGTAATGGTATATGTGAAGCAAATAGTGTAGTCAAATGGTTTAACTTTGGAACAAAGGTTTATTGTTGTCAAATGGTGATGGTATTGGTATGTGAACAAATAAATAAATTGCAATAAGCGCGCTCTGCCATCATTGAAGGTGATTATGTTATTTCTATGTTGTTTTCAAGTGGAACGAATTCAACATTGATATTGTTTTTTGGGTCCTTTACCAGTCTAAGATCAGATACAAAATCATGATAGGCAACTACAATGCCTCTTGTTAAGAGGCTGTAAATAGACTTTATACTGCTAATTAGGAACACTTGACACAATAAGCTTAATGATATTTGCTTTGACAGACATCAATGAGTGCAACAATAGTCCTTGTGACAATCATGGAGTATGCACCAACACCCCTGGTAACTATAGCTGTTCTTGTGAGAAAAAATACAGCGGCGATGGCAGAAGAGATGGCCTCGGGTGTATCGCTGTTAGCTCTCGATTCCCAGTGATTCCGTTTGTGACTGGTAATTAATTCTCTTAAGCTTATATACCACGTCTTTTTGCATCATTTAACTCTTCTTAAATCACTAGGTTCCATTATTGGCATGTCCTTCATATTCATTGGTCTAACATGGCTATATTTCGGGATGAAAAAGAGAAAGCTTGCGAAAATGAGAGAGAAATTCTTTCACCAAAATGGGGGGCTCCTTCTAAAACAACAACAGACTTCTGCTACTGCTAAGATTTTCTCCGCCATAGAGCTTGAAAAGGCGACTAATAATTACTCTGAGGACCGCATTCTTGGCAGGGGCGGTTATGGTACGGTGTTCAGAGGAATTATGCCCGATCAACGTGTAGTAGCTATTAAAAAGTCGAGAATAATGGATCAGAGCCAGATCGAACAGTTCATAAATGAGGTGATCGTTCTTACTCAGGTTAATCATAGAAACGTAGTGAAGCTTCTGGGATGTTGTCTGGAGACTGAAGTTCCTTTACTAGTTTATGAGTTTGTTTCGAACGGAACTCTTTTTCACCACATTCACAACCATGGTGAAAGGCCATGGTTTTCTTGGAAAGACAGGCTAAGAATTGCTGCTGAATCTGCTGGTGCGATTGCCTATCTTCATTCCTCGACTTCTATGCCTATTATTCACAGAGACGTAAAGTCGAGCAATATATTGTTAGATGATTCATACACTGCAAAGATGGCTGATTTTGGAGCGTCAAGATTGGTGCCGTTGGATCAAACACAGGTGACGACACTAGTTCAAGGGACCTTAGGCTATTTGGACCCTGAGTACTTCCGTACAAGCCAATTAACCGAGAAAAGCGATGTTTATAGCTTTGGTGTAGTTCTCGCTGAGCTCATGACGGGAAAGAAGCCTCTTTACCCTACAAAAGTTGAAGAAGATGGGAACCTCGCTACATATTTTGTCACGTCTGTAAAAGAAAACCGATTGTTTCAAATTGTCGAGCCTATCGTTTTGAAGGAAGGAAGTTTAGACCAATTGGAGGCTATGGGAGATCTAGTGAAAAGATGCCTAAGTTTAAGGAGGAAAAAAAGACCAACTATGAAAGAAGTTGCAATGGAGCTTGAAAGATTGATAAAATTTATGAAACATCCTTGGATTCAACAAGAACACGAGGAAGAAAGTGAAGCTCTTTTAAGTGAACAACCAGATTTGCCATTAGATTTGTATGTTGTTAATATAGTTCCCGCTGACTTCACTTCAGGACCTTATGATGTCCTAGATAGCTCGGAGATTGGTTATCCGAATCCTCGTTAACCGATTTGCCGAAGGTATGCTTATCAAAATACGACTTGTGCTTATCAAAATACGACTTGTGCAATCGACTCGACGTGATTCTTTTTGTTGGTTTGTACATAATTAAATGTGATTAGGGACTTATACATCATGTTGTTGTGTTTTGCTGATGTTGGCTTAACTTGTTAGTTTTTAAGTGAATGTGAAATTGATACTATACTGAACATGCAATCCATACAAAATATTGTGTGTTTATCAAATTTATATCTGATATCAGAAAACGATGTTCTGTTATTAATTTGGTGCAAATACCAGAGTTGATCCCATACATATGATTCATTATGGAAATAAATTAGTTAGACGAGAGGCAACATAAAATTAAACGAATATATATATTACGGATATATAATAAATTGGAAATAAAACGACAGGTACAAATTACATTTTTTTTTTTTTACAACATATAATTAATATCGTCAATTCAATCAATCTCACGTTAAGAATCTAATTTCAGTATTTACGAAAAAAAGGGTGACGGCGTTACAACGAGAAACAGAAGATCATCGCTGTGTGGATAAGCTACCCGTGATAGACGGCGTATTAATTGCTTATGTCATTTCTATAAGTCTTATAATTATTATTTTTTCTATCTAAGATTCCCACGGAAGATTAATACATATTATGTTGGTTTTGTGTTTGATTAAATGCCATGAAACTCACATGCATTTTATTACTTTGTTTTTTGATGTCAAATTAAAGGAGAGTTTTCATTGGTCAGTGCTCAATAATGACAAATGATTAGACAAAGTACACTATTCTACTTCAAAGTCTAATATTCGGATTATGGTACGTACTATTTAATTTGCCGGGAAGAAAGAAAAACGGTTTTATAAATAAATAAAAATGAGGGGTACTACATATGGCGATCGCATAGTATACCCTACCCATGCAACCACAAAAAGACAAGCAAGAGCTTAAGAACTCATTAGCTAAAAACATAAAATCTATTAACTAAGCCAATATAAGAAGGCCAAACTAATTTACTTGAACACTCACAAAAGCCAGATGATACTCAAAATATACTTAAACCTGCAAATGTGTTACATAATTAATAGTACTCAAAATCTTTATTTCTTTTGGCAAGTTGGCGTTTCCTATTTCTCGTTTCCTACAATTTCACCTTCTTCTAGTTTCTCCTCTTCAATAACCTTTTTGTGCATTGACATGAGTAGCAATCCCTAAATCTATATTATCAAAACTCCCATCTCCATCCTCCATATTTGAATTTCCCTCTCCATTATATACATTTAAAGTCCCATCCACATATCCATTTCCTTCATCTGCAGTCACCAAATCAAAAGATTTTAAAATCTCAACCTCGCCATCAACAAAGGGCTTTGCAACAGCTAAATCATTATAATCAATAGCACCTTTTAAAATCTCATTACCCCCATCAACATGTAGCGTTCCAGAAATCATGTCACCTTCATTATCGACTAACTCGGCTAATACCCCAAACTTATTAGAAGATTCTCAAACTAACCTCGGCGACGTATTCGTCATTGGAACTGCCGCCGTTAATGTCGGGTTATTTGTTTCTTTTGTTGCTCCTGGTTTCAGCATTTCGTCGAGCACTTTTGGGTCATTTCTTTTTCTATTTTCATAGGCAACCTCCTGTGATTTTTCTTTATGTTCATCTCCATTCATCAAGCAGGTTGTCTTTTCATGACCCAAATGCTTATACTTGGTACAATACTTAGGAATGTTTTCATATGCTATCTTCAACAACACCTCTTCGTCACTCATCCTCACCACCACCACATCTTGAGCTTTCTCCAACAGATTAATTTCGACGCAAATTCGAGCAATACCACGCTTGGTGCGACACGCCGTCACTTCGTCGAGTCGCAACGGTTTTTCGATTATCTTTGCAATCTCAATCAATATATCCTTCGATAACAAATACGCCGACAGCATCAGAATCGTAATCCACACTGGGACGATTGGTGATTCTTCCTCGATCTTGAACGACTTTGTCCATTTAAGCACCCTAATTGGGAAACCCCCAATCTTCCAATCACAGCGCACCCACAACTTGGAGTAATCCTCTTCCAATGTACATGTAATCAACACATGCTTTGGATCGAGATGCCCGATCGAATATTTTCCTCGTAATCCCAATGATCTGAAACCTTGGGCTAATGCATTGAGTTTAGGGCATCCATGGGAGAATTTTCCAACTAAAGCGAGCTTGAATGGGTGCAACAGCAATCGCACTTCATCATCGGGGATAAAAATCGAGCTTTTCCCCTTGTAACTCTCTCAACTTGTTTAGGCTTGGTTCTTCGATTCACGATCTGTAATAATGGGTCATCGACACATGACTTCCGAATCGTGAGTCCAGATTGGGCGCGAGCTACCGTAGCATACGACCTTTGAGAAGAGTTCGTCATTTTCGGTTATTTGGCGGCGAAGCAGATTCCGCCGCCATAGGTAATGGTTCCCCCATGAGAAGCACATGTCAATTAGGCAACTTCCACTCCGGTGGGCGACGACGGTGGTTGGGGGGGGATGGTGGTGGTGGAGAGGGGCTGGGGGTAGCAGGCTGGTGGTGGTGGTGGAGAGGGGCGGCGTGATGGTTGAGATGTAGGATGTGGGATAGAGGGGCTGGGGGCGGCGGGATGGTGGTAGTGAAGAGGGGCGGCGGGATGGTGGTGGTCGTGGTGGTGGAGAGGGGCGGTGGGATGGTGGAGATGTGGATTTGGAGATGTAGAATGTGGGATTTGAAGATGGTGGTGGTGGAGAGGGGCTGGGGGCTGCGGGATGGTGGTGGTGATGGTGGAGAGGTGCGGCGGGATGTTGGTGGTGGTGGAGAGGGGTTGGGGGCGGCAGCGGTTGGGTATTCTTGCTGACCTAAATTGCAATATTCAGGGTCAGGACTTATGATATCAGGAATCCAGTCAGCAGTATGCGGTGAGAAGGCTTCATTGTATTAGCAAGAGCTGATTTAAAATATTTAATTTGCCGGGAGGTTGGTTCAATTCTTATTTAAACATATATTTGCATTTTCGTTTATGAAGTTCGCCTCGAAAAATTTTCACACAACGTCGAATGGGTGAAGGGAGAATGTTAACTTTTCCCATTGGTTCAAGAGCAATTTAGGAGACCCCCTAAAGTTCTCGATGCGGGTTGTAATGAAATTCACCTATTTTATAATCATCAAATGCATGTAAAATATGAAGTTTCTCTCGACGTACATGAGTTAGTTTTAAGGGATAAAAGCATCAAACCCCCTGAACTATACACGTTTTTGCAACTTGCCCATTAAACAAATTTAATAAGCACTTTTCCCCCTAAACTATGCACTTTTGTGCGATTTGCCCCCTCAGTGCATTTTCAGCCATTTTTGGCCGGAATATTCCCCCTACCCGACTTATATGTGTTGTACTAGATGTATTTTAGTTGTTGATGACAAAAAGTAGGGAAAAAAATACCTCGAACGGGTAGTGTTCCGACCAAAAATGGTCGGGAATGTGATTTGCCCCTTCAGTATATTTCGGCCATTTTTGGCCGGAATATTTTCTCTACCCGACTCATATGTGTTGTACTAGATGTATTTTTGTAGTTGATGACAAAAAGTAGGGGAAAAAACACCTCAAACAGGGACTATTCTGGCCAAAAATGCACTGACGGGGCAAATCGCACAAATGTGCATAGTTTAGGGGGGAAAGTGCTTATTAAATTTATTTAAGGGGCAAGTCGCAAAAACGTGTATAGTTCGAGCGGTTTGATGCTTTTATCCCTAGTTTTTATTTCATATGTGAAGGCCTTTAAGTACTAAGAAGCTAAGATACAAAATGATCACTATATATATCTATAAATTGATCGAATTCTATATTTCAAAATTATTAATTAGGAACGTACTTAAGTATAAATAATAAATAGTCACGTATGAAATGGTATATTTGACTTTATGATTAAATCCCAAGGTACTCCATGACACAACACAAAACACATTTTATTCTATATGACATGATATACTTCTTATTTTAGTAATCTTCGCACGAGAACAGAATTTGATTATTTTACAGGCCATAGGATTAGGGAAATCTATCTTTATTATTAATCAACGGTACAGTAAAAATACATATATATCAACATGCATTGCTGTCTTTATATATATAGTTCCCCATGTTCAGAGAGAAACAAAAGCATACAGGAAAAAATAACACAACATGATTCCTCATCATTATTCTATGATATTCTTAATTTTCATACATTTTTCACTGGCATTAACTCCGACCACCACCGCAAGAAAAACCTTCAGTGAAGCCACCAACATCGCCAAACCTGGCTGCCGAACCACGTGTGGTAACGTAACTGTTCCGTACCCTTTCGGCATTGGAATCAACTCGAACTGCTCCATCGACCCCTTCTACGATTTTAGCTGCAATGAATCATACACAATCCCGAAACTTTTCACCTCCATCAACAACGTAACGTACGAAGTCGTTGATATTTCCGATTATCAGTTGAGAATTAGCAATCAGGTATTGAGGTGTGGTTTTATCTAAAAGCTAAAGTAGATAGGGATGTTCCTCAAGAGGGGCATGTATGTCTAATATGCCCATCTTGCAAATCATGTTGTTGAAGGCTTGAATGGGTAGTGGCTTTGTTAGAATGTTAGCTACTTGGTGAGAGTTTGAAATGTGGACCACTTTAATTGTATTCTGGTGAACCTTCTTCCTTACAAAGTAGCAGTCGATTTGAATGTGTTTGGTTCTTTCCTGGTGTACTGGATTCATGGCTATTGAGTGTGCACTCTTGTTGTCTGTGTAGATTAAAGGAACTCTAGTTTGTTTGATGTTAAGATCTTTCAATAGCTGAATTAACCAGATCACTTCACAGGTAGTTGTTGCTAGAGCTCTGTACTCTGCTTCTGTTGAGGACCTGCTAACAGTTGCTTGTTTCTTTGCTTTCCAGGATACAAGAGCTTCCCCAATGTATATGGCATATCCAGTGACACTCCTCCTTGTCTCAGGACATGTTGCCCAATCACTGTCACAGAAACTTTTCAAGTGAGTTTCAGATATTGCAGGATATAGTAGTCCCTTACCTGGAGAACTTTTGAGGTATCTTAGCACTCTGTGTGCTGCAGCAATATGTGCAGTGGTTGGTTGAGACATGTGCTGAGTTAAGCACTGGATACTATAGCTTAGATCTGGTCTGGTAATGGTGAGATAGAGTAGTCTTCCTACTAATCTCCTGTAGGTTGCAGGATCTGGCAATGGTGTTGAATCATTATTTTTCAATCTTGTTGATGTCTCCATTGGAGTGGAGCTTGGTTTGCATCCCAAATATCCTGTTTCAGTTAAAATATCAAGTGCAAATTTTCTTTGGCATAGAGTAATGCCTTTCTTACTTCTGGCAATTTCAATTCCCATAATGTATTTCAAGACTCCTAAGTCTTTGATTGTAAACCTGTCATCAAGATGCTTCTTGATCCTGTTAATTTCATTCATGTTATTCCCTGTCACAATTATGTCATCAACATATACTATCAATGCAGTGAAATAATCATTATTTTGCTTAGTAAATAGAGATACATCAGATACACTTTGTTTGAAACCATGCTCAAGCAAACAAGTTGTCAGTTTTGTGTGCCATTGCCTTGAAGCTTGTTTAAGACCATAAAGGCTCTTCTTTAATAAATAAACTCTTGAATCATTTGGATCACAGTAGCCTGGGGGTGGAGTCATGTATATTTTTTCATCTAAGTTCCCATGTAGAAATGCGTTATTAACATCCAATTGATGAAGAAACCAGTTCTGTGAAGCTGCAATAGACAGAAGTACTCTAACTGTGGTTAGTTTTGCAACAGGTGAGAAAGTGTCAAAGTAGTCTAATCCCTCTTCCTGAGTGTAGCCCTTTGCAACTGACCTAGCCTTGTATCTTTCTATAGTGCCATCAGCTTTCATTTTGACCTTATACACCCACTTGCATCCCACACAATTCTGACCAGGGGGAAGTTCTGTTAGGACCCAAGTTTTGGTCTTTTCTAAAGCTTCAATTTCTTTGTTCATTGCACTTTGCCATTCTGTGTGTTTCTTAGCTTGTGTGTATGTTTTGGGCTCAGTAATATTGCTGATAGCTGCTACAAAAGCTTTGTGAGCTTTGCCTAATCTTTCAGTAGAAATATGTTGTGATATAGGGTATTTTACCTTTGCCATATTTGTTCTATGTAAAGAATTTGGCAGAGAGTAATCATAAGAACTTAGATAAGATGGGGGGACAATATTTCTAGTTGATCTTCTAGTGGGGACAACAACATTATTGTTAATTATATCTGTAGAATCAACAGAGGGGTAATGAGGTTCAGAATTACTTGTAACTTCAGTGTCAGTTACTGAAGGTTACATATCTATCTGATTGCTGATATCTGGTGTTGCAATTTGTGACTGAACATCCTCATTTATGAATTGTGCTTCCTGGTTGTTGATGTCTTGTTGTTCTTGTATCATCTGAGCTTCTGGTATTGCTATATTTTCCTGGATTCTTGGAGGATCTGTTCCCCAAGTAGAAATAAAAGGACCTGTGCAACAAATTTGTTCTGAATTTGAACCTTTAGGATTCATTTCAGGGTTATCATGAAATGGATATGTATGTTCATAGAATATGACATTTCTAGAAGTGAATGTCTTAAGAGTGTTTAAATTTAAGAGGAGATAGCCTTTAGTTCCTCTGGGGTATCCCAGAAATGCACATTTATGTGCTCTCATGTCAAATTTGTGTCTATGAGCTGATATTGAAGATGCATAGCACAAACAACCAAAATTCCTGAGTATTGAGTAATCAGGTGGTATGTTAAACAACATTTCAAATGGGGTTTTATTCTTGATAACAAAAGATGGTAATCTATTAATTAAGAAAGCTGTTGTTGCTACACAGTTAGTCCAATAATCCAGAGATAAATTGGACTGGAATCTGAGGGCTCTTGCCACTTGTAGGAGGTGTTGATGCTTCCTCTCTACTAAACCATTTTGCTCAGGAGTTTCAACACATGAAGTTTGATGAATAATACGTAAGGGTTTGTAGAAGTTTTGTATGATAAATTATGTGCCATTATCAGATCTAAGCACTTTAATTCTTGTAGAGAATTGAGTTTCAATCAGTTTATAGAATTGAGCTAAGCATGCTTGGACATCTGACTTTAGTTTAAGGAAATATATCCATGTACAACGAGTGTAATCATCAACTATAGTTAAAAAGAATTTAAAACCATCATGTGATATTACTGAAAATGGTCCCCATACATCACAATGGATCAAATCAAATGGAGCAACAGAAACAGAATTACTTTTATTGAATGACAATTTCTTTTGCTTTGCCAGATGGCAAGTATTGCACTGATCTACTCTCTTATGTTTTTGTCCTATGAGAGGAGGAATAGAGATGAGTTTAGCATCTGAGGGATGTCCTAGTCTGGAGTGCCACAGAGTAATGTCAGATATAGCAGAATTACATGAAGAATGATGAATATATGAAAATTGAGCTATATCCAGAATATAAAGACCATTGCTTACTCTAGCAAAACCAATCTTCCTCTTGGTTGTTGTGTCATGCAGAACACAACCAATATGTGAGAAAACTAACTCTATATGGGAATGTGCCACTAGTTTAGAAACAGATATCAAGTTAAAAGAGAACTCAGGAACATATAGAGCATCTTTTAGCACTACTTGGGCATGAAAAGTAACTGTGTTCATCATTATAGCTAATGTAGTCTTGTTATTTGGCATAGAAACTTGAATATTCACTTCTGTGCAAGAATTATTGAAGTAAGACTTGTCACAAATCATATGATCTGTGGCTCCTGTATCCAGAATCCATAACTGATCATTTATGACACCAGTATAAGAATTTAAAGCAAGGTAAGTGGGGTGTGATATACCAGTGATGGTTGTGGCAGCAAAGTGAGATTTATCAGCATTAGGAGTGTTGGAGACATGAGAATGTTGCTTAGTGTAAGCTAAAAACTTCTCAAACAGTGCTTGATTATTGTCCAGATCTCCATTAGAAGGGAATGTAGTAGGAACAGAACCATTGTCTTCTCCAGTAGCTGCCATATTTGCAGAAGAGTTTTGTGCAGCTCTTTTTCCTGTTGGGCCATCCCACCCTGGAGGGTAGCCAATGATCTGAAAGCACCTATCCACAGTGTGTCCTGTGTATCCACAATGTGTGCATTTCAATTTCTTCTTATCCTTGGAACCAGGCTTGGAGAATCTGTTGTTCTGAGTGTACTGTTGGCCAGAATTTTGGTATTTCTGTGGTCCCTCTTGTTGCCTTGTCCTAGTGAACATGGCTAGGGGATCCATAGTGGAACTTGTGGCTTGCAATGATCTATGGTGTTCTTCTTGTAGGAGAAGAGAATACACCTTAGACAGAGAGGGAAGTGGAGATACCAGTAGAATCTGACTCCTTATGGCTGAGAAAGATTCATTCAAGCCTAATAGAAAACTCAGTACACAATCTGATTGCTGCAAAGCAGCCATAGTTTGGTTCACTTGACACACACATTTGCCACAAGAACGAGAGACTACAGATCTCTGGGTGACAAATTCATCCCAAAATCTTCTGAAGGAATTGTAAAAGAGAGTGACAGATTGTGTGCCCTGTGTCATAGTAGCTAGTGATTTCTGTAACTCAAAAACCCTTGAACCATCCCTTCTATCATATCTTGTTCTCAACTCTTGCCACACATCAATTGCAGTTTTATAAAAGAGTAAACTGTTCTTAATCTCAGTAATGACAGAATTCAACAGCCAAGAAAGAACTAGATTATTAGCCCTAATCCAACAAGTTTTAGCGATTGGATCATCATCACCTGGAATTGGTAGGGCCCCATCAATGAAGGCCATCTTGTTCTTTACATTCAGTGCCATTTCAATCCCTTTACTCCAAGCAATATAGTTCTCACCATTGAATTTATCTCCCACAATAGAAGCACCAGTGAAATCATGGCTGCCAAGAAAGTAGACAGAAGTTGAATCTTCAAAAGGATTCTTGATGGGCTGCATTGTGGTACCAGATGAGATCCCAGAAGGGTTGCCGGTATTGTTGCTGGAATTGTTGCCGGAATTGTTGTTGGTGTCGTCGGGATTTGCCATGAATCAAAGCAGACAAAATAACACTGTGACAAGAGTGTGCAGAGAAGAAAAAAAAGTGAGCTGTGTGCTCAAAAAGAAATTGCCTTTAGCGCAGAAATCCGATCAAACCAAAGAGGAATGATTAGCAGAGAGATCGCAGCGGAAATTGGATCGAAAACGCGGTAACTGATACCATGTTAACTTGATAATATCAGCAGAATTA
Organism: Linaria vulgaris; assembly: GCA_948329865.1. NCBI lineage: Eukaryota > Viridiplantae > Streptophyta > Magnoliopsida > Lamiales > Plantaginaceae > Linaria > Linaria vulgaris. The sequence continues at coordinate 32,669,601 of OX415254.1, forward strand.
AAAGAGAAGAAGAAGAAGAAAAGAGAAACTGTTTATTGAACCTTGAATCTGTGAATTACAAAGAATTGAATGAATTAATTAAATTACAATGTGTGCTTTGTCCTATATATATACAATGCTCTAATCTACTAATCCACAACTGAATTGGTTGAGAGGAGCGTCGGATTTGTTGAGTTGTTTGAACTTGAATAGGACTTTCCATTTCTGGGAAGTTTGTTGCAGCGGTTATAACGGTTTTATGAAAAGTTTCCTTTTATGGAAACTTTTCTCCTGATTATAGAAACAGTAGGTTTAACAAAAAGTGACGGCAGAACACAGGGTCTTCGCTGCATTCGTGCAAACTCCGGATCCTAGCGATTGAGTTGTCAGTTGGTAATTTATCTGCGTTACACCTATTAATGGAGAAGTGTACTTGTTCTCTGTTGCGAATTCAATAGAATTATGTTGTTATGTTCTGCGTGATTTTCCAGGTCTGAGTGTCGGTTTACTTTGCATATTCGCTGGTATAACATGGCTGTATGTTTTCATCAAGAAGAGGACGCTTTCTCAAATGAGAGAATTCTTTTTTCCAACAAAATGGCGGACTCCTCTTGAAACAACGAACTTCTCCTGATGACAGTGGAGTAGAGTCAACTAGGATATTCTCTGCTTTAGAGCTTAAAACGGCGACTAATAATTACTCTGAAGATCGCATTCTTGGAAAGGGTGGTTATGGTACGGTTTACAAAGGGTTGTTGCCCGATCAACGAATAGTGGCTGTTAAAAAGTCAAAATTAATAGACAAGAGCCAGATCGAACAATTCATAAACGAGGTTACTATTCTATCTCATGTGAATCACAGGAACGTTGTCAAGCTTCTAGGATGTTGCCTGGAAAGCGAAGTCCCTTTACTAGTGTACGAATTTGTCTCCCACGGAACACTCTTTCAGCATATCCATGATGCTAGTGAAATGCCGAGGTTCTCTTTTAGAGATCGGCTAAGAATCGCTGCTGAATCTGCTGGTGCAATTGCCTATCTCCATTCTGCGGCTTTCATGCCTATAATTCACAGAGACATAAAATCGAGCAACATATTATTAGATGATTCGCACACTGCAAAGATAGCAGATTTTGGGGCATCAAGATTGGTTCCGTTGGATCAAACTCAAGTGACTACACTCGTTCAAGGGACCTTAAGATATTTAGACCCTGAATACTTTCGAACAGGTCAATTAACTGAGAAAAGCGATGTTTATAGTTTTGGTGTGGTTCTTGCCGAACTTATGACAGGAATGAAACCTCTTTACCCTACGAAATGTGACGATGATGGTAACCTCGCTATATATTTTTCCTTGGCGATAAAAGAAAATCGATTGTTCCAAATTGTTGAACCTATAGTTTTAAGGGAAGGGAGTTTGGACCAACTGCAAGCTATTGGTGTGCTTGTGAAAAGATGTCTGAATTTGACAAGGGAAAAGAGACCCACAATGAAAGAAGTGGCAATGGAGCTTGAAGGACTGATGAGATCTACTCAACATCCTTGGATTCAAGAAGAAAACGAGGAAGAAGAAACTGTGGGAATTTCGAGCGAACAACCGGATTTTTCATCGAACTTGTATACAGTCAATATAGAAATTCCAGTTCCAATTCTGGAGTTCACAGGAAGTTACTCTGTGCTAGATAGCATGGAGCTCGGTCCAAATCCTCGTTAATGGATTGATTAAAATTCTTATTAGTATGTAAATGTTTTAAAATCTGTTGTTGCTCAACGAAGATGTGCTAATGAAAATATTGTAGAGAAAAGTTTGTAATGGTATTTTCATTAAGTTGTTTTGTAAAGTGAATTACAAGAATATTTATACAACTACAAGTGTATACAATAAGGAAAGGATCTTCTATCTAAGTATGGTAAAGTTGACTATCTAAGTATGGTAACGATAGGTAAGAATCCCTTAATCAGGGGAAGAAGATTCGGTAGTATCTTCCTTCCTAATACGCCCCCGCAAAATTGCCGTTCCATCGGCTAAGGCAATTTTGGAACTCAAGGAGATGAAACACAGCCGATGGAGAGCCTTTGTGAGGATGTCAGCAAGTTGATCATGAGTGCTGATATGGGATACACGGAGGAGCCCTTTGGACGGGATGGAGAGCGAGATGTGTAGCACCAATCTTATCGCAGTAGATGGTCGAAGGCGACGATGGTGAGAAATGAAGCTCAGACATAAGATTTTGAATCCAGCGAACTTCCGATGTGGTAGTCGCGAGGGCCCGATATTCGGCCTCGGTCGAGGAGCGAGCTATGGCCCATTGCTTGCAAGAGCTCCAGGAGATTGGAGTGTTGCCGAGAAAAATGATGAAGGTCGTGGTGGAGGAGCGGTCAATAGGGTCGCCGACCCAGTCTGCATCAGAGTAACCGCAGAGAGTAAGGGGAGAGTTACGCCGGATAAGAAGACCATGAGTGATAGTACCCTTAAGGTACCGTAGGACCCTCTTGACCCCGGCCCAATGGGCCTCAGTGGGCTTGGAGACGAATTGGACAAGACGATTGACTGGGAAGGCAATGTCCGGGCGAGTGAGAGTAAGGTACTGAAGTTCGCCAATGGCTTGACGAAATATACTGGGATCGCAATTGGGCGAGGATTCCCGAAAGACAGAAGCAGCATTGGAGGCCATAGGAGGGGAGACAGTCTTGGCACCTTCCATATGGTGACGATGAAGAATGTCACTGATATACTTATGCTGGGAGAGGAGAAGACCTTCCTTGCAGGGCAGAGCCTCAATGCCGAGAAAGTAGGAGAGGGAACCAAGATCTTTGATGGCAAGGGACGACTGAAGACGACGAATGAGAGACGAGATAAGGTCGGGATCCGTGCCAGTGAAGAGAATGTCGTCCACATACACCAAGAGAAAGAGAACGGTGGGGCCTCGGCGAAGTATGAAGAGAGAGGTGTCAGATTTAGACTGAAGGAATCCGAGAGAGAGAAGAGCATCGTGGAGAGCCTGAAACCAAGCACGGGGAGCTTGTTTGAGCCCGTAGATGGATTTCTGAAGGAGACATACTTGAGAAGGGCGAGCCTCGTCCTTGAAGCCCGGGGGTTGCTCCATAAAAACTTCTTCAGTTAGGTCACCATGAAGGAGCGTTGCTCACATCAAGGTGACGGATGGGCCAAGAGTGCACAACAACAAGTGAGAGAACGAGGTATAGTGACGGGTTTGACAACCGGGCTGAAGGTGTCAGTGTAGTCAATCCCAGGCCGTTGGTGAAAGCCTTTAGCAACGAGACGGCCTTTATATTTGTCAACGGAGCCATCGGGATTACGTTTAATACGGAAGACCCATTTGCCCCCAACAATATTAGAGGCCCGATGTGCAGGAACGAGTACCCAAGTCCCGTGTTGAAGAAGCGCATTAATTTCTAAGGACATGGCATCACGCCATTGTGGAATCTTGAGAGCGGCGGTAACAATGGTTGGCTCAGTAGTGATGTCGAGCGGATACTTGGTGGCAAGGTTGAGAAGTTTTGGCTTGAAAATGTTGTTCTTGGACCGGGTCGTCATAGGGTGACAAGATTCGGACAGAGCTGAGGCCGGGACCGGTGGTACAATGTGAGACTCGGAAGTGGGGATGACCGTGAGTGCGGGCGTTAAGGGACGTTGGGCCAAGCGGTCGGACGACGGCCTTGGTGAGGATCCGCGTTGGATCGGGCGGTCGGATTGAGAGGCGGGTGCTGGAGTGCGCTGGGCCGGCCACTGAGAAGGCGGGCTGGGCGCGGGAGCGCGCGGGGCCGACGGCTGGGCAAGTGGTCTAGCAGGCAACGATGGGCCCAAAAATGGAGGAGGGGCCTGGCAGAGCGGTGGCCCAAGTGTAGGGGTCACATGTTTGGTCATATGCGACGGGAACTTGTCTTCACAGAAGCGAACACGGCGTGAGATAAAGAGCTTGTTTGTCTGAGTATCCCAACACTTATAGGCGCTTTGTGAAGTCGAGTACCCAAGAAATTGGCAAGGTCGTGACGGGAAGCTTAATTTTCCTGGTTCATACGGGCGGAGCCAGGGATAGCAAAGGCACCCAAAGACACGTAATTTGAGATAATTCGGGGAAGTCCCAAATAATTTCTGAAATGGTGACAAATTGCCAATAACAGAGCACGACATTTGATTAATGAGATACACGGTGGTTTGAAGGGCAAAGGACCAAAATATATGTGGTAATTTGGCATGATGCAATAGAGCCCCACCCGTTTCAACTATATGGCGATGGCGACGTTCAGAAATCCCATTTTGTTGTGGTGTATGTGGTGCAGTTGTTAACCAGCTTATGCCCGATTTTGCAAAAAGAGATTTAAGTGCCAAAACTTCACCGCCGTTATCACTGTAAAACTTCTTGATGTTTTGAGAATTTTTTTTTCCACCAATGGCTTGAAGTGGATAAAAATATCATAGACCTTTGATTTAGCGACCAATGGAAATAACCAACAATATCGAGTGTATAAGTCCACAAAAATCACATAATAACGAAAACCATCAAGAGAGGTCACAGTGGGACCCCAAACGTCCACAAAAACATAGTGTAATGGATGCAAGACAGTAAAAGAAGAGTCCATAAACGGTAAACGGTGAGACTTGCTAACATGGCAAGAATCACAAAATAAGTCCTGCGCAGAGGAAGTAGTGTTCAACGGTAAATTAAATGACGATATTAAAGACGAACTGGTCTTGGAGGCCGGATGACCAAGACGGGAATGCCAAGTGTGGAACGTTGTTCGGACTCCCAAGGTGGCCAAACGAGCAGCAGACTTCATATAGTATGAGGGAGGCCGAATGTGATACACACCATCACTGCAAAGTCCCTTCGCCAACAAATCCACCGACGGTTGATCCTTAATGACAAAATAATCATGAAAGAATTCCATAGACACATTATTATCTTTCGTAAATTGATGCACAGACAAGAGATTATGCTGAGACGAGGGAACCCTCAAAACATTGGACAAAGTAAACGTGCGTGGAGGAAATTTTAATTCAGAAGAACCAACATGAGTTATTTCCATACCATGTCCATCAGCGATGTGAACCTCGTCCATTCCATCATATTCCGAGTGAAAGTTCAAAGTGTTGAGATCCGGAGTGATGTTGTGGGATGCTCCGAAATCAACAAGCCAACCGCCATTGCCATAACAGTGAGGGGTGCGAGCGGCATTAGTCGTGATGGATCCGAGTTGGTAGCATCGTGGTGCGGTGTGACCATGGCGACCGCAGATCTGACATTGCACGTTAGAATCATGAATATGGGAGGTATTTGTCATGGAGTTATAGTTACCTCGATTGCGACCGCGAGAGTGGCGGCCACGGGAGTTATTAAAGCCACGACCACGGGGTTGGGGGGCACGGTTGGACTGATGAGGGGCGGAGTGGCGGGGTGCATGGTTAGGAGCGGCCGTGTTGGCTGTGGCCACAAGGGTGGTGGTGGTCTGATCCAGTCGCCGAAGATACGCCTCGTGAGAGACGAGTGCACTGTGTAACTCGGCAAAAGTGAGAGATTTCTCACGCAGACGGATGGATGTGGCTATGTCCCTGTACGCCGCACCGAGTCCATTAAGGACATAGAGAGTAACGTCATCCGGGTGGAGTGGGCGATCAAGCATTGCTATCTCGTCAACCTTGGCCTTAATGTCGGTGAGAAAGGCGGTGACGGAGCGGGATCCAATGGTGGCGAAATTGAGGGCATCTTTGAGTGCCATTACACGCGTGCGGTCGGGACGTGCAAAGTTATGCATAAGACAAACCCATGCTTCGGATGAAGTGGTTGCATTGTGGATGAGTGGAAGAAGGTCATCCGAGATGGATCCGACGAGTGCACCAAGGAGCAGCGTGTCTTGTTGGAACCACAAAGTATAACCCGCGATGTCGGATGGGGGAGGGCATGGAAATCGTCCCTAAAGATAGCCTAGGAGGTTTAGGCCGTTTAGTTGTGATACAACTTGGAGCCGCCATGATAAGTAGTTTGTGGTGGTGAGTTTGAGAGGGAAGTGATGGGATTGTGTGACGTGAATGAGCGTGATGGGTGGCAGGTGGTGCTGTGGGGAGATTCGCGGTGGGGTTGCGGTCAATGGCGGCACCGGAAGAAGCAGTCGATTCGGTCGACATTGTGAAGGTGGCGGCCACAAAGTTTGAGAGAAAAAAGAATTGTGAGAGGGGTGGGGGGGTGGCGGCCGAAAATTGAGAGAGGAGTGGGGTGGATCGTTTTGATCTTATGACCTTTTTGTTGCTCTTGATACCATGTAGAGAAAAGTTTGTAATGGTATTTTCATTAAGTTGTTTTGTAAAGTGAATTACAAGAATATTTATACAACTACAAGTGTATACAATAAGGAAAGGATCTTCTATCTAAGTATGGTAAAGTTGACTATCTAAGTATGGTAACGATAGGTGAGAATCCCTTAATCAGGGGAAGAACATTCGGTAGTATCTTCCTTCCTAATAAATATAACTTGCATTCAGTTTGACATGATCTTTTGGTATAATTACAAGGAATCAAACACTTGATTCTTGTATTTTACTGTTGTGTTGACTCACTTGTTAATCTTTAAGATGAATGTGAAAATGATGTTGTAGTAAGCATGCAAAATTATGATGAAATATGAAATAAATTGGTGAGTAAGTAGGGGAATAAATTGCAAAGATAGTCTGGTTGAATTTCTTACTCGCTCATTCTCAGTGGCGTCTCCAGGAATATGGGGGGGGCTAAAAAAAATTTTGGGAGAACAATAGGAAAGAAATAAAAGGAAAAAAAAATTCGAAATACTATGTAAAGAAAAAAAAATTTATTTGAATCAAAATTGTTTGGAGGCTTTAGAGAAGATGAATGCGTACAATAAATTTTTTGTACAGACTTTTAGTTTTCCGAAAATTTCACTAATAAATATTTACGATAACAACAACAATAGCCGATAACCAAACAATTTTTTTTATCAAATATATATTTATCAAAGTAAATATTATGGACTATATTATAAACTTTTTAGACATGTTTGAACGAGTTAAAAGCAAAGAAAAATCTGATACACTCATAATAAAACTAGACCTTGAGAAGGCGTATGATAAAATAAAGTGGGGTTTCTTGGAGGACACACTTAGAGCTTTGAATTTTCGGAGAACATTATTGATCTCATTCTTTTATGTGTTCGTAATGCCTCAACTGAGTTTCTGTGGAACGGGGAGCCCCTTAGCGCGTTTGGTCACGGATGTGGTTTGAGGCAGGGAGACCCGTTATCGCCATATCTTTTTGTGCTCTGTGTTGAACGACTTGCATATCTTTTACAAGAAGAGGTTGAGAAGGGGATCTGGGAACCAATTGTCCCGTGTCGAGGAAGTCCGAGGCTATCACACCTTTTTTTTGCGGACGACCTTATGTTGATGGGAAGGGGGACGGTTCAGACTGCGAGAAGCATGAAAGAAACTCTTGAGAAATTCAGTAGGGCATCCGGCCTCAAAATTAATGTGGAGAAATCGAAAATATTTTTTTTGAATAATGGGGGCTGGACGTTGAAGAGGAGAATATGTTCAATTCTTGGCTTTGCGCGCACGACCTCACTTGGTAAATATTTGGGAGCAAACCTTGTTCACGGGAGAGTTGGACGCGAGAATTTCAATGAAGTGTTTGACAAACTTTCTGCATGAATGGCGGGCTGGAAGAGGCCGAACCTTTCGCTAGCAGGTCGGGCCACCCTAGTTCAATCCGTCTCTTCTGCGGTTCCTATACACCTTATGCAGTCGTGCTGGATGCCGGAAAGCGTGTGTGACAGGTTAGACAAAATTAATAGAGACTTTTTGTGGTCTAATGATCCTAACGCACGTCGTTTGCACCTTGTTGGATGGAATCAGGTGTTACGACCAAAAAAAGACGGAGGATTGGGGTTGCGCGTGGCGTGTTTTCATAATGAGGCCTTGCTTTCAAAGATTGGATGGAAAATACTGCAAGATGAGGAATGTCTATGGTCGGCGCTAATTAAAGCAAAATATTTGAAAGGTAAAAGGATTACGGAATATACCGTTAAGCCGCGAGACAGCTATACTTGGAAGGGTATTGTCCGTTGTATGCGCCTAATCCAACCTTTCATCCGTTAGCGAATCGAGAATTGACGAGGGGTGTCGTTTTGGTTTGATAACTGGTTGGGGGACTCTCACCTTTGTGAGGTCGTGGGGACGATAAATTCAGAGGACTATGGGTTGAGTTTGGCGGACGTGATTGATGAGGAGCAGAATTGGCGTGTAAATGACTTAGCAACCATGTTACCGAATGAGTGGAAAGAGCGGATTTTAGGAACAACGATTATATTGCGAGAGGAGGATGATAAGGCGTTGTGGAGTCCGACTGCGAACGGCAAATTTTCATGCCAAAGCGCATACAAAGAGTTGTTCAAAAAATATTGCGCCACGTGCGCACCAAGTCCGCGGACTAAATGGGTTTGGAAAGCACCGTGCAACAACAAAGTTCGCTTCTTCCTTTGGCTTGCGAGTCAAAATAAAATTGCGACTAACTCATTACGAAAGGAGAGGCATTGTACTAATGATGATAGCTGTGAGAACTGCCCGAATACCGTGGAATCTGTGATACACGTTCTCCGCGACTGTCCCCTCGCGGCTAGAGTTTGGAAAGCGCTGCTGCCTACGCACTATTGGAGGACTTTTTTGACACGAGAGATGAAGTTTGGTTACGAGCAAATGCACAAGAGGAGGGGAAAAACTACTCACTTATCACCGAGGTAGAATGGAAAGTGGTTTTTGTTGCGACATGTTGGTGCTTATGGAAGGCTAGAAACACGAGGATCTTTGAAGGAAAAAATGTGAAGGTGTATGTGGTACTTAGCCAAATTAAGCAAGCGTGCTCGGACTACAACATGACGAGGAGGCCGAAAACCATTCAAAATCTAGCAAAATGGATTCCACCTAGGGAGGGATGGAGCAAGTTAAATGTGGATGGGAGTGTGTCGTCGGCCACAAACATCGGCTCGGCCAAGGGGGTCCTCTGTGACGATAAAGGAGAGTGGCAATGGGGGTTCGTGCAGAAAATTGCAAGTCCTACGGTGCTTGAAACGGAGATTGAGGCCATCCGTTTGGGTCTAAAGATCGCATGGGAAAGGAGAATCCAAAGCATTGAGGTCGAGACAGATTCAGAAGAGGCACTTAGTATCATAAATGACTTAAAGGTCCGCGACCACGAGCTTCACCACAAGATCGAAGAATGTCGTGCACACTTGCACAAACCGTGGAACATATCATTCCGATGGATAAAGAGAGATGCAAATAAAGCTGCGGACGCCATGGCAAAGGTCCCGATATCTTTAGAGGAAGCAGTTAGACTCGTCACAACCCCTTCCCTTAGTATTTCGTCTATTTTGTATGCGGATATGGCCTAAGGGCTAGTATTTCATTATTTCTACCAAAAAAAAAACATCTGATACACTTTGTATATACGTTTTTACATATTTTGAAGTTAATTTTTTCTTCACAAATATGATAAAAGATATTCATATATTTAATTTGAACAACATTGATTCTTTGCATATCGAACAAATACGTTAAGCTATGATCAAATTCAACACATACGAATTCATTAAGTGTAGAATAAAGTTGTTTGCTATTTTTTAACACCATAAGGATTTTTTCGCAAATTAAAATTACAAATAAGTTTATTTTTTTTACTAAATATAACAAAATGAGAGTTTTTGCAATTTATTATTTGACTGAGCTATTAAATGGAAATATCATAAGATCTGCCGTAAGTTTATCAAGATCATATTCATTATTACAAGATCTTATTTGTCGTTATCTTTTTACCTGTTTAGGCGATGTAATTTTGTAGATTATTGTCGTTAATCTGCTCCTTCTGTTTCCCTAATCAATATACTAGCAAATGTAGCACGCGGTTCCCGCGAGCATAATTCTTTTTTCAATGTCATTCTATGTGGGTTAAAGAAGAAGATTTATCTAGATAACATGTCCCATTAATTCTGAGTAGAACAATGGAAGAAAAATAGATTATGGGAAAAGTAAGTCATTAATTATAATTAGTAATATAATGAATTAGTCTAACTTAATTTGTAAGGCTATTTTGGGGATTTAATAAGAAATTTTCAAAATATAGCTAAAATACAAAGGTTAAAGTTGGAAATCAAAGACGGGTGTCACAATGGGTTTCTTTATATAATAATATATATATATATATATATATATGCGATTTTGTTTTTTCAAAAACAGGGGGGGTGGGGGGAGCTGTGGCTACTGCCCCCAACCCCTACATAGCCACGCCCTTCTCTATATTAGTAATGTACTGACATATTAGACAGACCTGATGTAGGTTAGTAGTATCAAAATCAATCCAAATCGATCATGGAATTTTCCGCTATGATAGGATCTCATGTTTGTTGAATTCAATCCCAATCGTTTACGAATGAATTAGAGCTTCTTTTTATTTATATTGTGTCCCTCCAAGGCATTTTTAAAGAGAAATATAAGTGGAATCAAATTTTAATATTAATCTTCGCTTAGTAACTTTAGATTTATTGATTAAATGAAGAACTACAATGATAAAAAAAAAAAAAGATATAAGCATTTTCACTTGAAATCCAACAACTATTTGTCGACAAACAAAATGGAAACAACAAAAGCTTAGATACCATAATATAAGATGCACTCAACAATTGACAGGACATATGGAAGAAGATGTCTGATTGTAATCACGTTTCGAGTGTTTCGAACATATTCATTTGTTGGGAAATAACATCAATTGGTCTCGAATATGCCTCGTTTTGCAGCTTACCTCTATAACTTTATTTTTTGGTATTTTGCTCCCCGACTTTTGTAAAGTTTGCGAACTGCAACCTAATGCACATTTTAAGACTGTGTCAGTATTTTAACCATTAGTTGACCAAAGTTGCATAGGTTGAGACTTGAGAGGCAAGTAGGGTTGTGCATTTGGATCGGATCGGATCGAATCGAGGCTGGAAATCGATTTCGATCCTAGAGAAATTAGGATCAAAATCAAATCAATTTAAAACGATCCGATTCGATCCAAAATCATTCGATTTCGATCCTTTTTTTTATTTAATTTAATATCAATGAGACCAACCACAACATTCAAACAGAGTTACTGAATTACAAAATTCACTTTCATATGGCTATCAATCACACTTTTTGACACAAAACACAAATCAATTATAAAAGATACACTTTCACAAATTAATTTTCATTAGTTTACACTTTGCATTCACCAGACTATGCAGTGGCTTATCAGCAGTTGTGGGCCTTCGTACAGAGAGAAAGGGTTTGATTTGCAAAAAATTTGATTTTTGAGTGAAACCCCTTTTTTGAGTGAATCCTTCGTACAGACTAAGACTAGTGACTACAAAGAGAGAAAAGTGTTACAAATTGTCTACGTTTCCCAAAGAGAGAAACGTGGCAAAGATGTTAGGTATGTGTATATATAAAAATATAATATTAGCACTATATATAGAAATATCTTAGTAGCATCTTAATAGGCTTAGCATTATATATAAAAATAATATTATATATATACTATTATATATTTATTTATTTTTAAAAAATAAGATGTGTATTCAATCCGATCCGATTCTCAGCCTCTAAAATCGAGGATCGAATCAAATGGGGGTTCGATCCAAAGGCAAAAATCAAAAGTCGGAGGAAATATTCGATCCGATCCTAGAATCGGATCATTCGATCGATTTTCACCCGATTCGATCGATCCGATTCTTTTTGCACAGCCCTAGAGGCAAGTGCATATTGGTTGGGGACAAGTAGAGAAAAACAAAATTATGGAGGCAAGTGTGGGGATCAAGCGTGGAGGTTCGGTGCTTTTCTCCCTTTATTATACAAATAATTGATCTAGTGCAAATTTGGAGAGGGAGAAGAAAAAGATAACAGGGATGCAAATCTTGCACCAGCATAGTAAAATCTATATTATGTGTATATATATATATATATATATATATATATAATTTGATGATACGCTATGCGTATTACACCGCGCACCAATTGCTTCAGTCATTTTCCTAAGACTATAATTATTTTTTTCTAGCTGTAATATTCTTACTAAACAAATATCAAATTAGTTTGATTGGATCAAATGGCCGTCAAACTCACATGTATTTAAATTTCTTATTAGGTCACGGGAAATTATTCAAAACCACACGATTAGACCAAGCACATATTATATCTATTTGTTATATATTTAGTAATATTTGGTTCACTTAACACGTATTATTTAATAACTAAATTACTCACCAAATATAATTTCTTCTTTAAAAAAAGTGTTTCACTGTTTTTACAGAATAAAATTCCTGTAAGCTAAGCAACTTATTGTTAATAGTAATTAGACTTTGGATAAAGTATCATTTCAGCTGGTTGTCCCTGATATCAGTTCCACAATTTATTAGTTTTAATATTGGACTTAGATATATTAGAGGCAACAATTTGTTTTTAGAGTCAGTTACTTTGTCGGATTTTTTTTTTTTTTTACAACCAGAAATCTATTTCATTAATAAACCAAACCAAAAGTTCATACAAAGATATGACAAAAGTCGAAGCAAATGCAACACTCAAAATCAGCAAGAACACAACTTCTATGGTGAAAAAAAAAACACTCGGATCTAACATCGTTGCATCTCGTGCCAAGTTGTGAGCTTCCAAATTGTCCTTCCTAGGAATCCAAAAGAAATTACATCTATGCCCGCCAACTTTATTCCAAGCCTTCACAATATCGGCAATTTAATGTGCGTGATCCCCATTCGCTTTCTCCATAAATCAAACATCGTGAATTATGACACCAAGACAATCACCTTCAAAAACCACGCTCTCCCAGTGATGCTCCTCCACTAGTCGAACAGCCACCGAAAGGGCCAACGCTTCAGCATTGCGCAACTGCATGTGCCCAGAAAGACAATGTTGCACACTCAATACGTGATTATCCAAGTGATCATGCAAATTATTCCAACGCCGGTTGTTTCCCTTTCACAATTAATGGTTGCATCCACCCGAATTTTAACTCACACCCCTTTGGGAGTAATGCGCACCAGATCCAGTAACTTAGGGGTCCTCACTTTGCAGTCCCCGAGCTGTAGTCCAAAACTCCAAGCAAGCGCCCACCAACGTAGCAATAGACAATGGTTGTGCACAAGGGTTGGCAGCAACAATCCGATTCCGATTTCCCCATAAAGCCCAACATGTAATCACAATTCTAGCCAACATGTCGACGCCCACAAAAATCCTTCTTGACCAAGTCAAGCAATCCTCACTCGCTAGCCATAGTAATATGTCGCTCACAAATAAAAGCGCTCAAACTTGATGAGCAACATTGGCAAACCACCGTACAATGTTGAATATCTTCAACTCCACTTTTACAAACTGGACACATCGCCTCAATATCAATGTGACACCGTAACAATTCTTGTCGTGTAGGAAGAATGTTGTGACACATGCGCCAACTAAAGGTATTAACTTTGGTCGGATATTTTGGCTTCCACAAGAAGTTCTTATCCACCGCCTCAGCACGATTACTTTCAGAATCTGCTTCGTGCAAATGAAAACCTCTCTCCACCGTAAGATGATATGCGCTGTTCAACGTAAACAATCCGGAGCTTGAATAATGCCGAATCTGTTTATCCCTACTCCCTCTATCTCCCAATGGTAGTGATAAAATAACAGAGACATCCTCCCTCCAAAATAACTAGTGAATAAGGCTAACATTTCACTCTCACGTATCTTCGCCCCTTAACCCCGACACCGATGGTGTGATAGTGCAAAACAACAAAGATCTCGGGATCCACGCATCTCCCCAAATTCAAATATTATCCCCGCTTCCAATCCTCCATCTAAGTCCCGCTCTAACCATTACAATACTCTCGTGGATACACCGCCATGAAAAAGATGGAGAGGCTCCACGCTTCGCCTCAAGAATAGTCGAAGTAGAGAAATATTTAGCCTTGAAATTTTTTCCGTCAAACTATTCAATTGTTGAACATTCTCCAAGCTTGCTTTGGCAACAATGCCATATTAAACACTTTCAAATCTCGAAATCCCATACCACAATCTTTCTTACTCTTATTCATCTTTTTCCAGGCAAATCAATGAATTTTATTTTCATTTCTGTTAACCCACCAATAATTACTGATCATAGATTTAATTTGTTTAATTAAAGTGTCAGGCAAACGAAAACAACTCATTGCGAACATAGGTAACAACTCATTGCGAACATAGGTCTGGCTTGCATGATGGCTTTGATTAAGATCTCCTTCTCGGCAATCGACAACTTTTTCTCCCTTTACCCTTCCACCCTTTGCCAAATCTTGTCTTTAATATATTGAAAGTACAGGTGTTGCAGTGAAATATTAGTCCAACATTTTGGTAACTAGTATTGGCACAACATTGAACCTAACACCGCACTGTCCGATTATTTTTAATTGCCATGTTTAATTTTTCATTTATTCATAAACTTACCTAGTTCCAAAAGTTGTAGTTATCTGTGATGTACTTTAGGATATCGTGGAATCTAGGGATCGTGTGGACTAATACTTGAAGAAAGAAGATAAGCTAAGAATATTATAAATAATATCAGAAGGTCTATTGAAGATAAACATCAAAGGGGATTTCGAGATTATCCAATCAATTAGAGAGCAATCAAGTTCGTGTCAATCACAACTACAAGAAGGGACAATCAAACTCTATAAGAAGGCGTGTTCGACATCAAGCTAAATAACGAGACTAGAATAGGTTCTGAGAGATTATAAATATTCTTGTAATAGTTATTTAGTCTTGTTATTACTGAGTTTTATCTAATGAAGTTATAAACTCCATAGGTTGTAGTGAGTTAGTGTTAGGATTGAGTTCCTTACTCAGTTGAGTTTTGTAAGATCATTAAAGTCATATTTAATGATTATTTGGCTGTAAGGCTCGACATGTTATATATATAACCTGCTTAAAATTCATTCTCCGTGTTTGTCATTCTGCTGCTATTTACTCTTCAGTGAATGTTGGGACAACATCGAATACAATCGGTGTTGGCACAACATTCCACTTTAACACAACGTGTGAATCAAAAAGGGTATCAATCCACATCCATACATTAACAATTGGCGTAAGAGGCAATCACCTTATTCATTGGTGTTTGGATTTGGTACCATATCATGGATAATGCGAACCCCAACACAAATAACAGGCTTCCAGTGCTGGATGGGACCAACTATGCCTACTGGAAAATCAGGCTCTGACAATACATCAAATCCTTAGACATACGGGCATGGAAATCAATCATTGATGGTTACACTCCACCAATGATGGCTAGAGACAATGATAATTATGTAGATCTGAAACCATAAGCTGATTGGACTCCAACAGAAGTCAATGAAGCAGCCTACAATGAGAAAGCACTTAATGCCATCTTTAGTTGGATTGATCCACAAATTTCCAGGTTAGTACAATTCTACACAACCACCAAGCAAGCCTGGATGTTTCTTCAAACTCACTGTGAGGGAGATGCAAGTGTTAAGGAATCCAGGCTTCAAACTGCTTTACAAAAAATCCAGGCTTCAAACTGCAAGAGTTTGTCTCTACTTACTTTGAAAAACTAATGGATATTTCAAATGAATGTCAAAGTCTAGGTGATCATTTAACTAATAAACAACTTGTTTATAAAGCTATGAGAACATTGTCTCCTAGGTTTGAAGTTAAGAAGGTAGATATGCAAGAGGCCAGACACATGTCATCACTTAATTTTCATACTCTTTTAAATGTTTTACAAGAATTGGTAATGAATTCAGAGCCTACTAACAAACAGAGAGGACTTGCTCTTAAAGCTACTGAAAAGGAAGTAGATGATGAAACTGAAATAAGTGCTTACTTAGGCTTTGTTGTTAGAAGTTAAATAAAAATGCCCTGAATGATAGAGTTAGAAAAGAAAAGAATGTGCCTGCTAATCTGAGAAAGAGTTTTCCGGGTAAAATGGTAAAGTAAGTGGCACTAAGAAAATAAATTTAGTGCTATGAGTGCAAAGGTTATAGTCACTTGGCCTATGAATGTGCTAATACTTTAAGGATCAAAGGTAACTCTAACTGGGTGTGCATCGATGATATTGATGATGAGTCAGGTTTGGAAAAAATGCCAGATGAACAGGTATCTGAAGAAATACACATAGCAGCATTGTCTACTCAGGTGAACTGGATAGAATATCAAGACAAGATTGTGACTAACAGATGTGCGCCCAACACTCAGACTGTTCAAAAGAACAGATAGAATACTTCTACAGCTGGGAGGACGAAAAATCTATATCTAACCCTCAATGTCTTATTATTGATATAAATGAATCTGAGGAATACTCCAACTTTGTCTATTTTGGTGGCCCTGTAGATTTGGAAGAAGAGTATTTGTTTGAAGGAGAAATGGACCAAGGTAAAATTATTGATGAACTGAAGGTTGTCTACAAAGAACTGCTAGTTGAAGTAAAGAAGATTATCAGAAGCGAAAAAAAGCTCATCCGAGAAAAAAAAAATAGTGATATTGAATCTGATGTTAGGTCAACATCGGAGTCCTCTGATGTTGGGGCAACATTCAGAAATAACACCAGTGAACATAATTTGATAAGTACTCATGTGATGTGTTTGATAACAATGATACTTATGTTATTACATTAAAGAGATCAAAGGATAATTGCTACTTAGTGGATGAAGATGCTCAGTGTTTTCATGTCAAGGTAGATGAATCAGTGGTATGGCACATGAGGCTTGGTCATGTTCACTACAGGAATCTGGAAAAGATCATCAAAGTAGAAGTTGTAAGAGGGATATCTCAACCGATCAGTCTAGGTAAACTAGTTTGGGGTGATTGTCTGCAAGGTAAGCAAACCAATGCTACACATGCTCCTATACATGTGGAAGGTCGGATTTCTAGAACTCCTAAATACTTTGACCTGTTGCACATGGATATGATGGATCCTATAGAAGTTTGCAGCTTTGCTGGTATGAAATATACCTATGTAATTGTGGATGACTTTTCTATGTATACTTGGGTTAAGTTCTTGAGAGAAAAATCTGAGGTTGTTGAAACATTCAAGATACTAGCCGATAGTATCAAAACGATCTATAATGCATGTATAATTAGGATTAGATTAGATCATGGTAGGGAACTTGAAAACAAAAAAATTGACGATCTGTGTGATTCTAGAGGCATCTCTCATGAATAATATGTTCTATCACTCCCCAACAAAACGGAGTTGCTAAAAGGAAAAATAGAACTTTGCAAAAAATGGCTAGGGTAATGTTAAAATCCAGAAAGATAACTTAAAGACTTTGGCCAAAAGCACTTAGTAATGCTTTCTATATTTTTAGCAGAGTTTATCTTTGAGCAGGTACAACCATGACTCCATAAGAAATAATTAAGAATATTAAACCTAATTTGAGTCATTTTTATTTGTTTGGTTGTGTGTGCTACATCTTGAAAGATAGATAACCATTAGGAAAATTCGATGCTAAAGTGAAAAAGCATTTTTTTGGATATTCTCTCAATAGTAGTGCCTATAGAATGTTTAATCTTAGGTTAAACACCATACCAGAGTCAATAAATATTGTGTTTGATGATGAGTCTGATTTTGCAGGTACCAGTGTTGATCAGCATGTTCTGCCTCTGATAGGAAATTTTGAGCCAACACCATCAACTGACAATGTGGACTCAACACCAGCGACTGAACAAGAAGGAACTGCGGCCACAGATCTCGTGCCAAAACCTGCTGATCCTAATGCTGGAACAACATCAGAATATACAAATTCTGACACAAAAGAATTTGTTGGTGAAAATGTGAGAAGAGACACACTAGCCAAAACTCAAAAGAATCACCCCTCTTCATGGGTTATAGGTGATCTCACAGAAGGTGTAAGAACCAGGAACAAAGAAAGAGTCAAGTATAAAGATATGGTTCAACTTAGTGTATGCATCTCTTCTGTGTGTAATAATGCTTCTTGTTTTGTATTTGTTGTTGAACCTAAAAATGTGAATGAGGCCCTAAAAGACTCACACTGGATAAATGCAATGCAAGAAGAACTTAAGAAATTCACTAACAAAAAGTTTGGAAATTAGTTTCTAGGCCTGCTCATGCAAATGTAATAGGAACCAAGTGGATTTTTAAAAATAGAAGTGATGAAAATGGTGTAATTGTTAGGAATAAGGAAAGACTAGTAGCTCAAGGATATACACAGGTAGAAGGGATTCATTTTCATGAAACTTTTGCTCATGTAGCTAGAATTCAATCTATTAGGATGTTACTTGCTATAGCATGTTTTCTGAAGATTAAACTATTTCAAATAGATGTTAAGGGAACTTTTTAAATTGTTACATTGACAACGAAGCTTATGTAGAGCAACCAAAAGGGTTCACTAATCCTTATCTCCCTGATCATGTTTACAAACTTGAAAAAGCACTATATGGAGTGAAACATGCTCATAGAGCTTGGTATGAGAGGTTGATAGAATTCTTATTATGTTTTGATTTTTTCAAGAGGTGAAGGTGATAGAACACTCTTTATTATGAAGAATAACAAAGATGTTTGCATTGCTCAGATATATGTCGATGACATTGTATTTGGATCTTCTAATCAGTCCACTTTGGACAAATTTGTGAGTACAATGACATGTACATTTGAATGAGTATGATAGGGGAGCTCACCTTCTTCCTAGGACTGCAAGTGAAACAAAAGGAGACTAGGATGTTTCTGCCTTAGGAGAGATATGCTAGGAACTTGGTGAAGAGATTCAGTTTACTGGAGTCTAAACCTAGCAAAACACCTATGTCCACTACTGTAAAGATTGAGAATGATGTAGCTGGAGAAGATGTTGACTCAACATTTTACAGATCTATGATAGGGAGTCTACTGTACTTATCAACCACCAGACTTGACATCATGTACTCAGTATGTGTCTGTGCCAGGTATTAGTCAGCACCAAAGGTATCTCATTTAACTACTGTAAAAAGGACTTTGAAATATATATCTGGAATTGCTGATTTAGGATTTTGGTATTCTAATGATACAAATTCAAATATGGTTGGTTTTAGTGACTCTGACAGCTGTGTTACCCAATTGATATGGTTAAAATATATGCTTCATGACTATGGGATAACTAGAAATACTCTTTTGATGTTCTGTGACAACCTCAATGCTATAAGCATATCAAAAAAATCATGTTCAACACTCCAGAAATATACACATTGATATAAGACGTCACTTTTTGAGAGATTTGGTCGAGGATAAGACTAATGTGATTGAACATATTGAAACAAACAACCAACTTGCTAACATGTTCACTAAAGCATTACATAATGAGACATTTTTTCAGTTTGAGGAAGGCTCTTGGTATGAGTGTGTTGTGAGCACACAGTGCAAACAAGTGTTGCCTTAACATGACTGGCCAACACTGGTGACGAATTATGATGTAGATAGATTGTTCTCTTATTTTGGTTGATTCAATTTTGTGTTTGTTTCCTTATGTCTGTTTGTCTGCATGCTTGAATCTTGTGAGTCCTACTAGCTTATCAGTATACTTTGGATATCTTACTCTTTACAAATTTTTCTTGAAATGCTTAATCTACATTCTTTACATTGAGGTAGTATCTTAACTTGGAGACGTTGGGTTACACATAGCTAAGATACACAAAACAATATGAAGAAGCTTGGGTACACAGAGTTGACAGTTATGCTGTATTCAATTGTGTTTTATTTGTATTGTTTTGCTTGCATAAGGGGCACAAGACAATGATTCTTATACTAGGGTGTCTGGGGTCATGCACTGCATTTGATGCAGTGTAATTGTTCACTTGGTGCTAAAACTTTCTTTATGTTGCTCAATAAACAAGTATGTGTTAGGAAACCAGGGTGTTGGGGTCTTGTACTGCTTGCATCCAGCCCTATGTACTTGCATGTGCATCTGCATTGATTATGTTGAAACTGGGGTGTTAGGGGTCCTGTTATTGCCTACATCCATTGAATACATAATCCTTTCTTTGCCTCAAAGTGTAATGCCTGAAAGTTTTATTTAAATGTTGTATCTGAAATGCATAAGTAAAGAGTTTGTATCTGGGTCTGCTGATCTGCTATGTTGAGACAACACGCTACTCTTGTATGTTGGACAAACATTCTTCTTCTGTTCTTATTGTATTTTTTTCTTCTCTCTACCTTATCATGTGCTGAGCGGTTATGGTCTTAAGGGGGAGTATATCTATTTTATCATCAGGTCATGATCTCATATTAAAGGCATATCCTTTGGGTTGTTAGCTGCGAGTAACACACAAGACTTTTTCTCACTGTATAATAGAAGTTTAATTGTCTCTGTGATGTTAACTTCTTTCCTTATATTGGTGTGTTTCCTGTTATTTAACTCCCCACTTCTCCACATATCTAAGTTAAGCTACTGGTTTATGAATGATTCCATCTAAATCTTGAGTTCCAGGTATCTTGCTCAAAATCTACTTGTGGCATTTTGTGAAGGAGACCTTGGTAAGACCCATACCACACAGACACTTGCCTTAGTACTAACAGTATGTTGGTCCAGGATGGTGTGCTAACACTGCTCAGATCAGATGTGCCTCGACATTAACTTTAACACTGTGACTTATAAGTAATTTCATTGTCTGCTCTAGTCACGTGTCAAGGCAACACGGCTGCACGTGTTGGCTTAACATGGCAGGAATTACACACGTTCTCAACATTTACCCGCCCACGACTCATAATCGACCTCCACTTTCCTCTTTCAACTCCTTAAATTGTTGCTTAGATTCCGAAAATCTAACTAAACCCTACAAACTCACTATCTTCCTTATTTACAATCGTAGGATATAAAATGGTGAAGAAATCTACAATTGCTGACCTTGCAAACATTGCTGCAGCTATGGCATATAATGTAGGCAGAGTTCAACCCCGAAGAAGCACCCTCACACGCACCACTGTGGTTACCTGAACCACCCAAGAGAAATGCGGCTCCTGTTTACTCTAGGAGGAATGTAAAATCGAAGAAGGGTGGATTTACCAGTGCTGATCCAACTCTGCTCCAGAAGATGTTGTGCCAGCACAGGAACCTGCGGATGCCAGCGCAACACAGATACCCAAGAATGTCGGAGCGACGATGGATACGATCAACATCATTGAGAATGTTCCTCTTAGTATGGTGGTAGAACCTGAGGAGACACAACCACCTGCCGTCATCGAGTGGGAGAAATAAGCTGAACAAGTGCAAGGTCAAGATGATGATGCTACTTTTGATGAGGACGAGGAATCCTCTAAGGGGGAGGACTCTGCTGATGAAGCTAAAGAGAAGGGTTCAAATGATTAGGAGGAGGATGATGATGATGAGGAAGGAACGAAAGATGAGGAAGAAGCTGGTGAAGCAAACCACCTTGATGTTGTGCCAACATCGATAGACCCTGATGTTGACCCAACACCTTCAGACTAGGATGTTGATCCAACACCTGCTGTACAGGATGTCGACCCAACACTGGAGTTTGAGGAGGAGTCAGAAGATGAGGCACCAGATACTTTTGAAGCCGATTTTCCCACATCGCCGTTCAATAGGTACTTCTTGACCAAATCTGCAAGTACTATGATCTTATTAGGGAAAGGAAAATTTGGGCCAAAAGGACTTTGGTTGTTGATAACTTTAAAATGCATAAGGTGTTTGAGTTTCTTAAGTCTAGGAGTCTACTGTATTCTCTTGTTGATGTTATTCATTTTGTCCCTGAGGTTGTTGGGGAATTTTACAGTAATCATTCAAAATTTGCTAATGCAAAGAGGTCTCCCAAATACGGGAGAGTGTATTTGAGGGACATGTTCTACAAAATTAGTCCCACAATTATTAACAATGCTTGGAGTATGTCAAGGAGACATGAGATTGTTGAAGAAATCGATGACAATGAAATGATGGGAGAATTGACTGGTGGATTGGTGAAGACTTGGAGGAAGAAACTGAATGTGACTTGGCTCACATCCCTCACTGCCATCCTGTGCAAAACTGCCTCTTACAACTGGATGCCCTCCTCAAATTCCACAGTTCTAACTCATGATATGACTTTGTTGATTTAAAAGCTGAGGAGAGGACTTCTAGTGAACATGTGAGAGCGAGTTTTCAAGATTATGACCGATGTTGCATACAAGAAGAAGGCCAGTCTTCCATTTCCATCATTGATGTACAAGATTCTTAGTTACCGAGGATTCAAGAGGGGTGACAATGAGGTCCTTGTTGAGAAGATAAGGGAACTTGCCATCACAAAGAACTATTTTGAAGGTAACAGGATCAATGACCTGCCCTGGAAGTATCCTAATGCTCCTGGTGGTAGTGGGACACAAAAGAGAAAGAAAAAGGCACAAACTTTCAGCACTGCCTCAACAGTTGAGGATGGTTCTGCCTCTACAGTGCCCGTCAGCTCCACATTCATTCAAAAGAAGGTCGACTGTTGTGAAAGGATGATTGCAGATGGAAAAAATGGTGATAGCTGAGCTGACAAGGAGGAGCTGAAAGAGCTGGACACCATCAAGAAGCACCTGTTGGTGGTGCTTTCCTCACAAAAAGGGGGAGAATAGGCCACCAATTTTCGTTTATGAGAATGTTTTTATTGTCTAAACAATTTTTTTTTGAGAGCGTGTTCTCTGTTATGTGTTGAATTGGGATGTATCTGGATATTAAGTCTGCATGTTTTCTTCATATTATTCTAGTTTGCCTTGTTTTGTCCTATTTATCTAACTCCACGGTGTGAAATGTCAGATAAGAATGTTGGGCTAACACAATTCTTAACTTTGCCGACCCAACACTGCAGTACAACATTCATATGGAGCAAATTAGAATAAATTGTGTTGGTTTATATTCTGAAATACAGGTACTTAAACAAAATTGGACCCCATGTGGAGTTTTGTGAAGAAAGGCAAAAAGGGGGATAATGATAGTGCTGGTGTTGTAGTGAAAACATTCAGGTAACTAGTGTTGGCATAACATTAAACCTAACACCGCACTGTCCGAGTATTTTTAATTGCCATATTTTATATTTTATTTTAATTAGAGAGCAATCAAGTTCATGTCGATCACATCTACGAGAAGGGACGGTCAAACTCTAGAAGAAGGCGTGTTCGACATCAAGCTGAGTAACGAGACTAGAATAGGTTCTGAAATATTAGAAATATTCTTGCAATAGTTATTAATCTTGTTTTTACTGAGTTTTATCTAATGAAGTTATAAACTCCATAGCTTGTAGTGACTTAGTGTTGGGATTGAGTTCCTTACTCAGTTGAGTATTGTAAGATCATTAAAGTCATATTTACTGTTTATTTGGCCGTAAGACCGGGCAGGTTATATTCATATAACATGCTTCAAATTCATTCCACGTGTTTGTCATTCAGCTGATATTTACTCTTTAGTGAATGTTGGGACAACATCAAACACAATTGGTGTTAGCACAACATTACACTTTAACACAGCGTGTGAATAAAAAAGGGTACCAATCCCGATCCATACATTAACATATTCAAAAATCTCCCTTTTCAAGCACCCCACCACTGCCGGTAACCCCAAATATTTTTCATGTTTATCGGCCACAAGCACACCCAAAACCCCCGCCACCTCCTCCCAAATCGGCAACCCCGTGTTATTACTAAATACCAAAATAGATTTTTCCATGTTGATTTGCTGCCCCGATGCCACCTCATATTTTTTCAGAATATCTTTTAGTTCATGCGCAGCCTTTCTCGTCGCCTCACAAAAAGTCAATGAATAATCAACAAAGAGCATATGTGAGACTGTTGTCGTAGTACGTGCAACCCGAACCTCTTTAACAACTCCACTACTCCTCGTATCCCTAAGTAATGCAAAAAACCCTCCCAAACAAACATGAGCAGATAAGGGAAAAGAGGGTCCCCTTGACGAATACCCATTTTCGGTGTAAGGGAACCAAATTCACGACCATTAACCAGAAAGGAATAGGAAACTGATCGGACACACAATATAATAAGCGAAACAAAACCATCACAAAAACCTAACCTGATCATCACATGTTCTAGAAAGGACCACTCAACTCTATCGTACGCTTTGCTCATATTCAATTTGAGAGTCATTATTAATTTACAGCCTGTATAAGGCCGTCTATTTGTCCAGTTATTATTAATTTAATAAGCATGCCAAGTTACTTGATATTTTATATTAACCCATGTCGAAACCTGGAGCTCTGAGATTTATGTTACCGTCGTTGGGGATATACATAATTTCTTCCCACTCGACTTCATTCTTCACATGAATTTCGTTAGGGCAATATGGTTATGGGCCTTATGGCGAAAGTCGAGGTTCTCCCTTGTCTTTTTTGGCCTTCAAGATTGTAAAACAAAAAAGAAAAGCGAAAAATGAAAAAAAAAGGATATATAGAGTACATGATAATATTGATGATTCAGATTAAAATAATTATACTATATTCCAGAACAAATTATCTGATAGGTGGAAATTGTCACTCAATATCCTAAGATAAGACGTGGTTAATTTATTATTTGTCTCTCTGTGTGTGTGGGGGGGGGGGTGAATTTAAGTTGCCGAAGTTTAAAAATGTTGATTATACAACAAATTCAATCAACATAACAAAGCTTAGTAACTGAAGTAATTAAGTATAAAAAACCATCACTAAGCAGATATATACAAATTGAAATAATTAACTGATCATCATGGATGAAATTAAGCAGCGCAGACTTTTCATAATGTACGTAATACATAAAAGGTTTAATCATTTCGCTCAACCATATTTTCCCACGGTTAGCGAAAGCCTTGATTTTTAATCTTGTTCCCTAATGCAGTTGCTTAATTTATGTAAAACGTCGAGCCTCAATAATAATTAGTTTTAGTTTAAACTTCAAAAGCTTACATAAAGGACATCAATGACTATCAGTTGAGAAAAGATACGGTACGGATACTCTACCAAAGAAGGTACAATAAAATACTTTATCTAGAAAACAAAATCAATTTCAACATTATATGTAAGAAGTCACAACATGATCATCACAGTCATGGAAACAAAGCTGACAAGAGAAGCTTGTTGTGCAACTACAAGAATGCATTGATATTGGAGGCCCAAATTGCCCTCCAATATGGGCTCATTCGCCTCCTATAAAAGAGTTTGCAGGCGAAAGTGGGCCTCCGACAAATTGTATGCTAACTGGCTGCATGTTAGTAGATTGGAGGCGATCTTTTGCACACAATTAAATGCAGGCGCGTCGAAGGCAAACAATCGCCTCCAATGCTTTTTGTCCGACTGCAGGCTCGTGACAGGCGAAAATTCGCCTCCAATCTCTTTTTAATTATATAATTTATATATACTCTTTATCAATAATTTTAAAAGCAAATATTTGCGGTCAATGTTTCTAAAATGTAGGTTGGAGGCGATTTTGAGCCTTTAAAAAACTAAAAAAGAATATATTGATAATTTATATATTGGTGGCGATAATTCGCCCCCCAATTTATATTTTACGAAAAAAGAAATTAAAATAAAACAAAAATCAAATTAACGGTTGGAGGCGATTCTTCGCCTACAAAACGTTTAAATCTTTTCCAAAAAATTGCCGCTTTTTTTTCCCCAAAATTAAAATTTTAAATTAAAATAAAACAAAAATCAAATTAACGGTTGGAGGCGATTCTTTGCCTACAAAACGTTTAAATCTTTTCCAAAAAAAAAAAAAAACGACAAATATTTGCCGTTTTTTTTTTTCAAAATTAAAATTTTCATATTTGTAGTTTTTTGCCCAAATATAATATATTTCATATTTGCATCTCTTTTTTCGCCCAAAATTAAATATTTCAATCTCCACTTAAATTTTATATTTTTACATTAATAAATTGATTTTGTTAAATGCTAATAACCACACTACAAGTGCAAAATGTTATGCAAAGTATATCATTCAAAAGTAATTAACCATGTATTATATAATATAATTAGAACAAATGATATCTAAATTAAACTTTAACTTAAATAAAAAGTTAGACAACTCCTATATAACATAAAATTTCCAAAACAAATTAATAACTAATACTAAAAACACTATTTTTGAAGTAGGGAAATATTTATCTTGGAGAAGAGTGGGATTTGTGTAGAAAATTATGAAGAGTGGTAATATAATGTTGAGATTTGTTGAGGAAAGTATGTGTATTTATAGGCTGGAAAAAATGTATAGCAGAGATTGGAGGCGATTTTTCGCCCTCAAAATTTGACACGGATCGACGAATTTTCAGCCTGATTTTCCTTCATGAACGGCTGAGATCGTGGGCACACGGATTATGGTTTTATTATTTTGGAGGCGAAATCAAGAAAAAAAAAGATTATATCCTTGCACGGATTTATCTTCTTCAACATTATACCACCTTTTTCAGCTCTCAATTATATTCTCCTCCATTGTTGCACTCTTAAAAAAAAAAAAAAAAAACTCATAAATTCATATCTTGTAACAAAACATCGAAACTATCTTTTGTTGACTAGATCTCTAGAAATCAAAAGTTTTGACGTACGTATGGTATTTTTCTTAAATTGTTTTTTAGTTTTTAATTACGAGTTCATCTTGTATGTTTTCTCCATTATATATGGACTGCAACCCAACTTAGAAGTACTTGTGCAATTAGCGTTAATGACGCTTATTGAGGGTGGAATTTCTGAAAAAAAATATTTGTGATTGTTGATGTAGATCTACAAAATGTACAACAACGACGATCGGAGTTGGATGTACGATATGGTGCGTAATGGGGGTTATCTAAACCAAACTTTTATAGATGGTGTTTATAGATTTTTAAAATATGTATCTTCTCAGACTAACCTGCTCAATCAAGGCAAAGTTAGGTGCCCCTGCAATAAATGTCGTAACAGTAAGTTTCATACAAACGATATTACATGGCATCTTTATTCACGAGGATTTCTTCCAGATTATTATGTTTGGGTAGCACATGGTGAGTTATTTCCTAACACAACCGAGGCGTCTAGTTCTTATGTCCCAGTTCAGTCACATGTTCATGAAAGTTTTGTTGGGCGTTATAGAGAAATGGTTGACGATGCATTTGGTGGTCGCTTTGAGCATATTAACTTCAACCAGGAGGTAAATGAAGAGCCAAACCCCGAGGCAAAATCCTTTTATGAACTATTGCAAAAAGCAGAGACGCTGTTAGATTGCGGCGATCAAGAAATTGTATTGGAGTTCATATCTAAGTTTATGACGGATAAGATGTTGTGTAACACTTCTGCAGCTAGTTGTGACAAATGGTAAAGCAATTTCATACCACGCTGAGTCCGGTGGATCGCCGTAAAATTCCTAAAGATGTGAAAGGGATGAAGCGGGCATTAAGATGCTTAGGACTGGAAAAGAAAACTTATGACTTATGTAAGAAAAATTGTTTTTTGTTTTACGGGGTGTACGAAGCGAGTAGTAACACTCATTGTCCGGTGTGTAGTGAAGAAAGATTTGAGCCCATACGGAGTGCAAATCCAAGGGCAAAACGCATTCCTAAAAAGAAAGTGTGGTACTTTCCTTTGACATCTCGATTGCAGAGGTTGTATATGTCGCGAGCAACATCGAAACACATGACATGGCATCTGAAATGTCGTGGACAAAGAAATACGATGATTCACCCCGCTGGTGGTGATGCATGGAAATCTTTTGATCTCAAGTATCCGGAGTATGCCGCTGAGCCCAGAAATGTTAGGCTTGGTCTTTGCACTGATGGTTTTACTCCATGGGGAAGGTTTGGTAATTCCTATTTGTGTTGGCCAGTTTTCGTGACACCCTACAATCTACCTCCCGATATGTGCATGAGGCAAGAGTATATCTTTTTATCTTTTTTGATCCCTGGACCAGAGAGTCCTGGAAAGAACCTTGACGTGATGTTACGACCCATAATTGATGAACTTTGTTCATTGTGGAAAAATGGAGCTCAAACGTTTGATTCTTTTAGAAAGCAGAATTTTGTAATGCGGGCAAATTTGATGTGGACGATAAGTGATTTCCCAGCTTATGGGATGCTATCTCAGTGGAGTACGCGGGTGGTGGGGCTTCTGCTGAGAGGTCTGGTGGTTCTGGGGATGCTAGGATTCCTGGTATACATAGGCGTGGTGGTGGTTCTGATGGATCTACTGGTGGTAGGATGGCTTCTACTGAGAGGTCTGTTGGTTCTGGTGGATCTGGGCATGGTGGGACTTGTACTCAGAGGCGCGGTGGTGGTTCTCCTGGCTCGAGGGGTGGTAGGATGACGTCTACGCAGAGGAGTGGTGGTTCTAGAGGGTCTGGGGATGGTGGTGTGGCTTCGCATGAGAGGTCAGGTGGTTCTGGTGGTTCTAGAGGACCTGGGGCTGTTGGGATTCCTTGTACTCAGATGCGTGGTGGTGGTTCTGGTGGCTCTATGGGTGGTAGGATGCCATCCACGCAGAGGAGTGGTGGTTTAGATGGGGCGTCACCCTATATGATATATGAGGGACTGGACATTCCGCATATGGATTGCACGAGTTTGTTGAACCAATTCACTCCTCGAACAAGTACGCCTATGAATACGCCAATGACGGGGAGCGTGCCGACAACGGGTGGTATGCATTCGTAACAGGTACCGATGAACCCACACATGTGGTTGCTGCCACAGATGCCGATGGGGTTTGACCAGCATTTTGGTGGCTCGAGTCAGGCCTGTGATGAGGGAGGCGTAAGAGTTGGAGGTTCAGGAGTTGCAGGCTCAGGACGTGAAGGCTCGGGAGCCCCTAACCAGCCTGATGATTATATATCGACCCAACTTTACTATGACACCGATGTGGCTCAGCCAGTGGCATTCTACGAGGCGAACTCGCAGGCAGACATTGAGGGTTTAGAGGGGGATGGCACAGCCGAGGTCGTGGTTGACAGGGTATATACCTTAGAAGAGGAGTTGAGATTGTGGAGCTTTTTACTCCCACAGTGTTTCGAGTATAAAGGTTCAGGAAAGGGACTAGAGGTGCGAAAGGAGGAAATGTTGAGGCCTTTATTGACTTTGGCAGATGATGGGAGTTTTCAGAACCGTAAAGCACCAGCCACAATGACCAAGTGTTTGAGGGAGGTGATGGAGAAAGCTCACACGGGTTACGCTTTTTTTTTCGGTGGACGAAGTTGATAATGCTTGGAATTTGTTCAGTGTAAGTAACATTTATTATACTTGTTAACATTCATTATCATTTTAAAGTTCTTGTATATTTAATAATATTAAAATTGTGTTTGTCACGTAATTTGTAGAAAACCTTTAGGTGGGACAAAAATGACGAAGTTGCAATAAGGGAGACGTACAACAGAACAGCACAAAGGGGCTTCTCTCGCATGATTACTAACTGGAAATCATTTTGGTTGAGCTACAGGCGTAACACTGATCATGCCAAAAATCACCGCACATGGGCGACTGCTGAGTGGCTTAAGAGTTACATAATATATTGGCGAGGATCTAAACATCTGGCGAGAGTAGATTCTTCAAAGAAGAACCAAGCAATGTTTGAGGGTGTTACTTGGCTAGGCGGTTGCATTAGCACAGCTGTTCATAGAGCTGAAATGGTACGTAATCTGATGTTTTATACTTAATTCATATATATTTATTTTAGATGAATCTATGTTTGACTAATCAGTAAATTAAATTGTGTAATTTGGTGCTAATCTTTAGGCAGAAGAGCGTGGGTGCAAACCCAAAGAGGTTCCAATACAAGAGGTGTAGATTAGGACGCACGCAGTGGTGGATGAGACGACGAAGGTGGTGAAGTGGAGCAATAGATGGGCGATGGAGGTCTATGTAAGTGACATTTAAAAATTTATAATTACTCCATGCTTTTTTAATATATGTTGTGAAATTTAATTGGTGGTAAAGGATATCAGCTTTCTGGTTTTCTTAAATTAATTGAAGATATCAATTAGCAATTAGTTTCTGCATATCAGCAGTTAGCAGCAGTTAACATAAATTAATTGAAGTTAGCAATTAGCAATTATTTTATGCATATCAGCAGTTAGCATTCTGGTTTTCTTAAATTAAGAGCATGTTTTATTTGTGGTAATGACCTCAAGTTTTCCAGTAACTCTTAGTTTCTGTTTTGACAAGATATTAATTAGCAAACTTTCAAATATTGTTTCCTGTAGCTTCAAGTTTTGCAATATTAAGAGTAGATTTTCAGTTTGGTTACAGTTTGGTTATTCTTTTAGCTTCATGTTTCAGTTATTAAAGTTTGTATTCTGCTTGATGACAGTTTGAATATCTTCGGGAGTCGATAAAGGAATGCACGGATAACATGAAGAAATGGAAACCACTCAACAAAGAATCTTGGTGGAAAGCAGTAAAAGGGGCAAAGAAGAACTATGTGCCAGGTCTTTCGAGGTGTGGCGACCCATAATTTATGGGTTTTGAGACAAGGAAGCACCTTAGGTACCCTATTATGGGACATTACAGAGATTTGGTTGAACAACATACAATTACGATAGCACATTTGGTTGAGGAAAATGCTGTAAAGGTAGCATTGTTGGCAAAAAATACAAAGGAGACTACCAATTTGAAGGAAATGATGAAGGAAATGTACGGGGCGCTAAAAATGCCTATCCCTGCAAAATATGCCTCCATGTTCGAAGAAGAGGACGTAGGAGAGGACGGTGAAGATTTCGGGGAAGACGACGAAGGAGAGGATGATGAAGATTTTGTGGAAGACGACGAAGGAGGAGAAAACGACGATGTGTCTGGTATACCTGAAGTTTTGAGATGGACTGAAAAATTTAGTTTATTTGCTTTTGTTTTTTGTCGGCTTGTATGTTTCGGAATATGCCTATTTTGCTATCTTTGTTTGGTTTTTGTTTAATATAATTTAATTATGTAAAAGACAGAGAATTCCAGTGCTTCTGGTTATGGGTATGTTTTGCTATCTTTGTTTTGTTGTTTGTTTAATATAATTTACTTATATAAAAGACAGAGAATTGGAGGCATTTTGTGTAATTGTTTAGGTGTTAATCTTTTGAGTTAGCTACTGTTCTATTATTTTGAGGTGTGCCCAACTTTTTAATTATGCAACATTTTCTTTAAAAGAAAATATTGCATAATAGAGGGCCATTTAGCCATGTTAAAAAAAAAAAAGGAGCGATCTTGTGGGTTGGTCATGTTTGACCAGTCAAACTTAAAGGTTGGAGGCGAAAAATCACATTTTTTTCAATTTGGGATAGCTTAATAAAAAAAATAATCAGGTTTGCTAGAGATTGGAGGCGATGATGGGCCTACTGTTAAGTTAAAGGCATATAATCGCCTTCTAACTTACTTTATTTGATAAAGCCCTTATTTCGCCTCCAATCTATGCATGCAGTTTACATACATTCTTGTACTGGCAGTTGAAGACTGAAGATAGCTTGCAGCTGTTGAACACTGATGATAACTTGCAACACCACATGCGGATCATTACAATCATGTGAATAACAGCAAGACAATCCAACATCCCTCAGTTTGTAAGAAGCCACATGATTGACAGAATTCCGTGGAGAATGACAACAAAGCAGAAGAACTTAAACTCAGCCTTTAGATTAGTTTATTGATTGTTTAGATCGCATTGTAATGTTTAGTTGTTGTTGTCTGATTGTAATCTATAAATATAGGATCATGTAACTCACTTGATATACAAGAAAAACATTCTTCTTTTATACAATTGAAAGCTTCAATCTTTCTTTCATTCACTGTTACATTGCTTCAATTATTTAGTTTAGTTCTAAATGAATCTCAGTTCATTATTCAAAATGGTATCAGAGTAATGATTTAATCATTAGCTCAGGTATTGATCCAAAATTCACTTCCGCTACCACTTGTTTTTCACAACTACTACCTGTTGAGATCCAGGACAAATCCAACAGATTCCTCCACAATTTCTGCACCTCTGGTGGAGAAACAAAACACTGCAACACAAGATGATCATTTTGATCCCTTCTTTGTGCATCATGCTGAAAACATAACAAATTCTCTGGTGAGTCAGAAACTCACAATATAAAATTATCATCGTTGGATTCGTGCCATGTATGTGGCTCTACTTGCAAAGAACAAAATTGGATTCATTGATGGTACCTATCCAGAACCAGCAACTATTGATCCATCTTATACAAAGTGGATGCGCTGCAACTACACTGTCCTATGATGGATTTCTGCAAGCATTTCTGATGAGTTAGGATTTCTGCAAGCATTTCTGCAACTATGTTCTCTGACTCTGTATTTCAGGTATGGAAAGACATAAAAAGGAGATTTTCCGGATCCAGTAATAATCATATATATATGCTTGAACAACAGCTTGGTAACACCAAACAAGGAGCTGCACTTTCTTTATACTTTTCAAAGTTAAAATCAATTTGGGATGAGATAAATCAGTATGAAGTTCCATGTGTCTGTACCAATTCTGAATGTGGTGCAATGGCCACCTTAATCAAAAAGAATGAACACAAGAAAGTAATGAAATTCCTGATGGGGTTAGATGACTCTTTCTCTTTAGTCAGAAATCAAATATTGCTGAGGGATCCTCTTCCCTTGTTAGATGATGTTTTTGGTTTGGTGTTGCAAGAAGAATCAAATAGAGAGTTGTCAAACTTTCACCACACACCTATTGACACAGCTGCCATGACAGTCAAGACACAGATCAATCAACAGAACAAGTCACAAGCTACTGTGATGGCTGGAAACTTTCAAAGGCAACAAAAGCCATGGAACAAGTTCAATACTGGTAAGAACAGACCACCTTGTGCCAAGTATGGAAAAACAAATCACACGATTGATAACTGCTATGAAGTATATGGATATCCTCCATGTCACAAATACTCCAAGTTCAAACCTGCTGTTACTCAAGGTGTCAGACAATTTTCTGGTAATGTGAATCAATTAACTCAAGTTGGTTCAAGTTCAGGACATGGTTCTGCTCCCATATCACATGAACAATTTCAGCATTTGTGTAACCTCTTTCAAGGTAACACAAGCTTAGTCAATCAAGTTAACAATCAACCTCCAAACAATTTGGTAACAGAACAATCAGGTAAGACAGTAAGATCCACTCTCATTGAGTCATTTTCTTAATTCTTCCAACTGGATCCTGGATTCAGGAGCTTCAGATCACATAGTCTGTGATCCAAAGCTACTTGATTCATATGTCATAACACATGATTCACATGTTAGATTACCAAATAACAAGACTGCTTCAGTTACTATGATAGGAACTGTGAAGTATAACAAAGATCTAATTCTTACACATGTTCTTTGTGCACCATCCTTTTCCTTCAACCTCATGTCTGTTAGCAAAATAATTAAACAAAGTCAATGTTCACTCATTTTCTGGTCTAATCTCTGTGTCATACAGGACATCAAGAACTGGAGAATCATTGGGATGGCTGAGGAAGTAAATGGCTTGTACTATATGAAAAGAGATGAATGATCTTATAACCTAAATAGTCATTTAGGTACAGCTGCTGTTAATTCCTCTATTTGATGTTCTGCCTTGTGGCACAATAGACTAGGACATCCATCTGATATTAGACTGTCTTTGCTTCATTCTACAAATGAAAATTTCCATTGAAGTTTGATAAAATAGTCTGTGATACATGTCATCTATCAAAACAAACTAGAGTGCCTTTTCTTCTAAATCCTCATAAAAGTGAATTCATCTTTGATTTAATTCATGTTGATATCTGGGGACCATACAGTGTTGCATCATTAAATGGATCACACTACTTTCTCACTATAGTAGATGATCATAGAAGACTCACATGGACATTTCTCATGAAAAACAAATGAGAAACCATACATATACTACATACTTTCTGCAAATATATTGAGACTCAATTTGATAAACAAATCAGAATCATCAGATCAGATCAGGGTCAAGAATTTAATATACCTGAATTCTATAATACAAGAGGCATTATACATCAGCAAACTTGTACCTACACACCTCAACAAAACTCTGTAGCAAAAAGAAAACACAGACACTTGCTGAATGTTGCAAGATCACTGCGCATTCAAGCTAACTTATCTCTATCATTCTGGGGAGATTGTGTTGTCACAGCTGCTTATCTGATGAACAGAACACCTACACCATTGTTAAATAATCTTACACCTTTTTATCATCTACACTCAAAACACCCTCAATATCAACACTTAAGGACTTTTGGATGTCTATGTTATGCAACTGCTTTGCCAAAACCACATAACAAGATACTTGCAAGAGCTGCAAAATGCATATTCATAGGATATCCAGCATATATCAAGGGATATAAGTTGTATATTTACAAATTAAACATGTTTTCATATCAAGAGATGTCATCTTTTATGAGGAAATCTTCCCATATTCTTCAACCCCTCAACCTACTTCCACTGACATTGACTACATTTTTCCTAAATCCTCATTTCTTGACTCTAATCCATCTTATGATGTTCCTGCTACAAATATTTCTCATGATCATGAACCTCATGATCAATTTCCTCCTCCACAGGACACATCTCCTCTCACTGATAGTCAATCACCTTCCTCTCCCGAAGTTCAATTACCAAACATATCTGATCATATTTCTACTCCTCCTCATGAGATTACTGAACCTAGAAGATCTACAAGGGTTAAACAAGTACCTATACATCTCCAAGATTATCAGTGCAAGCAAGTTACATCTCTCAGTCACAACAATCAATCTCAAGTTCTTGCTGACACCTCAGGTACTGCTCACCCTTTACAGTTATGTCTTCATCATTTCTCTCATTCTCATCTTAACTTCATATTATCTGTCTCTTCACACACTGAGCCTACTTCATATGAGCAAGCTAAGCTTGATCCCTTATGGAGAGAAGCCATGAATGCTGAACTTCATGCCCTGGATGAGAATAACACTTGGTCTTTGGTTCCATTACCTCCTGGAAAAAAGCAATTGGTTCTAAATGGGTATATAAAATCAAGTATACTTCTACTAGTGAAATTGAAAGACACAAGGCTAGATTAGTAGCCAAAGGTTATAACCAAAAGGAAGGATGGGACTTCTTT
This sequence comes from Linaria vulgaris, assembly GCA_948329865.1. Lineage (NCBI taxonomy): Eukaryota > Viridiplantae > Streptophyta > Magnoliopsida > Lamiales > Plantaginaceae > Linaria > Linaria vulgaris. Next base: position 32,704,655 of record OX415254.1, read on the forward strand.
GAGACTTTTTCTCCAGTAGCAAAAATTACCACTGTTAGATGTCTCCTAGCTTATGCAGCAGCTCACAATTGGCATCTTTCACAACTTGATGTGAATAATGCTTTTCTTTATGGAGATCTACAAGAAGATGTCTATATGGAGCCACCTCCTGGACTTGCTACTTAGGGGGAGAAGGTTTATTGTCACTTGCACAAGTCTCTTTATGGACTCAAGTAAGCATCCAGACAATGGAATCACAAACGGACTTCTGTGATCATAACTCAAGGATTCAGTCAGTCACATGCTGATCACTCTTTGTTTCTTAAACATTCTAATGGCCACACTACTGCAATTCTAGTGTATGTAGATGACATTATAATTGGTGGAAACAACAAAGAAGAAATAGACAGATTAAAGGAATATCTGTAGGTTCACTTCAAATTGAAAGATTTGGGAGTACTGAAATACTTCTTAGGACTTGAAGTTGCAAGGAACAAGAAAGTGATATCTGTGAATCAAAGGATGTATGCTTTGGAAATAATAAAAGATTGTGGACTTCTTGGAACAAAACCAGCAAACACTCCAATAGAACAAAATGTAAAAGTATCTCTATCAGGGGGAGATCATACTGATCCTACTCCATTCAGAAGGTTAATTGGGAGACTGTTATATCTAGATGTAACTAGACCAGATATATCATATGATGTTCAAACTCTCAGTCAGCATATGTCAGATCCCAAACTTCAACACATAGAGAGAGCACTGAGAGTGGTGAAATACTTAAAGAAAGCACCAGGGCTAGGCTTATTTTTTCCAAGTGATAACAATGCACATATCAAAGCATATTGTGATGCTGATTGGGGATCATCTATTGACACCAGAAGATCTATCACGTGATATTGTGTGTTCTTAGGTGATGCCTTAATATCTTGGAAGTCTAAAAAGCAACAGACAGTCTCCAGATCATCAGCTGAAGCTGAATATAGATCTTTAGCATCCACTGTATGTGAGATAATATGGTTGAAGCAATTGATGAATGACTTTGGATATAAGCATGAGCAACCAGGGCTAATATATTGTGACAATCAAGCTGCAATTCATATTGCAACAAATCCAGTGTTTCATGAAAGGACCAAACATATAGAAATCGATTGTCAAGTTACTAAAGATAAGTTGCAGCAAGGTATAATTAAACTTTTTCATGTATCCACTGATAACCAGCTAGCTGATGTTCTTACAAAAGGATTAAATGCTAAGAGGTTTGAAATGCTGATTAACAAGACGGGAATGTATGATATACATTTTCATCTTGAGGGGGAGTGTAAGAAGTCACAACATGATCATCACAGTCATGGAAACAATGCTGATAAGGGAAGCTTGTTGTGCAGCAGTTGAAGACTGAAGATAGCTTGCAGCTGTTGAAGACTGATGATAACTTGCAACACCACATGCGGATCATTACAATCATGTGAATAACAGCAAGACAATCCAACATCCCTCAGTTTGTAAGAAGCCACATGATTGACAAAATTCAGTGGAGAATGACAGTAAAGCAGAAGAACTTTAACTCAGCCTTTAGATTAGTTTATTGATTGTTTAGATCGTATAGTAATGTTTAGTTGTTGTTGTCTGATTGTAATCTATAAATATAGGATCATATAACTCACTTGATATACAAGAAAAACATTCTTCTTTTATACAATTGAAAGCTTCAATCTTTCTTTCATTCACTGTTACATTGCTTCAATTATTTAGTTTAGTTCTAAATGAATCTCAGTTCATTATTCAAAATTATAAACGGAAGTTAGGAACTTCTAAATTATGATCACGTGTTCCAAGTCCAAATAAAAATATATACTGAAATGATATATATGATTGATTACACCACATGGCACAACAAAAGAGTCAAGATTATTGCAAACAGAAAGACAAATGTTAATTAATTAGTACATAAGTAATATTATCATTAAAGCATAACGATTGGCGTGGGTGTTTGCGAAATTAATAATCACAGATAAGCTTTATATAGATAATTTTTTTTACACGAAGTGAATTTTATGCTTATTATTTATATTTTATATACATATGTAGAAAATTCATTCTTTAGACTACTCCTCTATCTATATATAAAATGCCCCTATTTTCTCTTAATCATCAATACTAGAGAAACATAAGCATGCAGAAAAACAACATGCATCTTCATCACTATTCTGTTATCTTAATTCTCTTCTTACACCTTTCAATGGCATTGACTAGCGATCCTCTTCTTTTTACTTCCTCCACTCCCACCACCTCCACAAGAAAAACCTTTAGCCAAGCTATCAATACTGCCAAACCACATTGCCACAGCAAATGTGGTAACTTCACAGTTCCATATCCTTTCGGGATTGGAATCAACACCAGCTGCTCCATAAACCCCTTCTTCGATTTAACCTGCGACAAATCATCCACACCGCCAAAACTTTACATCACCGTCGCAGATGTAAGCTACCAAGTCCTTGGAATTTCTGAAAACCAATTGAGAATCACGAATCAGGTACTATACCTGAATTGTCATCTCACCTAAAGTATCAAGTTTGTAAAAAAAATTGACGATAGTTATAAGTCAACGTGCGACAAATTGAACAATGACATAGTTTCTGCTCTGCGCTTCTGAAACAAATTCTTGTGGCTACACACGGTAAAAGCACCCGTAGTTCAGCGGGTTTGCTTTGTTTATCCTTAGTTAGAATTTGAATATATGTTCTTCAACACGCTTCTTCATTTACTACATGCATCAATAGCTTTTTTGTTAAACCTGACACGTGATTTTTTAGTAATAAATGAGTGACAATAGAATTTAAACGCAAGACCTCTGTACAACTGTAACTGTCATTTCATCTAAAAACTTAAGCTAGTACGAAATAACATATACTTATATTTTGTACATAATTTTCCAACACTAGGTAGCTGCTCACTGCTTCGATGAATCTGGAAGCCTCACACGGGAAGATATCATAGCCATCGACTTCTCTGCATCGCCATACAGTTTCTCCGACTCTAACAGGTTCATGGTAGTGGGGTGCGACGACTTGGCTGTGATCTTGGCTGTCAGTGGCCGAAACTTCACCAGCGGGTGTATGTCGTTCTGTTCACAAAGCAGTGATTTAATAGACGGGTTTTGCACTGGCATTGGGTGTTGTTCTTGTTGCAAATAATTTGCAATATATAAATGCATAATTTGCCACCATACGGAAGAATATGGAAAACTCAAGATTGATGTATATTATTAATATAATAGTTAGTAACTTAAATGATTAGAAGATATTATAATAAAATATTGATGTCTTGTACAATATGGCGGTTTATGTAGCCTATAAATATGGGATTGTAATATGTGGTAGGGTAAGAAAGAAAGCAAAAAAAGCAAATCAAATATATCTTCTGCCTTCAACTTTCAGCCGTGCTCTCTCTCTCTCTCATAAATATTTGAAAAGTCATTTGGTATTCAAGAAGGCAAAAGAAAATATAAGTTCAGCCGTGTACTCTTTAGTACTCCCACTTAAATATTGAATTTGCTTTATTGCAAAAACCTCCCAAAGTCTTCCAAGTTCTCTAAATAGCCTCAAACACTTTATATCTTTAATTATTTATATAAAACACCCAACATATTGTGGTATCAGAGCCACTCCTGGCTCGATATCTTTCGTAAAATAAAAATATGGATTCCACCCCTTCCAACGAGCTCGCCTTCGCCTAATCCCAACAAGGAGTGCCTATCTTTGTTGGACAAAATTATGAATTATGGAGCGTCCTAATGCAGACATTATTCCAGTCCCATGAGCTATGGGATGTTGTCGATCAAGGTTACGACAAGTATACACCGGAGGAAGAAGCAGCGTTGACGGCAGCAAAAAAGAAGGAGCATAAGGAGAACAAGACCAGAGATGCTAGAGCCTTGTCCTTTATGCACCAGGGGGTAAGTCGATCCATACTTCCACGCATAATGGGTGTTAAAACATCAAAAGATGCTTGGGAAGTTTTACATAAACAATTTGGTGGCTACGATAGAGTTATCTCCATTAAGTTGCAAAATTTATGGCGTGAGTTCGATAATATTTTTATGAAAGAAAATGAAAATATTCAAAAGTTTTTTTCAAGGGTCACAATAATTGTGAACCAAATACGTGCATACGGAGATAACGTTCAAGACAGGATAATTGTCGAAAAAGTGCTACGGAGCTTCCCAGCTAAATTTGAGCACGTAGTCGCAGCCATAGAGGAATCTAAAGATTTATCAAAATTGTCTTTAGATGAACTCATGGGATCATTAGAGGCTCATGAAAAAAGAATGAGTCGGTTTGCGAATCAAAACTTGGAACAGGCTTTCCAAGTTAAAGCCACTACAGGCGATAGAAAAAATGATGATAGCCACCAGGAAAGAAGAAATGCCTGAACATCAAGAGGGGGTCGAGGCAGAGGACGAGGTCGCGACAGAAACCAGAATTTCCAGCGACGCGATCCATACAAAGGAGGTGATAATCAAAATTCAAATTATGAGCCGGTTTGCAGAATATGCAGAAGAAATAATCATGCCACGAAGGATTGCCGATTTAAGTGCAAAAGGTGCAAAAATCCCAACCATTCCGACAGAGATTGCTGGCATAAAGACGATGACAACACTAAAGAATCCAACTTTACCGAAGAGGCCAACAATAACCAGGTACTCTATTCATGTTTCAGTTCACAACAAAAACCTGAAAGTACTAGGTACGTTGATAGTGGTTGCAGCAATCACATGTCCGGGAATAAAAATATATTTGTGGAGCTGGACGACTCATATTCATCAGAAGTAAGGCTCGGTGATGGCAAAGAGCACAAAATTATTGGAAAAGGCATGGTTGCAGTAAAGACAAGAAATGGCGAGATGAACTTAATCAAAGACGTCTTCTATGTCCCAGGTTTGACCCAAAATCTACTCAGTGTCGGCCAATTGCTACGGAGAAATTATAAAGTGGAGTTCAATAATGACCACTGTGTTATCATTGATAAAAAGAAAAGTCTTGTTGTGGCAAAAATAAAAATGACTGCGAACAAAGTGTTTCCACTTGCCTTGTCGTTGACGGAGAAGATGGTACTTCAAAGCACCACCGATGATCATATGATTTGGCATTTGAGGTACGGACATCTAAACTATAAAGACTTAAATATGTTGAAAAAGAAAAATATGGTTTTTGGCCTTCCAGATATTCTAGACAGGGACAAACCACGTGAAGGATGCATATATGGAAAAATGCATCGCCTGCCATTTCCAAAAGTTTCATACAGAGCTAAAGCTCCATTGGAATTAGTCCACGCCGATGTTTTTGGACCAACTCAGACGCCGTCACTAAACGACAACAGGTACTTCCTTCTGTTTGTCGATGACTATACAAGAATGATGTGGATATACATTTTGAAGTAGAAATCAGAAGCATTTCCCAAGTTCTTGGAGTTCAAGGCAAAAGTCGAAAATCAAAGTGGCAGAAAAATAAAGACCCTCAGAACTGATCGAGGTGGAGAGTTCATTGGAAGAGACTTCATGAACTACTGCAAAGAGAAAGGCATCCACAGGCAGTTAACAGTTCGCTATAGCCCACAGCAAAATGGAGTTGCCGAACGGAAAAATCGCACGATTGCTGAAATGGCCCGGAGCATGATGACAGGAAAAGGACTTCCTAAAAGTTTTTGGGCGGAAGCTGTGACAACGGCGGTTTACATCTTGAACCGGTCACCAACTAAGGCCTTACCAAGCAAGACGCCATATGAAGCGTGGTTTCACCGAACGCCACAGGTACATCATTTCAAAGTTTTTGGATGCATTGCTTATTATCATATTCCTTCCCAGCAACGTGAAAAATTTGATGAAAAGGGAGAAAAGTTAATATTCATTCGTTATAGTGACGAATCCAAGGGATATCGTTTACTAGACCCAAGAACAAATAAGCTTATCATTTCTCGAGATGTTATCTTTGATGAAAAGCAGTCGTGGAACTGGGAAGAGAATACGAAGACAACTATTGTCTATCAACCACCGCCATCCTCGTTTCAACAAGATGAATCAAGTACCAGTCCAAGTGCAAGTCCAGACCAAAGTCCACGTCCAGATGTTGCAGGACCATCAGGAGAATTCTATCCAGAATTAGAAAGTCCTATCAGAAAGGTACGCAGCTTACGAGATATTTATGAATCATGTGATGTAGCTTTCTTCACCGTTGAGCCGCAGACATTTGACGAAGCTGCTAAAGAATAAATCTGGCTAAAAGCAATGGACGAAGAAATGGCGAGTATTGAAAAGAACAAAACATGGGAGCTTGTAGACCTTTCTGAAGAAAAAAGAGTTATCGGTCTTAAATAGGTGTACAAGACGAAGTACAAGGAAGATGGCTCAATCCAAAAGCACAAGGCACGCCTAGTTGCAAAAGGATATTCACAACAGCCAGGCGTTGACTTCAATGAAACATTTGCTCCAGTTGCACGCATGGAGACTATAAGGCTCGTGCTAGCTCTAGCTGCTCAACTAGAGTTACCAATTTATCAACTGGACGTGAAATCAGCTTTCTTGAACGGAGTTATAGAAGAAGAAGTCTATGTCGAGCAACCGCAGGGTTACATCATCAAAAGAAAAGAAGACAAAGTCTATCGCCTCAAGAAAGCGCTATATGGCCTAAAGCAAGCACCAAGGGCGTGGAATAGCAAAATTGACAGCTATTTCCAGAAGACTGGATTCACCAGAAGTCAAAGTGAACCATCGCTCTACGTAAAGAAACAAGGTACTAAAGATTTTCTTATCGTTTGTCTTTACGTGGATGATTTGATATATACAAGCACAAGTGCAGAAATGATGGATGAATTTAAAAAGGCGATGATGCAAGAGTTCGAAATGACTGATCTCGGACTTATGAAGTATTTTCTGGGAATTCAAGTCCGCCAATCCAAAGGAGAAATATTTATTTCTCAAGAAAAATATCTTGAAGGAATTTTGAAGAAATTCCAGATGCAGAACTGCAAGCCAATATCCACACCACTTGCAGTCAATGAAAAGCTGATGATGGATGATGGTGCAGAAAAAGTTGATCAGAAAATGTACAGGAGTTTAGTAGGCTCCCTTATTTATCTGACGAACACGAGGCCAGATATAGTTTATCCAGTCAGCCTGATATCAAGGTTTATGCATGATCCAAGCAAATTGCACTATGCAGCAGCAAAAAGGATTCTACGATACCTTCAAGGTACGAAGAAGTTTGGCATCAAATATGCCAGGAAAAAAGAGAACAATCTCATCGGCTATACTGACAGTGATTGGGCTGGATCAGTCGACGATCGTAAAAGTACGTCGGGATACGTATTCTGTCTTGGATCAAAAATAATATCTTGGACGTCAAAGAAGCAGAAGACGGTATCACTTTCATCAGCAGAAGCAGAATATATCGCATCTACAGATGCAGCGCGTGAAGCAGTTTGGCTAAGAAGGATTCTTGAAGATTTGCAGCAAAAGCAAGAAGCTCCAACAATAATCTATTGTGACAACATGTCAACTATTGCGATGACGAAAAATCCAGTTTTTCACGCAAGATCGAAGCATATCGAACTTCGTCATCACTTCATCAGAAGTCTTGTGCAAGATCAAAAAATTCAATTGGAGTTCATAAACACTAAGGAACAACTCGCAGACAGTTTCACAAAAGCAGTAGCTACAGAGAAGATTATCCAGTTTCGAAATGAAGTGCGGATTGCAAATTAAGAGGGGGTGTTGAAAATAATTTGCAATATATAAATGCATAATTTGCCACCATACGGAAGAATCTGGAAAACTCAAGATTGATGTATATTATTAATATAATAGTTAGTAACTTAAATGATTAGAAGATATTATAATAAAATATTGATGTCTTGTACAATATGGCGGTTTATGTAGCCTATAAATATGGGATTGTAATATGTGGTAGGGTAAGAAAGAAAGCAAAAAAAGCAAATCAAATATATCTTCTGCCTTCAACTTTCAGCCGTGCTCTCTCTCTCTCTCTCATAAATATTTGAAAAGTCATTTGGTATTCAAGAAGGCAAAAGAAAATATAAGTTCAGCCGTGTACTCTTTAGTACTCCCACTTAAATATTGAATTTGCTTTATTGCAAAAACCTCCCAAAGTCTTCCAAGTTCTCTAAATAGCCTCAAACACTTTATGTCTTTAATTATTTATATAAAACACCCAACAGTTCTACAGAAATACCGAGCGGCATACAGCTTTTTGCCTCCACACTTGAGACCCTTAATAATCACACTGAGGTCCATAGTTTTGATCGGAGTGGGTACGCATTTATTGGGGACCACGAGGTGTTTCGGTTTAGAACGTCTGATCTCCAAGATGTAAATTTTCAGAATCGAATGGCTCAACATGTGCCGCTAGTGATGGATTGCGCTATTGGAAATGAACCTTGTAATCGGACAAGGGGGACGAGGGATTATGCTTGTAGAGAGAATAGTGTATGTATTGATTCGGATACGGGGCTTGGAGGATATAGGTGCAATTGCTCGGAGGGGTACGAGGGCAATCCATATCTGAGTCCAGGCTGCACTGGTATAAGTTCTCATTTTGGTTTTAGAGTTTACCGTAATTTGAACCTTGTATAGATTCCCATATGAGGCCTTACTATGGGGAGCCTACTGGTATAATAATATGAACCGAAAAAATTCCAAATTCCTTGTAGATTGAAGTGAGTATCTCATCTTAACACGTGCTAGTAGGTAAACTCATTATCGACTTGGCAGAAGCTCTGTCTCCATATTAAAATCCTTCATAAGGAGAGCGACGAGATTATCGATATAGCAGCGTTTATCATAGTTCCCAAACGATGTGGGATAAATCTCAACATTGTTAATGTGTGCTTTTTTGGCAGACATAAATGAATGCAATAACAATCCTTGTGATGAAAATGGAATCTGTACCAACACTCCTGGTAGCTATAGCTGCGCTTGTAAAGAATGATACAAAGGGGATGGCACGAGAAACGGTCTCCGTTGCAGTCGTAACAATTCTCAGTTCCCAGTGATTCAGCTAACCTTTGGTAATTTATCTACTAAGCTTAATTATACACCTCTTCATCCTTTGATTTAACCAAACACACATGAGTTGTTAGCAGTATAGTTTCTATAAATGCTTAAATATTTATGATTTGATAGCTAAGAGTAGCAGAAAAGTGTCCTTGTTCTCTACCGATTACTAATATATTGTATAATATCTTGATTAGTATATACAAAGTTTAGTTTGATGCCTCGTACATGATTTTCCAGGTCTCAGAGTTGGTCTACTATGCATATTCATTGGTATAACATGGATATACTTTTTCGTCAAGAAGAGGAAGCTTGTCAAAATGAGAGAAAAGTTCGTCCAACAAAACGGGGGCATCCTCTTAAAACAACAGAGTACTTCTAACGAAAGTGGAGTGGAAACAACAAAGATATTCTCTGCCTTAGAGCTTGAAAAGGCGACCAAGAATTATTCTGAAGATCGCATACTTGGAAGGGGTGGTTATGGTACTGTTTATAAAGGGATTCTACCCGATGAACGAGTAGTAGCCGTTAAGAAGTCAAAAATAATGGACGGGATCCAGATAGAACAGTTCATAAACGAGGTTATTATTCTTGCGCAAGTTAATCATAGAAACGTTGTTAAGCTTATGGGATGTTGCCTGGAAAGTGAAGTCCCTTTGCTGGTTTACGAATTTGTATCACAGGGAACACTCTTTGAGCATATCCATGAAGCTAGAGAAAGGCCTAGGTTTTCTTGGAAAGACCGAATAAGAATTGGTGTTGAATCCGCTGGCGCCATTGCATATCTCCATTCCGCAGCTTCTATGCCCATTATCCACAGAGACATCAAGTCTAGTAATATATTGTTAGATGATGCATACGCTGCAAAAATAGCGGATTTTGGGGCATCGATATTGGTCCCGTTGGATCAGACACAAGTGACGACTCTTGTTCAAGGGACATTAGGCTATTTAGACCCCGAGTATTTCCACACAAGCCAGTTAACTGAGAAAAGCGATGTTTATAGCTTTGGAGTTGTTCTCGCCGAGCTTATGACAGGAAGGAAGCCTCTGATCCAAGCAGATTCTATCCAGGAGAGAAACCTGGCTACATATTTTGTCACGTCTGTTAAAGAAAACCGGTTGTTTCAAAATGTCGATCCTTTAATGCTGAGAGAAGGGAGTTTTGAGCAATTGCAAGTTATTGGTGATCTTATGAAGAGATGCCTCAATTTGCAAGGCGAAGAAAGGCCAACAATGAAAGAAATGGCAATGGAGCTTGAGGGGCTGACGAAATTTACTACAAATCCTTGGATTCATCAAGAAGAAAGCGAGGCAATTTTAAGTGAAGAATCGAGTTTACCAACAACAGATTTGTACTCAATTAATACAGTTCCGGAGTTTACTACAGGAAGTAGCTCCATCCAAGATAGCTTGAATCACCAACCGGTTTATCCATATCCTCGTTAACTGTCTGTTGCCACTGGTAGCTCGATATATGTGATTATTTTGGACATTATCAGCAGAACAACAGCAAGTCAGCTTCACATGCCAAAGGGAATTCGACTTTATGAACTGTTATAAGAGCTGTAAAGAAACACTTTAGATGAAGCTGATAATGTTAGTCTAGGAAGGAATATTCTTATGGTTTGTTAGCTGTCTTTCTACTATATTTTGCTATATATATCAGGCCATGTTGTGAGCATAACATACACTTGTAAATGAGTAATAACAGCAATGTTCTTGTAATCTTTTCCTTTTACAAATCAATACAATGAACCAACTCATTTCTAATTCTCTATTCTATAGAACAGTTGCATTTTTTTATGGTAAGAGAGCAGTGGGATCTGTTCCCACTGTTCGATCCATCTAAACCATTCTTCCGCACATTCTCTTCCTTTCTTTATAGCAAATATACCTGACTTCTCTTCTCCTTCTTTCCCATAAAAGATGACTGGTCCAGTTGCTCCAGGAACTCCAATATCAGAGAGTTCTGGACCATCAACTGGGGCTGCATTGCCTCGCGTTCTGAACTTCTATGAAGATCCTTCCAATTCACTCTTTCTACATCATGCTGAATCCTCTGGACACAGTCTTGTAGCTCAAAAATTAACACCACAAAACTATCATAGATGGAGCCGCAGTATGCATATGGATCTTGTAGCTAAGAACAAACTTGGTTTTGTTGATGGCTCAATCCCACGGCAATTTATGATAGATCCAACATATCATCAATGGGTGCGGTGTAACTGCATAGTGCTGCAATGGATTTCAGCAAGCCTTTCTGATGAACTATCAGATTACACTCTATTCTCTGACTCAGCTTTTGAGATCTGGAATGAGCTGAAGAGAAGATTCTCAAAGCCAAGCAACATCCGCATATATATGTTGGAACAACAAATAATCAGCACCAAACAAGATGGATCTGCTTTAAGCTTGTACTTTGCTAAGCTCAAAGCTCTGTGGGATGAGATCTGTCTATATGAAGAACCACTCAAATGCACTAGGAATGATTGTAGTGTGCTTGCTGTTGTAGCTACAAGAAATGAAAATAGGCGCATAATGCAGTTTCTAATGGGATTAGATGATGTGTATGTTCAAGTGAGAAATCAGATTTTGCTCAGAACACCACTTCCTCACGTGGATGATGTTTTCAACCTGATCTTGCAAGAAGAAGTAAATCTTGCACTTTGTGTCTCTCCATCTCTCACCATTGATTCTGTTGCTATGACTACTAAGATGCAGCCACACAACACCTCACAGCCCTCTCAAATTGTTGCTGATGTGCCTGGAAAATATAACAACAGATATGGACAGAAACCTTGGAACAAAGGAGGAGGTGGGAAGTTTAAAGTCCCTTGTTCAAAATGTGGAAAGGATAATCACACTGTGGATCACTGCTTTGAAATCTATGGGTATCCCCCAGGTCACAAACTGGCAAGGTTCAAACCTGCTCCAATGCAAGGGAGACCCAACCACAGTGCCATCAATCAGTCCTCTCAGGTTGTGCAGAATGCAGCTCCAGGCATGCCTATCTCACAAGAGCAGTTCTCACAATTATACAGCATGTTGCAAAATGCCAATCTTTCTTCTCTTCTTGGCAAACCTGCTTCTAACTCAGTGAGTAACATCACTCAAGGTAACCTCTCAGTTCTTAACCACATCAGTACCAACTCATACACTCACTGTTTATCTGCTATCAGTCACAACTCCTGGATCCTTGATTCAGGAGCTTCAGATCACATCTGCTGTGATTCTTCCATGTTTCTTACACTTAATGCAATTCACAATGTAACTGTTAAGCTTTCTAATTCTCATCATGTTACTGTCACACACTCTGGATCAGTCCAACTCACCTCCAAGCTTATTCTCCACAATGTATTATGTGTACCATCTTTCCATTTTAATCTTTTTTCTGTTAGTAAACTCATTGCTAACTTAAATTGTTGCATCATCTTGTAGGATCACTTGTGTGTGATACATAACCGCATCACTTGGGAGATGATTGGGATTGCTGAGGAAAAGCTTGGCTTATACTACCTGGTTCTCAAGGAACAGGAAGATTCTAGTCTTGTTCAACCTCCTCAAACCAACATTCTCTCCACTCATTCTGCTCTTGATCCCACAATGCTATGGCATTTTATATTAGGGCATCCTTCAGTACCTAGAATGACCTTATTAAGATCACAGGCTGGTGATTCTGTAATTGAAAAATTTCCTAAGTCTTTTCACTCTATTGTTTGTGAAACATGTCATTTATCAAAGAAGCATAGACTGTCTTTTCATATTGATCCTCATAGGTCTGAGTGTTGCTTTGATCTGATCCATGCTGATATTTGGGGACCCTTTAGTGTTCCCTCCACAAATAACTCTAAATATTTCCTCACTCTAGTGGATGATCATAGCAGATTCACTTAGACATTTCTGATGCAATATAAATCTCAAACTCAAGACATTATAAAACAGTTCCATAAGCTGATAGCAACTCAATTCAACAAAAATATAAAAGCTTTCAGAACTGATCAAGGTCTTGAATTCAAAATGATAGATTTCTTCAAAATCAATGGCATCATTCACCAGCAAAGTTGTCCATACACACCTCAACAAAACTCAATAGTTGAGCGCAAGCACATACACTTGGTGAATGTTGCAAGATCTCTCAGGTTTCAGGCTTCTCTTCCTCTTAAATTCTGGGGGGAATGTCTTGTTACTATTGCATATCTTATAAACAGAACTCATACTCCTCTTCTTCACAATAAAACTCCTTTTTCTCTTCTATACAATAAGACACCTAACTATACTCATCTGAGATCTTTTGGCTGTCTGTGTTTTGCCACTTCTCTTCCAAAACCTCCCACAAAAATGCATCCAAGAGCTCACAGATGTGTCTTCATTGGTTATCCAACTCACATCAAAGGTTACTTGCTCTATGATCTCACCACTCACAAAACTTTCCCAACTAGAGAAGTTATTTTTTATGAACACATTTTTCCTTTTAGCTCTTCACCACCTGCACATGCCTCCACTGCTACTCCTCCAGCTGCCATTATCAATCCAATTCTCTATGAGACTCCTTCACTTCCATCTTACAACAGCTCATCTTCTCCTTCACCTCCATCCTTCCCTACTGTCACTCCTTCTGATCAACATATTACCTCATCTCCATCTTCTCCTGAAATAAATCCTTCACCTCTCACCCCTTCTGTTTCCTCTCCACCAACTGACATTACTCCTCCTTCTTCTCCACCTGTTCTCAGGAGATCCACTAGACTAAGACACACACCTGCTCACCTCCAGGACTTTCAGTATAAGCTGGCCAAGGGATCTGCAATCCAATCACACTCCACTGCTGGTTCTATGTCATCCTCAGGTAATCTGCCTTCACTGTCCTTTCACAGATTATCTACCTCTCATTTAAAGTTTGTTCTCTCTATTGCTTCCCATACTACTCCTTCTTCTTATCATCAAGCAGCTCTTGATCCCTCCTGGCAACATGCTATGTTTCAAGAATTAACTGCTCTTAAAGAGAACAATACTTGGACTCTGCAACCTCTCCCTCCTGGTAAGACTGCAATGGGTTGTAAATGGGTGTTCAAGGTGAAACTAACATCCTCTGGTGATATAGAAAGACACAAGGCACGCCTCGTGGACAAGGGATACACTCAAAGGGAGGGTTTGGATTACTTTGAGACCTTCTCTCCTGTGGCTAAGCTCAGCACTGTCAGATGTCTCTTAGCCTTTGCTGCCTCTCATAACTGGTCCCTATCTCAACTAGATGTTAATAATGCCTTTCTCTATGGTGACTTGGAAGAAGAGGTCTACATGTCTCCTCCTCCAGGTCTTGTCACTAAGGGGGAGAATATAGTCTCTAAACTTCACAAATCCTTGTATGGATTGAAACAAGCATCAAGGCAATGGAATCACAAACTCACCTCTGTCGTCATCAACAAAGGATTTGTTCAATCCTCCTCTGATCACTCTCTCTTCATCAAACACTCTGATGGGAACACCACTGCACTGCTGGTATATGTTGATGACATAGTCATCACTGGCAATAATGATGAAGAAATCAATTCTCTGAAAATATATCTCAAGCAAGACTTCAAACTTAAGGACCTTGGACCTCTAAAATTCTTTCTTGGATTGGAAGTTGCAAGGTCTAAGCATGGCATAACTATCAACCAGAGACAATATGCTCTGGAAATAATCAATGACTGTGGTCTTCTAACAAGCAAAGCTGCTGGTGTCCCCATTGAACAGAATTTAAAATTATCTCAACAAGGGGGAGACAAACTTGATGATCCCACTGAATATAGGAGACTGACAGGAGACTACTCTATCTAGCAGTGACTAGACCTGATATCTCATATGCAATACAAACTCTCAGCCAATTCATGTCTGATCCTCACAAGATACATATGAAAGCTACCCTCAGAATTGTCAGATATATAAAGAATGCACCAGGACAAGGTTTATTCTTCCCAAGCAAGAATGATCTTCATATAAAGGCCTACTGTGATGCTGATTGGGCAGCTTGTTTGGATACAAGAAGGTCTGTTACTGGCTTCTGTACATTCCTAGGAAATGCACTAGTATCATGGAGATCAAAGAAACAACAAATTGTCTCAAGATCATCTGCAGAAGCAGAATATAGAGCAATGGCCTCAACAGTGTGTGAAATGACATGGATTAAGGGATTGGTAAATGAATTGGGAGGAAAAGATGGCAAGCCTGCACTACTGTTTTGTGACAATAAAGTTGCTATGCACATTGCCTCCAATCTAGTCTATCATGAACGGACTAAACACATAGAGATAGACTGCCATGTAGTAAGGGAAAAGCTTCAGCAAGGACTCTTCAAGATGTTCCATGTGTCAACAGACAATCAACTAGCTGATGTCTTTACTAAGGGTCTATGTCTCAAGAAATTCAGAAACCTTATAAGCAGAATAAGAGTATATGACATGCATGCACATTTTGAGGGGGAGTATCAGCAGAACAACAGCAAGTCAGCTTCACATGCCAAAGGGATTCCGACTTTATGAACTGTTATAAGAGATGTAAAGGAACACTTTAGATGAAGCTGATAATGTTAGTTTAGGAAGGAATATTCTTATGGTTTGTTAGCTGTCTTTCCACTATATTTTGCTATATATATCAGGCCATGTTGTGAGCATAACATACACTTGTAAAAGAGTAATAACAGCAATGTTCTTGTAATCTTTTCTTTTTACAAATCAATACAATGAACCAGCTCATTTCTTATTCTCTATTCTATAGAACAGTTGCATTTTGTTAGACATGTTAGTAAAATGTTGCTCATTCGAGATGAACCGCTTGATGAGAGTCCTCATCGTTGGTTTTCATTTAGTTATGCAACAGCCTGAACCAGTTTATTGAGATTAAAGGCAACTGCATTCGCATTCTTCTTGTCGTTTGGACATGTTCGTGTTGTAGTATGGGATATTTTCTTCTTGTTTTTGATGTAGTTTTTCAAAAGATTATATTCGAGCTCCCTGCAATTGTGCAACTGAATTTGTCGAATATTAGTTTTCTCATCTTCCTTCTCTAATGTTACATAAATGCATAATGTTTGTCTCCAGCAGGTTACCTTAACCAAATGCTTTTTTCGGACAGCAAGAAAACAAAAAAGAAAGTGTGGTTAATAGGCACATTGCCAATATAGTTTGAACGCTAATGACAGAAAAATCCGTAATAACGTAATTAAGAAAACAGATACATTACAGATCAATCAAAAATCAAAAGGATACACAACTTTTCACAGATTATCAATACAGAAGGAACTTAATTTCCTTAAACATGCTAAAGATGGCAAAACAAACAAACAAACTTGTCACTCATCAACGAGGCCCCTGAACCGGATAGATCAAAGGCGTACTCCCCAAACTTTGTTGTCCAGTATACTCTCCAGTGCTAAAATCTGGACTAACTGTCACTGTGTACAAATCTGTGGGCTCTTCATTCATCAACCCAACGACTTCTTCATCTTGAATGTCTCCCTCGGCCCAAGGATGTTTGGAAAACTTCCTCAGACCTTCAATTTCCATCGCCACTTCTCTCATGCTCGGTCTCTCTTCGCTATGCATCTTCAAACATCTCTTCACGAGCTCACCGACCGCCTGGATTTGCTCTAAACTCCCTTCTCTCCTCACTCGGGGATCCAAGATTTGGAACAAACGGTTTTCTTTTAATGATACAACAAAAAACGTAGCTAAACTCTTCTCGTCTTCATTTTTCGTGTTGGAGAGAGGTTTTCTACCCGTCATGAGTTCTGCAAGCACGACTCCGAAACTGTAAACGTCACTCTTCTCTGTCAATTGGCTGGTGTGGAAATATTCAGGATCTAAGTAGCCTAATGTTCCTTGTACTAGAGTGGATATTTGTGTTTGATCAATCGGAACTAATCTTGATGCCCCAAAATCCGATATTTTTGCGGTGTAATATTCGTCTAATAAAATATTGGGAGATTTGACGTCTCTGTGAATAATTGGCATTGCAGCAGCAGAATGGAGATAGGCTAATGCTCCAGCAGCTTCAGTTGCGATTCTCAAACGATTGTCCCAAGAAAACCAAGGCATTCCTCCACTGTTATGGATGTGCTGAAAAAGTGTACCGTTTGAGACATATTCATAAACCAACATGGGGACTTCGGTTTCCAGACAACATCCTAGGATCTTTACAACATTGCGGTGGTTGACTTGAGTCAGAATGATCAGCTCGTTGATGAACTGTTCTATTTGATTTTGATCCATTACACGGGATTTTTTTATTGCAACTATTTGTTGATCAGGAAGGATTCCTTTGTACACGGTACCATAACCTCCTCGGCCAAGTATACGATCATCCGCGTATTTGTTGGTGGCCTTTTCGAGTTCTTCAGCGGTAAAAATCTTGGTCGTTGATTTCATCGAGCTGTCGTTTGAAGAAAGTTGTTGTTTTAACAACATTCCGCCGTTTTGTTGAAAGAATTTCTCTCTTAGTCTCATTAGCTTTCTTTTCTTAAAGCTAAAGTACAACACTGTGGCAGCAATTATTATGGCCAAGAAGCCAAAACTTATACCTGCAAAATTCATCCTGTTTTATTAGTACAATTTGAATGTTTAATGAACTCTGATAGTAGTATGCAAAAACTCATTTGAAGAGAACCTAATGAAAACTTGATCACAGGGAACTCAGAATTCTTAGCAGTGCAACCACTTCCTCCATTTCTCATTCCATCGCCAACGTACCCCTTCTTGCAAGTACAGCTAAAATTACCGGGAGTATTCGTGCAAATCCCATGTTCATCACATGGATTATTGTTGCACTCATTAACATCTGCACAAGAAACTCAAACAATTTATGAATGCGCTAGTATATATATAGCAACATACACATGTATATAGTACAGCGAACAGAAAAATAACTTCATATGTGAAAAAAAAAAAATTACTAGCTACAGAAGTATGTTCGACAGTGCTTCGGAATAAACCTAGGCTTCTGTATATTAGTAAATTTTCTGTATCCTTTTAATCAGACTTTTAAAGAGAAATATGAGGATAGTCTCCAAATCCTTATATTATGGCAATAGGTTTGCCCGCTAAGTACTCACGTGTTAGGATCCAATACTAATAGTACTGTCCTATACAAGGATGGTTAGTCAAGTAAAATAGTACACATGAGATGTTTTGTCTATCTCGTGCATCATCAACGAGCTATACATAGGTGATGGGTCTTGTAAATGAATTCGTAAAAATGAAAATCAAACAGAGTACCTGTGCATCCTGGATTAAGATATGCATTCCCTTCAAACCCATCCTTACACTTACACCTATATCCTCCTTCACCAGTTTCATAATCAACACAATCACTATTTTGAAGACAAGCAAAATCATTAGCATTTCGAGCAACGCTACAGTTATCAGTCCCAATATTCCAGTCGAGAATCATAGGAACATCATCTCTTGTCCAGTTTTGGAACCCTGGATCATTCAGGTCCGATGAACTAAACGTGTAGCTTCCTGGATCTCCAAGAAAGTTATATCCACACGGATTAAATGTGGAAACGTTCACGTGATTATTTAAGCTGATCATACGGGAACCAAACTGCTTTAAACCCTTTGGGATCACGGTTTGGCAACAGCCGATTCCCGAGCATTCACCTTCGATTAAGTCTCCTGTGTTTGAACATAGTGCCAGACATCCGCTTGTGAAGTTTCGTCCTTGTGTTCCTGCGATCAGGGCGAAATCGTCGCAACCCACTACGGTGAACCTGTTGTTGCATATATTTACGAAAATACAAAGCGCAATTAATTTTGATACCATCATCAATTTATGAAAAATGTCATGTGCCATGCATAACTAACGAAAAGTGTTACACCCGAGGGACATGTTGGATAATATATTCAACAATATACATGTCTATTATTTTTACAGCTTGAATTTTATGTGAGAAATTCAATATGGTTATGTGACAGTCGAAAATATGGTTACGACTGAATTTTGTCTAAAGATTTAAAAAGAAGAAAAACTGTCGAAAAAGAAGCTTAAATTCCTTGGTCTTAAAAAAAATAAGAAATTTAAAAGGTGGGTAAAGTTTAATAAATCTTTGAAATTGTCTTAAGTTTTTTTTTTAAAAATGTTCAAATTCTTATAAAAATAGGTTGGGGGGCAATCTGCACACAACTCAATACGTTAGGGGGGTACATTTGACCTATCAAAAAGTGGGATAAAATGATTTGACGAGAATACCCCTAATCAAAAGTGCAAAATGTTGACTTGGGGCAAGTTGCCTATTTCTCCAAAGGATAGAGGGTTGACCACTCCCAAATAAACTTAAGGGAGTCGACTGCAAATGGCTCCAAACGTTAGGGGCTTTGACGTAATTTTCCCTAAAAATTAAATCTAGTGTTCGAATCTTGTCATGACCTATCTACCGAGAAATACTTCGTGTAATAAATAATTTATTACTTGCACGTGAAGAACCTCTTGAAAAATTAACAAGGATTTAGTCTTTGAACAAGCTTGATTTTTTAGATGATATGACAAATCGATATGGTATGAGAGTAAGATAAACAGGTTTGGTGCTTGAATCTCGCCGGCCTTCATTGAAGAAAAAATTTCACTCGTCTAGCAAAAAAAATAAAAAATATTGTAGCCTGACCGTGCATGAGAGACGTGAATGTTGGTAAATATGTACCAAAATATATATGTGGAATCTCTCACATGCATCTGACATCTATAAGATTAAGCTTTTAGATAAGACAACAAATAAGTACCTATTTGTGTCTGATAACGCGAAGGGAGTGATTGTTAGATTGATACGGGATCCTTCTGTTCGAGTAACAATGCCAGATTCGTCATA
This sequence comes from Linaria vulgaris, assembly GCA_948329865.1. Lineage (NCBI taxonomy): Eukaryota > Viridiplantae > Streptophyta > Magnoliopsida > Lamiales > Plantaginaceae > Linaria > Linaria vulgaris. The sequence continues at coordinate 32,724,546 of OX415254.1, forward strand.
GCAGGTGATGCCCACACGATTCTTGACGCGTATCGTGTCCTCTTTGATTTCGAGGATTTCTAGTGTGGTGTCCCTAATAAAGGGTCGTGGGGGGTTGAAAGACGTGTTGCAGTAGACATCGAACCACGTTCCTACAGAACATTCCGTTCCGATTCCCACACCAAAAGGGTATTGAACAGTTAAGTTTCCACATTTGCTTTGGCAGCCAGGCTTTGTGATGGTGTTGCACAAAGCCAACGGAATAAGAAGACATATCAAGAAATGTGAGAAAATAATTTTCAGAGACATTCTTGCTATCATAGATTAGCAGAATGTTTAATGAAAGTACCTAAGTTTATATGACTTACATGATGTTAAAGGACCTGCACTTAGTACTTAAATGGTGGACTATATTTTATAATTAAACAAGTTGACCGTGTGAGCCAGCAAGAATTTATCAAAAACCTCTTAAGAACCGGTAATTATTTTCTTGTATATTATTTTTCTTACTCTTTTCTTATCTGTAATGTAGAAAAAATGGGGTTGACTTAAAAAGAAAGACTTTGGAACAGGTTGTTGCACGACTTGAGAGTGGCTTATAAAACAAAATGTGTGATAAATCTTTTTGTAATTCATTGATCTTATCATTAAATATATTTTAGAAAAATTAATCGCGTCTATATGTGCGGTAGGTGATTTGGAAATTATGCAAAATTCCATAGTGGACTTTTAATTATGTTGTAGATTGTCCTGAAGTCAACAGCTTTAGGTACGCAGAAAACTGAGAGGTTCCTGTCACAAATACAATTAACTAGTTCAACTTGAGTATGAATTCGTCATGCAGAATTTTAAGGGTAATTTTTTTCCTTTCTTTATTATTAGGTAAATCTGGTTAAGCACTTAATATATATTTCTCACTTTTCAACATGAGGTTTCAAAACTAGCAACATGTCTCCCAACGAATGCCCCCGGAACTAAACTAAGAGAGTATTTGGTTCCGGTGATTAAGTGAAAATTCGAGTTAGTGCCGCGTTTGGTTCGTTGGAGTAAACTTTCGGGTCGAGTTATTATTTCGCGGGTTTTCGGCCTTATTCCACTTAATAGTCCATATTATAATCGCACCACCCCCCCCCCCCCCCCCCAGCGATTATTTTATCTTCATTTTTGGCAAAAAATCTACCACTTGAAAAGACAATTATACCCCCACTTAAGTATACCCCTCCAATAGCATTTCACAGATCATTTCACACAAAATCAGTAGCGGGAAAAAAGGTAGGCGGTTTTTTGGCGAAACCTTAATTTCTTCACCATTTTTTTCTTGTCTCATTGAAATTCGTTGTTGATTTTTCTGCTAATACACATATTGTAGGGTGCGTAACATATTCTTCACGTATTGCGTTTCTCATTTTGGTAATTTTGTTTGGTTTTCGTTGTTTAGGCGGCGGCATCTAGAAGAGCTTGCGTCCGAATCACAGAACACTGGACAACGAGGTGAGCAGTTGCGCAGGTGAAATTTTGATGCACTCAATCTAGAAATCGAAATCTAGGGTTAGGTTTTACAAAATTGGGGGTTTTTTCAAATAGGGTTTTAAAATGATTTAGAGTTATGAATTGGTACTCGATTTTGAAGTCAATTCGGAGAAAAAACCTCGTCTTGTTGTAATCTGCATTGTTAATTAAGCTTTTTAACTTCGGTGTAATAGTTAGGGTTTACAAAATTGGGGGTTTTTTGGTATAGGTTGATAAATTGATTTAGGGTTTCGAATTGGTACTTGATTTCTGGAAAATTCTTAGAAAATTACTGGTCTTGCTCTATACTTCATTCTTCTAGAAGCTGGCTTAGTTTGTTTGATTTAAGGGTTAGGGTTTACAAAATTCGGGGCTTTTTGTGTTTAGTTGTTGATATTAATCACTGGTTAGTTGATTTGTATATTGCTGGCTGCCAATTTTACAGATTTTGATGTTTTAGTTACTTTTTTTATCAATGTACTTGTTTTGATGATCAATGTATGGGTTGCATGAGGGTATTGAGGATTGAATATCTATGTATGCTTTTAAATTGCATGATTTGATTATCGAGTAAATTTTGTTGGATTGACCTGTGACGGGACTGAAATGCACACTGAAGTTATTTCCTGATTTCTATGATTCGTACATGTCAGATGGAGCCTTGGAGGCGAAACTTGATTTTAGTTTGGTGTCAACTATTTGTTTTGCGTATATATGTGATTTTGTTGCTAGTCGTTTTGCCACATTATGAAAGAACCACCTGAAAGAGACGCCGGTCAGGCATCACTTATAGTTTGTTGGAAAAAATCGAATATATACATGGCTACATGGATATGCTTACTAGTGATAATGATGAAAACTGTATTGCAAAAATTCGAATGGATCGCAATTGCTTTTTAAGACTCTGTTGGATGTTGAGAGAGGTAGGAGGGCTTCGCGACGAGAAGTTTGTTACTGTCCGTGTACACGTGACAATATTCTTGAAGATTTTGGCACATCATGCTACAAACAGGGATATGGGTATTAATTGGAGGCGTTCAGGCCAAACAGTGAGCAAATACTTTCGTAAAACATTAGATGCATTGCTGAGATGTAGTTCTTTATTGCTGGTTAGACCAAAGGCGATCAACGAAGAGAACGACAATGTTCACGAGCCTTGGTTGCACTTCAAGGTAACCACATCGATCTTCATATGATCTTATGTTTATATAAAGATAGTCTCTTGTTGAGTAAATTAATGATATGCACTGCTTACATTTTTATGTTCATGGCGAATCGCAGGGATGCTTGGGGGCGTTGGACGGAACTATGGTCGACGCAACCGTCCCTACTTGAATGTAGATCAAGTACATGTCGCGTAAGGGAAGAATTTAAGTGAATGTTTTGGGTGTTTGCGACACGGAGATGTGGTTTGTCTACTTGTTATGCGATTGGAAATGATCTGCAGCTGATGGAAGGGTGTTACGTGATGCAATTCATAGGCCAGCACCAAATGGTTTAAAAGTTCCTATAGGTACAAATGCATTCAGTTAGTTCAATGTGCAATGAGTAGTTTTATTATTAATTTAAATTAATGTCCATGTTTACCCTTGAATAAAGGTAACTATTATCTTGTGGATGTTGGTTATGCAAACTGTGAGGGCTTCTTAGCACCCTATCGTGGGAGGAGATACCATTTGAAAGAGTTGGGCGAGGGTTGTGTGGTCCCTCAAGATCAGAAGGAATTATTCAACATGAGATATGCAAGAGCGAGGAATATAATTGAGAGGGCCTTTGCAAAACTAAAGAATCGATGGAAGATCCTGAAAAGACAATCTCAATATCCTTTGAAGATACAAAATTGGTGTATCATGGCTGCAGCTCTCCTGAATAACTTCATCAAAGCACAAATGCATGTGTACCCTCCAGAGATCGATGGGCCAGATTCTGATGACGAAGCAGGAGACAATCGTCATGGTGAGCCTCCCACAAACTTTGTTGAGCAGATGCAAAATACGGATGAGTGGACCAATTTCCGGGATGAGATAGCTTTGCGGATGTGGAACGAATTTCGTGCTAGACGCATGATGCGTTGAAAAATGGAACTTTGTGGCGTTAATGCTCTACATACTTGTCTGTTATATGGATCTATTATGGAGGAACTTTTGTGTGCTGATAGTCGGTTGATTTCTAACGTTTCAGAACATCGTGCTATATATATTTCATATGTACTGGTTTTGTTTGGTTATGTCTGTTTGTGGATTATTGATTGCTTATTTGATGCACTGGTGTGTTATGTGGATTGAGTTGATAGTCACTTGTTTGTTTTCAAACGTTCTAGATTATCTACAGTATTGTCAGATTCATGTTCTATGGACTTATAATTTTGTGAACAGGATCAATAACAGCTCCCACATGCAACTCTGCTACTGAGAAGCAAGTTAAGGAGGAGAAAAACCAAAGGGAAGTAGACGCACATGGACAAGGGAAGAGGAAGATGCTATGATTGTTGTATTAAAGGAGCAAAAATGACAGGGATATAAGGTGGACAACTTTTTCAGGGCATGATATCTGGAGAAGTTGGAGAAGGGGATGCGTCTGATCATACCTTCTCTCACATTGAAGGCCAGGCCACAGATTAAGTCCAAGATGACTGTGTGGAAGAAAACATTTCATAACATGTACCAAATGTTCGATGGAAGTAGAGGAGGTGCTTGGTTGAATCCGGAAACTAATGAAATCGCATATAAGTATGAGGATTGGTGGAAAGACTACATTAAGGTATGGCACATTCACCACACCTTAATCCATTTTTGCTGATCTAGCCTAAAAATAATGATTGTTAGACTTCACCTCACTATAATCAAACTATATGTTTTTCAGATACATCCATATTGTGGCCCATACGCAGCCAAAAAAATTAGGTTTTATGATGACTGGATTGAGATATTTGGTAAAGACAGGGCTACAGGAAATGCTGCTGAGGATATAAGTGCAGCGGCTGCGGATGTCATCAACGATCCTAAAGATGCGGATGTCACACCGCCTTCCAATCGCAGAAGAAATGGAAATACTGGTAGCACCAACAATTCTCCCGAGTTCTCATTCCATGACTTAGATGAAGGCGGGGATGAAAATGGTGTTCCACAGACATCTGCACCTGCTCTAGATATGTCTAGTCCTGAGCACCTTTGTAAAAGAATCAAAAAGGAGCTCGATTTACAGAGGACAAAGAATCAGAACGGGGTGAGTTCTTCTGCTCCTGTGATACCTCCATATGTCGATGCTTTGATAACCAGGATGGACGAAACAATGGACAGGATTGCATCCAAGGCTATGGCGCCTACAGAGATTCATGTGCATCCAGCATCCCAACAGCGCAAGGGCCTGTATAACATTCTGAAGGAAGTGACCGACATCATTGAGGAAGAGAGAATTGAGGTACCTCACAAACTTGCTCATTCCAAGGAGGATGCTGATGTGCTTGTGGATCTTTCTGAAGAGTCAATGGCCATGTATTTGAAGGTTCTGTTGAGGAGGAACAAGGGGAAGTTGGGCGGAATAATTTAATTTGTCGAATATTTAATTGTGGTTTTTTCTGGAGAATGTTTAAAACAATGGTTTGTAGTCTTTTTTTCAGCCGCAGTTTAGACGTCAATGCGTTGGCGTTATGTACTGCTCAGTGGCGGTATATTTTGAGGCTTTTGCCTAAGATTGCAGTTGTTAGTAGTACTGGAATTAGGAGAGACTAGATACATTTCTATCTAGAATTACTGATGCAGCTATTTATGTTAATATGAGTACATGTTATCTAGAATTACCGGTGCATGTGTTATTGTTATCGTACATGCCAAGTCCATTTCATTTTAATGTCGAGTACATAAGCATAAACCACGTCTTGACTTGAAATACAGTTTATTTAATTTGGAAAGATGGAGAACTAAAACAGAATTCCAGAAACAGGTGACTGGTGAGTGCTTAGAAATTGAAAGAGAACACATGGAACTCTTGAGACAAAAACACAAACCAATACTTAGAAATCATATGATAACGTTGAACATGATGCCACCGAGCTAGTATCATCACTATAGTAATCAGTGACCATTCTTTCTCTCATACCAAGTTTTGGCACCTTCTTGTTTACACCATTTGTATCCGAGAAATCGTCGGATGCAGTCCCCGGATGAGGATCTTTAGAGAAATGCGGGGCCGATGCCCTTGATCCTATAACAGTTTAACGAGTTAGATCTGGGTAGATATTGTACGTACCATGAATACGAATACAAGAATATTACGTGTTAATGCGATGATTTCCTCAGTTGTGTGAACTGGTCTTATTATTGGCTGTCTAACTCAAATGACTTTTGCACGAAGCTTTGGTTTTCCAAATAGAGCCTGTAGATTCCACCATGTGAACTCTCCTTTTCCCTTGTAGCAATGCCCCAGTAGGTGCTCATTTCAATATGAAAAATAGGTTTCACCAAAATATTAGAATATGTAACGTGAGATATAGTAATTTGATTCAAAATATAGTTAATACCTTGCAAACGTCGAACCACATTTCGTCGCTCATGGATACGATATTTGTGTTCAAGTCCCATGTTACGCCCTGAAAGTGCAAGTTTTCTGGAATCAATGTTAGACAGTGAAATGTTAGACGATGTTGAGTTAACATTGAGGATAACATTGAAAGCCGAGAGCTTGTGCGAAAACTGTTCTTTAGTTGGCAAAATTAAGTTTTGCCTTTATTCCCTTATTAATCAAGTTCCACGGTTTTGGTTGTTTATGTTTATGTCCAGGAAAGTATCTTAAACATAAGGAAGAGTTTTGGAGGATTCCTTACTTGAAGTTTCCATAATTCAAGCTAAGTTTAATAGTCAACTCACACGCTTTCAAAAGAAGGAAACAAGTGAGTTGTTCTTTGCAACGCGATTCTTTCCAGGATTCTCCGAATTGAAGAAGATGTGTTACCTTGCTAAATCAGTAATGAAGGAAACACATATTCTGGAAAGATATGAAGTTCACAAAGAAGGCAAATTTCAACAAGGAAACAACAAGAGTTACCAAAGTTGTGAACAACACATCTTGCCGTTCAAGACTCAAGAAATCTATAAAAGATGTGAAGTTCATCAAAATGAAGACAAGACAATCGTTCTAATAATCTAAGAGATTAATCATTCTTTGTATTGTCTTCGTTTTGTTTTGCGAAGTTTTTGTATCAACTGCTTAAGTCTAGTTCATAGAAGTTAAGTAGTTCTTACTTGTCTGCTGCGTTGAGTCCGATCAACAAGGAGCGTGAGTGAATTGTTGTGAGGAACGTTTTTGATAAAACCTTTATGATTATTTGTCCTAAGGCTCGGAAGTTTTTAATAATATAGAAAACTTCTTAAAATTATATCTTGTTGTGTTCTTACTTCCGCAGCACATCATTATTATCAAGAAGATCAGATTAGAGTTAAAGCAGTTCCAGATTAACTCTCAAACAGTGTTGTGTCAATCCACGGTCCAATAATTTCAATTGGCGTCCGAGCCAAACACCGACTACACTGGTGGTTTCGAGGTGATACAACACCATGGACAGTGTCAATTCTAACACCAACAGGATTCCAGTTTTGGATGGCTCCAATTATGCATATTGGAAGATCAGGATGAGGTCTCACATCAAAGCTATTGATATTCGAGCCTGGCAATCTGTGATCAATGGATACTCTCTTCCAACATTACCAAGAGATGGTGAAGGTGATCTAGTACCAAAACCAGAAGCAGATTGGACAGCAGCAGAGGTAAGTCTCTATAACTCTAATGAGAAATCTCTTAATGCTATCTTTAGTTGGGTTAATCATCACATGTTCAAGTTAATCCATAATTGTACAAAAGCCAAACATGCTTGGGATATACTTGAATTACATTGTGAAGGAGATTCTGTTGTTAAAGATTCTAAATATAGACAACTGCTTTTGCAATTTGAAAAACTTGAGATGGATGGAGATGAAAGTGTTGACAGTTATTTTGAGAAAATTCTTGATATTGCTAACCAATGTGAAAACCTAGGTTTTGCTATGACTAATCAAGAAATGGTTTATAAAGCTATGAGAACACTGTCATCTAAATTTGCTCTCAAGAAAATTGTAATGAGTGAATCTAGGAACCTTGCTAATCTTCAGTTTCAAGTCTTGATGAATACTCTTAGAGAATTTGAGATGGAGCTTGCCTCACAACCTAGCAAACATAGGGATGCTGCTTTAAGAAGATCTAGTCTTGACAATGAAAGTGATGATGAGTGTGAACTAATTTCTTCAAACTATGGTAAAATTACTAAGAAATTCAATAAACTTAACTTTAAAGGAAAAGGTAAAGAAAAGAATCTTAGTAATAATTCCGCAGGTTATAAGAAATTACTTCCTAAGTTTGTGAAGTACATGGCATCAAAACCTACTCCTTTAGAAGCTGATAAGTTAAAGGATGTTCAATGTTTTGAATGTAAAGGATATGGACATATGGCTAATGAATGTGCTAACACTCTTAGAAAAAGAGAAAATTCTCATTGGGTTTGTGTAGATGATTTCAATGAAGATGACTTTAGTTATGGAGAAGCTGAAGAACAATCAGAAGAGGTTCAAACTGTTGCGCTACTCACTCAGATTATTTGGACACCAGAAGACTCCCTTAACTGCTTTGGATCTCAATGTTACCCCAACATTCAGATCAAACATCAGAACAGGAGACCTTCTTTGCAGATTGGGATGAATTTGATAATGATTTTGAACCTTATCTTGCGTCCTACTTTGATGAAGCTAACTTTGATTGTTTTCATGGTACAATGGATCTAGATGAAGAATACTTCTTTGAAGGTGAAATGTCCAAGGAGGAAATCATTGAAGACCTGAAGTATATCTACCATAAACTGCTGCTTGAGAATCACAAACTCATCAAGAGCAACAAAAGCTTGAAGGAAGAGATTGGATGCATGAAGGAGATGCTGAAACTGTATGAGAAAGACCTTGACAAAACTGAGGCTGAGCTGAAAGAGGTAAAAGTAAAATTAGATAAAGCTGAACAAACCATTAACAAATGGAACTCCTCTACATCTATACTGGATGAAGTGCTGAGTATGGGAAATCAAGGTAAAAATGGTTTGGGCTATGTTGAGAAACCTCCCTCTGAAGATGTTAATTCTGCCTACTTGAAAGTTGGTTTTATAAAGGATAACAATAACTTGAGTTGTGAAATCCCTTCCAATACTGTGAAAAAGACTACTTTTATCTGTCAATATTCTTTTCAACCTGGTCACATTAAGCCTTATTGTAAAAAATATAAAATTGTGATTGAGAAGAAAACAGTAATTAATTGTAATACCAATGTTAGGAGAACCTCTGATCTGAATGTTATCCCAACATTAGGTAACAAATCTGAAGGACATAAAAGTAGAACCTAAACTGAGAAGATAAAAACTCCTAAGGTTAAAATTGTTTGCAATGTTGTCTTTTCTGGTGTTTACTCTAACCTTGCAGGTAAGTGGTATTTTGACAGTGGATGTTCAAGGCACATGACTGGAAACATTGACAACCTGAAAAATGTAATCCCTTTGACTGTTGGAACAGTTACCTATGGAGGAGGCACTAAAGGGAAAATCATTGGAAAAGGAGTACTGGATGTTGAAGGATTTCCACCACTCAAGGATGTGTTGTTGGTTGAAGGATTGAAAGCAAATTTAATTAGCATAAGTCAACTTTGTGATGACAATCTGCTAGTTACTTTTGATAAAAGTTCATGTGAAGTGTTTAATAGTGACAATGTCTGTGTCATGATAGGTACAAGATCAAAGGATAACTGCTATCTTGCTCAAGATGAAGCTGAATGCTACCATGCCAAGGTAGATGAATCTGTCATGTGGCACAAGAAGTTAGGACATGTGCACTATAGAAATCTGGAGAAACTACAGAAGTTAGAGGCTGTAAGAGGACTGCCTAAGTTGACTAGCCCAGGTAAAATTGTTTGTGAAGATTGCCTGAAAGGTAAACAAACAAAAGTTGTTCATCCACCACTACAGGTACAAAGTACTAACCCTAGAACTAATAAGTGCTTTGAATTGCTACATATGGATCTCATGGGTCCTATTGAGGTTAGTATCCTGAATGGTAAGAAGTATGCTTTTGTTATTGTTGATGATTTTTCAAGATATACATGGATTAAATTTTTGAAAGAAAAATCAGAGGCATTCAACACATTCAAGATTCTACATGCTAGTATTAAGAATCTTTATGGCTCTTATGTAGGAAGAACTAGGTCTGACCATGGAAAAGAATTTGAAAATGTAAGCTTTGCTAATTTTTGTGAATCTAAAGCCATTTTCCATGAGTTCTCTGCACCTAAGACACCTCAGCAAACTGGGATTGCTGAGAGGAAGAATAGAACACTTCAAGAGATGGCTAGAGTTATGTTGAATTCTAAAAACCTATCTAAGAAACTTTGGGCTGAAGCTTTGAATACTGCATGTTATATTAGTAATAGAGTTTATCTTAGACCTGGTACTACTATGACACCTGAAATCTTGAAGGGTTCAAAACCAACAGTAGCACACTTTCATGAATTTGGTATTAACTGCTATTTGCTAAAAGATAGAGACTATTTGAGCAAATTTGATCCCAAAAGTGAAAAGTGTATATTTGTTGGATATTCTCCTAATAGTGCTGCTTTCATGGTCTACAATCCAAGATTGCATACTGTTAAAGACTCAATGAATGTCATATTTGAGGATTTAACTGTTTCTGCAGGTACTGAAGAAGCCACTGGTTCAGATGTTACTCCAACATTGGACTCAACATTGAACACATACGCTGGAGATGCTGAACTGGAAACTGGAACAAATGTTGACTTAACACCAGAAACCCCCAATGTTAGGCCAACATCTGGGCTGTCATATTCTGAAGATGAAGTGGTTCGTGTATCCAGAAAAGATCCCCCTCTTAGAATACAAAGAGATCATCCAGCCTCTCAAGTAATTGGTCAAATTACTGAAAGATTTAGAACACGCAACAAATAAAGGGTAAATTACAAGGATATAGCTAAGTTATGTGTTTGTATGTCTTCTTCATTGACTGTTGAAAATGCATCTTGTTTTGTGTCCTCCATTGAACCTAAAAATGTAACTGAAGCTCTTAAGGATAGTTACTGGATTAATGCCATGCAGGAGGAACTCTTACAATTCACCAAAAACAGAGTTTGGAATCTAGTACCTAGGCCATCACATGTGAATGTAATAGGTACAAAATGGATTTTCAAAAATAAAACTGATGAGAATGGTGTAATTATGAGGAATAAAGCTAGGTTGGTTGCACAAGGTTATACTCAGGTATAAGGTATAGATTTTGATGAGACTTTTGCTCCAGTAGCTAGGATAGAATCAATTAGATTACTCCTTGCTATTGCTTGCTGTCTTAGGATTAAACTATACCAAATGGATGTTAAAGGTGCCTTTCTGAATAGTTTAAATGACAAAGAGGTTTATGTAGAACAACCTAAAGGCTTTGCTGATCCTAAACATCCTGACCATGTGTACAAACTTGAAAAGGCTTTGTATGGCTTAAAATAGACCCCTAGAGCTTGGTATGAGAGGTTAACTGATTTTCTGTTAGGCCTAGGTTTCAATAGAGGAGATGGAGATAGAACATTGTTTGTCCTTAGAAAAATCTCTGATATATGCATTGCTCAAATATATGTGGATGATATAGTGTTTGGCTCTACTAACAAGTCTACTCTAGACAAATTTGTTGAGTCTATGACAGGAACATTTGAGATGAGCATGATTGGTGAGCTTAACTACTTTCTGGGACTACAAGTCAAGCAACTGGAGAATGGTATCTTCCTGAACCAGGAGAAGTATGCAAGGAATCTGGTGAAGAGATTTGAGCTACAAGAGTCCAAGCCTTGCAAAACTCCCATGTCCTCTTCAGTGAAGATAACAAAAGATGGCACTGGCAGCAATGTTGACCCAACATTGTACAGATCCATGATTGGTAGTTTGCTATATCTCTCTGCCTCTAGACCTGACAACATGTTTTCAGTATGTGTTTGTGCTAGGTACCAAGCTGAGCCAAGGCAATCTCACTTGATTGCTGTGAAGAGGATTCTTAGATATATCTCTAGAACTTCACATTTAGGCATTTGGTACTCTTATGACACTAACACTAACTTGGTTGGTTTCAGTGACTCTGACTGGCCAGGTGATGTGGATGACATGAAATTCACAAGTGGGGGCTGTTTTTATTTGGGGAATAATTTGGTCTCCTGGTATAGCAAGAAGCAGAACTCTGTTTCATTATCAACTGCTGAATTAGAATATGTAGCAGCTGGCAGCTGTGTTACCCAACTTGTGTGGCTCAAACACATGCTTTCAGATTATGGGCTAGATAGTGATACACTTCTCATGTTCTGTGATAATCTAAGTGCCATAAGTATCTCTAGGAATCCTGTCCAACATTCTAGAACTAAGCATATAGACATAAGGCATCATTTCCTAAGAGATATGGTAGAGGACAAAGTAATCAACATTGAACATATTGAGACAACAAATCAGCTTGCTAATATGTTTACAAAACCTTTAGATAGTGAGAGATTCTTCAGCTTGAGGAAATCTCTTGGCATGTGTGATATGTGAAAATGTTGAGGAAACCAGTGTTGTCATAACACCACTGACTAGCAATGGTATATTGGTTGTGGTGTAGTAGGTATTCTGTTGTTATTCCTTTGTTAAGTTTATTTCCTTGTGAGTCTCATTTCATCTGTGTTTTGTCATATTTGGTTTGTGTGGTTGAACTCTTTGATTAACAACTCTCTCTTGTTATCAGTTTCACATCTTTGGTTTTGAAAAAGTTAATAAAACTCTTCTGTTTGTCTGAGGTTGTGATTGCCTAACATATGGAGAAGCTGGGGTACACAAAGTTCACTACTTTGATGTCTATTCAGTCGTGTCTTACTCATATGGAAGGTGTACAGGACATGTGGAGAAGCTGGGGTGCATGATGTTGACAGCTTCAGTGTTACTCAGTTGTGCTTATTTTCATGTTCCTGTTTGTTTGGCCAAGGAACACATGAGGGTGATCTTTTCTACTAGGGTGTTTGAGGTTTAGATTTCTTACATTTAGTAGCACTGATCACTTGGTGGTTCTCTTGAATGCAGGTTGGTAAACAAGTATGCATAAGGAATTGGGGTGTTGGGGTGCATGATAAATGAATTGCCAACATTCCAGGCCTTTGTACTTGCATAACTTGCTGCTGTTAATGTTGGTACTGGGGTGTGTGGAGTTTAGGCTGCCCTCATTCAGTTGTGACATTAGCTTTGTGTTTAACAATCTTCAGTTTTTGGTTCAGATGAGTTATGAAAATAATAAAGATTAAAGAGATGTGACTGTGCTGGTTTGAGAAGTTCTTCAGAAGTGTTTACCATCTACCTCTTTGACATTACATTGTTGCATTCATATAGAACTGCATTGTTTTCTTTCTTGTTGTTGAGTTGTGTCGGTCTAGGCTTAGGGGGAGTATTATTCATGTGTTGAGACATACAATTGGGTGAAATACTGCAGGTGACACACTTTTCTGTGACTTTCTATGCTGTGGAAGTGAATTGTTCCTTGAATTCATAACTGCTTATCTCTGTGTGTTTCTTGTTATCTATGTTACTTACTCATGATTTTGATCTGAACAATATGTCTGAGGTCCTCACTTGCTATATTGGTTAAGGTTCAGATGTATTTTTGGATGTATCTCAACCTCTCACATGAATTTGCCTTGGTGAAGCATGTACCTCCACCTTCGATTTTCAATGTTATTGAATGTTATCCCAACACTGTGCACAGTCGCAGGTCAACATTGAAAACAGGAACTTATAAGTTTTCAGTTTTTTGAAAACCGCTCTGGTTAACTGTTTATTAAACATCAAAGTATGTGCGTGGGAAAACATAGTGAGAAAGTTTTACTTGGTTCAAATTTGGTAACTGCCCACGAACATTCATTCTCTTTCCTTAATTCACGACTAATTCAAAAATCAAAACCCTATTTTCCTTATTTGTGCTTGCAAGATTATTATTTATCTTAAACTGCAAATTTACTCTCTCTACTCTCAAATTCTCTAAATTTTCTCTACAAATTTCTTTCAAAACGTCTCTACAAACAATGGCAAGCAAGTCTCCCATGCAAACTCTTGCAGATGTTGCTCTAGGAAGTGAACCCACTGCCGCACGCACTCGTTCACACACTAGAGGTGCTGCTACAAACACAGTTGAGGCTCATGTTGCTGCTAAGAGGAAGGCGATTCCCTATGTGCGACGAGGAAAGAAGACCAAACATGGAGAATCAACCTCCAATGTTGAGCCAACAGTGGAACCAACCACTCCCATCACCAATGAGCCAGAAACTGAGGTAAACACTGCTGAACTCATCCCAGAATTTGATGCTGATATACCTGTTGAGGGGGAGGGTAGTGGCTCTGTTGAAAAATATGTGGAGAAATCCGTGGATGAGTCTGTGGACAAGATGGTGAGGAAGTGGATTAGGGTTCAAAAGAAAAGGAGCAGGACTGCAGGGGAAAAACTGAAAACCATGTCTGAGGCTGCTAAGGCAAGGGCTGAGGCTAGGAAGAGACAGGTGGAGAGGTTGGCAAAGAAAAAGGCTGAAAAGAAAGCTGAGGAAGAGAAAGCTGATGTTGTTGCTGTTGAGAGGAAGAGGAAAGGAAAGCAAGTAATGGAAGAGGAAACTAAGGTGGTTGATGTTGAGGATGAAGAGGAAGAAGAGGAGACGGAAGAGGAGACTGAGGAGGAGCAGGATGTTGCTGCTGATGTTGGGGCAACATCGGGAACAGAGGAGTATACAAATGGGTTGTATGTGGTCTACCATGAGGAGGAGGAGAACTGCTATTCTCCCTACTATCTCTCTCAAGAGTTGGAGAAGAAGTGGGATTCCTTCAAAAGAAGGGAGATTCACACTGAAAGAGCTATAGAGATGGCCAGTTTCAAAGAGAACAAGGTGATGGACCTGCTTGAGGCAAGAGGGCTGCAACAGTCAGTGATGGAGCTGAGTAACTATGCTCTTGAGATTGTTATGGAGTTCTACCTTAATCACTCCAAATGGATCAGGGGCTACAGATCTCAAAAATTTGGAAAGGCTTGGGTGAGGGGGAGAGTCTTCAACATTGACCCCTACACCATCAACAAGATCTGTGGATTCCCTACTGCTGATGAATCTGAGGACCCCTACTATGATGATGTAGTGGAAGACTTGACTGGAGGGTTGGTCAAAATCTAGTGAGATGCCCTGCCAACCACAAAACTTACCTCCCTGAGTGCTGTCTTACACAAGATAGCTTGTTTCAACTGGCTGCCAAGCAAGAATGTGACTGTACATACCAAGGAATCAGCAATCTTGGTGTACAAAATCAAGAATGGGCTATCTGTAAACATGGGGGAGAGAATTGTGAAGTCTATGTCTGAAGTTGCTGGAAGGAAGAATGGGATGTTACCATATCCCTCACTCATCTGCAAAATCCTTGGTAGTCAAGGATTGAAGACAAGTGTGACTGTGGGCTGGAGGACAAATGATACTGAATTAACAATTCTTCCAAACTACTTGTCTGGATCAAGGGTGAGAGACCTTCCATGGAACCCAAAAGGAGTGGTGAGACCAAGAACTGAGCAGAAAAAGGCTAAGGAGTTTACTGGAACTTCAGTGCCAATGTCCAAAGAAGAGGATTGCGTGGTTATCACTTCAACTTTTGTAGATCATATGCTGAACTGGTATAGGGGGCAGATTGCTGACACTCAGAGGGAGATCGAGGAGAGGAAGGAACACCTCAAAGAACTGGAGGACATTGTGAAAATTTGGAGGAACTCCCTTCTTCACAAAAAGGGGGAGAGTAGTTCCAATTTTGAACTGCTAATATCTTTGAACTGCTGGTACATTAATCTCTATTTGGTTTTATTTGATCAAGGGGCTTGTCCTTGATATCTAGCCATGGCCTGTAAATCTAAGTACTGCTGATGAACTGCTCTAACCAACCTTAATTGCTATTTCTTATGAAGGAGCATGTTGAACTATTTTTCTGGATAACCTTTATGCAGAAAACTTACTGGTTTCAATGTTGAGGCAACATTTATGAATGTTGAGGTCTGAACATGTGTACATATGTAAATGTAGTGATGACCTTAATGCTTGTCTTGGTTAATTTAACTTTGAATATGATATCTTGTATTAAGGGGGAGCAGTTTGGTAGTTTAATTTGTTTCTTGTTGATTATAACTTTCTGGATATAAGACTTGATTGGAACAGGTATTGGTTTTGTGAAGAAAGGCAAAAAGGGGGAGATTGAAAGTGCAGGTTTTCTGGAATCAATGTTAGACAGTGAAATGTTAGACGATGTTGAGTTAACATTGAGGATAACATTGAAAGCCGAGAGCTTGTGCGAAAACTATTCTTTAGTTGCCAAAATTAAGTTTTGCCTTTATTCACTTATTAATCAAGTTCCACGGTTTTGGTTGTTTATGTTTATGTCCAGGAAAGTATCTTAAACATAAGGAAGAGCTTTGGAAGATTCCTTACTTGAAGTTTCCATAATTCAAGCTAAGTTTAATAGTCAACTCACACGCTTTCAAAAGAAGGAAACAAGTGAGTTGTTCTTTGCAACGCGATTCTTTCCAGGATTCTCCGAATTGAAGAATATGTGTTACCTTGCTAAATCAGTAATGAAGAAAACACATATTCTGGAGAGATATGAAGTTCACAAAGAAGGCAAATTTCAACAATGAAACAACAAGAGTTACCAAAGCTGTGAACAACACATCTTGGCGTTCAAGACTCGAGAAATCTATAAAAGATGTGAAGTTCATCAAAATGAAGACAAGAAAATCGTGCTAATAATCTAAGAGATTAATCATTCTTTGTATTGTCTTCGTTTTGTTTTGCGAAGTTTTTGTATCAACTGCTTAAGTCTAGTTCATAGAAGTTAAGTAGTTCTTACTTGTCTGCTTCGTTGAGTCCGGTCAACAAAGAGCGTGAGTGAATTGTTGTGAGGAACGTTTTTGATAAAACCTCTATGGTTATTTGGCCTAAGGGTCAGAAGTTTTTAATAATATTGAAAACTTCTTAAAATTATATCTTCTTGTGTTTTTACTTCTGTTGCACATCATTATTATCAAGAAGATCAAAATAGAGTTAAGGCAATTCCAGCTTAACTCTCAAAAAGTGTTGTGTCAATCCACGGTCCAACAATTTCACGCCCTTTAGAGCTAAAATATGCTTGAAACAAAAGTGTCGGTCATGCAGAACATCAAACCTAGCTTTGATGTTTTCGTGTTTGTACGAAGTATTCTTCGTATAGTTAATTTGACCCATTGCGTTATCCAGAGATTGATCAAGCAATTTCGAGTTGCTTAATGGAACACAACCCTTCTCAGATTTGACCTCTTTCTTAGGAATATCAGTTAGCAAGCAGTCAAGCTCCTCATTCCAATTATCACCATAGAAATGTTTCGCCTGGTACTCAGTAGGATGTCGAAGAGCTTCCATATTATTGATTAGAGAGTTTGTTGAAGAAAAATGGAACAACACCAAGAATATTTATAGAGGAAACGCCTTATCATGCAACCAATAGAAATCAACTAAACTTCACGGGGTTCATGGGAAATATATTCTCTGCGACAAAAATATTTTCAACTTCCCTTTACTCAACATGCAAGTACAACAAAATATGTGTCAAAAAATCTGTTAGACGAGAGAGTAGATTATATATTTTTCTGCATGATAAAAGAACATGCTCAGTGATTCCCTATATGCCCAATCGACTCGCGCGTTGTGGTAATCGAATTACACACTAAATCCCAATGATATATTCTCTATGATGTCACAAGAAATACACAAAACTTAACCACGTGTATGTACAATGTTTTCAAAATTAGAGCCATCCAAATGTAGCAGAAAACATAGGTAAGTTTTTGGTCATAAATCTACTCATGGCAATGCAAATAATCAAAATGAAGCATGTCCTAAACCCTAGAGGCCTACAATGCATACCACGACATTTTAAATAGATTATACCACAAATGGACTTAAGCGCAACATGAATCAAAGTTTAATCATTTGCGATCATTAGTAGATGTATTTAAGAACACAACATTAAAAATATCTAGCGGGCTTAGACTTAGGAGAGATAGCAACTAATGAGATCCTCATTGTTAGTGCCGCAATCGTTAGAACGGGTGTAGCTTGGTCCAGATAGGTAAGTGCTTGCAGCGTCCTCACCGTGAACAAACATTTCATCCAAAACAAATGGGTTCTCAATTGTAACCTTAGTTTCCTCTGGTAGCAAATCGACCTCCATCTCCTCAAATACCTCGTAGTAAAGATCCATGTGAGGGAATCCAAGTAAACGGAAATGGCGCTCTAAGAGATTTTTCGTACAACTCAACAAGAAATAAGACTCAACACCCATTTGTTACGCTAAACTATGGTAAAACACGCAGATGCAATGTTGAATTTACTACCTTCTGAATATGAGGAGCATATTCTGGGCCAATTGAGATGACAGTCATGTTATCATAGTCGAGTTTAACACTAGGTAGCCTGATGAACTTGTTATACGCCCTCAATCTTTGTCTCAGAGCAGCAACCTTCTCCCTTATTTCCCAAATGCGGTAACGATCATTGAATCCCCTTAGTCATTTTGAGTGGCATCTGCATAACAGCCATCTCTAGTTGCAAAGGATCTGATAAATCAGGCTTCTTCCCTATCCCTTTCATAAACAGCAATACCTTGAAACTTCCATCATGTCCAAAATCAGGTTCGTTGAAGAAGTTGCGTAGGCATTGCAACCTTGTAAGTGGCATTCTTCTATACAACATGCCATTTGAACAGTAAAACAGTTGATATCAGTACAAAGTAAGTAGCAAACATGATGATTGATATATATAAATTTACAGGCCAAATTTTCAAATCTGAGTAGGTGACAAATCACATACCCAATTTACAATATTAACCCAGAAATCAGACCCAATCATATTTAATCAACAGTTCTAAACAAGTCGTGAGTACACAATTAACAACAACACGCCACAATTATCTAACAAGAACAACATTTTGACATATTTCCAATAACGAATGTTCAATCTGACATAAAATGGTAATGATTAACATGGCTACGTGTAATCCTATGACTATGTCGAATCAATTAATAAAGATGATAAAAACACAGCCTCTGGTTCATCGTAAACAAAATACATCCAAAATCAAAGGAATCAAAAGTACTAGTGATAAGAAACTATTACCGGAGTGCGTTGTTGGGTTGAATTTGGAAATTTGAGGAATCGATCGACGCAGAGCGCTGTTGAGAGCGATAGTTAGGGTTTCAAGATTTGGGGCAAGATGATTCGCTTCGATTGACAGGTTTACCTGATCAGGTGTATTAATGTGGCGTAAAAGTTTGGTGGGATTTTGGGAATTTAACATTAGGCAATAACCGATTATTTCTACTTTTAAACGAACCAAACGAGATACTATAGTGCATTTAATTTAGTGACGGGTAATATCTTGCGAAGCAAACCGGTTATTAGAGCATAAATATTAAATAATTCGCGGAATTATTTCACTTATAATAACAAATGCAATAAAACAGTATCGAAACCAAACACGCTCTAAAAGTATAGTGCACGTGTTCAAAAGGAACGACTAATCAATGGTCCTGAAGTATAATATTATCAGTACTTTGGGGAGCATATTCTAATTTTAAAATCTTAGGAGGCATATTGAGAAACATATATGTTAGAGAGTTTAACGGAATTAACTCTTATTATTATTACTATTTTTGTTTTGTCATTGGATATTTTGATTACTCATGAGTTATGACTGAATTCATAATTAGAAAATGTGGCACTTAGCGAATTTAGGACAAGCTAGTGGGAGATACATGGCCAATGTTTGGAAAACTTGCACAATATTTTAGTGTTTTAGAAATTATATTCCTGTATCAAATCTCATTTGTGTTGTCTTTTTCTACGAACCCTCCCATCTTGAAAAACCATGCCCCAACCTCTAATAAAATATCAATTGTTCAATTTACTATCTTAATAAGGAGTTTGATGAAATGCAAATTTTTTAGTAACACGCGGGAATGTTATGCATGTTTTTGAAAGTGCAAAGTGTTAGGTCAATGTTAGAACAACATTGGTTCCACAATGTTGGTTTAACATTGAAAACATAAATTGTTTAACATTGCGTTTTTCACCTTTGTGTTGTTATGTTTTGCCTTTATTCACCTACTAACTAAGTTCCACAGTTTTAGTTGACTTTGTATGTTTCAGGATCAAGCTTAAACATAAGCTAAGGCATGAAGTTTCCAAAGGATCAAGAACTTTCCTTATAAACCAAACGTGTTTTTAAAGAAGGAAAGTGTTGGAGTTCAAGTGCAACCAGGATGATCTCTAAATTAAAGAAGAAGTATTCCATGATTAGAACTCGTTCAAATAAGGAAGCAATTACTCAAGGAGTTCAAGGCTAAAGGAAATAAAGTTCAACAAGGAAAGCGAAAAGGTTACCTAAGCTGTGTACAACACCTTGGAGTTGAAGTTTCAAGTACTATAAAAGGGGTGAGGTACATCAAGACAAATACGAAGACAAGAGCTAAATAATCCAGAGAGATTTGATCATTAGTTGTTGAGTATTATCAAGTTTTGTCGAGGTTTGAGAAATAACGAGTTAAGTCTAGATTCTAGAATTAAGAGTTTTTTTTTTGTTTGCTCAATTGAGTTCGAACAACTTTAGAGTGCGAGCTTGATAGTTGTAAGAAACGTTTTGATAAAATCACTAATCATAGTGATTCTTTTGCTTAAGGCTAGGAATATTATAAATCATTATAATCTTCTGAAAATTTATCTTCTTGTGTTCTTAATTCCGCTGCAAAATGTACTCTGTCAAGAAGATTGAAATGATCACAGTGTTAAGGCAACACCAACTTAACATTGTGTAAGTATTATAGAGTTAAGGCAACATCAGCTTAACATTGGAAGAGCAGACAAGTGTTAGACCAACATCAAGGCTAACATTGTTTGAGAAGTATCAAGTCCCGATCCAACACAATTTCAATTGGTATCAGAGCCAACCACCAATTTTACTGTTTCTTCGGTTTGATACGACGTGATGGACAACACCAATCCTAATGCCAATTGAATGCCAGTTTTGGATGGATCCAATTATTCATACTGGACGATCAGAATCAACACATCAAGTTCATTGACATAAAGGCATGGTAAGCTATGATCAACGGTTATTCACCCTACATATCAAAGGGATGTTGACAATGATCTAGTGCGTAAACCAGAATCAGAATGGAATACAGGCGAGGCAAGTCTCCATAAATTCAATGAAAAAGCTCTGAGTGCCATATTCAGCTGGGTTAATTATCATATGTTCAAGCTTATACAAAAATGTAATAAAGCAAAACATGCATGGGATATTCTAGAACGTCACCTGTAATGAGATGTTGTTGTGAAACAATCTAAGCATAGACAACTACTTCATACTTTTGCAGAACTCGAGATGGGTGAGTATGAAAGTGTGGATAGTTAGTATGAAAATCTAGGTATGGCCATGACAAATCAGAATATGGTTTACAAAGCTTACCATAACATTGTCTTCTAAGTTTGTTGTTAAGAAAGTTGCTATGGGAGAATCTAGAAATATTGCTCAACTACATTTTTAAGTTCTGCTCAACACTCTTAGGGAATTTGAATTAGAGAATGACTTTAGTGCAAATAAACAGAAGAGTGTTGCTTTAGTAACTTCAAACACAGGGAACAATGAAAGTGATGAGGAGACTGAGCTAATTTCTTTTAACTATGGTAATATTACTAAGAAGTTTAATAGATTGAGCTTTAAAGGTAATTCAAAAGCTAAAAACACTGGTAATACATCCACTGGTTTTAAGAAACTACCTCCCAAATTTGCCAAATACGTTGCAACTAAGCCTACTCCTCAAGAAGCTCAAAAATAGAAAGAAGTACAATGCTATGAATGCAAAGATTGGGGTCATATGGCAGTTGAATGTGCTAACACTCTTCAAAAAAGGGTTCTTCTCATTGGGTTTGTGTAGATGAGTTTAATGAAGAATATTTCAGCTCTGGATCAAGTGTTGATGTTGAAGAAAACGTTGAAGAGTACTGCTGCGCTATTCACTCAAGTGAATTGGACAAAAGAAGATCTACAGATCTGCCCAAAATCTCAATATTACTCGAACATTGAAGAACACTTGCGAGAATATGAGATTTTCTTTAATGATTGGGATGAAAACAATTCTTGTAATTACTCCAATGTCTTGTCTGATACTAATGAATCTAACTATAATTGTTTCTATAGCACAATTGATCTTGATGAATATCTATCAAAAACTTCTACTGAAGAATCACAAGCTCTCAAATAGTGACAAAGTCCTGAAGGAAGAGAATGCAAGACTAAAGGATATTCTAAAACTGTATGAAAGAGATCTTGACAAAAGAGAAGCTGAACTTGATGAGGTTGGTAAAGATGAACAGACCATAGCTAAATGGAACTCGAGTACATCTAAACTTGACGAGGTATTGTGTATCAAAAATCAAGGTACAAATGGTCTAGGATATGTTGAGAAACCTAAAGAAATCACCTCGTTTTTCTAAAAGCAGGTTTTGTTAAGGAAACAAAGAATTTGAGTTGTAAAAATCCTAAGAACTTAACCAAAAGGCCTACTTACATATGTCAATATTGTTTTCAACCAGATCACAATATGCCTTATTGTAAGAAATTTAAAAAGGTGATGGAGATGAAAACTACTAATGTTGACAGTGCCAATGCTGAGACAACATATTCCAATGTGATCCCAACATTAGGCAGTAAAGCTCCTAGACAGAAAAGTAGGACTTGGATTGAAAAGTTAAGAACTCCTAAGATTAAGATTGTTTGCAATGTTGTGTTTTCTGCTGTGTACTCTAACCTTGCAGGTAAGTGGTACTTTGACAGTGGATGCTCAAGACACATGACTGGAAACAAGGACAACCTGACAAGTGTGATTCCCTTATCTGCTGGAACTGTCACCTATGGAGGAGGCAGCAAGGGAACATCATTGGAAAAGGAATTCTGATTGTTGAAGGATTTCCACCACTCTAAGATGTGTTTTTGTTTGAAGAATTGAAAGTAAATTTAATTAGCATTAGTCAACTTTGTGATAATAATTTGCTAGTTACTTTTGATAAGACTTCATGTGATGTGTTTGATTGTAACAATGTTCGTGTCATGACATGTACCAGATCTAAAGACAACTACTATCTTGCAAAAGATGAAGCAAAATGTTTTCATGCTAAAATTGATGAATCTGTCATCTGGCACAAGAAACTTTGACATGTACACTACAGGAATCTTGAGAAGCTACACAAGTTGGATGATGTTAGAGGACTACCAAAGTTGTCAAGTCCAGGTAAACTTGTGTGTGGAGACTGCTTAAAAGGTAAACAAACCAAAATTGTTCATACTCCAGTTCAGGTATAAGGTATAATCTCCAGAACTCACAAGTGTTTTGAATTACTGCATATGGGTCTGATGGGTCCCATTGAAGTTAGTAGCCTGAATGGTAAAATATATGCTTTTGTTATTGTTGATAATTTTTCTATATACACATGGATAGATTCTTAAAAGAAAAGTCAGAAGCACTTAACAACTTTAAAAGTTTACATGCAAACATAAAAAATCTCTGTGGCACTTCTGATGAGTAGAATTAGGTCTGCCCATGGAAGAGAATTTGAGAATGCTAAATTTTCTGAATTTTGTGAATCAAATGGAATCTTTCATGAGTTTCTGCACCTAAACACTTCAGCAAATTGGCATTGCTGAAAGAAAGAACAGAACACTTCAAGCGATGGTTAGAGTCATGTTAAATGTTAGAAAGATTTCTAAGAGACTCTATACTGATGCTTTGAACACTGCATGTCATATTAGTTATAGAATTTATCTTAGACCTGGAACTACTAGGACACCATATGAACTCTTGAAGGGTATCAAGCCAAATGTTGTACATTTTCATGAATTTGGATGTGATTGCTATTTACTGAATGATAGAGATTATTTGAGCAATTTTGATCCAAAAAGTGAGAAATGTATCTTTGTTGGGTATTCTCCAAATAATTCTGCATATAGGGTGTACAATCCTAGGTTGCATAATGTACAAGAATCAGTTAATGTGGTAATTTATGACTTAGTTATTGATGCAGGTACAGAGGTACATTTTGTTTCTAATGTTGGTCCAACATTGGAAATAGACAAAGTTACTCCAACATCAGCTCCTGAAGCTGCAGAACCAGAAACTGAGACTGAGCCTAGTGTTGCCTTAACACCAGAAAGATCCAATGTTAGGACAACATTTGAATAGTCTGATTCTGATGAAGAAATAGGTTTTGAATCGAGAAGAGATCCTCCCACTAAAATTCAGAATTGATGCGTGCTTATGTTACTTTTGTATTCTCAATTATCTCAGTGCACACAAAATCGCAAGTATACGAGTCAAGTAATAATAAAATACAACTTGCCCAGGTATCGAATCCCTTTAGAGTAGGTATTTTTTGAATAATAAATCTTATTACTGAAATCTTCTAATAGTGTCATTGTTATTAAGAAAAATGTGGGACTAAACTATAACTAAATTAATGCTAACCTAGAGATGCAAATTAAAGTACAAGAAAGATTTAAGTAAATAGTGCAACTAAAATGATTAACTAACTAACTAGAACAAAATTTAATTGATTGATTGAATGCTTGCTAAGGTTGTAAAACAGATTAATAAAAGATATCTAAGGATCGGATTTTATTAATCCCGGATACGTGTACTTCATAGACAAAGTACCAATGACTTGTATGTTTGCCTCTATCTATTGATGGTTGTTTTGTCTCCAAATTGATGTAGCAAGTTAGCCACCTTTAGACGCACTAAAGAGCCCTCTAATCCCTAATGATGTCAGGCGGTTAAGCACTTTCTCATCACCAGAAGTTCACCATGTCATAGGATCCATATAGTGTTTTAGAAGTGAATTAGAGTTACCAACTATGATTTAGATTCCACGAACATGCTAATGTCGAAGGTCTAAAGATTTATTTGCTTGATCTACTATGCCAGTGCTGCATTAACAGACTCCTAAGAATAATTTAACATCATACTAGGTAGCTTAACATCACTATTGTGCCTCATAGAAATACGTGCATTAAACAAACCAAGTAGCATAAGCAACAAATAATATCCAACAAAATAGAGTCACCAATAAATATAATCAAACATTGGTTCAAGGTGTATCCATATGAGATTAACTACATCCTCCCTCCGATACTGAGAGGATTAGCTACTCATAATCATAGCCAAAACACAACATTCATAAGTAGATTAATTCAATAAGCGTCTTAGTAAGTGTCTGTTTTAGCTGCTGAACAAACCCTCTTATTTATAGTTTTTCTTCACATTTTGGGCTTCTTCTAGGGTTTTTGTCGTTCATGCCCAAATTCCGATAGTTGCGTAATTAGGGATGCGCGATTGACATCGCGCAACCATTGCGCGATCTCACTTTTCTAGCACTCTTCTCATCGCGCTGGTCTCTGCCTCCTTTCCGCGATCTACTTCATTCGTTCTACATTCTAGAATTGGTAGCGCTATAGCCCTTTTGCTGCTTGTTACCGAAAATTGTTGAAATCCTCCAATTAAGTATCAGTTTGTTCCGACTTGACTCTAACTACAAAAACAATAAAATAATACTAAAACAAGTAAAATTGCCACTAGGAGTTCAAAAAAGCATAAGAAATCGGGTATATAAATCACTAATAATATCCTCTTATCAATCATCCAGCTACTCAGGTGATTGGTCAAATATCAGAAGGCAGAAGGACATGCAACAACGAAAGGTTAAACTACAAGGACATGGTAAGGTTGTATGTTTGTATGGCTAGCACATGCACTGTTGAAAATGCTTCATGTTTTGTGTCTCCTATTGAACCTAAGAATGTGAATGAAGCTCTTAAAGACATCTACTGGATCAATGCTATGCAAGATGAACTTTTACAATTCACCAAAAACAAAATTTGGAATCTTGTACCTAGACCTTCTAAAGTGAATGAGATAGGAACAAAATGGATTTTCAAGAACAAAAGTAATGAAGATGGTCTAATTGTAAGAAATAAAGCTAGGCTAGTAGCACAAGGATATACACATGTAGAGGGGATAGATCTTGACGAGTCATTTGCACCTGTAGCTATAATAGAATATATTATAGAGAAAACTTTAGTTAACTATCCAAACTGTGCCCGTTTTTACAGTTACCTATCCAAACTTTCATTTTTGACACTTTACGGTCCAAACTTTGAAACCCGTTATAATTTACGGTCCAAACTTTAATTATGACCTATCTCGGCCAAAAAATGTCACTTTGTGACTAAATGACACATCGCTGACGTCATCAAGAGGGGTATTTTCGGTACTTTACTATTTATTTACTTAAAAATAATATAAATGAACAAATCAGACATATAAAGATTCAGCGCGCCATTTTCTAACATAACCCGCCAAAATCAGAAACCCTAATTTCCAAAATTGAAAGCAAATCCACGAATCAAACCTCAATTTCTTGTTTTTTCCACTCGATCGACATAATCTAACAATGTTGTGGAGAGTTAGAACCCCCACTGACGTTATTCATGAAGGACAAATTACACCCGATTATGGTAAGAATCCCCAAATCCAAAATTTAATATAGTGGACAGTAATGATAGTGATGGTGAAGTCTCATGTGGTAATGATTCAGAATTTTCAGACACTCTCAATGATAGTGACAATGATGCAGCTGATGATGAATATCTTAGGTGTGCTAGTGAGGCAGTGGGGTTTGAGGAGGAAGAAGTTAATTCACCACTTGAATTTGTTCCAAATGCTGATGATGGAGTTGAAAGGTCTAGCAGACAAGCTCCTATGCGAGATGGGGCAGAAAATAATTCAAACAAAGGGAAAGGAAAGGAAAAATGAGAGACTTTGACAGGAAGAAAACCACAAAAGTCAATACCAAAAAGACCTACACACCAAGGTCATCCTATTTTCAGTCCACTACTTGACATGCATTATGTCAAATTTGAGCTAGGGATGCAGTTTGATACCACTGAACTGTTGAGAGATGTTGTGGTAACTTTTGCAATCACTGAGGGGAGGTCAGTTAAGTTTCCAATCAATTGTCAGTTGAAGCTCCAAGCAAAGTGTGCACAAGCTCACTGTAAATGGGAGCTATATGCATCAAGGCCGAACAAAGAAGACACGATGAGGATTAAGAATCTGAAGGAACCACATGAATGTGACATACAGGACAAAGTCAAACAAGCAACTACCAGATACTTGGTAAAGAAATATCATACAAAGATAAGTAGTGATCCAAACTGGCCTGCTAGCTCCATGCTAACTATTGCTAACATGGATTGCGGTATAGACTTCCGCATAGCTCAAATGTACAGAACTAATAAGAAGGTATTTGTTGATGTTCATGGAACTGAAGCAAACCAATATTCCTTGCTATGGAGCTATGCTGAGGAGAACATGAAGACAAATCCAGGGACTACTGTTAAGTTGAAGTGTAATGTGATGGGAGAGGTGTGTAAGTACAAAGGAATATACATATGCTGGGATGCTTTGAAGAAGGGATTTCTGAGTGGTTGTAGACCCATCATATGCTTGGATAGGACACACCTCAAGACAAAAAATGGAGGTATACTTTTGACAGCTGTTGGTATTGATGCTAATAACTGCACATATCCCATTGCATATGTTGTGGTAGAGAAGGAGAGGAAGAAATCTTGGTATTGGTTTCTAAGTATTCTAGTGGATGATCTGAATATCACTAACAGTTATCATTGGACTGTTATGAGTGATAAACAAAAAGGTTTGGTTCATGCTGTTCATGAACTGTTGCCTGACTGTGAGCTTAGGTTCTGTGTTTTGCACTTGTGGGCAAATTTGAAGAAGGAGCATTCAGGTCTTGCAATGAAGAATATACTTTGGGATGCTGCAAGAGCTGGTATGGTCTGTGATTTCAACAAGATCATGGATAAGCTACAAAAGAGGAATGTCAAAGCATACAATTGGTTAGCAAACAAGCCTCGAACTTAGTGGTCTAGAGCATTCTTTAGAACACGTTGCAAAAGTGATCTTTTGTTGAATAACATGTCTGAGAGATTTAATGCCTCAATTGTAAAAGCTAGGGGGATGCCAATCATTGGCATGTTGGAATCTATATAGAGAACCTTGATGAAGAGGACAGGTATCAGGAAGATTGCCATAAACAAGGGCAACAAGGCTATCACTCCTAAGGTATGAGATATTCTTGATAAGATTAGGGAAAAAAACTGGAGGTTATAGGGTGGCTCACTGGAATGGACATTTTGAGTTTGAGGTTGAGGCACCTTATAGTGATACTTTTGTGGTGCACTTGGAGAACAAGTGCTGGATTTGACAGGTATCCATTGTGTTCATGCCTGTGCTGCAATGAGACACATAAGTTGGAAGCCAAAAGAGCACATCCATGCTTATTATTCAAAGGAGACCTATCTAAGGACTTACAGTAACTACATGTCTCCTATGCAAGGAAAGAGTGCATGGCCTATGCCTCAAACTCAGAGGAACAGAATAGAACCTCCTCCTCTCCAAACTATGCCTGGTAGGCCAAAAAAGAATGGTAGGAAGATTGATCTTGAAGAACTCAGAGATATACAGTTGAGGAATGAACTTAGTGGCAAACTAGCAAATGATGGAGTTAAGATGCGTTGTGGTTACTGCTAAGCTGAATGTCATAATGCTATGAGTTTTCAGACAAGGAAGAATAACCCTCTTGCAAGTACATGGGTTCTTAAGACAAGGGTCAATGGTAGGGGTAGAATTAAGAAAATGGAGTGGGAAGGGAAGAGCCATAAAAAGCCAAAAAAGGATCTGCTAGTGCTAGTACATCTGCTGAAGTTCCTTCAAATGCAAATGTTCCTTCTGAGACAGGTGTTAGTGAACAAGCTGAGGAGATTACTAGTCTAATTTATTTACTTTCCAAAATTTGAAACCAAAATTAACTTGTACTTTCTGTTGATAGGTTGCTGGAACACAAGAGTCTGTTGTTAATACTGGTGCTATTGATGATCATGGGCAATGTCAACCCTCTCAAAGAGCAAATAAAAGGAAAAGGCAGGTAATTAAGATAGACTTAATAATTCAATCTAACTTAATTATATTTCTGTGATCCATTTATAGATTGTGTACATCTGAAATGTAGGCACATACTCAAGTGGCTCCTCAAAAAAAGAAGAGTGCAGCAACTAATTTGCCCCCAAGACCATTGAGTAGACAATCACAGAATGTTGCTTCTACCAGTGAAGCCTCTCAATTACAAGTTGGACCTCAAGCAAGACCATCCACGAGGAGTAATCCAGCACCAGTAGCTCCTATTCCAATTTCTGTTGGTGGGATACAGACTAGGCCACTCACTAGAAGTCAAACACCTGAAAGGTTTACTAGTTTATCAACTGAGAAACCTACAGGTAGGACAAAGAAGCAGCTTGTGTTCTCAGAGGTACCAATATCTAGTAGTAATTTGACTATCATTCCTCTAGGCAGTAATAGGTTCGAACCTCCTGCTCCTAAGAAAAAAAATTGGAGTTCCAAGAAGGGCTGTTGAGATTATGTCTGTTAGTACTGCAGAAGATGGTACTAACTAATTGAAGATGGTAGTGTTATGTATGGTTTTGTTGTTGATGTAAATGGATATTTAATGTGTTTTTTTAATGAAACAACTCTTAAAGAACATGCAATAAGTTAGATAAAATACTATCTAAACTCCATACAAATTACACTCGACAGCATAAACTTTTACTATTTTTACACTTAACGGTCCAAACTTTCCAACTTTTACACTTTACGGTCCAAACTTTGAAAACATTTACACTTTACGGTCCGAACTTTGAAAAATTTACACTTTACCGTCCGAACATTAAAAATATTTACACGCGACGATATAAACTTTGACAATTCTGACATCCGTAATTCTGAACTATAACATTAATTATTTATTTCCAGTTTTTTGATAAGACCATTATATCAACGCAGTAGATAACTTAGAGCAAGATTTTTTTTCCTTTTTATTGATTAACAACAATCGAATATATGTCAGCCAACATAAACAAATATTTTTTTTCCATAATGGGTATTTATGTGGCTGCTCAACTACCAATTTGACTCGAGACTCAGATCAAGTTAAGCATGATTAGACATATATTCTATTATCACCGTTGGATCAAATTAGGACCGGTGCAAGACATAAATTCTCACAAGGCATAAACTATTCATATTCTATTATTTATATACCAAATGTCAACCCTAAAAATCACGTGCAATCAAACCCTCAATATCCATTGCAAAAAAAACTCTCCTCTCTCAAAATTCTGCAAAAAAAAAACTCTCATCTCCAAAGAAACTAATGGCGGCCTTTTGCCAGTCAACCCTAAAAAACGAGTACGACGAGGTTAGAGAATACCTCCCTAACATCTTCCTCAACTTTGCTAACTTCTCTATCATCGACGAAGCGTTTCTTATGGATCAACTCCGTGCTGGTGTCCAACATGACCTCTGGTACACAGAGGCAACTATGCAGCCAGTTTACGAGCAACTAGCTGCAATATTCTCGGAGAGGAGGGGTGTTGAAGCTACCCCTGTGGAGATTATGGAACGTCTGCGGATAATGCAGACGCACCTTCAACTCTTCACCGAGTTTTACGGGAAACCAGGGGTCACCTAAAACTGAAGGCGAGGGGTCGTGAAGACAGACTCCAACTATGCGCGCCACTTCAAAAATGTAAGAGTACTACAAACTTTGTATATTCTGATCATAGTAATAATATTCCACGTTTTATAATCTGTATTGCACACCTGATGCAGCCTTCCAATATGGAGAAGAGATTTGCAGAAGAGGGGTTGATGAACTACCGCATGTTGGACTACTGTTTTCGCATCAGGAAGCTTCCCATCCCACCCATTAGGATCGTGAACAGATTCCAAGTAGAATATGGCATAATTCTCTAGTCTAAAGTGGTGGTGGGATTTTATAATCCTTGTTGACCCCTCCCCTACCCTTTTATGTGAAGGGTTAATTTTGTTTTTGGTGGGGAATTTTGAACAATTTCTATTATGTTTTTTAGTTGTTTTTGTTTGTTATGAATGAATGTGGTTTAATTCCACTATTATTATATTTCTGCTGCATTGAGTTAATTATTATGTGCATCTGTTCAACACATGCATCAAGTTACATAACAGAAATCCAACACTCTTTGTTTCAACACACTTTATTCTCAAAATCAGAAAATAAGAGCGTACTTAATCAAGTTAGAGTACCACACATAAAATAGGAAGAAACATAGGACTATCCATAATTAGTAGAATGCTTTTCAAGCTTCTTCATCCTCTTCATCAACTTATTATTCTCCAACTCCAACTCAATGTTCTTTTGCTGCAACTTAGGTTAAATTTTTCCCTTTTGGAATTCCTTCAATTTGGCTTCGGCCTTTTCAATTCTTCTCCTCAACATCGATATAACCTATTTTGCACGATGACAAAGTGGTTCATCAACCCAGAACCACAACCCACAACCTGTGTTTCCCTTATAATATTGAGTAAATCGACGACTCGGATTTTTATCGGTTAATGAGAGGTGGGTAACCGCTGGAAACCGGCACTTGCAAGAAAAATCCCCCATAATAGTAGTCTCTGACATTAGTCGATTATGATTGTGGCGTTAATTTGATGAATTTGTTGTTAATTTTCGGAATTGAGTTTTTTAGGGTTCGTGGAATAACTCAATTTGGGGCTGATTTTAGGTTTAAACTGGTTTTAAAAGAGTTTGAATGACTTAGCCGTTGAAAAATAGTCAAGTACCTAAAATACCCCTCTTGATGACATCAGCGATGCGTCATTTAGTCACAAAGTGACCTTTTTTGGCCGAGATAGGTCGAAATTAAAGTTTGGACCGTAAACTGTAACGGGTTTCAAAGTTTGGACCGTAAAGTGTCAAGAATAAAAGTTTGGATAGGTTTCTGTAAAAGCGGGCATAGTTTGGATAGGTAACTGAAATTTTCCCTATATTATATTACAACTTGCTATTGTATGCTCCTTAATATAAAACTCTACCAAATGGATGTTAAATGAGCTTTCCTTAATGGTTTAATTGATAAAAAAGTCTATGTTGAACAACCAAAAGGTTTTTCTGATCCTAAATATCCTGGTTATGTGTATAAACTCAAGAAGGCTGTGTATGGTTTAAAACAGGCGGCAAGAGCTTGGTATGAAAGACTAACTGAATTTTTGTTAAGTCTTGGGTTCACTAGAGGTGATAGAGATAGAACCCTAATTATTCTGAGAAATAGTTCTGATATATGTGTGGCTCTGATCTATGTAGATGATATTGTGTTTAGGTCTTCCAACAAGTCTACTTTAGACAAGTTTGTTGAGTCTATGACAGGTACATTTGAGATGAGCATGATAGGTGAACTGAACTACTTTTTTGGACTTCAAGTGAAGCAAATGAAGAATGGTATGTTTCTAAACGAGGAGCAGTATGCAAAGAACCTTGTCAAAATTTTTGTTCTACAGGAGTCGAAGCCAAGTAAAACTCCCATGTCTTCTTCTGTGAAGATTACAAAAGATAGCACTGGAAACAATGTTGACCCAACATTGTAGAGATCTATGATTGGTAGCTTTCTATATCTCTCTGCTACTAGACCATATATCATGTACTCTATTTGTGTCTGTGCCAGGTACCAAGCTGATCCAAAGCAATCTCATTTGATTGATGTAAAGAGAATACTTAGATATATCTAAGGAACTTCATCTTTAGGCATTTGGTATTCATTTGACACTAACACAAATCTTGTGGAATTTAGCGATTCTAATTGGGCAAGTGACTTGGACGATATGAAATCCACAAGCCGAGGCTGTTTTTTTTTTGGGAAATAATCTTGTCTCTTGGTATAGTAAGAAGCAAAACCGTGTTTCATTATCAACTGCTGAATCTGAATATGTAGCAACTGGCAGTTATGTTACCCAACTTGTATGGCTTAAACACATGATGTTGGACTTTAGGCTGGATAGTGAAACCCTTCTCATGTTTTGTGGCAATATTAGTGCCATTAGTATCTCAAGGAATCCTATTCAACACTCTAGGACAAAGCATATAGATATAAAACATCATTACTTGGGAGACATGGTAGAGGACAAGTTAATTAACATTGAGCATATTGAGACAAATAATCAGCTTGCTGATATGTTTACTAAACCTTTGGATAGTGAGAAATTCATCAGTTTGAGAAAATCTCTCGGCATGTGCAATATGTGAGAATGTTGGAAACCCCAGTGTTGACATAACACCATTGTCTAGCACTAGTTTTTGGTTGTGGTGTATTATGTGATTTGTTTTTTGTTTTTGTTTTTCTTTGTTTCTCATTTTTTTTGTCTCATTCATCCATGTTAGTGCATAACTGGTAAGTGTGGATGAACTCTGTGACTTTCAAAACTTACTGGTATTCAGCTTATATCATTGTTTTGAAAAGCTAAATAAAACTTTATATGTTTATCTGAGGATGTTAACCTAACATTGGAGAAGCTTGGGTACACAAAGTTTACTGCTTTAATGTTTATTTAGTTGTGACTTATCAAATTTTAGGAATTATAGGGTATGTGGAGAAGTTGGGGTTCATGATGTTGATAGCTTCAATGATATTCAGTTGTGCTTATTTACATGTTTTTGTACTTTTTTTTGGTCAAGGGGCACATGATGGTGATCATTTCTAATGGGGTGTTTGGGGTTTCGATTGCCTACATTCAGTAGCACTGATCACTTGGTGTTATAATCTTATATGCACGTTAGTAAAGAAGTATGCATTAGGAATTGGGGGTGTAGGGGTCTAGTATTGCCAACATTCAAGGCCTATGTACTTGCCAAATCTGTTGCTGATAACGAAGTTACAAGGGGTGTGTGGAGTCTAGTGCTGCCCTCATTCAGTGATGACATTATTTTTGTTTTGCATCCTCGAGTTGTTGTTCAGATGAGTTATTAAAAATTTAAAGATTTGTTGATGTGAAGTGTTGCTGGATTGAATAAGTCTGTCTCAGATGTTACCATCTTCCAATGTTGCTTTAACATTGTGCATTCATTCTAGAACTACATACCTTTCCATTTTTTTCTTTCTGTTTTTGAGTCGACTTGGGCTTAGGGGGAGTATATAGTCTTATTCATGTATTAAGGCATACTCTTTGGGTGACATACTGCAGGTCACACACTGGTTTGTGACTTCCGATGTTGTGAAAGTGGATTTATTTTATTTAAATTCACAACTGCTTATCTCCGTGTGCTTCTGTTGTTCTTGTCACTTGCCCATGATTTCGATCTACTTACTATGTATGTGATACTCACTTGCAATATGATTAGTTACATGTATACTATCTCAGGTCTATCTCATGCTCTCACATGAATTTGCTAAGGAAAAACCTTCCACCTCCTATGTTCAATTTTGGATGTTAGCCCAACATTGGCTTCCATAATGCTAGTCTAACATTGCACTGTGACTTATAAGTTTTCAGGTTTTGAAAACCGCTCTGGTCACGTGTTGAACCAACACTGACACGTGGTAAGGAATAATGTGGGAAACAATTTCGTGAGTGAAATTAAGGCAACCTTCCATATTCCCACTAACTCCACTCTCTTTCCTTATTATAATCTGATTTTGAGCCCTAATTTTGTTACTCTGCTTTTCAAAATCTCTGAATTCTTGCAATTTTTATGTTTGTGCTTGAAATTCTTTCCGTTCTCTTCAAAATCACTCTAACAATGGTGCGCAAGGCTTCAATCTCTGATCTTGTAGAACCAGCTCTCAACACTGAGCAACAATCCGTTCAAAATCCGACCCGAAAGTACAATAACCGATGTGGTGGAGCTGAGCCATCTGCCCATGTGACGAAACGCAAGGTTGGAACCACTTACCAAAGGCAGAACACCAAAGCTAAGAAATGAGAAGCATCCAGGAATCTTACACCAACATTGGGAGCAGAGGAACTCACTGCACTTGCTGTCCTGAAACCAACCCATGAAACTAAGGTAAAAAAAGCTATCCATAAATCATCTGTTGATGTTGATGTTATGGTTAGGGGGGATAAATCTGAGCTAGTTGATAGGATTATTGATGAGTGGGTTGAGACTGTGGGTACTAATAAGGTTCATGTGACTGTTGATGAGGCTGTCTCTAAGCCTGTTGAGAAAGAATCACATATTATTGTTGCTGAGGAGGCAGAATCATCTAAGCTTGCTGCTAAAAAGGGAAAAGAAAAAGTAGTTGAAGAGTCTGATGAATCTGAGTCTTGGGAAGAAGAGAGAGAGGAAGGTGAGGAAGGTGATGAAAAGGAAGGTGAGGAAGAAGAAGAGAAAACCGAGGAAACCAATGCTTATGCTGATGAGGGCCAGGACAATGTTGACCCAACATCAGAAACTGCTCAGAACAATGTTGAGCAACCATCAGATGAAGATGAGGGTCAATATCTGCTAGATGAGAGCTTTCCAAGGATATTGAATTATTTAGTGTTTTACTTGAATAAGGAGACTGAGATGAGGAGGGAAGCCTACATCACAAGGACAATCCACTTAGAGAGAGCAGTGGATATGATCAATTTCAAAGAGAACAAGGTGCTTGAGCTCCTAGAGGCCAGTGGTGTGTATAATTCAGTCTTGAAGCATGGTGATTATGCAGAAGAAATTGTCAAGGAATTTTACATTAACTTGTCAAATTGGTTATGCAATTCTAAGTCTCCAAAATTTGGTAAAGCATGGGTCAGAGGAAAGGTCTACAACATAAGCCCTAATGTGATCAATGAGACTTGGGAATTACCCAGCCCTGAAGAATATGATGATCCTAAGTTGGATGAAGTGATAGAAGACCTTACTGGAGGGTTAGCCAAAGTCTGGAGGATGACTTTCCTACCACTAAGCTCGCTTCATTGAGTGTCGTGTTACACTAGATGACCACTTACAACTGGTTGCCAATAACAAAGTCCACTGTTATGACAAAGGGGTATGCACAGTTGGTCTACAAGATTAAGAATGGGTTATCTATTAACATAGGGGAGAGGGTCTTTAGGGAAATGCTGGAGGCTGCAAAGAACAAGAGGATTCTGCATGGTGATTCTTAAAGACAAAAAAAAATGTGGGATGGAATAAAAACAAGGCCAAGCTAATCATCTGTGTGGCATATTTCACGAACACAGGGACCAGAGACTTACCTTGGAATCAACTAGATGGAGTTGGACCAAGCAAAAAGAAGAAAACGAAGGTACAAAAGTTTACCAAAAATGTTGTCCCTTCAGCTCATGAAGAGGCTTTTGTCATCACTCCCACATTTGTTGAGTAGCAGCTGGCATGGTACAAGAAACCCTATGCATACACTCAAAGATCCATTGCAGTGCAGCAGATTCTACTTCAAGAACTGGATGTGCTGATTAAGAATTTGGAGCAGCTACCTTCTCCACAAAAATGGGGGAGATAGAGCCAAATTTTTAAATTTGATTTATGGTTTTTATGTTTCTGCTTGCTTAATATTTTGAACTTTTCTTATTTTGACAGCTGGTACATTTCCACTAGTTTCTTTTGATCATGGAGCATGTTCCTTGTTATTTACTATGGGTTCGTAACCTAAGTATTTGTTACTGTTATCTTCTCTTATTGTTTGATGCTTGTGAAGAACTTTTAGTTCTGCAAATTTCTGTGAATTCTACGTTCTGGTTTCAATGTTAAGATAACATTGAAAAGTCAAGGTTGGAACAACATTCTGGAATCAATGTTAAGCTAACATTGAGGAAAGTCAGATGTTATGACAACATTGATAAATATCAATGTTATGCCAACATTGAGTTGGAAATTGTTTCATTCAGGGGGATAAGTTTAGTAGTTCTTTTAGTTTGATTAAGATTTCTTCTTGATATTATTTTGTCTCTAAAACATGTTTGGTTGGTTTTATGAAGAAAGGCAAAAAGAGGGAGACTGAAAGTGCAAAGTGTCAGGTCGATGTTACAACAACATTGGTTTAATATTGAAAACATAAACTGTTTAATATTACACTTTTCACCTTTGTGTTGTTATATTTTGCCTTTATTCATCTACTAACTAAGTTTCACAGTTTTAGTTGAGTTTGTATTGTTAACGAGTTTAGAATTATTCCCTATTAACTGAATTATTTATTAAGGTTGGAACGCCTTTGCCCGTGGTTCAAAAGCTAAATGCTATCATCACGAGAAGGAAAAATGGACAAGAATCTTCCTTCTTTTTATTGACTATACTTCATTCTTTCTTCCGAGTGGATTTTCTTACATTTCCGAGTCTCCTCCTCCTCCTCCTCTTTCTGAGTTGATGTCTCCCTTTATATAGGTTTTGATAGGGGCAGGTGTCATGGTGCATGTGTTTACAGGTGTCGTTATGCATGTGGTTATGTTTACACGTGTTACAATGCTTATTCAACCAATAAGATAACGCGTTCACTTTGAGTGCTGACTGTATTCTTTCCGAGGGCTTTGGTCTTTTTTGTGATACGGGGTAGATTACTTTCTTTGTTGTCTCTAATGGTGGCTTCGAGGGCCAAGTTGGAGTATTCCCTTTAATGATAGTGCTATTACAAGAGATGTGTATTCTGGAGTAAGTGTTTCAAGATATTTTCCGAGAGGGTGTGGGTGATTTGGTCTCCGAGAGGTTTTGAGCTATCGTGGGTGGGTGTTCTTCTTTCTCCGAGTGTCCAGAGAGGTTGGTTGAGTTATTTTTGTAAAGTTCTGACTTTTAGTCTGATCGTCGACAGTAGTGTTCCGAGAGCTTTCGTGTTTGGAATGTATAGTCAAGGAAGGGTTTTGCCAAGGTTCTGGGACTATTGTCCGTTGAGGCCCTACTCGGTATCATGATGGATATCTGACTCGGGTGGATTCCTCCGGGTTCGCTTTTTATCCGAGGTCACCTTGATATCTGGTTTTGAGTCATTATGAATTTCCGAGGGACGCTTAGGTGCCCTCGTCGGATGGCCGATCATATCGCTTTGAGTTAGTAACTGAGCGATATTGGTCACACCCGATGGGCCTCCTCTTTGGGAGCGGGTACAACTCATCGGAGGTACTCGTGACAATTTTATTGTCCATGATATGTCCTTTTGGTTTAGGACCAATATTTTCTTTAATCTTGTATTTTTATTTTCTAGTGTTAACACTAGCCCCCCCAAATTTCGATCGCTCTCGTAGAGAAGAGGGAAATTTTATTTCGTGGCCTCCGTGAGGCAAGGGGACTGTTAGTATTTTATTATTTCTATCATGGGTAATTAGGTCTGCTGATTAAGATAATAGAAAGGCTTGCTGACTAGGCTCAAATATTAAGGGTGAGGTGTCGTTTGGCATGTAGCCCTATTTTCTTAAATAAGAAAATTGGTGGACACGTGGATCCCATTAATTATTTTAGACAGCTCAAGCTTTTCACTTTTTCAGAATTACCCCGAAGTTTTTTACCGTTTAGGCTTGTCACGTTTCTCAAAAAGCGGGGTTTGTTTTTGAGTGAAGTAAGCGAACTACGTACCTTGTCAAAAATGATGCCCCCATTTTTTAAACAGGATGATCCTTCATCGCCCCGTCACTCTAATCGGAATTTGGTTCGGACTTCTTCCTTATCGTTAGGGGTACGGCACGCGACTTCGGAGAATTCGGTTCAAGGGAGCAGGCATAATGAGCGCAGGGTTCACGGGGGGAGAGGTAATTCCGTGAGGACTACGTCAATGTCTCGTGAGGAATCTCTCTCTCGTATTAACCACATACGCCAAGTGTTCACGAGTCGTGACCCTTATCCTTTGGTAGATGAGTCATCGGTGTTTACCAGGCTTGTGCTGGAGCCAGAGCGGATGATGGGGCCGGGGCGCGTGGGTACTGCTGTTGGGAGTGAGCATAGTGTTTCTGTTACAACCCTGTTTGCCCAGTACAACCTGGATATTGACGATTTTGACATAATAATACCACATCCTGAACAGAGGGCTTACGATCCTCCGCCGGGCTATCTCACCGTTTTTCGGGAGCAAATGCGATGTGGGCTACGGGTGTTTTTTCATCCTTTTCTTCAGAACTTGTTTCACTACTGGGAAGTATGCCCGAGTCAGCTGACTCCAAATTCCTATCGTTACCTGGTGGGATATATTTTGTGTTCTGAGTTGCTGAAGTTGCAACTGTCCCCCTCTCGGGTGGGGGCTATATTTAACCTCCGCCCTTGCTCGGGCGGTCTCCCTTTCTTTAGCCTGGCCCATCGGGATAAGAGGAAGGCCTTTCTGAACGTGTCCCACTTCCGTAATAATAGGACGGATTGGAAAAGGGGATTCTTTTTTGTTCGTCCGAGGGGTGTGTCGGCTAGGTCATGGGGAATACCGCTTCAATGGGGGTTGGGTTACATTACTCCTGCCGAACCGATTTTGAGAAGAGAGTGGGACATCCTATCTGGTAGCGGGTTGTTCTCGGGGATGTACGATATCAGTAGTATGCTGGAATTTCCAGAAACATTGATTATGGCTGGCTTACAGCAGGGGGTGGAACTCTTCAATCTTCCCCAACAACCTCTTTATAGCAATTTCTTTTTTCGTTAGTTTCTTCTCTTTTAGAGCTCTTTCTTATGGTATTCTAATGTTCCTATTATCACGCTTATTTTTTGACTTTTGGCAGGGGCGGAGATGGGGGCTTTTGCCATCGAGCC
Source organism: Linaria vulgaris (assembly GCA_948329865.1). Classification (NCBI taxonomy): domain Eukaryota; kingdom Viridiplantae; phylum Streptophyta; class Magnoliopsida; order Lamiales; family Plantaginaceae; genus Linaria; species Linaria vulgaris. The sequence continues at coordinate 32,763,861 of OX415254.1, forward strand.
TTTCAGTGAAACTTTCCTAGGGAAAGTAATGGATAGTGGGTATGATATTTCGGATAATGATTCGTCCGAGGGCTTTAGTTTGGGTGAGGTGGCTGGCCCCTCGGGGGCAGGGGACTCACGCGGGGCAGCCCCCCAAGTAAATTCTGTGGCTTCTGCATACGATCCGATAGCTACGCTTGCGCAGGCGGATATTCCTTTACCTCCGTTAGCACCGCATTCTTCCTCTTGGGGAGATACGAGGACTGTGCAAGCTATCGAGGAGGGGGTTTTGTCTCCAATTGTGGGAGCCCTTATTCCATTCGGAGAGGGTTCTGGCCGCGTCTCGGGGCCGCATTTTGACGAAGATCCCCCTGTCATCAGCTCGGAGCCACTCGAAAGTGGCGCCTTGTCCCCCTCTGTTATGGGGACGATTAACTTTTGCCGCAATTACTTAAGCGGTCTTTTGAACGTTACTGATTGCGAGCATATGAAGTCGTTACCCTTATCGGGCCTTCAAGATTTAGTCTGCAAAGACTTATGCGAGGTAGTATACTCTTACTGCGTAATACTAACCTTTACGAGATATCTGACACTATGCAACTATTTGTTCATAGATCTACATGGTGTTGAGCGCCATCGGGTCTCGGGGAGGATCGTCTTCCGATACAGAGCTGGTATACCGCCGTAGGGACGAGTTAGAGCAAGGTTTGCTGGATGCTCGAGAAGAAATAGATAAGTTGCGGAATGATCAGGAGAATTCCGACGAGGCTCATGCTATTCTTTTGCAAGCAGAGCGGAACAAATCATGGGACTTGGAGCGTCTTTTGACGATGGAGAAGGCTCGTGTAACGAGTCTAAAGGATGGGTTAGATGATTTCTGAAAGCAAGTTCGTGCTGTCAATGAACAACTGTTGCGGGTGACTGAGGAGAGAGATGCAGCGAACTTACGGGTGTTGGGGTTGACTCGTGCCCATGAAGTAGCACTAGTGCTAGCTCGGGTTCAAGCGGTTTTGGGTGTTGCGGGGCCTCCTACTTTCCGCGAATCTCTTGCGCAGGAGATGCGTGATCTAGTCCGCATGGGATATTACTTGTGCCGGGATTCTACGGAAGCTCTGCCAGGATTCCCTTCGGACATGGTGATCCCCGAGTTGGATATTCATCAAGTGTTTCCCGAGGCTCCCCCTTTACAGGGGCCAATCGTGTGTACGGTAGATCCGGATCCTATGTCCACGGAGGACCGTCGCCGTATCATTAGGGAGGGAAAGCGTCCGCTAGAGGACGCTTAGTTTTTTTTTTTTTTTTCTGTGGGACCTTGCGTTTCACGCTTAATGGTCCCTCGGGTTAGGTTGCTAGTATGACTCATAGATAAGGAGTCATTATTTTGTCGGGCAACCTTATTCCCCATGTATAATACAGGTCTTATTTGTAAACAACTTTATTCAGGTACCAAGCTGTTTTACATTACGCATAGTATTTCTTAAGGTTAAAGGCATTCCAAGAATTGCTAAGGATAGCGTCCTCGGAGTTGGCGAGGAGATATGTCGCAGGTCCGACAATCCTCGCGATCTTGTACGGTCCTTCCCATCGCGGTTCGAGTTTGCCCACGTTTTTCGAGGCTCCAACCCGTTTCATCACTAGGTCCCCAACTTGAAAAGTCCGGGGTTGCACCTTTAGGTTATAGTATCGGGACATTCGACCCTTATATTCTTCATTTCGGGTAGCGGCCCGCGTTCTTTTTTCTTCGAGGAGGTCGAGGGCAAGGGCCAAGTTAGAACTGTTAGCCACTTCCTCATATTCTCTAACTCGCCAGCTCTCTATAGAGACTTCCGTAGGTACAACAGCTTCGCAGCCGTAGGCTAAGCTGAAGGGGGTTTCGCCCGTGGCCGCGCTCTGCGTAGTCCGATAGGCCCATAGTATGCCGGGAATCTCTTCCACCCACTTAGCTTTGTGCCAGTCGAGTCGGGCCTTCATATTCTTTAAGAGAGTTCTATTAGTTCTCTCTACTTGGCCGTTGGCTTGTGGGTATCCCACCGAAGCGAAGCGGTGCTTAATTTCCCAATGGTCGCACCACTTTTCTAACCCCTGGTCCGTAAATTGTAGACCGTTATCACTTACCAGGTAACGAGGGACTCCAAAGCGGCACAAGATGCTCCTCCATAAAAAGTTGATGACTGCGCCCGCGGTGATACGGGCCATCGGCTCCGCTTCCACCCACTTGGTAAAGTAGTCTACTGCAACGAGGAGAAACTTCTTTTGTCCGGCGTCGGGTATAAGAGGTCCCACTATGTCTATGCCCCATTTAGAGAATGGGCAGGGGGTTGTGTGCGGTTCCCATGGGGCAGCGGGTTGATGAATCCGAGGGGCATAAGCTTGGCAGGGTTTGCATCTTTCAGCATGATCTTTGCAATCCTTGGCCATCGTAGGCCAATAGTAGCCTTGACGAATCAAGCGTCCGGCCATACTTGCTCCACCCGTATGACTACCACATGTTCCCTCGTGGGTTTCTGCCATAGCTAGTTGAGCCTCTTCCTCATTTAAGCATCGAGCATGGGGGCAGGAGTATGTCCTGCGGAATAATATTCCGTTTTTAAGGAAATACCTGAGAGTTTTTCTGGCCAGGAGCCGTTGCGTGGTTTTATTCGTGGAATAGCCCTCCGGATCCTTTAGGTAGACTTTAATTGGGGTCACCCAGCTGGTCAGAGGGTCTATAGTGGCATTCACCTCCTGACTTTCGGCCTTCTCGGACTCGGTAACTTGAAGCAATGTGACTTTCCGAGTGCGAATAACGGCCGCTTGGGTAGCCATTTTAGACAGGGGGTCCACCTCTTGGTTTTCCTTTCGTGGGATTTGAACTACTTTGCACTCGTCAAACCATTCCTGTCTGCGGCGAACCGCTTGAAGGTATGTTTGCATCCTTTCTTCTTTAGCTTCATACGAGCCATTGATCTGCTGCACAATTAGTTGCGAATCACTGTGAATGATTATTTTTCTGATATCGCCTTCTCGGGCGAGTCTCATCCCTATGAGAAGAGACTCGTACTCGGCTTCGTTATTTGACAAGGGGTAGTCAATTCGGACTGCGAAGTGGAGTATCTCCTCCTCGACTTCTTGGTTTGCTAGGACTATTCCTGCCCCCCCATGTGTGCTCACAGAGGAGCCATCCACATAAATGTGCCATAGGGGTGTCCTTTCTTCGTTTCCCATTCCCGTCATCTCTGTCACAAAATCTGCTAGTACTTGTGCTTTGACAGAGGGTCTCGGGGCATAAGAAATGTCATACTCGGTGAGCTCCACGGCCCACTTTATCAATCTCCCCGAGGTCTCGGGTTTGTTAAGGATCGCTCGCAACGGGTGTTTGGTTAGCACGGTCACGGGATGTGATAGAAAGTAGGGACGGAGCTTCCGAGCCGTCGTAACCAAAGTTAAGACAAGTTTTTCGGTTTGAGTATACCTGGTTTCGGCCCCGAGGAGAGTCTTACTTACATAGTACACGGGGTGGTGCTCCTTGTTCTGATCTTTAACTAGCACCGCGCTTATGGCTTCCTCCCCGACGGACAAGTACACAAAAAGTTCTTCCTGTGATGTCGGTTTCATCAGCAAATGAGGTTTCACCATGTAGCTCTTCAACTGTTGGAGAGCTTCCTCACATCGCGGGGTCCATTGAAACTCTTTGATATTACGTAGCACCTTAAAGAATGGAAGTCCTTTTTCCGCCGATTTGGAAACAAACCGGCTTAAGGAGGCCATTCGACCCGTGAGTCTTTGTATATCTTTGATTGTCTTTGAGGTAGGTAATCCGAGGATGGCATCAGCCTTTTCGGGGTTCACTTCTATTCCCCTTTCCGTAACCATGTATCCGAGGAACTTGCCCCCTCTGATGCCAAAGGAACATTTCTTAGGATTAACTTTCATCCCGAACTGGTCCATGATGGCTAGGGCTTTTTGTAGGTCCTCAGGATGGTCACAAGCGGAGCGGCTTTTTACAACTGTATCATCCACATAGACTTCCACCGTATCTCCGATATATCCTGCAAACATTAAGCTTACCAGTTGTTGATAGGTAGCCCCCGCATTCTTGAGCCCGAAAGGCATCACTAGGTAGCAAAAGGTGCCCGCGTCAGTAATGAAACTAGTCTTGTCTTGATCCATAACGGCCATCGGGATTTGATTGTACCCCTGGTTCCCATCTAGGGTAGATAAGAGGGCGCAGCCTGCTGTTGAATCTACCAGTTGATCGATGCTCGGGAGGGGATAGCAATCCTTAGGGCACGCGTCATTGAGATTAGTGAAATCCACGCACATTCGCCACTTGCCCCCATGCTGTGGGACTAAGACCACATTGGCCAGCCACTCAAGATAAGTGACTTCTCTGATTTTGTAGGAGGTGAAGAGTTTTTTGGTTTGGAAGGGGGATCACTTCCTTCCGACTCTGCTTACCTTCCAGCATTCGATACCATGAGCTTGCTGGACGAGATTATGGCCGCGGGTCCTCCGCTTGCGAGTGCTCCTCCCCCGAGACCTTTCGTGGCTATCCAGTCCGACAGCCCCGTAGTCACTCAGGTTCCACTGCCGGGGGTGGTATCTTCTGAGAGGCCCTCGTCTTCTAAGGCTCCTGTTTCAGGACGAGAGCCTAGCACCGAAGATGCTCAGGAGGCACTCGAGACTGTGACTCGATACCTCACCGCCGCCAATTCCTTGCCCGCATACGGGTGGGAATTTACCCGGGCTTATGTCAACAATGTGGCCATGCTGGTAAGTTTTTTATCTAACTAATTTATTTAAGATCCTTTATCGGGATTTTTATTCTTCTACTTTGCTTTCTTAGGCACCTAAAATGCTTCCCCTTCTGTTACTCGAGGTTGAGAAGCTGCAAAAACTGGCGAGTGCGGCTGAGGAAAAGTCTCGTAAGCTGGAGGCAGAGAATACGAACTTGCTAGAGAAGGTGGGGAAATACGAGGCGGCTTTTGCCAAGGTCTCGCAGAACAATCAAGACCTGAGGGGGGAAAATAAGCAGCTTCTCTCCTCGGTAAGGGAGATGGAGGCTTCTGGGCTGGTGCTGAAGGATAAGGTGGATTCCCTCGAGGGCGAGAAGGCGGCTTGGGAGACCAAGCAGAAAGAGTTGGAGCAACATCTCTCGGAGGTACTGGGCCAGGTGGATATTCTTAACGCGAAGATGGCACAGGCCACGGCTACGGGGGGCCTTCTCCCCGAGGAGGTACAGCAAAGGGTGGATGTTGCTGTTAAGCAGGCCCGAGAGGAGACTACTATTCGAGTGAGGGATCTGTACCTCAGCAAACATGCGGGGTACTTGGCGGGATCTGCCATGTGGGGATTCCTTCAGTGTTTCGGGCAGGTACGGCAGAAGGTGAATCCCCTCTTGGACCCGCGGGTGGTTAATATCGCGGAGATGAAGAGGCCAACTTTGGAAGAAGCCTTCGACCTCTACCAAAAGAGTAGTACTCGACGTCCTCCCACTTCCTCATCTCCGTCTCGGGTGCCTCTTTCTACTATCCTCCCGCGATCTTCAGCGGACTCCCCTCTCCGAGTTGGGGTTCAGGCTATCTCCTCGGGTGTTCCTTCTCCAGCGGGTGCTCCTATCCCTCCTACTACCGAGTCAACCCCTGACCCCTCGAGTGCTCAACCCCCCCAGCTTTAGTAGTTTTTAATTTGTAAACGCTTTTTATGTAATGGTACTTTGTTTTTTCTCTCGTAATGGTATTATTTTGGAATGAAACATTTCTTACTTGGAACAAAACTTTTTTCTTTTCCGTGTTTATAATCACACCACTCTTCCGCATATTATGACAACTTAGTTTATTTCCTTTTATTGTAGAATTTTTTTAAGATTGAATTTACAGAAATGAGAGAGCGTCCCACTCCTACTGGCCAAGTAACTTTTTTAGCATAGCGTGTCCATTTGCAGTGCAATTTTGGGGGAATATACTTTCCTAAATAGGAGTATCCCCTGGCACGCCTTCGTAGCCTATTATAGTATACTTTGGGCAGCTCAATCGTAATTCTATCTTCGAGGAAAGAGTCGTAAGTAGGCGTTGATGCTTAGAGTATGGCGAATATTTTCACGTCCTTTCAAAGAATCATTCCTAGTAGACTTGTTCATACCTTTCTCTTTTACTTATTTAGACTTTCAAAAAGCCTTCGATAAGAGAGTATGAGTGAGGTTTCCTAGAGTAATTGCTCTCGGAGATACTCACCCGGGTTCCTGTTCTCTGTCCTTTTCTTTTCCCAAGTATTTAAAATTATAAAATCTTAAGATCTCTTTACGAAGATACTATAATCTAATTCCTAAAATAACAAGTGAAAGAAGGATACTTATCTTTGGTGCGTAACTGTGCTATTACTGTAGCACCTGCTTCTCCTTCGAATTTGAATGTTCCTGGAGACAAATCTTGTGCGGTTCCCACAGACGGCGCCATTTTGTTTACGAGTTTAGAATTATTCCCTATTAACTGAATTATTTATTAAGGTTGGAACGCCTTTGCCCGTGGTTCAAAAGCTAAATGCTATCATCACGAGAAGGAAAAATGGACAAGAATCTTCCTTCTTTTTATTGACTATACTTCATTCTTTCTTCCGAGTGGATTTTCTTACATTTCCGAGTCTCCTCCTCCTCCTCCTCTTTCTGAGTTGATGTCTCCCTTTATATAGGTTTTGATAGGGGCAGGTGTCATGGTGCATGTGTTTACAGGTGTCGTTATGCATGTGGTTATGTTTACACGTGTTACAATGCTTATTCAACCAATAAGATAACGTGTTCACTTTGAGTGCTGACTGTATTCTTTCCGAGGGCTTTGGTCTTTTTTGTGATACGGGGTAGATTACTTTCTTTGTTGTCTCTAATGGTGGCTTTGAGGGCCAAGTTGGAGTATTCCCTTTAATGATAGTGCTATTCCGAGAGATGTGTATTCTGGAGTAAGTGTTTCAAGATATTTTTCGAGAGGGTGTGGGTGAGTTGGTCTCCGAGAGGTTTTGAGCTATCGTGGGTGGGTGTTCTTCTTTCTCCGAGTGTCCAGAGAGGTTGGTTGAGTTATTTTTGTAAAGTTCTGACTTTTAGTCTGATCGTCGAGAGTAGTGTTCCGAGAGCTTTCGTGTTTGGAATGTATAGTCAATGAAGGGTTTTTGCCAAGGTTCTGGGACTATTGTCCATCTAGGCCCTGCTCGGTATCATGATGGATATCTGACTCGGGTGGATTCCTCCGGGTTCGCTTTTTATCCGAGGTCACCTTGATATCTGGTTTTGAGTCATTATGAATTTCCGAGGGACGCTTAGGTGCCCTCGTCGGATGGCCGATCATATCGCTTTGAGTTAGTAACTGAGCGATATTGGTCACACCCGATGGGCCTCCTCTTTGGGAGCGGGTACAACTCATCGGAGGTACTCGTGACAATTTTATTGTCCATGATATGTCCTTTTGGTTTAGGACCAATATTTCTTTAATCTTGTATTTTTATTTTCTAGTGTTAACATGTATGTTTCAGAATCAAGCTTAAACATAAGCTAAGGCATGAAGTTTCCAAAGGATCAAGAACTTGGCATATAAACCGAACGCATTTGAAAGAATGAAAGTTTTGGAGTTCAAGTGCAACTAGGATGATCTTTGAATTGAGGAAGAAATATTCCGTGATTAGAACTCGTTCTACTAACATCCGATCTGGCTGGTGTTAGTCTAACATGATTAGAACTCGTTCTACTAACATCCGATCTGGCTGGTGTTAGTCTAACATCGTTCCCTGTCTCCTGTTATGTATTTCCAACTTCCAGATCCAATGTTGGAGTAACATTGGCAGGAGTAACATTCTCAGTTTCCACTGTTAGTTCAACATTGGGAATAAAGATGTCACCAGTACCTGTATCAAGAGTGAAATCATCAAACACAACATTCACCGATTCCTTAATTTTCTTCAATCTAAGATTGTAGGCTCTAAAGAAAGTACTATTGGAAGAGTATCCTGCAAAGATGCATTTTCATTTTTTGGGTCAAATTTACTCAGATAATCCCTGTCATTAAGAAGATAACATTCACATCCAAATTCATGAAAATATGCAACATTTGGTTTCACACCCTTCAAGAGTTCATAAGGAGTCATGTTAGTTCCAAGTCTAAGATACACCTTGTTACTAATGTGACAAGCAGTATTTAAAGCTTCAGCCCAGAGTCTTTTGGATACATCTTTAGCATTGAGCATAACTCTGGCCATCTCTTGAAGAGTCCTGTCCTTTCTCTCAGCAATCCCATTCTGTTGAGGGGTCTTAGGACCTGAATATTCATGGAAAATACCTTTAGCATTGCAATAGTTATCAAAACAAGCATTTTCAAATTCTTTACCATGATCAGGCCTAATCTTACTCACAGAAGAGCCATATAAGTTTTTAATACTAGCACAGAGAATTTTGAACTGATCAAAAGCTTCAGACTTTTCTTTAAGAAATTTTACCCAAGTGTATCTAGAGAAGTCATCTACAATCACAAAGGCATATTTCTTACCACTCAGACTACTTACCTCAATAGGACCCATCGAGTCCATATGCAACAGTTCAAAGCACCTACTAGATCTAGGATTAGCATTATGTACTTGTAGGGGGCATGAACTGCTCTGGTTTGCTTACCCTTGAGGCAATCACCACACACAAGCTTACCTGGACAAGACAGCTTAGGTAAGCCTCTTACAACATCAACTTTCTGTAATTTCTCAAGGTTTCTGTAGTGAACATGTCCAAGTTTCCTATGCCAGAGAGAAGCTTCGTCTATTTTAGCATGGAAACACACTGCTTCCTCTTGGGCTAGGTAGCAGTTATCTTTTGATCTAGTACATGTCATAACAAGAACATTATCACTATCATAAACATCACAAGATACTTTGTCAAATGTAATAAGTAAGTCATCATCACACAACTGACTGATACTGATTAGATTTGCCTTTAACCCATCTACCAACAACACATCCTTCAGGGGTGGGAATCCATCAACAATCATTATCCCCTTGCCAATGATCTTTCCTTTGATTCCACCTCCGTAGGTCACTGTTCCAGCACTCAAAGGTATCATTTGTTTAAGATTTTCTTTGCTACCTGTCGTGTGTCTTGAGCATCCACTGTCGAAGTACCACTTACCTGAAAGGTTAGAGTACACAGCAGAGAAAACAACATTGCATACAACCTTAATCTTAGAAGTTTTTGCTTTTTCTACCCAAGTTCTACTTTTATGTCCTGCACCTAATGTTAGTCTAACATCAGAACCTGTTGTAATTTTAACATTGGACACAGAGGTTGTTTTCTTACCACATTATTTTATGAATTTTGTAGAGAATTCTTTAATGTGGCCTGATTGAAAACAGTACTGACAGATGAAAGTAAATTTACATTTTACAGTGTTTATGGTACCAGAACTCATATTTCCAAATTCTTTAACAAAGCTTGTAGTTAAATAGGCAGAATTAATATTAGAAGAGGAAGGTTTCTCAACAAATCCTAGACTACATGTACCTGTATTACTCATGTTTAGTACCTCATCAAGTTTAGAAGTACCTCCATTCCATTTGGCTATGATCTGTGAATCCTTTTTGAGTCTCTCCTTTACCTCTTTCAGCTCAGCTTCAGCTTTGTTAAGGTCTCTCTCATAGAGTTTCAACATGTTCTTCAAACATTCAATGTCATGCTTTTGTGCTTTGTTACTCTTCATGAGTTTGACATTCTCTCTTTCAAGTTTGAGAAATGTTGTATGTAGATCATCTAGGATTTCCTCCTGGGACATTTCTTCTTCATTGAAGTGCTCCTCTTCTAGATCAACTGAGCCATGAAAACAATCAAAGTTAGTATCGTCATAATAAGAGAGTACATCAGAGTTAACCTGTGTATCATTGTTGTTCCAATCTCCAAAGAAGATTTCCTGATTTGCTGTTGGTTCTCCAATGTTAGAGTAACATTGAGATTCTTGGCAGTTTCTGGAGTCTTCCCCTGACCAGGTGATCCGAGTGCAAAGCGCAGCAGTGTTGATTTCCTCTGATTGTTCATTGGCACTTGTTCCAGATTAGAAGTCGGCTTCATTGAAGTCATCTACACATACTCAATGAGAATTCCCTCTTGCTCTGAGGGTGTTAGCACATTCATGTTTAAAGTGACCGTACCCTTTACATTCATAGCACTGGACATCTTTCAATTTCTCAGCTTCTTGAGGCGTGCTCTTTGATGTCATGTACTTTACAAACTTTGGGGGCAGTTTCTTATAACCAAGGGCAGCATTACCAGATTGTTTTTCTTTATTTTTCTCTTTGTAACCTAATTTACTAAACTTCTTGGTAATGTTTCCATAGTTAGAAGAGATCAACTCATATTCATCCTCATCACTTCATGTAGAATCTGAGCTAGTTCCTAGTACGGCTAAAGCAAGTTGTTTACTGGACTTTCCTAGGAATTCTAGTTCGAACTCTTTTAAAGTATTCATTAATGTTTGGAATTCCATGTTGGCAAGATCTTTAGACTCATTCATAGCAATTCTTTTGACAATGAACTTAGAAGATAATGTTCTAAAGGCTTTATAGACCATGGTTTGATTTGGGATGGTAAAACCTAAGTTTTGACACTGATTAGAAATATCAAGAAGTTTCTCAAAATAACTATCAATGCTTTAATCCTCACTTATCTCTATCTTCTCAAAGTCCCTCAAAAAATTTCTATATTTAGAGTCCCTCACAGCCACATCACCCTCACAATGTAACTCAAGAACTTCCCATGCAGTTTTAGCAGTTGTACAAGTTTGAACAAGTTTGAACATATGGTTACCTAACCTACCCAGCTAAAAATAGTATTGAGAGCCTTTTCATTGAAGTTGTAGAGAGCAATCTCATTGGTTGTCCATTGTCCTATTGGCTTTGGTACCAGATCAGCATCTCCATCTCTTGGCAGGTAGGGGATGGTGTAGCCTTCTAGTACTGCGTCCCAAGCTCTCAGGTCGATCGATTTGATGTGGACTCTGAGTCTGATCTTCCAGTAGACATAGTTGTTGGGACCCTCCAATACTGGCAACCTGCTGGTATTGGGGTTGGAGTTGTCCATCTTGTCGTATCAATGCCAAACACCGGTGAAGTTGGTGCTTGGCTCTGATACCAATTGAAATTCTGGATCGGGTCGATACGTTGTTGTTGTTAACTTAACACTGGAGTTGTAACAACGGTTTTGTATGTTGTTAATCCAACGATGTTACTTTAACAACAGACCAGAGTAATAGTGCAGCGGAATAAACAAACACCGAATTTAAGAAGTGAATATAAGATTGTATTAACTTCCGAGCCGTAGGCAAAATAACCCGTTAAGGTTTTAACAAAAGTCGTTCTCTCAACTCTCAAGCTCCTCACTGTCAAATTGATCGAACTAAGCAAACCGCACAAGAATTGCTTCGACTATCTCTAAAAGCTCCTCACTCTTAGATCTATTCTAACAACTCACAAACTTTGCTAAAGGAAGACAACACTCAACAACTTGTAAATAAATCTCTCGGATTGATTAGCTCTTGTCTCGTGTTTGTCTTGATGTACTTCACACCTATATATAGGTTCTTGACTTGGACTTCAAGGTGTGTTGTACACGGTTGGTAATTCTCCTAGTTTCCTTCTCGAACTCCTCTTCCTTGTTCTCGCAGTCCTTCTTGAATAATAGTTCCTTCGTTAGTGAGCTAACTAAGGAAAGACTCCTTCAAATCAGGACTCATCTTGGAACGCTTTCCTAGTTGCACTAGAACTCTTCTTTCTTTCTAGAGCGAGTTGCTTAATTAAGGAAACTTCCCTTCTTGGAAACTTGAGCTTCCAACCTATAACAAGTTTGTTTCCTGAATAATAATCAAAGATAATCACAACTGTGGAACTCAATTAGTTAAATGAATAAGGCAAAACAATAATAATAAATATAAACAAGATTGTAAATCGGATCCTGCTCAACAATGTTACTCTAACATTGACTTCTCAATGTTAAACTAACATTGCGAGAATACCTGCACTTTCAATATTTAAAATAAATTTTTAATCACGCGGGTACTGCGTGCTACCGTTACTAGTAACTTTAATATAGCAAGGTCCTATTTGGCATCCTAGCAGGTAGCCACATGAGACACAAGTCAAACAAGCAACAATATATTTGGGTCGAAGGTGGGCATATTACTTATTTTTTGAAAGTTAGAGGATTTGTTTTCGACCCGAAAAGATACAAGGCAAAATTCAAATGTGATAAAAGTTAGGTGGTAAATTTGACATTTCCGCCAAAAAATAAAAAAATGTATGTGACAAATCATAGACGAAGAAAGATGTGATTGAATATTTTTTCAATTCATTGATGTTAGTGTTAATCTTTGTTTAAATGATGGTTGATGATTGAAAATTAATTGTGTAAATACTTGTTTCTAAAAAAATCAACAATTTTTGGTACTTAGAAAATTAAGAGGTTGCTGTAATTATGACTGCAACTAATTAGTCCAATATGGAGCATGACTTCGCAATGCAGAATTTTACAGATACTATCGCGACTTATAATATAAGTCGTTGATTTTTAATAATCTGGCATTATTGAGTTTCGTATAACGTAATAGAACGTCGCATCAAGTAATTATATTCCTTTCAATGAAATGCAATGGAATATGTAAGTCGTCGTTGACCTGAACAAACAGAAGTCTTGGCTATAATTAGTAAACTCTTACGGTACAGTACAATTAGTCTATTACCTGTGCCCACATGACGATAACCTTAATTTCGCAGAACTTCCCAATGATCTTGATTCTTGGGAACCGCTCAAAATCTGACCGGAACCTAAAACTTAATTTTGCAGTACAAACACATTTTATTTACCAATTTTTCCAACAAAACTTATGGCCAATAACCCTGTTTCTCAGCTTTAGTTTTATCTCCGTTTTACTTTAGTCAGATGCACGCTGTGTTGGGTATTTGAACCGCCTCAAATACCTCCCCCAGGATTTGCCCATGAGGTAATTACGAAGCAACACGAATATAATATTGACGATAGTAACAACACAAGGATTTAACGTGGAAACTCCTTCACCGGAGAAAAACCACGGGGACCCGAGCAAAATTCACTATGTACAAAACTAGTACAATTACATAATTCTCACTCGACCCGATGACCCCGACAGATCTTTTTCACTCTCACCACTCCCTAATCTACACTCTCCCGGTGTATAAAATAATACATTGTATAATTAGAGAGAAAAGAAAAGAACTCTGAAGGGATGCATTTCACAACTGAGGACCTTTGCTATTTATAGGCAAAGAATTTGGAGAAGCCGTCAAATGAATAGTTGGAGCCGTGAAATGAATAGTTGGAGCCGTAAAAGGAATAGTTGGAGAAGTCGTCAAAGGAATAGTTGGAGAAGCCGTCAAAGGAATAGTTGAAGCCGTCAAAGGAATAGTTGTCAAAGTTGGCGGCTGGAAATTTTACACACAACAATCTCCCCCTCCAGCCCCAACTTTACTTAATTATTTCTTCTCTTGCTAAAAGAGGAACACGATTTATCGCTCGCCAGGATCATTCCTTGAAATGACTTTACATGTAGGGGTGAACGCTCCCCCTTGCTCAAAACTTCTCTTTCTCCGTAATCCCCTGAAGAAAGGCAAACAAACGTGGAGATATACAACACCTCCGTATACCCAATGTTTCTTCGAATAACCCTGAAGAAAGGCAAACGATCATGGAAATATCTCTTATTTCCGTATACCCGATCTTTCTTCGAATAACCCTGAAGAAAGGCAAACGATCATGGAAATATCTCTTATTTCCGTATACACGATCTTTCTTCGAATAACCCTGAAGAAAGGAACACAAACACTTATCTCTTTCTCTGAAAACCCATCGAGAAAGGAAACACATTCGTGGAGATATAATTATTCTCCGTACACCATCATTCTCTTTTCTCGACTCAACCACGAGAATGGAAACGTCACTGTTTTGTTCTCTTTCTCCGACATCGCTATGGAGAAAGGTATACCCTCCGTAGGTTGAATCCTTGTGTAACCCGACCAAATCGACTTCTCTCCGACTTGAATACGCCACAAGTCATAGTTGATTTTTCCGTCAAAATTTTCCATATCCGTACCCTTGCTTCCTGACATTACTCCGGTGAGTTGGTGAATTTTCTGAGAATAGTACAAAGTAAACCCCCGGAAAGAGATAGCTCGTCCTTCCTGACAGGGTTTCAAGGTTCCCAGGTAATTGGTGGGGTCACAACGATCCCGCTCAATAACCAATTACCTTTGACAGAATCGCCTTTACAGTACGTATTCATATTACACCACACCACAACTCTACCCCAGCAGTAACTCCACCTCCGGCAGAACCCGGGCTCTGATACCACTTGTTGGGTATTTGAACCACCCTCAAATACCGCCCCCAGGATTTGCCCATGAGGTAATTACGAAGCAACACGAATATAATATTGACGATAGTAACAACACAAGGATTTAACGTGGAAACTCCTTCACCGGAGAAAAACCACGGGGACCCGAGCAAAATTCACTATGTACAAAACTAGTACAATTACATAATTCTCACTCGACCCGATGACCCCGACAGATCTTTTTCACTCTCACCACTCCCTAATCTACACTCTCCCGGTGTATAAAATAATACATTGTATAATTAGAGAGAAAAGAAAAGAACTCTGAAGGGATGCATTTCACAACTGAGGACCTTTGCTATTTATAGGCAAAGAATTTGGAGAAGCCGTCAAATGAATAGTTGGAGCCGTGAAATGAATAGTTGGAGCCGTAAAAGGAATAGTTGGAGAAGTCGTCAAAGGAATAGTTGGAGAAGCCGTCAAAGGAATAGTTGAAGCCGTCAAAGGAATAGTTGTCAAAGTTGGCGGCTGGAAATTTTACACACAACACGCTGAGCAGCAGTCGAACCTAAAACTCACATTGTAATACTTGTTTACGGGCAGCCCTTTTCTCCTTGGGATTAATTTCCTCTCAAAATCCACGTTTCCGGCTTCGTGGTCCCTATTATATAATTAGTTTAAAAGAAATTAAACATATATGTCACATTACAAAAAAAAAAAATTTATGTTGAAAAGTATAATATTTAGAAGGAGATGAAGACAAAAAGTCTGTGATTAAATTCACATCTTCTCCACTACTAATATGAATAAATTAACAAATTAAGGTCCCCCAAAAAACCAATACAAGAAACCATTTTATGATATCGCTTTTAGGAAAGATGGGGATATTTTACGATGGGCCCAATATATAATATTGGGTCGGCCCAATAAGACCAGCCCGCTAAATAATGCATCGAACAGCTACCGTTCGACATTAAATGAACATCGAGCAGGTGGTGTTCGATGCTCGTCAGCATCGAACCATAGCTGTTTGATGATCATTTAATGACCTACCTGGGGGGGACCGTGGGACGGGCATTATATATACCCCGTCCCCTCGCCTTCTCATTGGTGATTCTACACTCACTCGAACCTACTCAGCATCGAACGTTCAAGCATTCGACTTTCATTTAGATCGAATACTAAACATTCGACATTCAACACAGCATCGAACCAGGCTTATTCGACATGTTACCAACATCGAATCAAGTCCGTTCGACCTACTTCAGATCAGCAAATTATATAAATAGCATCATCTACACCGAACAACCCGTGTTCGATACGGCAGCATCGAACGTGACCCGTTGGACACGTACAATTTACTTGTAATTTCAGTGTTATTCCTAGTAAATTTTGTATCAGGTGTTCCGGACCAAGCTAGTCCGTTTATCAATTGATTAGCATTATTTTGCTATTTGCATTCTATTTGTATTCATTTACGGTGTTTTGTTACATGGACGAAATAAGACCAAAATATTGGCGCCGTGTGTGGGAACACCTCATTCGTGTTATAAATTACTAGGTATGACTTCTAGAGTTACTTTGTCGAAGAGTAGGGCCGTGGAAGGCGTTAACGAAGAGGTTGAGCGGGCAACCGCCAGCCAAACTAGTCCGAGAACTGAAGTACCGCCGACCATGCCCACGGCAGTGCCAACACCTGCCTGAAGAGAGACACAAATGGGAGAAGCACCAAGAGAAGATGCAGGTGCAACAGGGGCAACTGCAACTACAGCGTCAGCCCAGAACATGACAAGACAGGAGATCGTGAACGTGGTAAAAACTGCCATGGCCGAATTTATGGCACGTATGCCGCTACTGCAGACGCCGCCGCCAGCACTGCGTGTGGAGACTGTGAATGAACAAGGTTCCGCAGCTAGAGCTTCGAAGGAAGCCAAAAAGGAGAAGTCGTGCCATGACGACGGAAGGAGCAAGCCTGCCTCTAGAGCAGGGCAGGATAGAGAGAAGTCGGTCCACGGGGACCAAGGAGGAAAGCCAAAGTCAATAGAAGTGCAATCTAGAAGGCACCACGAGACAAGGAGAAAAGAGAAGAGAGGGAATCTTCAAGAACAACCTAGAAGGAGGGAAGCTAAGGAAGGCGAGAGACGTGAAGAGAGTCACGACTCCAGGAAAGAGTATGAGGAGATGACAAGAAAACTAGAAAGGCTCGTAAGAGAGAAAGCCGCATTGCAAGGCCGGATGGCGCCAGCAGGAAGTGCTTTGAGTGGCAATCCATTTTCTGAAGAGATCGAAGCTGAGATCTTGGGGCAGGGAGAGAAGATCACTGAATTGAAAACTTACGATGGGAAAACTGACCCCCACGATCATCTGTTTCACTTGGACAGAAAATTGTCGTTGTACGGGTTCAAAGAAAATATGCAGGCGAGAATATTCGCAACCACCCTGATCGGGGTGGTAATGGACTGGTTTACTCGGATCACCCCAGGATCGATCAGAGCTTACAAGCAGCTCAGAGCAATGTTCAAGGATCAATTCTCGAGCCAAGCCAGATTGGTTTTGGATCACTCCCACCTTTACGCCATGAAGCAGGGAGCCAGCGAAAATTTTAAGGACTTCATGAGTCGTTTCAACGCGGAGCTGCGGAGGGTAGACAGCCCGAGTGGAGAGATGGTGACGAACATTATCTTCCAAGCGACTAACAACACTATGTTCGGAGGTGATCTGATCAGACACAAGCCAACTACCATCGAAGCAAACAACAAAATTGCGCAGGATGTTGTCCATTTGGAAGAAATGATGGCGACAAAATCGCCCAGTAACGTGCCCTCGAAAGTGAAAGAGCGAGGGATGGAAGATCAAAATCACCACAACAATAGCAACAACAGGAGCAGAAACAATAGATACCGGGATAACGATGGACATTGCCCATTGGTGATAACGGTGATAACGGTGGATTCCCCATTGGTGATAACGGTGGACATTGCCAATTTCCGTGTTACAAAGATGTTGGTAGATGCAGGCAGCTCGGTCGACATTTTGTTTGCCTCAACTTTGGACAAGATGGGGTTGAACGGCGAAGCTCTGGAACTAGTGAGAACTTCGCTCAGCGGTTTTGGAGGCCCAGAGATTGTACCACGCGGAATGCTTATGCTTCCCACCTCATTGGGAATTGCGCCGCAAAGAAGAACATTGCTGGCGAACTATGTAATCGTCGACATGCGCTTCGCGTATAATGGAATCATAGGGAGGCCTGCTCTGAATGCATTCCGGCGGCACTGCCCTCGACTTACCATCAAATGGTGAAATTCCCTACTGTTGCAGGAACAGGCGAAGTGATAGGAGATCATATTGAAGGATGGAAATGCTACGTGAACTCGCTTTATTCACGACCGCAGCAGGAGCAAGGGGCGGTAGAGGTATTGACTAAAGAGCTCCGATTTAATTTTTTGCAATTTTTTGTTACCCTGAATATTTTGAACTACATTTATTCGTCCCCATCAGCCATGACGAGCTTGAGGGGCAAACATGTAAGAACTTAAAACAGGGACACTGAAGACTTGAGCCTGAGGGCTACATTGGGAACATGGTAGGCCGAGCTATTGAATGAAGCTCCGCCCTACTCCCGATATTTGAATCATCTCCAAAAGAGACACTTTTGGTCGAGCTACTTTAAGCCACTTAAAATGCGTAGTTGATCCTATGCAGGGTATAACGTTGCTAAATAATTAAAAAGGGATGGAGACTCTGTCTAAAATGGCAAGAGATACCGCACTCCCTCAAGTAATTTAAAAAGGGACGGAGACTCTGTCTAAAACGGCACGAGATATCGCACTCCCTCGAGTAATTTAAAAAGGGACGGAGACTCTGTCTAAAACGGCACGAGATACCGCACTCCCTCAAGTAATTTAAAAAGGGACGAATACTATGTCTAAAACGGCACGAGATACCGCACTCCCTCAAGTAATTTTAAAAGGGACGGAAACTCTGTCTAAAAAATGGCACGAGATACCGCACTCGCTAAAGGGACGGAGACTCTGTCTAAAACGGCACGAGATACCGCACTCCCTCAAATGATTTAAAAAGGGGACGGATACTCTGTCTAAAACGGCACGAGATACCGCATTCTCTAAAGGGACGGAGACTCTGTCCAAAATGACACGAGATACCGCACTCCCTCAAACGATTTAAAAAGGGACGAATACTCTGTCTAAAACGACATGACATACTACACTCCCTAAAGGGACGTAGACTCTGTCTAAAAAGAACACGAGATATCGCGACTAAATAGTTCTAATTTGATCAAATCGAACAACGACTCTACGCCGGAAAGCGAAACGAAAACGTTCATGATTGTGAAATAATGCTCATGTTGTCAAAATAAAGTAAAAAACGACGATAGCAATTGAAAGAAAAGGCGACGATTATGAGCCTCAGATCAAGCAGTTGAATTTGAAAGTCAGAACAAGCAATCGTACGATTCATAAAAAATCAAAATAGTTCAAAGCATCAAAAGGCGACGCAGCACCACGAAAACAGCAAATAAAAAATTGTTTATTACAAACCAAAATCAATACCAACGACCTCAAGTCTCAGCTTCATCCTCCTCTTCTGAGGAAGGGTAGTTGGCAGGCATTTTGGGGGGTGGCGATAATCCACGCAGGACGAAATCCTCGTTCTCGAGGAGCGCGGCGAACTCATCCGGTGGAGCAGATTGAACGTTTTCTAGAGGAGGCATGTCCTCTCTATCAAATCCGTATTGCGTATTATCACTATCTAAATTTTTAGCCACAGAGGTATCACATAGCAATTCCCGATACCAAATATTTGCTATCTAAAAACTTTTAGAAAGCGTTTTTCTATGTTTACACAGCGAAAATATGACAGCTATATCAAGGTATTGTTGTAGTGAATAGTCAAGGGCGACGGGATATATCCGTAGCCAATGTCTTTAACTTTTTTTTTTCCGGAAAATGGTTAAGGGCTACGGATTTTCCATAGCCAATGGCAAAATAGCCATTGCCTACACCATCCGTAGCCAATGGCCGTAGGCAAAAATGATTTTTGTTGTAGTGATATCCTTGCTATGATAGATTAGCAGAATGTTTAATGAAAATACCTAAGTTTATATGACTTATGTGATGTTAAAGGAGCTGCACTTAGTACTAATTAAATGGTGGACTATATTTTATAATTAAGCAAGTTGACCGTGTGAGCCAGCAAGAATTAATCAAAAACCTCTTAAGAACCAGTAATTATTTTCTTGTATATTATTTATCTTACTCTTTCTACACGACTTGAGAGTGGCTTATATAAAAAGAAAAATGTGTGATGAATCTTTTTGTAATTCCTTGATCTTATCATTAATCTTTTTTTATATATATATATATTTAAGAAAAATTATTCGCGTCTATATGTGCGGTAGGTGATTTGGAAATTATACAAAATTCCATAGTGGACTTTAATGATGTTGTAGTTTGTCCTGAAGTCAACAGCTTCAGGGACGTAGTAAACTGAGAGGTTGCCGTAACAAATACAGTTAACTAGTTCGATCAACTTGGAGCGTGAATTCGTCATGATGCAGAATCTTATGGATATATTTTTTTTCTTTCTTTATTATTTGGTAAATTAATCTGGTTAAGCCACTGTAGTATATTTCTCACTTTGCTCTTAAAATTTCAAAATTAACAATATGCCTCCTAATTTATGCTGAATATCTTGGATTAAATTTTACGAACAAAAATATATTCACGTGTTCAAAATGAACGACTTATCAACCCTCCAGGGGTATTATATCAATACTTGGAGGAGCATATTGCTAATTTTCAGATCTTAGGAGGCAAATTGTAAGCACAATATACGTTAAGGAGTTTCAAAAGAACAAGAAAGCTGCCTTTTTGATTGAAATTAAAAATAGAACTGAAAGTTGAGAGAGAGATCATTCTCTTAATTACAATTTTTGGAAAAGTAAAGTGATTAGTTGTGTGTGCTGATGTACATAACCTCACTTGAGAGATCAAGAAATGACTATCTAACTAACTTAAGTTAATATAAATGGCAGGTTGGTTATAACTGCATGCCAAAACAAAATTACAAATTCTTTCCTAAAAGAGAAAGTGCTGGAAAATATAATTTAAGAACGCCCCAAGACAAGATAAGAGTGGATGTCAATAAACCCCATCTTAGAGCTTATGGTTGTGAAAGGCTGTAAGGAGGCTGTAAGGAGCCCATCAGCGGAAGATGGTGAAGATGATACTTTGTGAGAGAATCAAATCTGAAGTTGTCCTTATCTATTTATAATTGGGGTAAGGCGTAAGCAGTGTGCAATACAGTGTACATGATCTACTTTTAAATTCTCCAACGTAACATATCCCGCGGATGGTGATATTCTTGGGAGGTATCGGACAAAACATATTTCTCAAGAACATTTTGAGAGTGTTAGGTTGCAAGGCTCAAACCAGGTTCATTACAATTCACACAGGAAACAAAAGATGCACGACTTTTCAAAGCTTAAATATTATACAAGCGGCTTAATTTATCTTCAACAAACTGAAAGCGGGAAAAAATGAACTTGTCATTCTTCAACGAGGTCCCTGAACCGGATAGATCATAGGCGTGCTCCCCAAACTACCTGTGAACTCTCCAGTGCTCAGACCTGGACTAACTGTAACAGTGTACAAATCCGTCGGCTCTTCACTCAACAACCCAATAACTTCTTCTTCCTGAACTTCTCCCTCGGTCCAAGGATGTTTAGAAAACTTCCTCAAACCTTCAATCTCCATCGCCACTTCTCTCATGCTCGGTCTCTCTTCACTATGCATCTTCAAACATCTCTTCACGAGTTCACCGACTGCCTGGATTTGCTCCAAACTTCCTTCTCTCCTCACCCGTGGATCCAAGATTTGGAACAAACGATTTTCTTTTAGCGACACTACAAAAAATGTAGCTAAACTCTTTTCGTCTTCAGTTTTCGTGTTCGAAAGGGGTCTCCTCCCTGTCATCAGCTCTGCAAGCACGACTCCAAAGCTATAGACGTCGCTCTTTTCGGTTAACTGACTTGTGTGGAAATATTCAGGATCTAAGTATCCTAACGTCCCTTGGACCAGTGTGGATATTTGTGTTTGATCAATTGGGACTAATCTTGATGCCCCGAAATCTGATATTTTCGCTGTGTAGTACTCATCTAATAAAATGTTGGGAGATTTGACGTCTCTATGAATAATTGGCATTGCAGCAGCAGAATGGAGATATGCTAATGCTCCAGCAGCCTCTGTCGCGATTCTCAAACGATTGTCCCAAGAAAACCAAGGCATCCCACCACTACTATGAATGTGTTGAAAAAGTGTACCGTTTGAAACATACTCGTACACCAACATAGGAACCTCAGTTTCAAGACAACATCCTAATATTTTTACAACATTGCGGTGATTGACTTGAGTCAGAATGATCATTTCGTTAATGAACTGTTCTATTTGACTTTGATCCATTACTCGTGACTTTTTTATTGCAACAATTTGTTGGTCAGGCAGGATTCCTTTGTACACGGTGCCATAACCTCCTTTGCCAAGTATGCGATCGTCTGCATATTTGTTCGTGGCCTTTTCGAGTTCTTCAGCAGTAAAGATCTTCGTAGACGATTTCATGGAATTGTCGTTTGAAGAAAGTTGTTGTTTTAACAACATGCCTCCGTTTTGTTGGAAGAATTTTTCCCTTAGTCTCATTAGCTTTCTTTTTTTAAAGCTAAAGTATAACACTGTGGCTGCAATAATTATAGCCAAAAAGCCAAAACTTATACCTGCAATATATTAATCCTGTTCTATTAGTACAAATTCAGCAAAGCCATAAACATTTGATGAGTTTTTTTGATATAGAAGTGTACCTAATGAAAACTTGATCACAGGGAACTCTGAATTCTTAGCAGTGCATCCACTATGATTTTTCGTTCCATCGCCTTGGTATCCCTTCTTGCAAGTACAGTTATAACCACCCGGTATATTTTGGCAAATTGCATTTGCATCACATGGATTTGTGTTGCATTCATTAACATCTGGTAGCAAAAAAAACTTAATTAGGAATCAATTATAAAAACCAACCTGTGTTATTTTTAATTGGCATATATATATGTAACCACTGTGTGATTTAATTTTTAAAAATATAGGTAAAGTTTTTGCACTCTAAACTTTAGTGGCATGAATTAGTAGTAATAAGTACCTGTGCATCCTGGATTAAGATATGGATTCCCTTCAAACCCTTCTCTACAAACACACCTATATCCTCCCTGATCAGCCTCATAATCAACACAATCACTATTCTGAAGACATGCAAAATCTTGGAAATTTCGCGCAACGCTACAATTCTCAGTACCGATATTCCAGTCGAGAATCATAGGAATGTTCGGTCTTGTCCAATTCTGGAACGCTGGGTCACTCAGGTCGGGCGGGTTAAACCGGTAGCGCCCTGGATCTCCTAGAAACGCGTAGCCACATGGATTAAACGACGAAACATTCACATGGTCCCGTAGACTGACCAAGTTTGTACTAAACTGTTTGAGACCCTTTGGAATGACAGTTTGGCAGCATCCAATTCCGGAGCATTCGCCTTCGATCAAATCCCCTGTGTTGGAGCAGAGGGCCAAGCATCCACTCGTGAAATTACGGCCTTCTGACCCTCGAATCAGGGCGAAATCGTCACATCCCACTACAGTGAACCTGTTGTTGGAAATAAAATAATAAATTCTTCTAAGATAATTGTGTATTTACAGAAATAAATAGAAACAATGTGTTATGCAATAACGATGCATATATATATATTTAGATACACGAATTAATAATTCTATGAAATTAATGATTCATGAATATACATGTATTAAATACTTTATAAATAAATCAGGTCCATGAGTAGCATAAATTGGTTTAAAATGTGAAATCATATATTCAACAAGAAATACTACGAAAATGAGATATACTCCTATTTTAAGTCCAAAAAAAAGGAAGTAATCAATATTACTCATATTTAATATACATAAAAAAGATATTCCAACAACATACTGGAACTTTTTGATGAGACGACAATTAAATATAGTGTTAAAGACAGAGCCAGATATCTAATATTCGAATCTCCATGTTATCTATTTATCAAAAGATGTCACCTGTGTATTGGGTCATATACATATATATACGAAAAAAGTACAAATATCTAGTCTATCTATAGTGTACAAGCTAAGATTGAACTTTTAGATAAGAAGATGAATAAATACCTGTTTGCATCCGAGAATGAAAAAGGAGTGGTTGATAGATTGAGGGAAGCGATATTCCGTCGTGTTATGTTTCCGAGAGTGTCGTAGCACGCTGCGGCCACGCGATTTCTGACAAGTAAGACGTCCTCTTTGATGTCGAGAATCTCTATTGCGCCTGTTGAGATAAAGGCTTTCGGTGGATCAAACGATGTGTTGCAGTTAACGTCGTACCACCTGCCCAAGGAGCAATCTGATCCAAGTCCGACGCCGAAAGGGTATGGAATTGTTAAGTTACCACATTTGCTTTGACAATTTGGCTTTGTGATTGTTGCGCTTAAAGCCAATGGAAGAATAATTAGAAGACAATACATGAAGAAGATATGTAAGAAAATCTTTTTGAGAGACATTCTTGCTAGGATAATGTCTAATGGGAATACCTAATTAAATTTTTATATCTGCATCAAATTATAAAGATTTGAGGTGGGAGCTTTATAATTTATGTGATCTTAATGGAGCTAGCTGCACTTAATTAGTTTGAATG
The DNA here is from genome assembly GCA_948329865.1 of Linaria vulgaris. Classification (NCBI taxonomy): domain Eukaryota; kingdom Viridiplantae; phylum Streptophyta; class Magnoliopsida; order Lamiales; family Plantaginaceae; genus Linaria; species Linaria vulgaris. Next base: position 32,787,961 of record OX415254.1, read on the forward strand.
AGCCAGCAAGAATTAATCAAAGAAATTAAAAATAACAGTCCACTCTTGAGAAACAATTTTGTTTTCTTGTAAATAGCAAAAACTACCCCTGTGTTGTTCCTAATTGGCAAATAACCCCTGTGTTATTTTAATTGGCAAAACTCCCCATGTGTTTTTCCAAAATCCCTATATTACACTGAATTAATTCGCACTTACTGAGCTTGATCTCAAAATATAATTTTTATTGTATTTCTTTGATACATATGGGACTAATGATGTTCAAATTAAATTGTATCATGTTTTTGTTTATTTATTTTGAAGAAAACATTACTTTTTCGATCTGTAAAAATATAAGTACGCTACCAGTTAATTTTATTATGTTTTATACAATTTTAAAAATATCTAAAAAAATTATAACATGATTTATAATATTTATTGTAATAAGTATTCGTTTATTATTAAATCATAATACTCATAAATCCTTAGTTATTGGTACTGTCATTATAAAATATGTCATGAAGGGGGTGTTTGCTAATTTTTAAATAAGACAACGAGGTTTTTGCTAATTAAAATAACATATAGAGTTATTTGCCAATTAGAGATAACACAGTGGTAGTTTTTGCTAATAGCTCCTTTAAATTATGTCACAAATCGATTTCCGCCAAAAAATAAAAAAAAAAATGTATGTGACAAATCATAGACGAAGAAAGATGTGATTGAGTATTTTTCCAATTCATTGATGTTAATGTTAATGTTTGTTAAAATGAAGGTTGGTGATTGAAAATTAATTGTGTAAATACTTGTTCTAACAAATCAACAATTTTTTGTAGTTAGAAAATTAAGAGGTTGCTGTAATGACCGCAATTAATTAGTCCAATGCAGAATTATACAGATATTATAACGTAATAGGACGTCGCATCAAGTAATTATATTCCTCTCACTGAAATGCAATGGAATCTCTAAGTCGTCGTTGACCCGTACATACTAGAGTCTTGGCTACAAAGGTAAAGTCTTGCGGTACAGTACAATTAGTCTATTACCTATGCCCACATGCCCACCACGGGAAATTAGATGCTAGGGTCGAGAGCATTGCTCTCGACCCGTTGAGATGGTGACACGTGCACAAAAAGACAAATTCAGATTTGTCTTTTTGTACACGTGTCACCATCTCAACGGGTCGAGAGTTGTGCTCTCGACCCTAGCATCTAATTTCCGGCCCACATGACGATAATCTTAATTTCGCAGAACTTCCCAATGATCTTGATTTTTGGGACCCGCTACCAAATTTTCCAACAAAACTTAGGCCACCCTGTTTCTCAGCTTTAGTTTTGTCTCTGTTTTACTTAGTCAGATACAAGGCAAAATTCAAATGTGTTAAAAGTTAGGTGGTAAATTTTACATTTCCCCCTAAAAATAAAAAAAATGTGATGGGGATTGTTTAAGATAGGCCCAATTTTCGTTATTGGGCCGGTCCAAGGGGAGAAGCTCACTGTAATGAGCGCATCGAACGGAGATTGTTCGATGCGGGCAATGCATCGAACCACTCCTACTCGATGCGCCTTATATAGCAGCGGGGGAGTCCCACGGGACAGGGCCTATAAATACCCCATCCCCTGAACTTCTTAGATTCATTCGAGACTGGCGCCAAACACTTACGCATCGAATTAACCCGATTCGACTTACTTTATTATTCGACATTCAACAACTATTCGACATTGGATTATCACTCTACGGTCAACATCGAATCAGCATAATTCGACATTCTGGTACATCGAACCGGCGCTATTCGACACTCAGGATATTCGACTAAGTTCAGCATCGAATCCGTTAGATTCGACATTCAACAACATCGAACGGTCTCTGTTCGACCTATACGACCCTTTGCCTAATTAGGATATCAGGAACAATGCAATACTTGTAATTTACAGGAGGTGTTCCGGACCAAGCTAGTCCGTTCATTGTATAAGATTAACATTATTTTGGCAGTTAATATTCTCTTTGTAACCTTTAACGGTGTTTTATTACCCAGACGAAATAAGACCAAAACATTGTGGGAACACAATTCTAATTGTTTCTAGATATAGGTAGCTAAAATGGCAAAGAGGTCTCGTATGCGACCAGATGGCACTATGAAAGCAAAGAAGAAAACCAAGGTGGTTAAAGATGAAAACAGAAAACATCATGAGCCCAAGGAACAGGGGCGAGGAAAAACTGAAGATCATCTACTGAAGTAGTGGCAAGAATGCAAGATGGAACCTTTAGGAGAATTCAAGATAGTACATCTATTCAAGGAAGATGCGGGCAAGATCGTAAAAATCGAAGCAGGGATGGAACAAGTGATAGAGGCAGCCTTGGTGGACTGTCTCAGTAATTCAGACGTATTCGCCTGGTCTAATTCCAACCTGCACGGAATAGACCCCAGGATCATAACGCACATTTTCAACGTGGACAAGAGCGCCAAGCCGATCCGGCAGAAGAAACGGAATTTTAGCAAGGAGAAAAACGAACCAGCAGAGAGAGAAGTACATGAACTGTTGACGGCGCGACACATCTATGCCATAAGATTTTTCGAATGGTTGAGCAATGTAGTGCTGGTCCTGAAGAAAGAAGCGACATGGAGAATGTGCGTGGACTACACTCATTTGAACAAGCACTGCCCCAGGGATCCTTTTCCTTTGCCAAGAATAGATTTATTGGTGGATTCAACTGCGGGATGTGCACTGTTGAGCATGATGGACGCGAAGAGTGGTTTTTACCAGATCTTCATGGCAGTTCAAGATCAGAGTAAAATAACTTTCATCACGGATACAGGAGTATATTGTTATCGAGTGATGCCCTTCGGTTTGAAGAACGCAGGGGCGACTTTCCAGAGGCTGGTGGCAAAAATATTCTACCATCAGATCGGAAAATCCATGGAAGTATATATCGACGACATGCTTGTGAAGAGTCTGGAGGCGGAGGAGCATGTGCGCCATTTAGATGAGGCTTTTGCTATCATGAGAAATTGCGGAATGAAACTAAACCCAAAGAAATGCACTTTCGGGGTCACAGCAGGAAAATTTTTGGGTTACATGGTGAATGAAAGAGGGATAGAGGCCAACCCGGATAAGATTAAAGCAGTATTGGATCTACCTTCACCGAAGACAGTGAGGGACGTACAATGTCTGGTGGGTCGATTGACGGCCCTGGGAAGATTTATATTGATGTATGCGGCGAAGAACCTCCCATTCTTCAAAGTCATGAAACGGAGTAAGAATTTTGTATTGGGGCCAGAATGTGAGGAGGCATTCCGGCAGATGAAGAATTATTTGGTAAGCCTGCCGTTATTGGCCAAGCCAGAAGAAAATGAAATGTTGTATCTATACTTGGCAGTATCGCCACACGTAATCAGCACAACAGTTGCCTATTCAGTACGTGAGTAGAGTGTTGCAAGGATCAGAAAGAAATTACTAGGTAGTGGAACTGTTCACACTCGCAATCGTGGCCATTGCGCGGAAGCTGAGGCCATATTTTCAGTCTCACCCGATCACGGTAGTAACCAACAAACCTTTGAAGCAGGTATTGGCAAGGCCTGAGACCCCAAGCAGGTTAGTAAAATGGGCAATCGAACTCAGTGAGTTCAGTTTGGAGTTTAAGCCGCGAACCGCGGTCAGGGCACAAGCATTAGCGGAGTTCATGGCCAAAACACTGGGGAACAATGTGGTAGAATCAGTCAATTGCATTTTCTCCATATCCGATCAGGCAGCCACGAGCAAGGCAACCACTACATGGATATTACATACTGATGGATCCGCAACGAGTCATGGAGGAGGAGTTGGAATTCACCTCCAGTCCCTGGATCGAAGTCATGGTGATCAACAATGAGGCCGAGTACGAAGCAGTTTTAGCGGGAATAAAACTGGCTTTGGGTCTCAATATCGAACATTTGGACATATTCACCGATTCACTCTTGGTTGCGAATCATTTTTCGGGAAAATACGAAACGAGGGAAGAAACGATGAAAATGTATGCTGCAAAAGTCAAAGAGTTGGCTGGATGCTTTAAGTTCTTCGACATCACGCAGGTTCCACGTGATGAGAACTGCAAAGCTGATGCACTCTCCAAATTCGCTAGTTCTTCGGAAATCTTGGTGAAGAAGCGGGTAACGTTGCTCGCCTCGGACAAGCCTTCGATCGGATTGTCGAAATACAACGGTACGGCGGCGAGGGTGTAATTTATAATGGCATTACAAGAAGACCCATCTTAGAAGGACGAAATTATGATTTATCTTCGGGATGGTGTCCTCCCGGCACATCCGAAGGCGCAGCGCAGAATGCGTTATAAGGCATACATGTTTACTATCCATAATGGAGAACTCTACAAACAATCCTTTGAGGGACCATTGCTGAGATGCTTGACCCCAACCCAAGACGAATACGTTATGAAAGAGATTCATGAGGGTTGGTGCGGGAACCATTCTGGGGGGAGAGCTTTGGCTCAACGAATTTTGCATCAGGAGTATTATTGGCAAACCCTATTGAAAGACGCAACAGCTTATTCGAGACGATGTGATAGTTGTCAATACCATGCTCGTCTCATTCATAGACCCGCACAACCGTTGCAACCCATCGACGTGGACTGTCCGTTTGATCAAAGTGGAATTGATATTGTAGGACCCTTTCCCCCAACCAAAGGTTAGAAGAGATATCTGGTGGTAGCAGTTGAGTACAATACGAAGTGGGTCGAAGTAGAAGCTATGTCGTCGATCACTAAAAGGAATATGATCAAGTTTATCTGAAAACACATCGTGTGCCGGTTTGGGATTCCCAGGTACATAATATGTGACAACGACACACAATTCTCGGGAAAGGAGATCAAATCATGGTTCGCGGAGTTGAAGATATCTCAAAATCTAAATTCAGTCTATCATCCCCAATCAAATGGTCAAACCGAGTCCACTAACAAAACATTGAAGGATTACCTTGAAAGGAGGGTGAGAAGCACAGGAAGAGCATGGCCAGAAGAGCTTTAAGGAACATTATGGGCATATAGAACGACTACAAGGACATCAACGGGGGAGACTCTGTTTGTTCTTGTTTACGGCACCGAGGCTGTTCTACCAGCAGAGATAGGTATGCCGACCCACAGGATAAATCATTACGATCTCGAGCAGTCTGCCCGCTTACGACAAATGGATCTTGACATGATTGGTTCAACCAGAGAAGATGCATATCAACGCATGATAGCTTTTAAGGCAGCGATGGCCAAAAGCTACGATAAGAGGGTTCAATTCCGAATTTTTGAAGTAGGTGATTTGGTTATAAAAAGCATCGCAGCAAAGCAGCATATTGGAAAATTGGAGCCAAAATGGGAAGGGCCTTTCAAAGTCATTAAAGCTAGTTCGCGGGGTTACTATTATTTGGAGACTATGCAAGGTGTCCAGCTGAAGCGTCCTTGGAATGTACACCATCTTAGACGTTATTACGCATAGAAGGTGACACGCTCTCAGTTAGCAGAAAATGATCGTATGAACTACGGAGGCTTGAGTCCCATACCACCTGGGAAACGTAGGCAACTCGGTAAGAGATCGAGCTCAACCTATTTCATATTATTAATAATATTTTCCTATCAGCACGCGTTACGCAGGTGGAGTCTAATGGAAATTATGAGTGAGATCCATGGGTTCAAACTGATCAGTCAACAAATGTACTCCTCATGCACAACGTAAGCGTCATGACGGAGGTCCATCGACCCGAAGCGGTCAAAATAAATGTACTCCTCATGCACAGCGTAAGCGTCATGACGGAGGTCCATCGATCCAAAGCGGTCAAAACAAATGCACTCCTCATGCACAGCGTAAGCGTCATGACGGAGGTCCATCGACCCGAAGCGGTTAAAACAAATGTACTCCTCATGCACAGCGTAAGCGTCATGACGGAGGTCCATCGATCCAAAGCGGTCAAAACAAATGCATTCCTCATGCACAACGCAAACGTCATGACGGAGGTCCATTGATCCAAAGCGGTCAGACACAGAACGCACTCTTGATGCACAACACCAGCAGCACGACGGAGGTGAGGAATTCCAAGCTGGCATGAAAGACTAAAAAGGGCAGAAGCTCCTTCCAAAATGACAAAAAATACCGAAAATCCCTAAGAATAAAAAAAGGGACAATTCGTCTAAGCACAAACAATATTGATATCCACGAGAGATATCAATAATGACTGGCACTTACACCAGTGGAACGAATGCTAACCTTACAATTCAGAGCGAAAGGAACGACTCTCAAATAATATAGAGGGACAATCAAGTTGTCAAAATAAAGTAAAAAGCAACATTTGCAATTGTAAGAAAAATGCAGCGGTATGAAAACTAAAACAACCACAAACATACATGCCATAACAGAGGTACATATACAAAATTTGTTGTTGAAGTACAGCAACGTATAGGTCAAAGACTATGTTATAAAACCACAAAATTGGTTTCATAGAGAACCGCTATAGAAGTGACATGCAAAAATGTCTAGCAAACAAAAGGGCCTAATGTCATTGAATGGTGTAACTAAAATATGCTATTCACGAGACGACTGGGGGGACTCAGTCCGGGGGATCAAACCCAGGGAACGTGCATAATTGGCACAGTTTCCCTGAATTTGATCCTCGGTAAGCACCAATTCGTTAGCCTAGGCCAACCTTCGGGCATAACAACTTCATCTATTTCCAGGATGCCACCATGCTGATATCTGCTAGGAGAAATCATTTCATGATCAACTGATACTTCTCTGGATACATCATCTTCAGTTGCAGAAATGCCAGTGGCGCATGAAAGACCTCGAGGAGGATACATTCCACTCGACGGAATCATTGTCGGACCAAGAACACTGGATGCACGCATGATTTTCTTTCCCTTACCTGCGAACGCGGCAGACAACTGTTGTGGACCCGAAGGCCTAGGAGTACTGGGTAGAAAGATCGTAGACCTGGATGATTTACGAGGCGCAACATTTTTCGAAAACAATTCATCTTCATCATCACTTTCACCAAAAACGGCATGCGGGGCATCTTTAATCCTATCCAAGTCACCAATATCACCGCCAGATACGTCCACATTCATTAACGGCGGACTCAGATTCAAAGTTTCAGATTCGGTCACGTTCTTACCTTTGCGATCACGCCAAACGGTATAAAACGGATCACCAGGCCTAGGAGCTCGAAAATCTTCATCGCCGTCGAGAACCGGCACTTCCATCCGGGGACCACGGCTGGCATCCAACATGTCCTTCCGAAAACCCTCTCCAAGATATCCGAGTTAACCAGCCTGGTCACACCAAGCTCCATGCCATATTTCATATCCGCAGCACCACGGACCAACTCAAGTAGTTTGTAAACGTTACTTTCCATGAAAGATTTTGCGACGACACACTTGTAGTCCTCCGATTCCAATTATCAGACCCGATCACTTAAATCAGCTAAAACATTATCGGCACTCGCATTAGACGCTTTTAAAGAAGAATTTTCTCGTTTCATAGAATCGTTCTCTCTCTTAAGCGCGACAATTTCAGCACGTAGAGTAGCGACATCATCTTCGGCCCTTTCGGCCGCTAACCCGGCCTTATGAGCATCAAGAGTTGCTTTAGAGGCCACCTTAGCCGACTCCTTAGCACGTTTCAAGGCATTGCGTCGACTGTCATCATGCCTACGAATACTTTGAGCCATCCGATCAACAACAGAATTGTGCTGATCTTGCACTTCGATCAAACCACTATAATCCTGGCACAACCGATATACCACTATAGTAATAGCAGCGAAAAACAAGCGACCAAAGCGCGCTAAATTCAGATATCCTAGCCTATCAATTAGGGCAGGGTGATTCAGTTGGGGCCATAGGCCCCGCATTATCTCTGTCGACTGTTCTTCTCTCAGTCGATATCCACCAAGAGTGATGCTCAAAGACTCTGAGTTATCATCTTTAAGAAACTCGTAATTGGCACGACTCCCGGGAGGAGCTGGTCTCGAGTTACCAGACGGTCGAGGTCGTCTAAATGAAAGAGGAACGCCACGGACCTCTCGGGCAGATGCATCTTCGGCTGCTTTTCGCTTAGCAGCAGTATACCAATGCTCTCCTCCCTCACGGGAAGAGCCTTCAACCTCGCGTCTTCGCACATTCCTCAATGTAGGATTGGCAGCGTTCAATTTAGCCAAATTAGCAGCAATCCTTTCATCTGTAGCATCTATTTCTTCTAAAGCTCGAATCTGAGAATCGCTCCCAACCCTAACGCGACCGCCAGTAGCGGTTGGAATCATTACCACTCTTCGCGAGGCAAAATCCTCATGACGCTCAAAATTACTAACGACAGGCACCCGAGTGCCAGCACTTACGCCTCCAAGTCTAACGGTGGAACGATCGGTCGGTACAGGGACAAAATGACCTGCACCCCAGTTATCAGACAAAGCTCCTGGAGCCCGAACTTCGGATTGTGTCCTCGCAATTTCTTCCAGGGACCCCTCCGCGGAAACGTTTGCAAACGATGGGCCCGCACCCGTTGTGTTTGTTTCCTCACTCCTAGCCCGAGCATCGTAACTATTTTCCGAAGACACTGCAGGTTTACTCCGACTCTCTGATTTTTTCCTCGCCATCTTAGGTCAGAACGGGGAATTATCAAAATTACTTGGAAAACAGCAAAAATTTAGATTAGTCAAGCATCGAATTTGAACAATTCGATGCAGGCAGGCAGGTCGAACGCAGGCCGTTCGATGCTTTATGTATCAAACGCTCACCGTTCAATGCGCTCCGTAAACGGGCAGAAATTCCTCCCCTAGCAAGAAAATACTAATGAGCTGGAAATTGGGTCCTTTTATAGGCCCACAACCGCCTTAGCCCAAAATTCGATGCAACCACATCGAACACCAACCGTTCGATGCGCGTGCATCGAACACCAAAAATTCGATGCATCCAAATTTTTGGCTAAATCTTCCAGGGAATTCGACACAGCAATATCGAATACTCGTCGTTCGGCGCACGCGCATCGAATTTATGAAATTCGATTTGGCAAGTTAAGTTCATCGAACGCCCAAAATTAAACAGTGATCTGTCGAAAGTTCCAAGATTGGAGCCTAATCTATTTGAGATCGTCCTCCAATCGGGGGCATGATTTTCAAAAAAATTCTAGATCGTCACACAATTTCTTAAGTTTGGAAGGTGCTCCCTAAACGGCACCACCTCCCAAACTGGGGGACTATATGATGAGGATTGTTTAGGATAGGCCCAATTTTCGATATTGGGCCGGCCCAAGGGGAGAAGCCCACTGTAATGAGTGCATCGAACGGAGATTGTTCGATGCGGGCAATGCATCGAACCACTCCTATTCGATGTGACTTATATAGCAGCGGGGGGGTCCCACGGGACGGGGCCTATAAATACCCCATCCCCTGACCTTCTTTGATTCATTCTAGACTGGCGCCAAACACTTACGCATCGAATTAACCCGATTCGACTTACTTTATTATTCGACATTCGACAACTATTCGACATTGGATTATCACTCTATGGTCAACATCGAATCAACATAATTCGACATTCTGGTACATCGAACCGGCGCTATTCGACACTCAGGATATTCGACTAAGGTCAGCATCGAATCCGTTAGATTCGACATTCAACAGCATCGAAGGACCTCTGTTCGACCTATACGACCCTTTGCCTAATTAGGATATCAGGAACAGTGCAATACTTGTAATTTACAGTAGGTGTTCCGGACCAAGCTAGTCCGTTCATTGTATAAGATTAACATTATTTTGGCAGTTAATATTCTCTTTGTAACCTTTAACGGTGTTTTATTACCCGAACTAAATAAGACCTAAATAAAATGTATGTGACAAATCATAGACGAGAAAGATGTGATTGATTATTTTTCCAATTCATTGATGTTAATGTTAATGTTTGTTAAAATGAGGGTTGGTGATTGAAAATTAATTGTGGGAATACTTGTTCTAACAAATCAACAATTTTTGGTACTTAGAAAATTAAGAGGTCCGTTCAAAAAAAAAAAAAAAAAAGAAAATTAAGAGGTTGCTGTAATGACCGCAATTAATTAGTCCAATATGGAGCATGACTTCGCAATGCAGAATTATACAGATATTATCGCGACTTATAATTTAAGTCGTTGATTTTTAATAATCTGGCATTATTGAGTTTTGTATAACGTAATAGGACGTCGCATCAAGTAATTATATTCCTCTCACTGAAATGCAATGGAATCTCTAAGTCGTCGTTGGCCAAAGGTAAAGTCTTGCGGTACAGTACAATAATTAGTCTATTACCTATGCCCACATGCCCACATGACAATAATGCTCAAGTATTAATGGAGTCCTTAGTTGGTGAATTCAAGTCGATCCACTCAAGTCTCAACTCTCAAGTCTCAAGTCAATATCACCAATTTGCAACTTGTACGATTTTTATAGAATTCTTTTTGCGATCGGGTACAATTATTTCTTTCTGAAAATGCTGTACTGTATGTTGACCGTGGTTTCCACTGGGACCAATCCTAAGTTTATTAATTGCTAGTTGTTATAATTCTGGGACCAATCCACTGAAACCAATAATCATGATTGCTAGTTGTTAGTCGGGCATTATTATATTGCTTCTCATAATAATGATTGCTATTTGTTAATCGTGAATTTCTGGTTAATTAAATTATGAAAGTCACGTCTTCAAAATATGAATGGTAGACGAATTCGTATTACCCGCGACTAGCTACATGACGATAATTCCCATATTTTTAGAGAAGTGCTTCATGGCATTTATAAATCAAATCCTTAAAATTATATAAAAAATAATGAACAATTTCTTTTCCTGACAATTTAGAAACGCTCTAACTTTCTTGGATAAGCTTAACTTTTAAGACTAAACGACTAATTACGTGTCATCTTATTCTATGATAAATATGTTTCGAAGATTTTGTAAATTATAGTTTCTGTGAGATGATATGATCAGTTTTGTTTTACACTTTTTTAAAGAACACTACTTACATCAAAAATTGGTATATATCACGACAAATGTTAAGAGTCCTAGCTAATTATACTAATGGAACTGTATATGGCATGAGGGGCACGTCCGAGCCTTATACCTTGAAAGTCCACTCTTAACCAAGTCCATTACTTCATGCTATGCAATACTTATAATTTGTACTCCTCAAAAAATTCATTACTAAGTCCACCACCATTTCAAAATATCGCAATATAATAACAAAGGTAACCATGGGGAATACCAGGCTTCCTATTGTGGTACCTTGTCTTATCCTTCTCATGAACGGACTGATTTTAGGCTCATTTGCAGCAATACATTCCTCCACCACCGCCACCGACACCTCCAAGATTTCCGAAGGCGAGATCATTTCTTTGCCCAATTGCCCTCGCAACTGCGGCAACCTTACTGTTCCGTACCCGTATGGTGTCGGCCTTGGTAGCGGCTGTGGCATCGGGAGATGGTACGAGCTCAACTGCAGCGACGCGTTTGATCCGCCGCGAGCCTTTATCGGGGACCTTCAGGTTATTGAATTGTTGCATCATCCAAAAGCATAAGTTGGTAAAGTTTAATTTTTTATCTATTTTCAAACGCCACAAGAAATATCCCTTATTTAATAAAATATCCAGTAGCCACTTATGAACGAAATACTCGCGCGCGAATAACAGTATATTCCTTAATAATATTTATGTTCAATTACATTATTTTATATTAGCTTAGCTATAAATATAAATTAGTATAGTGTAACTTTGTATTCACACAATTTCAAATTTTTAGCATAACCAGTATTTTTGTAGTAAATCAAGTGTGTGTATGATATAATTAGATGTAAATTTAGAAAATAAAAGATTAAAATATAATTAATTGTCAGGTTACTAAATTTGTAAATTAACTATTTGATTTTTGATTTTAACTTAAATCATGAGGTTAAAATTGGAAATTAAAATTTTGGTGTACCAATGTGTAAAATATCACTTCTTTTCTATAGTAGTATAGATAAGTGGCACGAGATTCAATTGTGCCTAGCTATTCGTCTTGACAACGCGCACCATATTGGACCGTGTCTCATCTATAAATAAGGATGAAATTTCATAAAGTTCCCTCGAAAAACACCAAAATGTTTTTGTTTTTGAGTTTGTAAGAGTATTAATTATATTCTTTTGCTTTCATCAATAAAATCTCATTAAAAGAAAAGAAGCATTTCTAGTTTTGATAAGACAAAAAGAATTAAGAGTAGTGATTAATTTTAATTTTACGGAGCAGATTCATCAAAAGTATAAACTTATGGGGCAAAAATATTAATTTGTCCTTTCTAATATTTAGCGAACATGGAAATATATATATATATATATATATATATATATATATATATACAGGGTTTGAAATTTTAATCCAGGTATAAAGGCATAAACAATTCTGTTGTCGCACCTTAAAATCTTGGAATTGTTAAACGGGTCCACATTTGTTGTTTTAACATAGAATTTTCGACACAGGTTTACCACATATCCGATAACCAACTACGCATCTCCAATGTCATGGCAAGGAGATGCTTCGACAGTTTAGGCTCCGTGGTCCACGAAAACACCGCTTCGACCAGCATCAGTGGAACGCCTTACAGCTATTCTGATCTGAACAAGTTCACAGTCGTCGGCTGTGATGATTTGGCCGTCATCACAGGAGTCGACGGCCGCAATTTCACAAGCGGTTGTATTACAGTCTGCACAAATCCCAATGACGTCACTGAAGGCGAATGCACGGGGATAGGGTGCTGCCAGATGTCGGTGCCCAGAGGCTTCAAACTCTACGGTATTAGGCTTAGTAGTTTGAATAACCACACTGGGGTCTCGTCGTTTGATCCTTGCAGCTACGCGTTTCTCGGTGACCCAACGGAGTTCCAGTTCCGTGGAGCTTCAGACTTGTCTGACCCGAACTTCATGCAGCGGGTCAGGAGTTCAGTTTCCATTGTGCTTGATTGGTCAGTTGGAAATTCGACTTGTGCGAATGATCAGAATTCGGAAGACTATGCTTGCAAGAGCAATAGCCACTGTGTTGATACCACTACTGGGTCAGGCGGGTACCATTGTGCGTGTGACAACGGGTACGAGGGTAATCCTTACCTTGATCCGGGTTGCACAGGTATTCTTCTCACTTTTCTTTAATATTTATATGGCTTGATTATTGTAGAAACATAGAATTGCTAACCTATAGCGATTTGCTTTGCTATTTGTGATTTTTCAGATATCAATGAGTGTTTGGATCCAAGCACCAATATTTGCGTAAATAACTGCACAAACATTCCGGGAAATTTTATATGTTCTTGTCCGCGTGGATTCACAGGCGATGGTAGAAAGGGTGGCAAAGGTTGCATTGCTCATACCTCGCAGTTTCCTATACTCAAGGTGGCTTTAGGTAATTCACGAGTTGTTGATACAATTACTTAGCTTGCTACTTGCTATTCAACTAAATATGCAATTCAGAAATCTGCTCAACTAAGAATATATATTGAATCACTTCGTTACCCCGGACACATGATATTTTCTTATAAGTTAGTCGTAGTGGAATTTGAACCCATAATCTCTTTTTGCTTAACTCTACGACTGTATATGTTAAAATCTTGTCTTGCTAAAACTCAAGTCTGTTGAAGAATTGATATATACTAATTTATACATAATCTTCAAAAGATTGACTTTTGCAAACAAAAGGCTTTTATATCCTTATCATCAGTATATATTAACTTTTGATGATTTACTTGTAAAATTTTATAAGAAGAAAGGAAGGAGAACAAATGTGCAAACCAATTAAAGATGTCTGCTTTAATTTGTTCTTGCATAAATTATGCAGATGATTGTATTGATTAACAATTTGTTCACATTCTTGATGATCATAATATGCAGGTATCGGATTTGGTTTCTTGGCCTTAGTCATTGCAGTGGCCTGGCTATACTTCAGCCAAAAGCAACGAAAGATCATAAAACTCAGGGAAAAATTCTTCCAGCAAAATGGCGGTTTATTGATGAAACAACAAATCACTTCAGTGAAAGGTCCTGTGGAATCAAACAAAATATTTACAGTGGAAGAATTAGAGAAAGCCACGGATAACTATTCAGATGATAGAATCCTAGGGAGAGGTGGATATGGTACCGTTTACAAAGGAATTCTACCCGATAAACGCATAGTCGCTATAAAAAAGTCCAGAGTCATGGACCAGAGCCAGATAGAACAGTTCATCAATGAAGTTGTCATTCTTACACAAGTTAACCACCGCAATGTCGTTAGACTCTTAGGATGTTGTTTGGAGTCCGAAGTGCCTTTACTTGTCTACGAATACGTCTCCAATGGGACGCTATATGAACACATTCATAGCAAAGGGGCATTGACTTGGTTATCATGGGAGAATCGTCTGAGAATCGCTTCAGAATCTGCCGGTGCACTTTCTTATCTTCATTCTGCCGCCTCAAAGCCTGTAATCCATAGAGACGTGAAATCCGCCAATATTTTACTAGACGAAAATTACACTGCAAAAATAGCAGATTTTGGGGCATCCAGGCTAATTTCTCTAGACCAAACCGAGGTGACAACAATGGTTCAAGGAACACTGGGATACCTGGATCCTGAATATTTTAACACGAGTCAATTAACTGATAAAAGTGACGTTTACAGTTTTGGAGTCGTGCTTGCTGAACTCATGACGGGGAAAAAGCCCATTGACATGGAACGTAGTCAACAGGAACGGAACTTGGCGACTTATTTCATTATGTCAATCAAAGAAAATAAACTCTTCCAAATTCTTGAGCCGCGAGTTATAAGGGAAGGCTCGTTGGAGCAGCTTCAGGCGATTGCAGAACTTGTAAAAAGATGTTTAAATTTGAATGGGGAAGATAGGCCTACAATGAGGGAAGTGGTGATGGAACTTGAAGGTTATAGGAAGTTTACTTCTCATCCATGGACAAATCAAAACGCTCGTGACGAATCTGCGGGTTTGATGAACGATGATGAAGATCTTTACACGGCTCCCATTACATCATCGACTGATCTTTATACTGTTCCGATTGGTTCTTATAATAGCACAGAAGAGTTTACCGGGCAATACAGCGCACATAGTCAAATGATGTTTCCTCATGTGAATGGCCCTCGGTGATGCAAAATGTGTGTGGGGTGTCATCTTTCTGTTGATTTTTATATAATTTTCTATTTTTGCACAACAGAAAGTGCTTGTTGAGGCATTTAATTTTAAGCTATATTATACAAGTGCCTCATCAGCAATGTATTAAGGCACTTAAATATAGTATCCCAACATATTAAATATTAATATTTTAGGGTAATTACATTAAATCCCCCAACGTATGGTCCCTTTTGGAGTCAACCCCCTTAACTTTGTTTTGACTCAGTCAACCCTCATCGTATGCCAAAATCATCACTTTACCCCAAATCAAGATTTTGCATTTTTTCAGGGGTATTTTCGTCAAATGTCTAAAATTTTAATACTTTTTCAAAAAAAATGTAAAATTTATTAATCGACAAAATATTTTTTTCGACATAAATTTTTTTTCGACATATTTTTTTTCGTCAAATTTTTAAAAAAATTCGATAATTTTTGAATTTTGTTTAGACAAAATAAAAGACTTATAAAATATGGACCCACTTTTTTTGTTTTTTTTTTTTAAGACCTAGGAATTTAGGCTTCTTTTTCAACAATTTTTTTTAAAATATTTACACAAATTTATTTTTTCGAATGATTTTATTCCAAAGTAAATGCTTAAGTTCAATGGCCTTAATAAAATAATTTAGGCTTCTTTAAGAAAAAAAATTTGTCGATTAATAAATTTTACATTTTTTAATAAATTATTAATTTTTTTGACATTTGACGAAAATACCCCTGAAAAAAGTGCAAAATCTTGATTTGGGGTAAAATGATAATTTTGGCATACGATGGGGGGTTAACTGAGTCAAAATAAAGTTAAGAGGGTTGACTCAAAAAGGGACCATACGTTGGGGGGTTTAATGTAATTACCCCTAATATTTCATATTGAAGTTCTGTTAAAAAAAACATTTTACTCTCATTATCAGAAATCAAATGACCACTCCCTCTCTCACAGAAAACACTAGCCCTCAAATCAATTCCGTCGGCGGAGCTCCGCCGTCGCTTCTCCGACGCGAAGCTTCATCGTCGCTTCTTCATCGGTCTCTTCCTCCGACACAAAGCTCCGCCATTGCTCCTTAATCAGTCTCCTTCTCCGATTCGAAGCTCTGCCGTCGCGACTCCTTCTCTGATTCGAAGCTCCGCCGTCTCGATCTCCTCCTCCGTTGCGAATCTTTGTCGTTGCTCCTTAATCGATCTCTTCTTCCGACGCGAAGCTCTGTCGTCGCCCATTAATCGATCTCCTCCTCCGACGCGAAGCTTCACCGTCGCTCCTTAATTGATTTCCTCCTCGGACGCCGCTATGGCTTTTACTATGTGTAGAGATGTAAGTGAAGATCATATGTGAAGTTGAATTTAGGAGCTGGTGCTTATCGAACTGAGGTGAATTTTAGCTGTTGCTTGTTTTTGTGATGCCATCAAACTCATTTTTGAATTATGATTTATTATGTGTGGGGTGATAACAGGAAGGAAATCCTCTTGTATTGAATGTTCTTGGAGGAGCAGAGCAGATGCAAGTCAATGATAAGTAATGTCGACCATTTTTAAAGCTTTTTCATTGTTATTGTTGTTTTTGGAATTGAGTTGGCTAAGTCTGAAGAGTCGCGTGCAGGTTTCGTGTGAAGGAGTATATTCCCATTGTTGGATTGGCAGATATCAATAAACTGAGTGCTAAGCTTATACTTGGTGCTGATAGGTAATACTCTGTTACGTTATCTCGAAGTTATGTTTGTCGTGATTGTGTTCAGTTATGATTTTGATGAAACATTGATCAGGCTTTTTATTTTAGTAACATCAGTTGGATCATACGACCTGATGATTTAGTAGCAATCTATGCCTGTATTCAGTTGTGCATGCTTAATATTTAGGTTGACTATGATATTGCTACACACGGATATTCTCTTGTGTGTTGGGAGTAAAGTGATCATCATAAGTAGCTCTCTATGTTTATTTGTGTCTCTTATGACTGTTTCATTGTTTGCACTGTTGTGTGAATGATTCCCTTGTTTCTTGCTTGGTGACAGTCCCGCGATCCAAGTGAACAGGGTCACTACCGTCCAATGGTTGTCTGGTACAGGCTCTTTGAGGGTTGGAGTTGAAATTTTAGCTAAACACCGCCATCAGGTTTGTTTAGTTCTTTCCTCTGCCAACCAATCATATACCCTTGTTTATTTGAATTGTTCAAGTAAGTAACGCTTGTGTGTTGTATGTGGGTCTGCAGCGTACTATATTCATCCCGCAACCAACATGGGGAAACCACACAAGTTTTTGGGTTGGCAGGGTTATCTGTAAAAAGTTAGCGTTACTATGATCCAGCTACTCGTGGACTTAGTTTCCAAGGTCGAAGAATTTTCTCGCTGATAAATTTCATTTATCTGCATCATTCTTGGGGTAACATCTTTTTTTAAAAGTGAAAAGTGCAACAAGCAAATTTACAGCATGATTTAAACAGTTTCGCTCCGAGATGTTTCTGCATTTCTTATCTTCAACTAGTTAACTGATGTAATAACTGATATTACATGAATATACGCGTGGTAGAGCAGTGAAACAGTTCTTGACTTTCTTTTTTTATGATTAACTAAGGCATCTACTTCTATGAAGAAATTATTAATTAAGTGTACTTCATAACTACTGTTTACTTAGAAACCCCCACAATAGGAAGAGTGATGAAGCATCATCATAGAGCTATTCTTGAAGATAGGTTGACTGATTAAATAATGGTATAAACTGTACCAAACTTTCGTTATTAATGAGTTTCAGTTTTCAGTTTATTTTTGGTTTCTTTTTCAGGATAGTACTACCATAAATAAGTGAAAAGAAACTTGCTGACAATTGTTATTCATTCATCATATGAGTATGAACTGTAACTTCTCTGTCTTATTAAGATCCTGACTTTTGTTTTCAAACTACTACTAAAAATTAATGACAAAAGTAAAGAAAATCTGACTAAGCTATTATTCATGCGTCGTTTAGGCTAGAGAAGTATTGTTGTGCTGAAACACTTTGTGTTAATAGATTGATGTTCTAATTTAGTAATTTCAAAAGTACTTTCATGTAATAATGATATACAAGGAAACTAGTCGTTGTAGATATATTTCTGGAGTATTGTTATGTATGGCTGCTCCTACCAATGATGAAGATTATAATACTATACTCAACTTTCAACTTCCAGGAAGTAGATTATTATGATTGACTAAACAGTTCAATTTTGACTATCTTTTTTTGAATTAAAACATATATATGTTAAGAGTTGAGTGTTGCTAACTTACATGTATATCTACGAGTTTGAGGCTTCCTAAAGTTTAGAAATATCATTAACTTAAATATTTACCATTCGTCCATTGGAACTTCTGATCAGATTTTCGTTTTAGATATTAGTTTTCAGTGTTTCTTATGAGTAGAAGAATGTGACTGTTTAGTTCTTTTTGCTTCTTCCTGGTAGTCTGTGTTCCCAGTTGTATTTATGGCCTTTCCTTGTAAACATGCTTTCATATAATTCTGTCATAACAGATACTCTGCCATTTGGATATCAACACATTTGTTGGGGGAAAACTTGGTATTCCTCTCTCAGAAGCCGCTTTACAGTGCTTATTATCACCTCGTGAAAGACATTTTCAGGCAAGGAGGAGTTCAACTTATTCTTGTCTCAGTCTTCTTTATATGCCATGAAATCTTAACTCAAGTCTATTATGTGTTTAAGATGTTTCTTGAGTCAGTTGACTGTGGCAACTTTGTGAGGCTGGTAAATTTACGGGACTTGATGGATGTTGATTAATACTTCTACTGCCAGCTAACTTCTACTGTCGTTTTGGTTCCAAAAAGAATCATGCAATTTGCTAATCTTACACTAAGACATTTTTTTTTTGTTCTGCAGAGGAAGCTATTGTTTTGGGCACTGTATGTTTTCTTGAAGTTCTACAATTAGCACTATCCCATTTAACTCCCCTCTGCCCAGAATAAAACCAAAAGAAAAAGTTAAGGTAACTCTGAATTTAGGTTGAGATCTTGTAGAGACAGATGATACCTTAACTCCTGTTCAGAAAGTAAAGTTGATTTTGTCATGCATATTTTTGGTTTATATTTTTCAGATATTAATTATTAAGAACTTGATATTTGATGGGAGTTGTGCATTAGTTGATGTGATTGTCAAGTGATTCTATTTTAGAAGCGAATAGTGATGTACACTACTCACCTGATACTTGCTTTAACAGTTACACCTCTGATAATCTATTTCTAATGCATCTCCTTTTGTTTGATGATGTCCGATTTGACAATGTGTGATCTTTTGACAAATAATGTTCTTTGTTACAAGTACAAGGCTGAAGGACAAAACTTTTATTCTTTCTTGGGATTCTGCTTTGCTGGGAATCATTAACCCTTAGGATGTCTTTTTCGTTGTAACTTTGGCGCAGAAATTACTCCAAGGTAGAGGTATAAGTTATAGTGTGACATTATAGTGTGGTATAAGCTTCTTGTAAATGATTGAATGAATATTAACAAAATTTTGTTTTTTTTATTTATTTATTATTATGTTGAGTTTTATTGTCTTGTATGGGAAAAGGGAGAAACAAAGATATTTGACACGCACAGTAACATGACATTCTGAAAAATGGGCTTCTATGAGGGCACATGTAAGGGTTGTTAAGGCACATATTTGCCTTTAAAAGGTTATCTTGGGGCACATGTAAGGGTTGTTGAGGCACATATATTGGCCTTTAAAAGGTTATCTTGAGGCACATGTAAGTGTTGTTGAGGCACATAAATTTGTCTTTAAATTGTTATGATGAGGCACATATAAAGGTGGTTAGGACAAATATATATGTCTCTATATAGACCTCTTGGGGCACATAAAAAGTGTCTTTATACATACTAACTCAATCGCCACATGGGTTTTATCCGACAAATGATTTAAGTGCCTCAACATAGAGCTTTTTTGTTGTAGTGGATGGTTTCCTTTCAAATTTCAAGTTTAGGGTGTTATTTTCTTGTTTGGGGGGTTTTTAGGTTATAAAATCTTTTCAGATCATTGTACATTTGAAATTAAACATGGGTGCGCGAATATGCAAATGTTGTAATGCTATTTATTGAAATAAAGGTTTCACTAGTATCTGTGTAACAAATTTCAATTTTATTTAATTTTCTAATAATGTTAGTATGAAAACAAAGAAAAGACTTTTTAATCAGTAATATTTTATTTTTATAAATTTAGTAATTTAAAGTACAAAAATAAAAAGAACTATTAGTTTAAGAGGAAAAAAAAACATTTCTTGTAAACAATGCTCTCGAATATTAAGGTGTATTTTGCATGTAAAAGCTACACATATATAAGAGTTGCGGAATCCTTTTATCAGGGGTAACTTGTCGTATTGGCAAAAGTTCGATTGATATCAAGATTACTTAATTAATTTACAGGATACTCAAAATTTCCTTGTTGATTTTTCACTTTATGTTTGGTCCAATCGCCAAGATTTGTGCAAGCTAAGTGATTACACTAAAACTCGAGGAAGTTTCAATTGTCTCGATTGAATAGGCACACTATTGTCTTACCAAGTTAGCCTCCTAACTCTCACTTCAAAGATGCCTTAAAGAAAGTAAAAGATCCAAACATGGATGTCCAGTAAACTTAATCTCATAGCTATAGCACAACTTGATCTTAATTAATGAATAGTAGGGGTCAACTGAATCAAACAGACGGCTAAAATGAGTAGAGGCGGGCGGTTCGATATGACCGAATCAATTGAATTAGGGTTCGATTTCAATTATTTGCTATACCAAACCATAAATCAAACTATTTGACAAGATTTGGTTCGGTTCAAAGTTCAAACCAACACCGATTTCAGTTTTAGTTTTTGCTTCTTTTGTCTTACAAAAAGAAAAATGTATAAATTCTTTCATTCTATCCATAACAAATCAAAATATGATTTGAAAAAAAATTTGATGGACATCATATAAAAAACAATACCATGTAATAATTAATTATCACTTAATTAGTAGTCTATATAGATCGTTCATCAACCACAAAGCATAATTAATTCGATATCCTCTTCACCATATACTTGTCAGGAATTTGTGATCCCTTGTCTTAGAACTACCATAGCAAATCCGAGTGTTCACTAGTGACTTGTAACTTTGGCAGCTTCATTAAGACAATTGTTAAATATGCTTAAAATTGGTCATAAATACCAGTCTTATATATAATTCTTTTTGTAAAGTGTAATCCATGGTTAATACAGTTTTCTTGTATATAAACAGGGGTTCAACACTAGATGAATTATCCGCATGCGGCTTATGTTTGAAATTTACTAAAATAAAATTGACCGAGGGGACAAATACATTCCCAAAAATTTACTTGAACAAAAATCTCTGATTACCATTTTGTATATAACTCATCTCGTCGCTTCCTAAGGAAAATGATATTTAAAGTTGCCAAATTCACTGAACCGATTTGTCGAACACCATGTGTGCAGAAATGAAGAACAGATCAGATCTTGAATGAATCGATATTGATGAATAGAAACGATTGAATTGAATATAACCCTCTTGGAGAAAAGTTGTTTATAAGATAATGAATCGAATGAATGAGAAATTACATGTAATGTAGTATATATATAGCTGTGATCAGCTTCTATTTTGGGAAAGCTGTTACATAACAGAATAACAGAAATACAAAGACTTTCTAAATATGGAAATAATTGAAAACTAATGTTATTTGATCAGCTAAGAGCCCCCTTCAAGATGTGCATGAATATTTTGAATGCCCATCTTGGATGTCATCTGGTTGAATGGCTGGATTGAGAGAGGTTTTGTCAGAACATCAGCAGTTTGATGTTCACTTCCAATGTGCATTATTTTGAGAAGTTTTTTGTAAACCTTTTCCCTTACAAAATAGCAATCTATCTGGATATGTTTGGTTCTCTCACGATGAACCGGATTATTTGCAATACAGTAGGCACTTTTGTTTTCTGTCATTAGCAGCGGTGTCTTAGTTGAGCTGAATCCAATGTCTTTTAACAGTTGTATCAACCATAGTATCTCACATGTTGTTGTAGCTAAGGCTCTATATTCAGCCTCAGTAGATGAGCAGTTTACAGTCTGTTGTTTCTTTGCTCTCCATAAATAGCATATCCTATGATGCTCTTTCTAGTTTGAGGACACCCTGCCCAATCACTATCTGAAAATGCTTTAATGTGAACTTCTGATTCTGAGCTGAGGAAGATCCTTTTGCCTGTTGTGCCTTTTAAGTATCTTAAGACTTTGTTGGCTGCAGCTAGATGAGTGGAGGTGGGCTTACTCGTATGTTGAGTTAAGCACTGTATAGTATAGCTCAAATCTGGTCTTGTAATTGTAAGGTAGAGAAGTCTCCCTACTAGCCTTCTATAAGATGTTGGGTCTTCAAGTAACTCTGAATCTGAGTCAATAAGCTTGAGTTTGCTATCCATTGGAGTTAAGCTTGGTTTGCAACCTAAATATCCTGCATCAGTCAAAATATCAAGTGCATACTTCCTTTGACACAAGCTTATTTTTTTTTTGTTTCTTGCAACTTCTATTCCTAAGATATACTTTAGTTTACCAAGGTCTTTTATTGTGAACTTGGCATCCAATTGTTGTTGAATTTTTTTGATTTCACTGAGATCATTGCCAGCAAGAATGATGTCATCAACATCCACACAAAGTGTAGTGAAGGAGTTACCAGAATGTTTTGTGAACAATGAGCTATCAGAGACAGTTTGTGTGTATCCATATTATGTCAAACATTGTGTTAACTTGTTGAACCATTGCCTGGATGCTTGTTTGAATCCATAAAGGCTCTTCTTTAGTTAGCACACCCTTTTGTTATTTGTCGGACAGTAGCCTGGAGGTGGTGTCATATAAATTTCTTCCTCTAGGTCTCCATGTAAAAATGTATTGTTTGCATCAAGCTCATGTTAATGCCAATTTTGTGAAGCTCCCAATGCTAAGATAACTCTCACAGTTATTAGCTTAGCAACAGGTGAAAAAGTATCAAAATAGTCCAATCCTTTCTCTTGAGTATACCCTTTGGCTACAAGCCTTGCTTTATGTCTTTCAATAGAGCCATCTGGTTTGTATTTTATTTTAAATACCCATTTACATCCTATACAGTGTTGTCCAGGAGGTAAAGTAGTTAATTGCCAAGTGTGGGTCTTTTCTAAAGCATCTAATTCTTTCTTCATAGCTTCTCTCCATTCAGAAGTTTTGTTAGCTTGAATGAAGGTTTTCGGTCCTGTATGTTTAGTAATAGCAGCTGCGAAAGCTTTATGTGAAGTACTAAGCCTTTCAGTGGACAAATAATCATGTATGGGGTATTACTTCCCTTTAACTCTGGAGTTTGCTTTGTGCAGAGATTTTGGAAGTTTAACATCATATACTAAGAGCAGGAGGAGTAGTGGACCTATGTGGTCTAGTTGATGTAGGAGGAGGAAGAGATGTACCTTCTGTAGCTTGTAGAATTTGTATCCATCTGAGTTGGAGGAGAGGCAATTAATTGAGCTTGATTATCAGGTATTGTGTATGATCAGTATTGTGTGTTGACTCCATAGTGAATGAACTTTCAACTTCATCATTTATTTGTAAAAGAGGAGTGGTTGGTTGAGCTTGTGAGAGATCATCTGAAGCTTCTGGTTGAGGTGTTTGTAAAGTTGGTCTTCTCTCAGTACTTATGAAAGAATCAATGCACAACTTTGTATTCTGCTCAATGGTTCTATTTGGAGTTGAAAAGGAAGTGACTTTGAATGGAAATGTTGTCTCATAGAAAATTACATTTATTGAGATAAACACTTTCTTTGTTTCTAAATTGAGCACTAAGTAGCCTTTTGTGCCTTGTGGATAGCCTATGAAGACACATCTTGCTGCTCTTGCATCAAACTTGGTCATATTTGGTGTTAGTGTAGAAGCATATGAAAGACAACCTAAAGTGCGCAGTAAAGAATAATCAGGCTCTTTGTTATATAACAACTCATATGGTGTCTTATCATTTAAGACTTTGGAAGGCAATCTGTTTATTATAAAAGCTAAAGTTGCAATACAGTTGCTCCAAAAAGTTAGAGGAAAGTTTTATAGGAATCTAAAAAACCTAGCAACTTGTAGAAGGTGCTCGTGCTTCCTCTCTACCAGCCCATTCTGTTGGGGAGTTTCAACACATGACTTTTGATGAACTGTGCCTTACTTTTCATAGAACCCTTTAACTATAAATTATATCCCATTATCTGTTCTAATAGTCTTTATTTTAGTAGTGAACTGATTCAATACTAAGTTGTAGAAGTTTTGCAGATGTGTACTCACATCAGACTTAAGTTGTAAAAGATAGCTTCAAGTACACCTGCTATAATCATCCACTATAGTTAAAAAATACTTGTAGTTGTCATGAGAAACCACAGCAAATGGTCCCCAAACATCACAGTGTAACAATTCAAAAGCATAAGTCGAAATAGAAGTGTTAATAGGAAATGATTGCTTCTTTTGTTTAGCTAAATGACAAGGTTCACAATCATAATCTTTATTACAATGAAATACATTCAATTGTGTGATAGATGAAATCTTTTCATTACTACGATGGCCTAATCTATAATGCCATAGATTATTAGAAGCAGCTACAGAATTGCATGAGTTGTGTGAAACAGAAATGTTGGATCCAGCTTGCAGAACATAGAGTTTATCTTGAAGTTTAGCAAAACCATTCATCTTCTTGGTGATTTGTTCCTGCAAAACACAATGTGAACTTAAAAGATGTAGAGAAAATTTTGACTGTCCTGTTAACTTTGAGACAGATAGCATATTATATGTAAAAGTTGGTACATATAACACATTATGCAATATTATACCAAAGAAGAGCATAACACTTCCAGTAAGAGTAGCTAAAGTACAACTGTAGTTTGGTAAGTGTATATCTATTCTAACTTGCTTGGGAGTATCAATAAACCACTGAGGCTGACAGTATCTAATATCCAAGATTGAGAATTGTATAATATAGGATTCAGTTTAGATAAGAGAGCGTAAGTGTTACCATCAAAAGCAGCAACATCATAGTGATAGTCAGAAGTTTCATGTCCTGTAGCTGAAGTTTGAGGTTGCTCTTGGGCTTGTTTGAAAGCCAAGAATTGTTCAAACAACTCTTTGTTAGTCATTGCATGAGTCTTGGTTGCTGGTTGTTGAAACTGAGATAGTGGCTTGTCTTCAAGAGCAGCAGAATCTTGACCAGTAGCAGAGTTAGCAGAGTAGTTTTGTTGACTCTGGCGTTTCCCTCTTGGTCCTTCCCATCGTGGAGGTACCCATAAATCTGAAAGCACTTATCAACAATATGCCCATTGTAACCACGATGAGTGTATCTTAATTTCTTCTTATCTTTACTAGTATGATACTTATATTGTAAAACCCTGATTTTTTTAAAAGAAAAGAAATACAATTTTTATTTTTCAAAAGCTTCTTAAATATTATTAGTAATTATTATTCCTCTTTTTGTTTTATTCTGACTTTTAAGTTTCTGTAACTTGTTTTTTTTAAAACGTTAGAGTTAAATAAGTGTATACTAATCCTTTAAAAATAAAAATACGCAACCCTATTATATTACTCTAATTTTAGGGTTAAAGGTTCTCTGGCCACCATATACTTTATTCACGCATGATTTCTCATTCCTGCTGCGCCATAATTTATTCCTTGCGAGTCATCTGTTACGACACTTCGTGTTGCACGAAGGTAGATTACGTTTCCTTTTTATATTATGTTATTGTCTTTTTTTTTTCAGATAGAGCACCGTGAGGGGATAACATGAAAGACTTCTTAATGAAATTGCATAAGGGGTGATTAATCATAGTTCTGTGAGCCCACGGTCCATAAGCATGAAGTTGTAATAACATAATTGCATGAATATATTTTACGAACCATGAATCAGATTATATGAACTATATTCTCATAATGGCACATTATTATATTATATATCTTGCTTATCAATTAATTATAATGAGGCTGAAGAGATAAAGTTATTGTCAAATATGTACATGTTTGTTATATGTATATGCTACGAGCTTATTTTCAATTAATTAATCATGTCGTAGAGTAGCATGAGAAAATAGAGCAGGTGAACTCTAGCTTATAAATTATCATGTCTTCATTAAGTTTTCAAGATTATTATATTGGTTTCAAAAACTTTATCCCTATGCATGAATTTGGTCCTTCAGCATATTTTAGATACAAACATTGTTGAATTGATTAAATCAGGAACTTTTAAAAGCTAAGCAATGCATCCATGAATAAACCCATGTTTAGTCTTGAGATTGGAACTTATAAATGTTATAGTAAAATAGAATTGTATACCGCATGATCGTAGTTAGTGATTACAACTTGGATACATACGGTTGTTTGCATACGCACATACAAAGGTTTATTAGATAAGTAGCTTAACAATAGCATTTTATCTGACTTCGATACAGAGATGAGTTTGTAAAGTTGGATCTCAATATCATTTTGGCGTGCTACGTAGCTCGATAAGCTATCTCGTACTTAATATCCTTGTTGGTAACTCAAGTGAGTGTTCCTAAACTCTACTATTTTCAAAAACTGGAAGGTTGCGTGTATATATAGATATGCATTTCTTTAATGTACATATATATAAAAGTCATTGGATTGTAAAGTTTTTCCGCTTCTCATGTATTGTAAACTGATTTCTGGTATCTCTTGCATCGTAAACTTGTTTATGTATCACGTGCATTGAAAACTCTTTAAAGGTTTATTGATCTGGAAATTATTTTGTTAAAAGATTATGATTCGGATATGATGAAGGGTGCCTCCTTATCTGTTCTGTTCTGAAATGTTCTGTCTGATCGGTTCTGTTCTGTTGGATCCTTGGCGGGGTGTGCAAGGGGTACCCCGGGCAGCAGCGGGCTTGCCGGTAAGGCCTTTTTCCCCCTTGGCCCATTCCCTCGCCGGCACAATGGGAGTTTCGTTGTGTCTGTGCTGGGTATTCTGTTTGTGTATGTACCATGGCATACATCCTGATTATGGGGTCGCTCCTCATACGGGTCGATAAGGAGTGTTCGTGTGGGGTTATAAGGTTGACTGGCATCAGCAAACACGGGGCCAATATTCATCATATCTAGTTTGATTATTCAGTTAAAGTTATGTCTTGTGAAAATGCTCATGTTTTATAATTGCATAAAATTCTTGCATAGCATGTGTGTGCGCATTCGTTAAATGGTTTTGTTTAAAGCAAATGTTTTTTCTAAAATCAAATATTTTCTAAAATATTATCACTTGCACACACGCATGAACATTCATTGAGATTTTAATCTCACAAACGTTTTTTTTTCTTTCTTTCCTTCCTTCCAGATTAAGATAAGTTAGGTTGCTACTGTGTCCGGACTTGGGAGCATTGATCGTGGGAAGTGTTCGAGTGAAGTAGGGTATTCTATTAGTTATTGATCTTTCCCTTATTTTAGTATGTTTAGTTGACATTTGTATAGAGAACTTAATACTTAGACTTGCTCTGATATTGTTCTGTTTGGCCTGAATTTTCGGGGTGTTACATATATGACATAGAGTTGTTACCCTGACTATAGTTGTTGTTGCTTTGTTGTTGTCGATCTTCATTGTTTCTTTGTCTGGTAATCATAGCTAGGGACTCAGTAGGAACAAAGTTGAGAGATAGATCTCTTTGATTATCTTCTTGGAGCATCATAGAGTAGTCTCTGGACAGTGAAGGCAAGGAAGAGAGCAACATAATCTGACTACTCAAAGCACTATATGACTCATTGAATCCCACAAAAAACTTTAACACACAGTCATATCGTTGTAGATCCACCATGGTTTTGTTCACTGCACAAGTGCACAACCCACATGGGCATGCTACTATGGGCCTTTGACTTACATACTCATCCCATAGAGCCCTAAAAGCATTATAGTACTCAGTGAAAGAAAGATTACCCGGAGCAATAGTAATTCTTTTACAATTGATAGACGCTGGACCCATCAATGCGGTCATATGTGGTCTTCAATTCATCACACAATGCCTGAGCATCATCAAAATACAACAAACTTTTGTGCAAATCATGAGAAACAGAGTTCATTAGCCAAGATAACATAAGGGTGTTTGCCCTTAACCAACAAGTTTCATCAACATAATTAGAGGAGGGAGGTTTGGGCAAAGAGCCATCAATGAACTTTATTTTGTTCTTGATGCTAAGCGCCATTCTTATTCCTTTACTCCATGACAAGTAGTTAGATCCAGTAAGAACTTCATGCACAATAAATGTGCAGTGTAATCATGTATACCCAAGAAATACACAGAACTTGAATCCTGAGAGGGATTCTTAGTGGGTGCAATAGTAGATGAAGATAAAGGTTCTGTCAGTTTGATCGATTATGCAGTAATGTGATATCAAAAGCGATCAAACAGAGCACAAAGATATAGTAAGAGAGAGGAAGAAGGAGTTACGAGAGTAGTGCAGCGGAATCGGGAGCAAGAAACCTGAACGATGATACCATGTAAAGTTTTCAGATTCACTGGAACGATTTGTCGAACACCATGTGTGCAGAAATGAAGAACAAATCAAATCTTGAATGAATTGACATTGATGAATAGAAACGATTGAATTGAATATAACCCTCTTGGGAAAAGTTGTTTACAAGATAGTGAACTGAATGAATGAGAAATTACATGTAATGTAGTATATATATAGTTGTGATCAGCTTAAGTAACGGAACTAGGTAACAACTTTCTATTTTGGGAAAATTGTTACATAACAGAATAACAGAAAGACAAAAACTTTCTAAATATGGAAATAATTGAAAACTAATATTATTTGATTAGCTAAGATGATATAACCGAATTCTTGATGGGGAAATTGCATAAAAAGGAACATTCTTTACTCAAAAAAGAAGAAATATAAATACTGTATTGTCGATTTGTTCAAACATTCCAAAAAGTTAATCTTGTTTCTATAAATAGTATTTTTCTCGCTATATCTTAGCTAGTAATGTTTGTTAAAAGTGATCGCCCGTTGACAACAGAGATTACTAAATTCTTCTACAGTCACATCGCTAATTGGCTACTTGTTCAATATTAGGATTTACCAGTGACCCATTCTGTTGCCGTATTATGTGCTCCAACTCTTTTTATACGGCCTTTCAATGCCGCTACTATATGGAAGTTGATGGTATATATATTTAAGCGTCAATTATTGATAGTTATTATATCACATATTAGTCGTATAAGTATGTATATATATTTAGTATACAAGAGCCATTCAATTGCACAAAAATTGGTCATAATATAAAATCCGAACTAGGTGTTTTGATCTTATCTCGTCCACGTAATAAAATACCGTAAAATGATTACAACTAGAACACAAATATCCCAAAATAATGTTAATCCAATATATTAAACGGACTAACTTGGTCCGGAACACCTACTGTATATTACAAGTATTTAACTATTAAGGATATTCTAATTAGGCGAAGAAACGTGAAGGTCGAACAAGAGGCGTTCGATGTGCGCCTCGAACACGATGGGTTCGATGCTGGCTCAAGTCGAATTCTTCGGATTCGATATTGGTGAATCGAACAAAGCTGGTTCGATACTGGAACTGATCTGATCTAAGGCTTGTTCGATGCTGGTCTACGTTCGATGCTGGTCAATGTTCGATGCTGGTCAACGTTCGATGCTGGACAACGTTCATTATGTCAATGTCGAACAACCCTTGTTCGATGCTTAGTGAGCGTGTAGTGTGTGTGGACCGAGAGAGAGAGACGAAGGCGAAGGGACGAAGTATTTATAGACTCCATCCCGTGGGACCCTCTGGACGTTGAAGGATAAGTATCGAACAGTTGCCGTTCGATGCGTTTTCCGAATCGAACTCTCTCTGTTCGATGCTCTCAATTCAGTGGGCTGGCGCTCTTGGGCCGGCCCAATACCGAATTTGGGCCGGTCCTAAATAATCCCCATCACATAGTCCCCCCAGTTTGGGAGACGATGTTGATAAGAGACCGGTTTCCAAACTTAGAAATTTTGGGGTGCTCTCTTCGCTGTATTTATCGAAAACCATGCCCCCGATTGGAAGACGATCTTGACGGAGATCGGAGTCCAATATATGCTTATTTAAATTTATTAATTTCGCAAAATTTAGAGGCAAATTTTAGCACATCGAACTCTGCGGTTCGATACTGTATACGCATCGAACACCCTATGTTCGATGCTGATTTCTGCTGGCATCGAATTTTGGGCATTCGATGCGTACACATCGAACGTCGAGTGTTCGATGCTACTGCATTAAATTACACAAGAGGCGCTTGTGGGTCTATAAAAGGGGCCACTTTCCACCTCATTATCATTTTTCTTCTCGGGGAGTTGTTTTTGCTGTTTCGCAGGCCGCATCGAACAGCGAATGTTCGATACACTCAACATCGAACGGTGAGAGTTCGACACGCTTAACATCGAACGGTGAGTGTTCGACACGCTTAACATCAAACGGCGAGCGTTCGACTCTCCATTTTTCAGTGTATTTGTGATATTCGAAGCTCATATAGATTTGCCTTCTCTTCAGTGATCCAGATATCATTCTATAATTGACTAGGAATGGTGAAGAAGAAGTCTAAGAGTCGGAGTAAGCATGTGGTGTCACATGAGAATATTTATGCTGCTCGGCAGACGAGCGAGGAAAAAGAAGTCTCAGATGTGAGGCCATCATTTGCTAGTGTGTCTTCGGAAGGATCCCCAGATGAATCCGCAAGAAGTGAGCCCGCAAATAAGGCCCCTGGGGCTCTATCCGCTAATTGGGGTGCGGGTCACTCTGTCGGGTCACCAGTTGAACGTTCTACCATGAGGCTCGGTGGCGTGAGTGCTAGCACTCGGGTGCCTGTTGTGAGCGATTTCGAGCTGCATGAAGACTTCGTCCCGCGAAAATTAGTAATGACGCCCACTGCCACTGGTGGACGCATTAAGGTTGGGACTAATCCTCAAATTCGTGTAATGGAAGAGGTTGACGCAATAGAGGAGAGGATTACGGCCAACCTGGCTAGTTTAAACGCATCGAATCCATCATTCAGGAGAGTTCGAAACCCGGATGGAGCAAGTTCTTCCCGTTCAGGGGATGAGCACTGGTACGACGCTGCTAAAAGGATGTTAGCTGAGGATGAGTCTGCTCGAGAAGCTCAAGATATCTCTCCGCCCCCAATTAGGCGACCTCACCCTTCTGGTAATCCGAGACCGTTTCCTCCCGGAAGCCTTGTTAATTATGACTTTCTGAATGACGAAAATTCGGAATCTTTGAGCGTTACCCTTGGCGGATATCGATTGAGGGAAGAACATGCGGGAGAGATTATGCGGAGTCTATGGCCTCAGCTGGATCGCCAAACTATAATTAACAGGCTTGGGTATCGTGATTTGGCACGCTTTGGTGGTATATTTTTTGCTGCCATTACCATAGGAGTGTATCGATTGTGCCGAGATTACAGCGGTTTGATCGAAATGCAGGGTCAGCATAATTCTGCTGTCGACAGGCTGCAAACAAGTATTCGTAGCGGTGAGAACAGTCGACACAACGCACTGAAACGTGCAAGGGAATCCGAGAAGACGGCTGCTAAGGCTATTCGCGAAGCTCATGATGCTAGGGTAACATCTAAGCGAACCGAGGAAAGTGCTGCCGCATTGCGTGCAGAAATATCTGCATTAAAGAGAGAGAATTATGCTTTGAAGCGTGAGAATTCTTCTCTTAAGGTGTCGAATGCAGCTGCGGATAGTGTCGTTGCCGATCTGAGTCGCCAAGTTCAATATCTCAAATCAGAGAAGTATAAGTGCTCCGTTTCCGAATCTTTCATGCAGAGCAATGTTTATAAGTTGCTTGAGTTACTGCATGGTGCTGCTGACCTGAAATACGGTATGGAACTTGGCGTTGACCAAGCCGGTTATCTCGGCTATATGGGTGAAGGCTTCCGGAAGGATATGCTGGATGCCAGTCGTGGTCCTAGGATGGAGATCCCGGAGTCCAGCGACGATAATGATGATCTACATGCCCCTAAACCCGGTGATCCATTTTATGCCGTATGGCGCGATCGGAAGGGCAAGAAACCGACTAATGATAGTCCTTTGTTTTCGAGCCCGTCTTTAATGCAGAAGGTAGTAGATACAGGCGCTCATAACGCTACTTCGGACGAGGCGGAGAGGATCATTAAAGCCCTTCATGCCATTTTCGGTCAAAGCGACGATGAACTAGAGCATTCCCCAAGAGCATCCAGGTCTACCATATTTTTGTCAAGTCCTCCCAGGACGTCTATGCTTCAAAACACGCCTGTTGTTGCTGTGAATAAAAGGAAAAAGGTTATTCCTGTATCCGGAATTCCAGGTCCGACAATGATTTTTCCGACTGGAATGTACCCTATTCGAGATCCTTCGCAAAATCTTGGGACTTCCAATACTGAAGTTGTCGAACCCGCGCAATCGCTAAACGAGCCACAGTTGATTTCTCCTAGCAGATTTCAACTTGATAATGCTTCCGAAAAAGAAGTTATTTTGCCTGAAGGCTGGGCAGAAGCAGAGGAATTGGTGCTCATAGAGGATCAAATTCAGAGAAATTGGGCCAATTATGCACGTTCTATGGGTGTGATTCTTCGTCCCGAGTCCCCCAGTCATCAACTGATTTATGATATGTAGATTATATCGTTTTGACGATATTAGGCATTGTTCTGTGAACAATTTTTGCATTTCTTGAGCAACGGTTCTCGACTGAGATCGATTTTGTAGCTTGATATCATAGTTTTTGATATATACTCTATTTTCGTAATTCATTTTTTCTTTGATCATGTTCATCGTGTGTATATGTGTTCTTTGTTTGTTATCAAACTCAAAATTGTGCGCTAATTTATGATCATTAACTTCACGTTATTTCGCCATCATGACATTCGTGGCGTGAATTAGGAAAGCTACCATTTTGGGGCGATTTATGCTACATTCATGACACTCGGTGGTGCGCATGAAGAGTTTAGTCATACAGGGTGATTTATACTGCAGTCATGACACTCGGTGGTGTGCATGATGAGTTCTGCCACTTTGGGGCGATTTATACTGCAGTCATGACACTCGGTGGTGTGCATGAAGAGTTTAGCCACTTGGGGCAATTTATACTGCCGTCATGACGCTCGGCGGCGTGCATGAGGAGTTCTGCCACTTTAAGGCGATTTATACTGCAGTCATGACACTCAGTGGTGCGCATGAAGAATTTAGCCACTTGGGGCGATTTATACTGCCTTCATGACGCTCAGCGGCGTGCATGAGGAGTTCTGCCACTTTGGGGCGATTTATACTGCAGTCATGACACTCGATGGTGCGCATGAAGAGTTTAGCCACTTGGGGCGATTTATACTGCCGTCATGACGCTCGGCGGCGTGCACGAGGAGTTCTGCCACTTTGGGGCGATTTATACTGCTAAGACTCCAATTGTGCCATTAATTTGTAGAAAAGACCGTTCGTTGATAGCCGGATAACATTAGTCAATTCTTTATGCATAATAACGTCTGAGATGTTGGATATTCCATAGGCGTTTCAGCTGAGTCCTTTGCATGGTTTCTAAATAATAGTACCCTTTTGAGCTTGCTTGTATGATTTTGAAAGGCCCTTCCCATTTTGGTTCCTACTTTCCTATATGCTGTTTTGCCGCAATGCTTCTCAAGACCAGATCACCGACTTCAAAATTACGGAACTGAATTCTTTTGTCGTAGCTCTTGGCCATTGTCGCCTTAAATGCTACTGTGCGTTGATATGCATCCTCCCTTGTTGAGCCTATCATTTCTAAGTCTATTTTCCTTAAACGGGCCGATTATTCAGGGTCGTAGTCGCTAATTTTGCGTGTCGGCATACCTATCTCCGCAGGCAGGACAGCCTCGGTGCCATATACTAGAACAAATGGAGTTTCCCCTGTGGAAGTCTTTGGAGTTGTTCTGTACGCCCACAATATTCCTTGAAGTTACTCAGGCCACGTTTTTCCCGTACTTCTCACCCGTCTTTCAAGATAATCGTTCAAGGTTTTGTTAGTGGATTATGTTTGTCCATTTGCCTGAGGGTGATAGACGGAGGTCAGATTGTGAGATATTTTCAACTCTGCGAACCAAGATTTAATCTCCTTTCCGCTGAATTGCGTGCCATTGTCACATACGATTGATCTTGGAATTCCGAAACGACACACAATATACTTCCATATGAATTCAATCATATTCTTCTCAGTGATTGAAGACATAGCCTCTGCTTCAACCCACTTGGTAAAGTATTCCACTGCCACTACCAAATATCTCTTTTGACCTTTGGCGGGGGGAAACGGTCCTATGATATCGATTCCCCATTGATCAAATGGACACGCCACGTCTATGGGCTGCAGCAGTTGTGCAGGTCTGTGTATAAGACGAGCATGGTATTGACAACTGTCACAGCGCCTCGAAAAGGCTGTTGCATCTTTTAATAGAGTTGGCCAGTAATAACCTTGACGCAGAATTCGCTGAGCTAAGGCTCTACCTCCGGAGTGATTCCCACAGCATCCTGCATGAATTTCCTCGATTACATAACCTGCCTGGGATGGTGTCAAGCATCTCAAGAGCGGTCCTTCGAAAGATCGTTTGTACAACTCTCCATTATGGATAGTGAATCTATAAGCCTTGTATTTCATTCGACGCTTCGCATTCGGATCCACTGGGAGTACACCTTCCCGAAGATAAGTCATAATTTCGTCTTTCCAAGATGGATCCTCCTGTATAGCCATTACAAATTCCACTCGTGCCTTGGTCCCGTTATACTTTGATATCCCGATTGAGGGCTTATCAGTAGCCATTAATGTTACTCTCTTCTCAACCAGAATCTCTGATGAACTTGCGAACTTGGATAAGGCATCAACTTTTGCATTGTCATCCCTTGGGATCTGAGTAATATCAAGGAATTTGAAACTCCTTGCCGATTCTTTTACCTTGGCGACGTATAATTTCATTGTCTCCTCTCTTGTCTCGTATTTTCCCGAAAAGTGATTTGCCACTAAGAAAGAATCGGTGAATATGTCTAAATGCTCAACATTTAGTCCGAGAGCCATATTAATTCCAGCTATGACTGCCTCATACTCAGCTTCATTGTTGGTTACCATGTAGTTTAGACTTATGGCGAATTCAAATTCTCTTCGTTCTGGGGATAAAAAATGGATTCCAATTCCTCCTCCGTGAGTGGTTGCGGAACCGTCCGTATGCCGGATCCATGTTGTGGTTGCTCTACTGGTTCCAGCTTGGTCAGATATAGAGAAAATACAATTCGCGGTCTCGATGACACTGTTTCCCAATGTCTCTGCCATGAAATAAGCTAAAGCCTGTGCCTTTATCGCAGTTCGCGGCTTGAATTCTAATCCAAATTCACTGAGTTCAATAGCCCATTTTACTAACCGGCATGACGTTTCGGGCCTCGCCAACACTTGCTTTAATGGTTTATCGGTCACGATCGTGATTGGATGAGACTGAAAATAAGGTCTCAATTTGCGTGCAATGGCTACGATGGCCAGTGCAAACAACTCTATTTCTAAATAATTTCATTCTGCACCCTGCAATACTCTGCTTACATAGTGAACAGGAAGTTGCTGGGTTCCCTTTTGCTTTACGAGCACCGTGCTAATAGCATTCGGTGATATTGCCAAATATAGATATAACATTTCGCTGTCCTTTGGCTTAGCCAATAGTGGCGGACTCACCAAATAGTTCTTCATCTGGCGGAATGCATCTCACATTCCTGGTTCCATTCAAAGTTCTTACTTCTCCTCATGACTTTGAAAAAAGGGAGGTTCTTCTCAGCAGAAGTTGATATGAATCTTCCCAAGGCTGTCAATCTGCCTACTAAACATTGTACGTCCCTCACCGTCCTTGGCGATGGTAAGTCCAATACAACTCTAATCTTATCTGGATTGGCCTCAATCCCTCTTTCGTTCACCACATAACGCAGGAATATTCCCGCTGTTACCCCGAAGGTGCACTTCTTGGGATTCAGCTTCATTCCATAGGTTCTCATGATTGTGAATGCCTCGTCTAAATGACCCACATGCTCCTCAGCCTTGAGACTTTTCACGAGCATGTCATCTATATACACTTCCATGGATTTACCGATCTGATGGTAAAACATCTTTGCTACAAGTCTTTGAAATGTCGCTCCTGCGTTCTTTAATCCGAAAGGCATTACTCTGTAACAATACACTCCTGTATCCGTTACGAAAGCAGTTTTGCTTTGATCTTGTACTGCCATGAAGATTTGGTGAAATCCACTTTTCGCGTCCATCATACTTAATAAGGCACAACTCGCAGTCGAGTCAACCAAGAGATCTATTCTAGGTAACGGAAAAGGATCCCTGGGGCAAATATATCAGAGTTTCGCCTGAGACAATCCACCAAGGTTGCCTCTATCATTCGTTCCATTCCAGCCCCAATTTTTATTATTTTGCCTGCGCTATCTTGGAATAGCTGCACAATCTTGAATTCCCCTAAGGGTTCCATTTTACACTCCTGCCATTGCTTTAGCAGTTGACTCTCTATTTTCTCTCGACCTTGCTCTCGAGATTCGGGATTCCTTATATCCTCTTTAGTTATCACTCTAGCTTTCTTTTCTGGTCTGGTTGAAATCTCCAACCGCTTCCGATGTTTCTTTGCCATCCTAACTACTTATATCTTGCAACAATTAAAGCAGTGTTCCCACAGACGGCGCACATGTTTTGGTCTTATCTCGTCCACGTAATAAAACACCGTAAAATGATTACAACTAGAACACAAATATCCCAAAATAATGTTAATCCAATATATTAAACGGACTAACTTGGTCCGGAACACCTACTGTATATTACAAGTATTTAACTGTTAAAGATATTCTAATTAGGCGAAGAAACGTGAAGGTCGAACAAGAGGCGTTCGATGTGCGCCTCGAACACGATGGGTTCGATGCTGTCTCAAGTCGAATTCTTCGGATTCGATATTAGTGAATCGAACAAAGCCGGTTCGATACTGGAACTGATTTGATCTAAGGCTTGTTCGATGCTGGTCTACGTTCGATGCTAGTCAACGTTCGATGCTGGTCAACGTTCATTATGTTAATGTCGAACAACCCTTGTTCGATGCTCAGTGAGCGTGTAGTGTGTGTGAACCGAGAGAGAGAGACGAAGGCGAAGGGACGAAGTATTTATATACTCCGTCCCGTGGGACCCTCTGGACGTTGAAGGATAAGTATCGAATAGCTGCCGTTCGATGCGTTTTCTGCATCGAACTCTCTCTGTTCGATGCTCTCAATTCAGTGGGCTGGCGCTCCTGGGCTGGCCCAATACCGAATTTGGGCCGGTCCTAAATAATCCCCATCACTAGGTACCCTGGTCTGCAATTGGAGCACAACTAATATCTCCATAAGTTAGAATAACATAACTCAAAAATTGAAGTTACAGAGATGGAAGAAATTAGAAGAACAAAAAAGAAAAAAACACATTGAGTAAGGAGTGACTAGTTTATTTCATATTTCATTTCCAATCCCACAAACATATATTAATTTTATAATTGTGACAGCAAACTCCAACACAAGCATAACTTTTACAAATTTAATTAACACAAGCTAACACTACAACAAAACCATGCAAATGCATGAAAAGTCATGCATTCGAATTTGAATTTTCGGATACATGATTTTTTGCATTGCAAAATTCCCATGCAATTGCCCTTAAGGTCAACTGCATCCGAATTTTCGGATGCAGTTGACCTTAAGGGCAATTGCATGGGAATTTTGCGATGCAATAAATCTGTAATTATATTATTAAAAAAATTACAAAAATTAAGGAAAATTTGTAAAAATATATAATAAATGAGGAAAATTAAGAAAGAAAAGTGAAAAATAAGTAAATATCTCAATTATTATCCAAAGACATTGCCAATTACGTAAATTTTAATTATTAAATTACAACATCGATAAACACAAAGGTTTTTAAAAAAAAAGACCAAATCCAAATGTACCCACTTTTAGTACAAATAAAACGAGCACCGATTTATCATACCACTTTTCGTACAAGTAAATCGAACACCGGTTTACTATATCACTTTTCGTACGAGTAAATCGAACACCATTTTATCTCACCAATTTCTGTACAAGTAAAGTGAACACCGATTTATGTACCCACTTTTCGTATATTATATCGAACATCGATTCACCATACCATTTTTCGTACATGATATCGAACACAGATTTATCATACCAATTTTTGTACAAGTAAATAAACAAGATTTATCATACACTTTTTAGTACAAGTAAAACGAGCACCGATTTATCATACCATTATTCGGACAAGTAAACCGAACAACGATTTATATACCTACTTTTTGTACACTATATTGAACACCGATTTACCAAACCATTTTTCGTATGAGTATATCGAACACCGATTCACCATACCACTTTTTGTACATTATATCAAACACCGATTCACCATACCACTTTGTATCGTCAAAAATTGAGTAACGAAAGACGCAAACAAACATTTTGGGTGAAAATGTAATTATCTAAAAGTTGCAAAATAACTCAAAATTTACTTTTTATTTTGCCAATATTTTCTAAATAATAAGTAGGAGTGTTCCTTCAAATCTCGTCAAAAATGGAGTAACGAAAAACGCAAACAAACCTTTGGGGGTGAAAATATAATTATTCAAAAGTTGCAAAACAACTCAAAATTTACTTTTTCTTTCACCAACATTTTTTAAACCATAATTTAGGAGTGTTATTTCAAATCTCGTCAAAAACGGAGTAACGAAAGATGCAAACAAACTTTCGGGGCAAAAATAAAATTATTCAAAGTTACAAAACAACTCGAAATTCATTTATTCTTTCACCAACATTTTCTAACCAATAAGTAGGTGTGTTTTTCAAATCTCGTCAAAAATGGAGTAACGAAAGACGCAAAGAAATATTTTGGGGGTGAAAATATAATTATTCAAAAGTTGCAAAACAACTCAAAATTCACTTTTTCTTTCACCAACATTTTTTAAAAAATAAGTAGGAGTGTTCTTTCAAATCTCGTCAAAAATTGAGTAACGAAAGACGCACAATAAACAATGTAACCATATAACACTATATGATCTTCAACTCTAAACCCTAAACCCTATATACATATACTCTACTAAACCACAATTGTATTTTCACATGTAGAGAGTGTCAATCAATTTCACTCCTCGATTTTTTCTTACCATACGCTATTTTATTAAAAATAACAGTATTCTTCAAAATTTCGTAAAAAACGGAGTTAGGAAAGACGTTTAAAAAATATTTGGGGTAGAATATCTAATTATGCAAAAGATGGTAAACAACATCAAAACTCCATTCTTTTAACCACTATTTTAATAACACTTATGAGGCATATGTACATTCAAAAGTTGTCAAAAACGCAGAACAAAAGACTTTTAAAATACTTTTGGGGTCAAAAATGTAAATACAAATTTAATAAGTATAAGTTTTTTATAAATAGTAGTAAATTTCGCAAAGAAATATTTCTATGCGAAATCAATTATATGGGAATTTTCGGATGCAGCCACATAAACTGCTTCCGAAATTTCCTATGCAGGCTTTGCATTGGAAATTTCAGATGCAGCTTACGTGGCTGCATCCGAAAATTCCCTTGCAATTGGCCCTTAAGGTCAATTGCATCCAAATTTTCGGATGCAATTGACCTTAAGGGCAATTGCATAAGAATTTTGCGATGCAATAAAAATGTAATTATATTATTAAAAGATTTACGAAAATTAAGGAAAATTTGTAAAAATATATAATAAATGAGAAAAATTAAGAAAAAAAGTGGAAAATAAGTAAATGTCTCAATTATTATCCAGAGACATTGCCAATTACGTAAATTTTAATCATAAAATTACAACATCGATAAACACAAAGGTTTTTTTAAAAAAAGACCAACCCGAAATGTACCCACTTTTCGTACAAGTAAAACGAGCATCGATTTATCATACCACTTTTCGTACAACTAAATCTAACACCGGTTTTACCATACCTCTTTCGTACGAGTAAATCGAACACCGATTTATCATACCAGTTTTTGTACAATTAAAATGAACACCGATTTATGTACCCACTTTTCGTATATTATATCGAACATCGATTCACTATACCACTTTTCGTACATGATATCGAACACCGATTTATCATACCACTTTGCATCGTAAAAAACGGAGTAACGAAAGACGCAAATAAACCTTTTGGGTAAAAATTATCTAAAAGTTGCAAAATAACTCAAAATTCACTTTTTATTTTGCCAATATTTTTTAAATAATAAGTAGGAGTGTGCTTTCAAATCTCGTAAAAAATGGAGTAACGAAAAATGCAAACAAACCTTTCGGGGTGAAAATATAATTATTTAAAAGTTACAAAATTATTCAAATTTAACTTTTTCTTTCACCAATATTTTCTAAACAGTAAGTAGGAGTGTTCTTTCAAATCTCTTCAAAAAACGGAGTAACGAAAGATGCAAACAAACATTTTGGGTGGAAAATATAATTATTCAAAAGATGCAAAAAAACTCAAATATAACTTTTTCTTTCACTAATATTTTTTAACCAATAAGTAGGAGTGTTCTTTCAAATCTCGTCAAAAACGGGGTAACGTAAGCCGCAAACGAACTTTTCGGGTTGAAAATATAATTATTCAAAAGTTGCAAAACAACTCAAATTTATTTTTTTCTCTCACCAACTTTTTTTAACCAATAAGTAGGGGTGTTCTTTCAAATCTCATCAAAAACAGGGTAACGAAAGCAGCAAACAAACCTTTTCGGTTGAAAATATAATCATTCAAAAGTTGCAAAACAAATCAAATTTAACTTTTTTTTTCACAAACATTTTCTAACCAATAAGTAGGAGTGTTCTTTCAAATCTCGTCAAAAATGGAGTAACGAAAGACGCACAATAAACAATGTAACCATATAACACTATATGATCTTCAACTCTAAACCCTAAACCCTAAACCCTAAACTCTATATACATATACTCTACTAAACCAAAATTGTATTTTTACATGTAGAGAGTGTCAATCTATTCCACTCCTCGATTTCTGTTTTACCATACGCTATGCTATTAAAAATAACAGTGTTCTTCAAAATTTCGTCAAAAACGTAGTAAGGAAAGACGTTTAAAAAATATTTGGGGTAGAATATCTAATTATGCAAAAGATGGAAAATAACATCAAAACTCCGTTTTTTTTAACCACTATTTTAATAACACTTATGAGGCATATGTACTTTTAAAATTTGTCAAAAACGCGTAACGATAGACGTTTAAAATATTTTTGGGGTCAAAAATATAAATACAAAATTTAATAAGTATAGGTTTTTAATAAATATTAATAAATTTCGCATAGAAAAATTTCTATGCAAATTGTACTTGATTCCACTTGCATAGAAAAATTGTCATGCAATTTGTACTATATAGAGGCTGCATCGAAATACTGCAATGCAGGGCCTGTTGCATGGGAAAATTCCAATGCAGAATCTGATTTTTCCTGTATGCATCGGAATTTTTCCATGCAGAGCAAAGCCTGTATGGGAAATTTTCAATGCAAGCTGCTTACCTTCTCCTATAAATTTCCCCACACCCAATTCACTTCTCATTCATCACTTCCTCCCTTCCTCCTCTCTAAAGCTCTCTACTACTCATTTTCTCTCTAAAATATTTTTTAATTTTTTTAATATAACTATACGAAAAATATAAATACTATGTATAAAAAATCGTATAAGAATATTTTACAAATACGTATATTTATAGAATAACATATTCTTAGATTATAGTATAAATACAATGTGTATATCTTGAAAAATTAATCAATACGTATTTCAGAAATATGTATAAATTAATATAAAATACGTATTTCTTCTAGAGAAATAATACTTTTAATCTTAAAAAAATATACTTTAAATGACTTTTTTATATTAATAAAATAAAATAAAAAAGTCACGGTATAATCCCGCCACTTTTTTTAAAATTATTTTGAATTACATGAAAAATATAGTCTATTGCATGGAATTTTTTTCATGCAATTGATGGGTTTTGTTGCAGTGTAAGTCGCATACATTTAATTTTTAACTCGAAATCTATGTGGCATGAGGACGACTTCCTTTCCTCAAGACTTTAAAATCCACCCTTTATTAAATGTCAATGTTAATCCACATCATTACACACTCAAGTTATACGACTCTCTTTTCTGAATAATTAATAAAGTTATTATATAACTACTAAACTATTTTGGACAGAAGGGACAAACACATTCCAAAACATTTGCCCGAGCATAAAACATTTTGTGTCACTTGTGACTTTAAAGTCCACTCTTTACATGGCAATGGTAATTCACTAATCATTTTCGTGAACATCAATATGTGTCATTCTATTTATCATTCGAATTCGAACACATGTTATAAGAGAATTTATCAAAAAATGTCCTTTTATCTATTGGTCACTCCAATTTTGGTCTTTTAATAAAGTCTTTTTGATTTTTGTCCTCTCTAACTATCATCAATTTTTGTTTATCAGGCTCTCAATGTTTTGGGGTTTGTGTTTTTTACCCCCAATTTCTTTTTTAAATTACACCTGCATCAATAATTTTTTTAAATATGTTTATAATCTGATAGTTTTTTTATACTTCGAACTACCTCCATGTATGACTAAATTACACGTATCACCATTAATCTTAAATAATATTGAAATTTATAATTTTTTAAAAAAATTCGTAATATATTTAAAATCACAGTACCCCTTACTTTGATTTACTTAAATTGTTTAAAATAATCGGAGTAGTTTTTGTTAAAATCCTCACAAAATCACAAGTAAATTCTTGATTTTGAGTAAATTTGTGAAATTCGAGATCGTCTCCCATGAAATATGCATAGCAAAATGTTGGCTATCATGTAGAGAAACAAGACTATTATAATTATTACAATATATTTAATATTTTTCAATAAATTATTGTAAATTGTTCAATCGAAAGACTTTTCTAGTGTTGATATAATTTAAGAACTGTGTAATAATGAAATTACGGAAAGTTACACTTCATCGAAGGACTCTTCTTCCTTTTTTTCTGTTGAATTTAATGTAATTATAACAATAAATTAGTTGTAATATATTTAGTAAATCAAAGTGAGGGGTACTATAATTTTAAATATAATAAAAAAAACACATTTGTTTTAAAAAAAAATCGTAATTTAAATTTAATTTAAGACAAGGGGTGGTATGTGTAGCTTACCCATACTTGACGGTAGTTCAAAGAATTGAAAATTATTAAATTATAAATAAAACTTTAAAAAAATATTGATGCAAGTGTAATTTTTCAAAAAAGCAAATGGGAGTAAAAATCACTAAACCCAAAACATAGAAGGCTTGAAGGACGAAAAGTGATAAAGTTTGATAGTTAGAGGACCAAAATTAAAAAAGACTTTAATTAAAGGGCTAAAATCATAATAACCTATAAATATAGGACGGTTTTTGATAAATTCTCCATATTATTTTGACAGCTAAACAAATGACAATGACGAGCCTGATCGAATGATTGGAGGAAGAGGAAGGACAAATATCCGAAAACGAATAAGCACAATCAGAAGAGGAGAAACAATCTGAACATGACAACGAGGAAATAGAGGAACAATCGCGCTCCCCACCAGGTATCAATACATTCATAGATGTCGGAGTGCACCAACAAAGAACCACAAAGCGATTTAATGAGCTGTTGGCGGGAAATCGACGAATTGAGAATGGAGTTGCAGTACACTACACTCCGCCAGAAAACAGAGAGATACTGGAGTTCACTAACAAGGATGTCATAGAATCAGTAGACTACTGGAAATTTGGCGCTAATTGGAGCAGTGGTAGGGCTAAGATTACCATATGAGGCTATGAAGAGGTATATCACCAGCAGCAGATGGAGTGTGCAACCACATATGCATATGGCTCAGCAGGGAGTGTATGTATTTCGATTCGAAACAGATGAGGCAATGATAGAGATATATGGGGGTGGACCATGGATGGTCAAAGGTACCTACCCTCTCACTCTGTACAAATGGAAGCCAGGTATGAAATTAGACCCTGGGAAAATTCAAGACTATCCTGTTTGGGTGCAACTGCCATTACTGGATTTACAATTCTGGAACCCTAACATGATTGGGAAGATAGCTAGTATGGTAGGAAAACCAATATATTTAGATAAACTAACAACTAGTAGAGAGAGGCTAGCTTATGCTAGGGTGTTTGTTGAATTACAATCTGGGCAAAAACTGATAGAGACAGTCACTTTGAGAGGACCAGATGGCAAACAGTATGAACAAAAAGTAACATATGAAACAAGACCACACCAGTGCTTCAAATGCCATAACTTTGGGCATAATGCAAGGGTGTGCAGTAGTAGAGCTGTGTGGGTGGCACAAAAACCAAGAGATGAGGAAAATACTACAAGGCAAGAAGGTAAGATAGAAGGAAAATGAGAGGATAGCATAGAAAGGGAGAAAATAGGAAAAACAGAGGAGGAAAAGAATACAAGGCATGAAGATAAGATAGAAGGAAACGGAGAGGGTAACAAAGAAAGTGAGAAAAGAGGAAAACTAGTGGAGAACCAAACTCAAAGAACATAAGACAACAAGGGGGA
Source organism: Linaria vulgaris (assembly GCA_948329865.1). Taxonomy (NCBI): domain Eukaryota; kingdom Viridiplantae; phylum Streptophyta; class Magnoliopsida; order Lamiales; family Plantaginaceae; genus Linaria; species Linaria vulgaris. The sequence goes on from OX415254.1 coordinate 32,832,738, forward strand.
AACTAGCATTGAAATCACAAAAATTGGGGAATTAGAGGTGGTGCTGCACATCTCAGATAAGGGAGTAGAAAGCACAGTTACACCACAGAAGAAAGCAAGTCAAGTCGAGAACATAAAACCACAAAAGAAGGCAGAAGAACCAGCAGAAAGCAGGTACAATAAACAGGAAGAGCAACTGGATGGAGGAGAGCCTTGGCAGGAAGTAGAAAAAAGGAGAAAGTCAAATAGACAACAAGACAAAGGGAAAAAAGGTAATGAAAGAAATGAGGGAAAAGGAAATAAGAACAGAAAGGCCTTAGTGCCATATGGATAAGGACATCAACATTGGAGTATGGAACTTAAGGGGGTTGACTGACCCCCTGAAGCAGTTAGCTATGAATAAATTTCTTAGGAAGAATAAGTGCAATATTGGGGCAATAGTAGAAACTAGGTTAAAGAATAAAAACTTTGAGAAAATCAACAATAAGCTGAGACAGCAGTGGAATACAGACAGCAACATTCATTTGAGCAAGAACTGCAGGATACTGCTGATATGGAAATCAGAAGAGGTGGATGTCATTGTGGAAGAAAAAGGGGACCAGTATATTCATTGTAGTATTCAGACCAGGACTAAAAGCTGGAAGGGGTATTTGACCATTGTATATGCTCACAATCAGGCGGATAAGAGGAAACAAGTATGGAGTAGAATAGGGAAGATTGCTCAAAATATGAAGAGTCCTTGGATGATTGCAGGGGACTTTAATGCAGTGCTAAATGCTGAAGAGAAATGGAATGAAAGCAATGACCATCAAATAGTACTGAAAGATATGATGGAAGAAGCAGGGTTGCAGGATCACCAGTTCTTGGGACCAATATATACATGGAGTAATTCACACACCTACTGTAAGCTAGATAGGGTTTTAGTGAATCAAGAATGGTTGACTACTAACAAGGAGTCTACAGTCCAGTTCCTATCACATGAGTCTCAGACCATTCTCCTAGTGTCACTAAGATCTTTGAAGCCAAGGATAAACAAAGAATACCTTTCGGATTTAAGAACATATGGGCTTAAGATGTGAAATTCAAGGACATTGTGAGTAAGGCTTGGAACACAAAGATTGAGGGGTGTAAAGTGTATCACAACAAATTTCAGAACTTGGAGAAGCAGGTGCAAGATAAATTGCAAGATCTTAACCAACTCCAGGAGGAGGATTTAACTATACCCAATAAACTTCAAAGTGAAACAATGCAGAAGAGGGATGAGTACATACAGGCACAACAATTGTTGAACAAACAGCTTCAGCAAAGGGCAAAAATAGAATGGCTGGAGGAGGGTGACAGAGGGAGTAGACTTTTCCATCAACACATAAAAGCCAGAAGAAAACAGAATAATATCCATGTTCTAAATGATGGTAAGGGTAATATCCTTAATACTAAGAGTGATATAACTAACCATATTCTCCATTTCTACCAGGAACTTTTTGGAATTGAAAGAAAAGTAACAATGGTGAGGCAAGAAGTGTGTGAAGCAGGACCAAGGGTCACAGAGGAAATGAACATAAGACTACAAAGACAAATTGACAAGAAAGACGCCAAGAGGGCATTATTCAGTATGAACAACAACAAGAGCCCAGGCCCTGATGGTATGAATGCCTGTTTTTTCAAGCAAAGATGGCAGATCATAGGTACTCTTGTACATGAAGCAATTTTAGAATTCCAGCAGACATGTAAGATTCTAAAACAGATAAACTTAACTTCTTTGTGCATCATCCCTAAGAAAGTGAATGCTTCTTCCATTGTGGACTTTAGGCCTATAGCTTGCTGCAACATTATTTACAAGATCATTACCAAGGTGCTAGCAAATAGGCTTAGAAATATGCTGCCTGACATCATTAACCAGTGCCAAAATGCCTTTGTTACTGGTAGAGACCTCTATCAGAATGTCTTTCTGGCCTCGAAGATCATCAGAGGATATAACAGAAAGAACATTACTCCTAGAAGTATGCTTAACATAGATCTAAGGAAAGCTTATGACACTATCAACTGGTCTTTTCTTGAGAATGTTCTTAGAGGGCTAGGTTTTGATAATTGGTATGTTCATCTTATCATGACTTGTGTTTCAACCGTTAGCTTTTCCTTCTGTATTAATGGTAGCTTAGAAGGACACATGCCTGGCAAACAAGGGCTCAGGCAAGGGGACCCTATGTCCACTTACTTATTTGTAATATGCATGGAATACCTATCAAGATTAATTGCTGTAAATGTCAACAATAAAGTGTTTAGATATCACCCTAAGACCAAGAAGACTAATCTGACACACCTTTGTTTTGCAGATGACCTCCTCTTATTCTGTAAAGGAGACAAAGAGTCGCTGGTGGCTATGAAAGAGACAATGGAGGAATTCTCAAACACATCAGTGCTGCAAATTAATAATGAGAAGAGTGCTATTTTCCTGGCAGGAGTACAAGGAGAAGTAAAAGAGGAGATGAAACAGATCTGGCAGTTCCTAGAGGGGAAATTTCCAGTAAGGTATTTGGGAGTGCCTCTAAGCCCAAGAAAGCTCAAAAGCACAGAATATGACCCCTTCATAAGGAGGGTTAGTGGGAAAATACAGAGTTCGATAGCTAAGCAACCGAGTTATGCGGGAAGGCTGGTGTTAGTGAAGAGTGTATTGCTGGCAATACAAAGATTCTGGAGCAGCATGCTGCACATACCAGTGGGAGTAGCACAAAGGATAGAAGCTTTATGTAGAAACTACCTCTGGTCAGGCAAGGATCAAGGTAGAAAAAGTCTAGTGGCATGGAAGAAGGTATGCCAAAACTACATGCATGGAGGTTTGCAGATCAAGGAGATCCTGAGCTGGAATAAAGCACTACTAAGTGCACAAATAGTAAAAATAGACAACCACCAGAGAAGGCAAACAGTATGGAAAAACTGGATAAGAGACTATAAACTTAAAGGAAGAACAATCTGGACTGTAGACAAGAAAGTAGGGGAATCCCCTTGGTGGAGAGCATTGCTTAAAATCAGAGATGACATGAAGGAAAGATGGCCGGATCCTGAAGAGTGGAAGAAATTAAAACAACATGAGGTGGTGAAAAGAAGCTATAAAATGTACCACACAGAAACACCACAAGCAAAGTGGTGTGAGCAGGTATGGAACGATTTCTTCCCCCCCCCCCCCCCCCCCCCAAAATATCTTTCATCAATTGGCTTGTGATGCATGGTAACATAGCTACTAAGGAGAAGTTGGTTAAGTACAATATTATGAATGATAGCACCTGTGATTTATGTAGCATGGCTGAAGAAACAATAGAGCACTTATTTTTCCAGTGCCCAAAGGTCAAATTAATATTTGAGCCTGTTATGAGAGCACTGGGAGTAAGTGTAAGACAGGAACAACTACATGAGTGGAAAGAGCTTTTTGGAAGATCAGAAAAGAAGAACACAGCAACATACCAGGTAAGAGCAGCAGCACTGGGGAGTGTTGTGTACTGGATCTGGAAATAGAGGAATCATAAGATATTTGAAGGACAACTATTATCATCCCAAACCATAATCAAAAGCTTGGCGCAAGAACTAAGTACAAGGATCAGATATAAAACTGGTAAGAAAGAGAACAGGTATATTAAGAGCATAATTGCAAGATTAGATAGAATGAGGTTGATATAATTAACTGTCTTGCTGCGAAGTGGTTTTGTTGACTGATCAGGTACACTAAGACAAGGAAAACAAAACAACAATCGGAACAGCAGGTAACTCACTCACACTATGTCTCCTCTCATCCCTAGAAGAGTGACAAGAACAATGGGGAAGAGGCTGTCCAAAAGAGCAACCACCAGCTGCTAGGTGACACTAGGAGAGTACAGTAACAGGCCTGGCCTGGAGCTGGAAAGAAGGGAGTGCACCTATAGTTAAAGAGTGGCAACATTGCCAGAGGAGGGCAGCAAATGGAAAGGCTTTCCATGGGTCAGAGTCATAGAGTAGAGCCTAGAGGATTCCTTAGCTTGACAGTTGCATTGTTCTGAGCATTTAATGCTAGAGTGTTTAGTATAGTAACTTCCACTTGGGGTATCCCCCTCGTAATCCTGTAAAACACTCTTCCAGCTTCTAATATATTTACCTTTCGTGCGAAAAAAAAAATACTGTTGCAATGACATGCTACGACACAACGGGAAAGAAGGTCCGTGGTGGAAGCGCTTCGACCGACATTACACTGACGCCGTTCAGATATTCGGATATGAACAAGTTCATAGTCGTTGGATGCAGCGATGTAGTCTTTATCACAGGTACTGACGGTAGGGAGTTCACGGGTGGATGCGTCACGATATGCTCGAACCCTGATGATGTAACTGCAGGCAATATTTGCAAGGGGATAGGCTATTGCCAGACTTCAATGCCCAAAGGCTTCAAGTTTTTCCTCACGACTGTCAACCCGTTCGAAAGATCCAACACCACCATCTCGTTGTTTGATCCTTGTAGCTATTCATTCCTTGGTGAACCGAGAAAGTTCAATTTTCATGGAGTTTCAGATTTCTCCGACACAAATTTCAGGCAAAGGATTGTTACATCTATTCCAATAGTGCTGGATTGGTCGGCCGGAGATTTGGCTTGTGTGCAAGCTCAAAGTTCGGAGGCCCACGCTTGTAAGGGTAACAACCAATGTGCTGATTCTACCCCGGGGTTGGGTGGATACCATTGCATTTGCCACGATGGTTACGAGGGTAATCCTTACCTCGATCCTGGGTGCACAGGTTCTTCTAAATAACTATGCTTATAGTATTCTATATGTGATTACATTCTTCTTGCTATTGGATTAGTATTTTTTTTTGATTTCTTAGATATTAATGAGTGTTTGGATCCAACCACCAATATATGCATAAATGATTGCAAAAATAAACCGGGGGGTTTCATCTGTTCTTGCCCGTATGGATACACTGGTGATGGTAAAAAAGGCGGTAAAGGTTGCATTGGTCTTAACTCGGAGTTTTCTGTAAAGAAGGCGACTTTAGGTAATTCTTCTATTGTACCTTCAATAATGTAGTTTGCACTATAGCTTGCTGATCAATTCAAACTTTTCTAATTAACTTCTCTTGATGATTACTTGTAGGTGTAGGATTTGGGTTTTTGGGCTTAGTTATTGTTGTGGCTTGGCTCTACGTTAGCCAAAACCAACGAAAAATCATTAAACTCAGGGAGAAATTCTTCGTGAAAAACGGTGGTCAGTTGCTACAACAACAAATCTCTTCAACCAAAGGCCTCGTGAAATCAAACAAAATATTCACAGCTGAAGAACTAGAGAAAGCCATTGATAACTACGCTGATAATAGAATCCTTGGAAGAGGTGGATACGGGACTGTTTACAAAGGAGTTCTCCCTGATAACCGCATAGCCGCCATAAAAAAGTCTAGAGTAATGGACGAAAGACAAATTGAACAGTTCATCAATGAAGTAGTCATTCTTACCCAAGTTAACCATCGCAATGTTGTCAGGCTTTTAGGATGTTGCCTAGAATCCGAAGTCCCTTTACTAGTCTACGAATATGTCTCAAACGGGACATTATCTGAACACATTTACGGCAAAGGGGTATTAACTTGGTTATCCTTGGATAATCAACTAAGAATCGCCTCAGAGTCTACTGATGCACTTTCTTACCTTCATTCAGCAGCTGCAATACCTGTAATCTGTGCTGTTTGCTTCTTTTTTTTTTAATTTTTTTTTGATATTATAATAAAGTAGCTTAGAGAAGAAAAGTAGAGTAAAAGAGAAATAAGAGAGAGAGTTTGGAGCAATTTTCTTTGTTAATTATTTCCTCAGAACAGTACAGTACTTATAGCTAAAAAAGAAAGATGTAACGGTACAATTCCCAACGTTCTAATTCCGTACAAAAATGATAAGTAATTGAGCGGTCAGGATTGCTTTATTTGAAATGAACTATTCTAATCTCGGCCGTTGATTTATGTTGCTGATGTTGGAGTGAAACGCTGCCATTTGGATAAGTGAGCAGCTGTCTTGACTATCCTTGACCAGCTCATGTGGCGACACGTGTGTGGTCAGGATCTTTCCCCTCTTTTGCTGATACGCTGTCGTTTGGAGCTGGCTTGTGTATCCTTGTCTGAACTTCGATTCTCTCTTCATTTTGCACCGATCTGGCTTTACTCCTTCTTCTATTCGATTATTCTATCTTCTTCTTCTGTTTTATTTCCCGAGCTTCGAATGCTAAACCTTCTTCATTAGTTCTGTCATGCAAGGACATGACATTTCCCCGCCGAGCAAATCTTCCTTGTCCCCAAGGATTAAAAAGTGGAAATGTGCATTGGATGTAAGCAAAATCTTCCCAAGTGGCTTCCTCTGGGGTTAAATTAGTCCACTAGATGAGTAATTAAGGTACTAAATCATCATCTCTCTTAATTGCTCTTTTATCCAGTACCTCAAGTGGTTCAATTTTGAATCTGCCCTCAATATCAGTAGGTGGTAGTGTAGGGTTAGGTATTATAGTTGAATTTAGGCGCCTTTTGAGTAGGGATACATGGAAGACTAGATGAATTTGGGAAGTAGGGGGTAAGTGTAGTTTGTAAGCCACAGGGCCTATCTTTTCAATGACAGTGAATGGGCCATAGTACTTAGCTGATAATTTAAGGTTCTTCCTTAGAGAGATTGTGTTCTGTCTAAAAGGGTGGAGTTTAAGGAAAACTTGATCTTCCACATCAAAAGTTCTTTCAGATCTTTTCTTATCTGTAAAGAACTTTATCCTGTCTTGTGCTATCTTCAGGTTGTCTTTGATTAGGACCAACATAGCCTCCCTCTCTCTTATTGAATCTCTGACTTCAGGTTGAGTTGTCTCTAGGTAGGAATTTAGATCAGTTTGTGTAGGTTGATATCCATAGAGGGCCTGGAATGGAGACATCTTTAGGGTTGAATGATGACTGGTATTGTACCAGAATTCTGCAAGAGAGAGCCATTTGTTCCATCTCCTGGGGTTATCTGAGGTCATGCACCTCAGATAATTTTCTTAACACTGATTTACCCTCTCAGTTTGTCCATCAGATTGAGGGTGGTAAGCAGTGCTGAGGTTGAGCTGCACCTCCAAGATCTTGAAAAGCTCTTTCCAAAAGTGGCTTGTGAACACTTTGTCTCTATCTGAAACTATGCAAGTAGGTAAACCATGCAACCTGTATATGTTATCCAGAAAAATCCTAGCAATTCCTTGAGCATATTATAGGGGTGAGTTAAGGAACAAAAAATGAGCATATTTGGTGAACCTATCAACCACCACAAAAATAGTGGTTTTACCCTCAGAAGTAGGTAACCTTCAATGAAATCCATAGTTATATGGGTCCAAGCATGTTGGGGAATGGGGAGGGGTTGCCACAGCCCTGGATATGGTTTATTATCATGCTTATTCCTGCAACAAGTATCACAAGTACTAACAAACATAGTAACATCATTTTCATATTGGGCCAATAAAAAAGACTTTTTACTCTCATATACGTAGCTTGAATCCCAGAGTGTCCCCCAATAGAGGATGAGTGTAAGAGTAGTAAAATTTGCTTTCTTAAGTTCATATCACTACCAATGCAGATTCTATTTTTGTACATCAATATTCCTTTAGCCCATATATAATCAGGTAGATTAGATTCATTAATGGTCTTAGTAGAGATAATGGGAGTAAAGAAATTGTCACCCTCATAACTGTTTGCAACTTTCTGAACCCAGTCTGGTTGGATACTTGTGAGAGTTGTACAAGTGAGATCTTCATCTTCTTTTCTTGAGAGAGCATCAGCGGCTCTATTCTCACTTCCTTTTTTGTACTGGATTTCATAATCCAGGCCTAATAATTTGGCAATCCATCTCTGCTGAAGAGCAGTGGTAATCTTCTGTTCAAGCAAATACTTCAAGCTTTTTTGATCTGTTCTAATAATAAAATGGTAACCCTGTAAATAGTGTTTCCACTTTTGCACAGCCATTAGTACAGCTAAAAATTCCCTCTCATAGATAGAAAGCATTTGGTTCTTAGGGCATAATGTTTTGCTTAAGTAGGCAATAGGTCTTCCTCCTTGCATTAGCACAGCTCCTATACCTGTCCCACTTGCATCAGTTTCTAAGATAAATGGTTTAGTAAAGTCAGGCAAAGTTAACACAGGGGACTGTGCCATAGTTTGTTTAGTTTTTCAAAAGCTTGTTCTGATTCACTTGACCATTTAAATCCATCTTTTCTAAGCATGTTTGTGAGAGGTCTACTTATAAGTCCATAATTCTTTACAAATTTTCTGTAGTAACCAGTAAGTCCTAAAACCCCCCTTAATCCTTTTACATTTTTAGGCTTAGCCCATTGTAGCATAGCAGATATTTTAGCAAGATCAGTGGACACCCCTTCATTACTGATTATGTGACCTAAGTACTCTATGCTAGTCTAGCCAAAATCACATTTTGATTGTTTAGCAAATAGTTCTTCCTTTTCCAGTATGCTTAAGACTGTTTCTAAGTGGTATATATGATCCTTCCAAGTCTTACTATATATTAAGATGTCATCAAAAAAGACTAAAACAAACACCCTCAAATAATGACCAAAGACCTGATTCATTAATGATTGAAATGTGGCTGGGGCATTGCAAAGCCCAAAAGGCATTACTAAGAACTCATAGTGACCATGGTGGGTCTGGAAAGCAGTAAGATATCTGTCATTTTGCCTCATTCTTATTTGAAAACAACCAGATCTTAAATCTATTTTAGAGAAGAATTTAGCTCCATGCAATTCTGATAATAGTTCATCAATAACAGTGAAATTGTGGATCGGTCGATATGTTGTTGATGTTAACTTAACACTGAAGTTCTAACAGCAGTTTGTGTTTGCTGTTAGTTCTACGATGTTACTTTAACAGCAGACCAGAGTAACAGTTTGCAGCGGAATAAACAAACACGAATTTAAGAAGTGAATATAGGATTATATTAACTTCCGAGCCGTAGGCAAAATACCACAAGGGTTTAACAAAGGCGTTCTCACAACTCTCAAGCTCCTCACTCTCGAATTGTTCAAACTAAGCAAAGCACACAAGAGTTGCTTCGACTATCTCTAAAAGCTCCTCACTCTTAGATCTATTCTAACAACTTAAAAACTTTGCTAAAGCAAGACAACACTCAATAACTGTAAATTAATCTCTCGGATTGATTAGCTCTTGTCTCGTGTTTGTCTTGATGTACTTCACACCTATATATAGGTTCTTGACTTGGACTTCAAGGTGTGTTGTACACGGTTGGTAATTTCTTCTAGTTTCCTTCTTGAACTCCTCTTCCTTGTTCTTGCAGTCCTTCTTGAATAACAGTTCCTTCGCTAGTGATCTAGCTAAGGAAAGACTCCTTCTTCAATTCAGGACTTTCCCTTGGAAGCTTTCCTAGTTACACTAGAACTCTTCTTTCCTTTTATAAGCCGTTTGCTTAATTAAGGAAACTTCTCATCTTGGAAACTTTGAGCGTCCAACCTAATGCAAGTTTGTTTCCTGAATAATAATCAAAGACAACTACAACTGTGGAACTCAGTTAGTTAGATGAATAAGGCAAAACAATAATAATAATAATAACTAGATTGTAAAACAGTTTCTGGACGTGCAATGTTACTCTAACATTGAAAATCTCAATGTTATCCTAACATCCAGAAAACCTGCACTTTCAAACGGGAATAGGATAATCATGCTTTATGGTTAGTGAATTCAGATACCTATAATCAACACATAATCTCCAAATTGCATATTTTTTCCTTACCAATAACACTGGAGAGGCAAATGGACTTTTGATGTGCTGAATTACCCCTTCTTCCAATAGCCCGTTCACTATTTGTTCAATCTCTCCTTCGTAAGCATGAGAATATCTATATGGGTGTTGGTGTTTGGGTCTGCTTCCATTCTTGAGTATAATCTGATGTTCAATGGTTCTTACAGGTGGTAACCCCTTGGGCTCTTGGAACACAGCTTTGAACCTGTCTAACAAAGGTACCAATTCTATATTTATATTCTGGGGGTTAGAGTTAATTGTGAGAGTAAATACCTGCCTCTTGTCTGTCTTGTTGATTTTCTGTTGCATTACATCAGCTGATATAAGTTTGCACTGTGTGCTGATATTAGCTTCATGTTGTGTGACCTTGCTTCCATTGATTCTCAATCTCATAGTCATGAGTTTAAAATCAAACTTCACTAGTCCTACTTCTCTAAACCAGTTGCACCCTAGTATCATGTGGCACCCATCTACCTTGAGAAGCTTTAGAGTGTATGTGAAGGAGTGACCATGCATTTCCCATGTGAATCCTTGTGCTTCTTCATCACTGATCAGTATCCTTCCATCAGCCACCTTCACTGTTCTTGGAGCTACTTTAGTGATTTTACATCCCAACTTATAAGCAGTCCTCTCATCAATAAAACTGTGAGTTGCTCCAGTATCAAGCAAAATATGCATTTCTTTATTACTTCTGGTACCCAAGAGTTTATGAGTACCTTTACCTTTACTCCCAGCTAATGCACTTACTCAGACTCTTACCAAATCTGTGCCTGTTTCCTCTTCTTCTGTAGGCATGTTGTGAGCTGTGAGATAATCTTCTTCCTCTTCTTCTGTCATTTGTAAGGAATAGATTCTATTTTTGCACTTATGATTTAAAGTATAGGGTTCCTCACAATTGTAGCACAATCTCTTTTCCCTCCTGGCTTTCATTTATGAAATACTTAATGTTTTCCTATGGTTTACAGGTAGAGTGGTAATGGAGGTTGGTTGTTGTATTCTGAACTGATGATTAGGAGCTGGGGCATACTCCAATTTGTTTTGAGTGTTGGTTGAGTTGGCAGGTAACCACCTTGGTTTAAATTTTTTTCCCAAAGCTTCCAATGTCTTTTCCTGTTTCTTAGATAATTTCATAGCTTGTTGCAAGTTATGAGGTTCAAACATATCTAAGAGAGATTGTAGATCATCATGTAGATCACTTACATAACTTGCCACTAAGTAGCTTTCTGGTAACTCCCTACTGTTGAATAAATATAAGTATGAGATTAACTCTTCAAATTTCTCATTATATTCATCAAGTGAGCCTGTTTGTTGGAGTTTGTTAAAATCGCCAATTATTTTATCCTCCCTTAAATCCTCAAACCTAGCAGCAATCAATCTTAGGAATGGTTCCCATTCTAGTAACATGATTTTACTACTGTAGTTTCTGTACCAAGTAGCAGCTTTACCCTCAAAGTACGTTGTGGCTAAAGTTACTTTTTGGTTCTCTGTGAGATTAGGATTAAAAGAGAAGTAACTGTTACATTTCAACATCCAGTCTCTTGGATGTATCCCATTAAATCTAGGAAAATCCATTTTTGGGAAGTTTGCATTACTTGAAAAATGACTAGAGTTAGGTTCAGCAGAGTACCTCATATTTTGTGTAGCTTGTCCCATTGTTGTTTGTTTCTCATGACTTTTGCCTGGTGATTGATTCTCAAAAGGTGATTGATTTGATGACTGTTGCCTGCTGAGAGCTTCCAATGTATCTGATAGCTTTGCTAGTTGTATTCTGATGGCAGTTACCACGGACCCCATCTCAATGTGATTATGCTCTGTCTTGGCATTTTGCTCATCTAATCTGATGGTGATATCCTCTATTCTGTCCTGCAGATTTTACCTCCTCAGAGATTCCTGCTGCAATGTTAAATCCAGCTGCTTTTGTGCTTCCTGTAAATCCTTTAAGGCTGGACCATTCACCATCTTCTGTCCAAGGACAGTCAGGCTCTGATACCAAATGTAATGTTTGCTTCTTTTTTTTTTTTTTTTTTTTTTTTTTAATATTATAATAGAGTAGCTGAGAGAAGAAAAGTAGAGTAAAAGAGAAATAAGAGAGAGAGTTTGGAGTAATTTTCTTTGTTAATTATTTCCTCAGAACAGTACAGTACTTATAGCTAAAAAAAAAGATGTAACGGTACAATTCCCAACGTTCTAATTATGTACAAAAATGGTAAGTGATTGAGCGGGCAGAATTGCTTTATTTGAAATGAACTATTCTAATCTAGACCGTTGATTTATGTTGCTGATGTTGGAATGAAACGCTGCCGTTTGGATAAGTGAGCAGCTGTCTTGACAATCCTTGACCAGCTCCTGTGGCGAAACGTGTGTGGTCAGGATCTTTCCCCTCTTTTGCTGATACGCTGTCGTTTGGAGCTGGCTTGTGTATCCTTGTCTGAACTTCGATTCTCTCTTCATTTTGCACCGATCTGGCTTACTCCTTCTTCTCTTCGATTCTTCTATCTTCTTCTTCTGTTTTATTTCCCGAGCTTCGAATGCTAAACCTTCTTCATTAGTTATGTCATGCAAGGACATGGCATTTCCCCGCCGAGCAAATCTTCCTTGTCCCCAAGGATCAAAAAGAGTAAATGTGCGTTGGATGTAAGCAAAATCTTCCAAAGTGGCTTCCTCTGGGGTTAAATTAGTCCAATGGATGAGTAATTGAGGTACTAAATCACCATCTCTCTTAATTGCTCTTTTATCCAGTATCTCAAGTGGTTTAATTTTGAATCTGCCCTCAATATCAGTAGGTGGTAGTGTAGGGTTAGGTATTATAGTTGAATTTAGGCGCCTTTTGAGTAGGGATACATGGAAGACTGGATGAATTTTGGAAGTAGGGATACAGAACTTAGTGACTTATTTCCTGACGTCGATGAAAGAAAATCGATTGTTTCAATTTCTTGAGCCTCGAGTTACAAGGGACGGATCGCTTGAGCAGCTCCAAGCGATTGCCATACTTATAAAGAGATGTTTGAATTTGAACGGTGAAAACTGGCCGACGATGAAAGAAATGGCGATGGAACTTGGAACTTATAGGAAGTTTACCGAACATCCTTGGGTTGATCAGCCTATTGAGGAAGAATCTGTAGGTTTAATGAATGATAATCAAGATCTTTACACGGTTCCGATTATGTCAACCGATCTTTATGCCGCTGTTCCAAATGACCCTCGATGATGGAACATGTGTGGGGGGCGGATATGGTTTGTGTTGATTTTTGTATATTTTGTTATTTCCTTTTCTCTTATTTGGTTTAGAGTATTATTGGATCGGTGTGAAACTTTCCTTTTATGTAATCACATGATTGTATGCAAACGTTGTTTCATGATTAATTGTATTGAAGAAAAATTGGTTTTAGTATATCTCCGTGTCACTATTGAAATAAATAAAAATTAACTCAAACACTGCTCCAACACTTCTCTGACAAGTGTCATACACTTGAGAGGGCGGTTTCTGGCATGTTTAAGACATTCCGAGAGAAAATTGTAAAACTTAATTGAAAAAAAAATCATAAAGCGGTAATTAAAAGATAAAGAGTTGGAAAATAAACTTCAAGAATTTAAACAACTAAGTAAAAGATATAAACATAAACAATTTTCAATTGTTAATAATTTATATTGATAGTATTTAGGTTCTAGAGTATTGTATAACAATATATTGTTATTAATTTTTTACGAAGAACAAACACTACAAGACTGGGCGGTTAATAGGGACCGCCCATCAACGACCTAAATTAGGTTGCCCGCCTTCAGTGACCGCTGAAAGGCAACAACGACTTAATTTAGGTCGCTGAAAGTCGCTACAATCAATAGGGACCGCACTTAGGTCCCTATTAATAGGGACCTAAGTGCGGTCCCTATTGCCCATATTTGTGACTAATTTGCGGTCCCTACTAATATCCATACTTAAAAATTAGGTTTTTCCGATGATTTGAGGTGCCCCATTGTTTGTGTAATTCATAATTATCCTATTCATTGTTAAACCAACCATATTTACACATCTTTAATTTCAAATCAAAAAATTATATAGGGGACGACCCGTTTTGAAAATTCTTAATTTATACAACGATCACATTCAATATCTAATAACTCACTACATCACATTCAATATCTAATATTCAATAACTAAATCACTTGTTCTGTAACGATTAATTACTTCTTTTCACATTTAGTATTGATGTTGTTGCTAAAACCCACTAACATAGCGAGATCAATTTATAAAATAACGATTTTAAATCATGAATATTAGCAGGGACCGCAATTAGGTCCCTGTTGAGTCAATACGGACCGAATTGCTGTCCCTATTGACCCAATAAGGACCTAATTGCGTCCCTATTGACTCAACATGGACCTAATTGCAGTCCCTACTAATATTCATACTTTAAAATCGTTATTTTATGATGATTTGAGGTGCATCGTTGTTTGTTTAGTTCATAAGTAACATTGTAATAGGTTAAATAACAATAATTACAACGACGCATTGTAAATCCAAACATTACGTAGAGGAAACGGTCCGTTTTGAAGATTCTTAAATTATACAACGACAACGATCACATTTAATATCTAATAACTAATCACTACATCACATTCAATATCTAATATTTAATAACTAAATCAGTTGTTCTGTAATGATTAATTACTTCTTTTCACATTTAGTATTGAGGTTGTTGCTAAAAACCACTAACATAGCGAGATCAATTAATAAAATAACTATTTTAAAGTATGAATATTAGTAGGAACCGCAATTAGGTCCATGTTGAGTCAATAAGGACCGAATTGCGGTTCCTATTGAGTCAACAAGGACCTAATTGAGGTCCCTACTAATATTCATACTTTAAAATCCTTATTTTATGATGATTTGAGGTGCATCGTTGTTTGTTTAGTTCATAATTACCACTGTAATAGTTAAAATAACAATAATTACAACGATGCATTGTAAATCCAAACATTACGTTGAGGAAACGGTCCGTTTTGAAGATTCTTTTACTATTTTGTACGACGAATGTCATAATGCTTACAAACTAATTGTATATACATGCATATATAAGCATAATGATTAGTTGATCTAATGATTGAACCTCATAATCATATATATGCTAACATTAGTGAAGTAAAGCATAAAAACGAATAACAACTACAACTAACTAGTGATGATTAGTTGTAGAACATGAAATATATGTTGAACGTCAATAACTCGCTCAATCTCATTCAATCTATTATTTCACAACTAAACTACTATGAGGTTGGTTTTGCAATTATTTATTACTTCAATTCACACGTTGCAATGAGTTTGGTTGCTAAGAATCACAAACACACCAACATCAATAAAAATCAAATTTCAAGGATGAATAGTAGTAGGGACCGCACTTAGGTCCGTAATAACGCAACAGGGACCGCACTGCGGTCCCTATTTAAAATTAGTGACCGCAGTTAGGTCATTAAAATCCGAAAAATTAAAAATTTGGTGAAAGATTTAGGCAGGATTGAGGGGAAAATTTGAATTTGACGAAAATTTGAAAATTTCACCTCCCCTCTATATATACTCACCACTCTTACACATCTAATTTCATTAATCTCCAAAAAACACCCAACACAAAAACACTATCTTCTTTTTCAACACAAAAACACTCATCTTTTCTCCAAAAATCACCCAACACAAAAACACTATCTTCTTTTCCAACACAAACACGTTTATCTTTTCTCCAAAAATCACCCTACATAAAAACTTTTCTTATTTTCACCAACACAAACCCAAAACAAAAATCACCAACACAAACTTTCTTTTCTTTCTTTTCTTACTTTTCTATTATTTTGGATCTACACTTTCTTTTCTTTCACTTGTTTTTTTTATTCATTCATTTTTTTGTTTTCATTCATATTTTATTTTCTATTATTAGTCATTTCATTCATCTTTTTACATTCATTAATACTTTAATGTCATTATATTAACTTTTTCTTCATTATTTTATTGTTTTGATCTTGTTATAATCATATTTCTACCAAAAAAACAATAATAGTTTTTTTTTTCCTCGCAGACTATTAGGGACCGCAATTAGGTCCCTACTAATATTCATAGTACTCTATGAATATTAGTAGGGACCTAATTGCGGTCCCTAATGATGGTAATAGGGACCGTAGTTAGGTCCCTACTAATATTCATAGTGTACTATGAATATTAGTAGGGACCTAATCGGGGTCCCTAATAATAGTAATAGGGACCGCAGTTAGGTCCCTATTGCTATTAAATCATCAGGGATCGCTTTTGCGGTCCCTGATATTCCGGTCGCTATTGACCCCTCATCAGGGACCTAATTGCGGTCCCTGATGGCAAGCGACCGAGGTCAATAGGGACCGGCCAATAGCGACCTTTATGCGGTCCCTATTGACCTTCAGGGACCGCAGGGGGGGGGGGGTCAATAGGGACCTAATTTAGGTCCTTATTGACCCTGTTTTCTTGTAGTGAAAAGCATAAAATGTCGAAAATACCAATGTATTAATGAAGAAAGAATTTGGAATCCACATGAGTTTCTGAAATCCACCATGATTTATATTAAAATTATGATATTATTGATAAATACCAAAAGTAATAAAAGTCTAAATTACAAAATAACATATATATATATATATATATATGAGTTTATATATACATGTTTGATTATAAGACCTGAGAAACGAAAATAGACTCCTAAATCCTAATACAAACAACTTCTCTAACCTACAAGAGGAAATAAACTATATTTCAAAAAGGACGAATTATTAAATTTGCCCCTTAACCTTTTTTTAAAAGTTAATATGCCCTTTTTTCGGGCCTTCTTTTATGCCCCATATCTTTTAAAAAGTCGACTAAAAAGGCCCTCGGCCCTTATTCGGGCCAAACGTGCCTACGTGGCGGTACAAAATTGTACTTTGCATTCCAAAATAAATTGCACTTTGCACCCTAAAATATTTTGGGGTGCAAAGTGCAATTTTTTTAAGGATGCAAAGTGCAATTTTGTACCGCCACGTAGGCAATTTTGGCCCGAATAAGTGTCGGGGGGCATTTTTGATAACTTTTTTTAAACATAAGAGGCATTTTGACAAGGCCCGAAAAAAAAGGGCATTTTAACTTTTTGAAAAAAGTTAAGGGGCATTTTTAATAATTCGTCCTTTTAAAAAGGTAACTGATAAACTTGCGCAGCAACACTACCTATTCTCACCGCCTATCTAAAATATGTTTTTCAGATTGGGCCCACAAAGTGTAAATTACACTATGAAATTTGGCTCTAGAGAACAGAAAGATGTACAATTTGATATCTTAATAGCCGAAAATGGATGAACAAGTTTATTAGGCTTTTCTTCAAAGTAGGTGTTTTTTAGTCTTACATCACTCCCTCCCACTTAGAAAAAACCCGACCTCGAGTTGTTTTATAAATAGAAAGTACATCCTCAGAACCATCATTCTATAAGTCTTCATACTCGTCACTTCTCCAAGATGATCAACATCGTCAATATAATCATTACCTTTCTTTAGTATCTCGTTCGGAACATACTTTCTCGAGCTTAGCGTGTCACACATCCCGAAAGGATAGTGATTTAACTTGGTCTCTTTTGTTAAATAGTTCTTGATGTATTTTCGTATCAACAAGTTTGCATATCGTATTATTTACCAATAGCTCTACTTAAACTTCAACCTTAATATCATGAACTTCTTTTATCACATTTTCAGCTGCCACATGTGTTTTTGTTTGTGTTATCTCTCTCATCTTCCTCTTTAACAACTTCTACCACTTTCAGTTCTTCTTTCTTTTCCACAACTTCTACACCTAGAAATTCGTCTGAATTTTTATCAAAATTGTCTTTTTCAAAGTAATCATCAGGCAACTTTATCGAGTTCAATCGAGATAGAGCCGTATTTCGTTAATGCTTGTCGTGCATCCATCTCATACAGAGCATTGCAAACTTATGGCATGAACCATCGCTCCAGCTTCTCGGTAGTCGATCTATTGCATTGTGAATTATTTTGGTAACTAGGAAAAATAATTTGCACGTCATCAGGCAGAAAAAACCGATCCATCATCATATTCTTCATCATTCTCCATGATTGAATTGGTGCTTTTCCTCAATGCTTATGATGATTTTATAATAACTTTCCTCACCAAACAACAACAATTCGATTTTGATCCACTACAAGATTTGGGAGGTTTTCGCGACCCAACCCCCCAGGTGACCGTCGGGCGGTCCGCGGACTTTCGGTGACCGGCCAGAGCAACGTGGACCGCTGGGCGGTCACCAGCCCACAAAAGAGACCACTGGGCGGTCCCAATCCCACAAGGGAACCGCTGGGCGGTCCCCGGCCCACAAAGGGGACCGCTGGACGGTACCCACCCACAAAGGGGACTGCTAGACGGTCCTTAATAATATTCATACTTTTTTTTTGATTTTATGGAACAATTAAGGTGCTGTGTTGTTTGTTTAGTTGATAATTATCCTAATAATAGTTGAGAGTACAAAATTACAAGGTTTCATGCAAATTGGAACAACATATGATGATTAAGTATACGTATAACGTATTATGGAGTTCAACGTTAAACCCTCTATCAATCTCATTCAATCTACTATTAAATATTTAAATTAGTAGTTTTATAATCATTTGTTACTTCAATTGACAT